>CM060254.1:54929048-55676548 GCA_030684275.1 Acipenser oxyrinchus oxyrinchus | reverse complement strand
TTTACAGTCTCTCTGTGTCTCTGTTTCTCTAGGATGGAAGGGTGGGTGCAGCTATGGAGGAGAGCGAGAGTGTGAGAGACTGAAAAGGATGATGAGGGCAGACCATCCTTCTCTCCACCCCGGGAGTGTTGCCTAGGTAACAAGACTCAGCCAATGGCGTGTGGCTGCTGCAGCACAGGACCCAGACAGCCAGTGGCTATTGTACCGAGCGGGAGTTTGAATTCCTCCTCAGATTTAAATACACGCTCAAATGCACAATATGAACACACAGATGCACACAGAACACAAACACAGAGAAACAGAAGCAAGCAATCACATCATGCGTTTACATTGCAGTGACCACACACTCAGCCACAGATATCAGCACACACAGGAGCTGATTCAATTACCCTTTTAACTGGAGGAATCAACAGATATGTTATTGACTCCACACACTCGCTCTGACAACCCCCAAATTATTATTATATAACAACTGGTAACTTCATGAGGTATTTTTTTTATTTGTCATTAAAACTGTCCTTTGAGAAACAATCCCAATGAGAAGGTAGCAGTGAGGTGGGCTTTTCAAATGTTTCTGACTAGTTGTAGCAGCAATTGTTCTCCTGTTTGTGAATGTAAGAGAATCCCCATGGAGTTTTGAACCAGTATTTCTGTAGGGGTAATCTCAGGATAACGATGGATTAGTGATTGATGCATTCCCCATCTAGCAGTGCTGTAAAATGCTCTAAAACAATCAGATCAGCCCCTTATCCCACTCTGCCAAAAAAATCAGTAAGCTCTGAGATTGTAAACTGTACCTAATTGCTTCTTACTGTAGTGCAATTAGTAACATTAACTAATTACACACATTTAAAAGCAGGGCCGTCATTTCAGAAAAATTCTTGGGCGGGCAAAATGGTGTCAACATTGAACATTCTCTGTCTCAAAAGCATCATGGATGAGAAACAACTGGAAGTACTTGGGCCAGTTCTGCTGCCAGCTCCGTATATTCCAGTTAAGTAAACATTTCACAGTTACATACTGTAGCTACTGCTACATTAAACAAATAGCGACACAACATCACTTTTTATAAATCGTTTTACAGTATCAGGTAGGGACATCAGACTACTCTTATTTCAGATCATTGATCACAATGACATGTATTGCATGGGCTTTACAAGAAGAGACAGGGGTACGAATGCAGTTTAACTCTTTAATTTACCCATCCGAGTACATCTCATCAGATTTGATACACACTTGAGGAGGCTGTGTGGTCCAGTGGTTAAAGAAACGGGTTTGTAACCACAAAGTCCCCGGTTCAAATCCCACCTCAGCCACTGACTCGTTGCGTGACCCTGAGCAAGTCACTTAACCTCCTTGTGCTTCGTCTTTCGGGTGAGACGTAGTTGTAAGCGACTCTGCAGCTGATGCATAGTTCACACACCCTAGTCTCTATAAGTCGCCTTAGATAAAGGTGTCTGCTAAATAAACAAATAGTAACTTATAACCTCGAGTTAAGTTTGATACATTTAATCTGCTTTCCACAAACAATGACACCTTGTATCAAATATAAACCAATGACCATTAACTGCTCAATAAGCACCATGTTGCTGTGAAGGTCGAAAGTTGAACTATGTAGCAGTTTTAAATGTTTACACAGATAATCACCAATAAAATAAAATAAAATGGGGCCGCGTCTCGCTTTCATCTTGGCAAATATGTCAACACGCCTGTGTGTTTTTGCTTTGTCGGGTTGGCTCGCAATAACAACAAAAACATCGCTCAATCTCTCATGAACAGGAGCTGTACGCAGGTATGTTTTGACCCTTTTCATGCACGAAAATAACCTTTTGTTTGCCTAACTAATACCAACATTTGCACACGGCGAAAATATGTTAGAAAATGAAATCCATTGATTTTCATGTCTAGCATTGCCAAATCAGTCTGGACCTGCCCCATAGCAAAAGACAGCCCTGTTTCAAAGTAATTTGTAAAACTATTCCCAGCAGTGCCCTACCCCAAACACATGACGTGAGTATGCATGGGTGCTAATGCGCCTGTTATCAGCACCAGTGACGCCTGGCTGTGGAAACAGAACCATAGCTATAAATACCTGTGTGTCCGGGTGAAGCGCAGTGTGTCTGCCATTAAGGGATGACATTAAACAGATTGCATCAAAGTGACACAAAAACCTGCTTTCAGCACAGAAACTGCAAGTGCGTTACACGCCGCAATAGTGAGTGCCTGTCTTCAGCTTTGCGGATCGACGAGCTGGCGGTCCTCCACCTGATATTCACTGTTACTAAAAGAAACCAAGGAAGAGCGATTGTTTACACCAGATACGTTCAACTGTTCATTTCTTACCTGCTTAATAGCATTACGTGTGTTTTCAATCGTTCTCTATTGCTGTTTCTGATGAAATCTACCACCGGGTCTGCTTCCGAAAAGACTCCTTACAAATGAATGTCTCATGGTGTTTAAAATGATCACTGGCGCTGTGTTATAATTATCACTGGTGCAGTGTTAAAATGACCACTGGCGTCGTGTTAAAATGATCACTGGCGCTGTGTTAAAATGATCACTGGCGCTGTGTTAAAATGATCACTAGAGCTGTGTTAAAATGACCACTGGCATCGTGTTAAAATGATCACTGGCGCTGTATTAAAATGATCACTGGCGCTGTGTTAAAATGATCACTGGCGCTGTGTTAAAATGATCACTGGCACAGTGTTAAAATGATCACTGGCACAGTGTTAAAATGATCACTGGCGCAGTGTTAAAATGATCACTTGAGATCACATGAGATTTTGGATGAGGTTTCCTTTTGCTTTTCTGGTAATACTCTGCTGTGCACTAGATGGCGCTATTGCTTACTAATATAGAGACACTGTTCTACATGACAAATGCCCATGGTAGGCAGTTATAAACTGCAGCGCAGTTCCTGAACTCATGGTCAAAGTACCCTTACACAGGCATAAACAAAACACACAATACAACAGTATTTGCAATACAAAACACTCAGACTGATTGCAAATGTCATCATAATAATAACTGAGAATAATGAATATTCAGTCACTAATAACAGAAAGATCACCCAGACAGTCATGGAGCTATTTTTGAGCTTGATTAACATTTCATGGTTTATTCATGAAAAGAGTGAGGTAACATGGTCGAATTTTTTTTTTGTACTGTAAGTTACCAATTTTTTATTCCACAAGGTGGCAGTATAAGCTAAACTATGCCTCATATCAGTCTCTACCAGCAGGGGTCACTAGAGTACATAGTAATGCTCTTCTCATGTCTGCAGGTGACATATTGGATAGCTGACGCTTTTTCAATCAGTACTCAGTACACAGCAGGAGACTGACTGCCGGTGTTTCTCTCATTGCCAGTAAAGGTCACTGTGGAGTGAAGTCTTCCTTATAAAAAGCATTCAAGAGGTTTGTACTCAGGGAATCCACCATGAACTCCATCATTCCCAGGTTAACCCATGGGACAAGTCTTAATCCTCCAGACACCTCAAGCAAATAAACCTGCTTTCATAAACTTCCACACCTTCCCATTAGGATCACTAGGCCGGGTCTTTATACTGTGCAATGTTGTACAATAGCCTCTTAGCCTCTTTACCCCTCTGTTGCATCCTGGTTTTATTCAGCTGTATAATAATAAACACAACTCTCCTCTTTCCTGTCTTTAATGTGTTTACTGTGCCCTGGTAAAAGCCAATCAGCTGTGCACCCAGCAATGCAAACAGCCCCAGTGTGCACAGAGCAGCAGAGTGTTTGATAGCACAAGGAAGCCACGCACACTACAGCGAGCACTACATCAAATACCATTAAACAACAAATGCACAGAATGCAAAAAGACTTTTTCAACAACTTCCCTGACATATATATCTTGTTATGGTGACGGGGTATTGTCATGTGAAATGGGATTGCTGATTTATGGTTGTGTGCTGCAGTAGAGTTATTGCACCTGTGTCAGTGTGTGCTTGGTAGGGTTGCCATTGGGAATGAAGCCTCAGACACAGCGCATTATTGCCTGGGTATATAAACCATTAAATAAGTATAGGCACTATGCGATACTGACATACTATATATAAATATATATACACTACCGTTCAAAAGTTTGGGGTCACTTAGAAATTTCCTTGTTTTCAAAAGAAAAGCAAATCTTTTGTCCATTAAAATAACATCAAATTGATCAGAAATACAGTGTAGACATTGTTAATGTTGTAAATGACTATTGTAGCTGGAAACGGCTGATTTGTAATGGAATATCTACATAGGCGTACAGAGGCCCATTATCAGCAACCATCAGTCCTGTGTTCCAATGGCACGTTGTGTTTGCTAATCCAAGTTTATCATTTTAAAAGGCTAATTTATCATTAGAAAACCCTTTTGCAATTATGTTAGCACAGCTGAAAACTGTTGTGCTGATTAAAGAAGCAATAAAACTGGCCTTCTTTAGACTAGTTGAGTATCTGGAGCATCAGCAATTGTGGGTTCGATTACAGGCTCAAAATGGCCAGAAACAAAGAACTTTCTTCTGAAACTTCGTCAGTCTATTCTTGTTCTGAGAAATGAAGGCTATTCCATGCGAGAAATTGCCAAGAAACTGAAGATCTCATTACAACGCTGTGTACTACTCCTTCACAGAACAGCGCAAACTGGCTCTAACCAGAATAGAAAGAGGAGGGAGGCCCGGTGCACAACTGAGCAAGAGGACAAATACATTAGAGTGTCTAGTTTGAGAAACAGACACCTCACAGGTCCTCAACTGGCAGCTTCATTAAATAGTACCCGCAAAACACCAGTCTCAACGTTAACAGTGAAGAGGCGACTCCGGGATGCTGGCCTTCTAGGCAGTGTTGCAAAGAAAAAGCCATATCTCAGACTGGCCAATAAAAAGAAAAGATTAAGATGGGCAAAAGAACACAGACACTGGACAGAGGAAGATTGGTAAAAAGTGTTATGGACAGACAAATCTAAGTTTGAGGTGTTTGGATCACAAAGAAGAACATTCGTGAGACACAGACCAAATGAAAAGATGCTGGAGGAGTGCTTGACGCCATCTGTCAAGCATGGTGGAGGCAATGTGATGGTCTGGGGGTGCTTTGGTGGTGGTAAAGTGGGAGATTTGTACAGGGTAAAAGGGATCTTGAAGAAGGAAGGCTATCACTCCATTTTGCAACGCCATGCCATACCCTGTGGACGGCGCTTGATTGGAGCCAATTTCCTCCTACAACAGGACAATGACCCAAAGCACAGCTCCAAACTATGCAAGAACTATTTAGGAAGAAGCAGTCAGCTGGTATTCTGTCTATAATGGAGTGGCCAGCACAGTCACGGATCTCAACCCTATTGAGCTGTTGTGGGAGCAGCTTGACCGTATGGTACGTAAGAAGTGCCCATCAAGCCAATCCAACTTGTGGGAGGTGCTTCAGGAAGCATGGGGTGAAATCTTTTCAGATTACCTCAACAAATTGACAACTAGAATGCCAAAGGTCTGCAAGGCTGTAATTGCTGCAAATGGAGGATTCTTTGACGAAAGCAAAGTCTGAAGGACACAATTATTATTTCAATTAAAAATCATTATTTCCAACCTTGTCAATGACTATATTTCCTATTCATTTTGCTATATGTCCTATTCAAACTCATTTCATGTTTTCATGGAAAACAAGGAAATTTCTAAGTGACCCCAAACTTTTGAATGGTAGTGTATATATATATATATATATATATATATATATATATATATATATATATATATATATATATATACACACGCACGTACGCATTACACACTGACACACATACTGATACACACACACTGACTCACTCTGACACATACACACACTGACACACACACACAAACACTGACACACACACACACACTGACGCACATATATAGCTTTCATATTGAGGTCATGTGGAGTTTCAGCTGCATAGAGACAGTACACTTTGAGTTAATATGTCTGGTACACCGCTGTATTCTTTGATTTTCTTGCTTGCATTGCTGGTGTTGTCCAGTAAAAATGAACCCTTTCATTGGTACATTGCTTTTACCTCTGTTCATCAATACAGAACACCTCGTTGACATGGTGTCTTTATAGTCTGGATTATGTACATGCTGTATTCTGTTATTCTCTCAATGTAGCGCATGACCATTCGAAGATCATTTATTATTGCTTAATTCTGCCCTTTTTGCCCACACACTTACTGTGGTTTATATAATGCTTTACCACACATCCGTGTAGGTTACCTCGCTTCTCTTTACTTAACCAAGCTTTACTGCGCTGTTCTGTGCTTTATCCAGGGTGTGGTACAGCACAGGAAACTTTACAGGAAAAAGGGGAGTGAATCAATATATATTCAGTATAGCATAGCCAATGTTTAAAGTGTACTCTAATAAACATTTACATTAGCTGGAAAGCGTAGGGAACTTCATTCAAATACACACACACTAGGCATTTCAAATTTTATATATAATTTGTTTTTATAATAATCTGGTCATTTGGCATATTCATGTGCATATAGCTTTCACAAACACCTTTGCTATCGCGTTAAGACAGTCACTGTGGAGGTTACAGGTGTGGCGGAAGAGAGTCACCACTGTATGTTTTTTTTTTTTTTTAAATCATAACCTCTGTATTCATCTTGGAAGCACTGTCATTGTATCACGCGCCTGCTACCAGCTGTATCAATCTAGACAACAGTATAATACAATATGATGTATTAGTTCGAAAGTAAAGTAAACCCTAATACTAGACATTAATGCAAACGTGTTTTTGTTGTGTCAGTGTAGCCGGTGCTGTGCAGGGCAGAGCCAGGCGCGGTAGACAGGTTTAGCTTGTTGCTGGCACTCAGTGAATTTGGCTGCAGACAGACCAAGTCCTAATACAATACGTGTCGCTCGTGTGGAACAGAGAGCTCGCCGGGAGAGTGGAATAAAAAAAAGAAAATCTAAATAATTAAACCATCTGCTGTGATCAAGATGTCGGCCGTCCACAGACTGCTGCTGGAAGACGCGTTACAGGACAGTCCTCAGGTAATATGAGAACAATGCCACGGTTAATATCTGTGTTTTCTTTAATTACATATTCGTTAAAACTTTGGTACGTACAGTACGCTGCGCATCCCCCATTACAGGGCTTTATTAACCATAGTCTTCTGATGTTCTGTGCAGCGCCGTTAAATGTTTTCATTTGCTTAGCATTTTTACAAAGATATCCCGATTGTCACTGCCTGCTTTGTGTTATTGCGGCAATGTTGTTGCTTGCATATATGCGGTTTGGAAACCTTGCCCAGTTTCAGTACTGTGTTTGCATTCATGTTATGCACTAACACGGACTCGTGGAGAACAAAAAAAACATCAAGGAGTTTAAACTCGTCTCCTATCCTTTCATTTCTCTTTTCTTTTACAACCTGATTATGTTTTACATCGAGTAAAAAATGCGTATAAGCAAAATGTAAAGTGATAATTAATAAATAAATAAATAAATACATAAAAATGCATGCCCTGTGTGTATGAAAAACCAAACATACTATAGTTAAAAAACTGTCCGTGTTCAGACTGTGCTGGAATGCTAGGCCGTACTAGGAAGGGAAATCGTTTTGTAGTTATTTGACGGAATCCGAAAAACGCGTCCGTGCAGGCCTCTACTGGAGTACAATACAACTCTCTTCTGATAGAAAAAGTAGCAACTTCAAAAATGACTGTCAACGCCCTTTCCAGCGAGCCTAGCGTTACTCTGTTACGAATAATCTACTAAATTAATAAGAAGAAGAATACACTGTTGATTTCCAGGCTTTGATGTGTTTAGTCAGCTTCCACAATCCAGGCAGCTACAAAAACAAATCATCCCTCTCTCAACGTTTAGCACTAGAACGTGGGAACTTAGGATACAGAGTCTCTGTATTGAAACACACCTTACTGCTGACTCGCAGTCATGAGTGCATTGCTCATCTTTCATTATTGTATTTCTTTAATAGACAATTGAATCTAACATAATGGGACAGAGCAAGAATATTTAGCACATACAATATTGTTTTTAATGCACATCTGAGGACAGTATCTGTACAACACATAATTTCTCCAATGTGATACTTTATATTGGGATATTTTGTAATGTGATACTTTTATTTTGGGATATTTTGTAATGTGATACTTTTATATTGGGATATTTTGTAATGTGATATTTTGTAACAACTGTAAGCCACCCTGGATAAGGGTGACTGCTAATAAATAAATACATAAATAAATGAATAAATAATAATAATAATAATAATAATAATAATAATAATAATAATAATAATAATAATTGCCTCTATGCATCAGTTTTCCAAACACACACATTATGTTTGAGTCTTTTGTTGAGCAATTTATTTGTGGCAGATAGGTTTTAAAAATAATAGGCTAAGAATGTTTCTGTTTATTTTGTAATGTATCACACCATAATGTAGAAGATTTCATATACAGTAATGTGATGTGCATGTTTGGCATTCAAACACCTTGGCGTTCCTCTGAAGCAGCAGACTGGGTTAAGCCCTTGAAACAAGCCTGGGAGTGGTGCTGAGGTTATAGTACAGGACTAGCTCATCCTCCACAGCAGGGCTGGATTAACCTATACACAAATTACGCTATAGCGTGGGTCCCCCAGCAGAATTGGGGCCCCTCGAGGTGCATGATTGTTTGGGACATTTTACAAAAAATGCATGTGAGCGGACAGGCCCAGACACAGGAAGAGAGGCGCACAGAAGCTTTGTTTCGGTTAATTTTGTTCTTTTATGAAGGCTAGGCATTTCTTTCTCGAGTACAGCATACCTGGTCTCTGAGTCTCTCACTCAAGCCTGCTAATGTACAATACCAAATTCCCCACGGCCTCTATCTGGGAGAGATCCGTCCCTAGTACTACTACTACAGTCTGCAGGATAAAATGTATGAATCAGGCTCAATTTCTGTATTCCTTTATTTCAGTTTCAGGACCCTGCTGTAGCAACTCTCCCGCTGCACTCCCCTGCTCCAGATACAATAGGCTCACTCCGCTCCGCTCACACTCTCTGTCCCCAACGCAGGGCCGGATTAACCAATATGCCAATAACACTATTCGCCATAATATGCATCGGACCCCCAAAATATGGGTTAGTGTGGGGCCCCCACGTCCTTTAATCCAGCCCTGCTCCACAGAGAGAACAATGAGGTCATAGGACAAGAGAATGGGCATTCACCTTGTGGGGCTGGAGCTTCACACGTGGATGGACACGGTGCCTTTCTTCATGTGGGGCTGGGGTTCCACAGTTCCACACGTGGATGGACACGGTGCCTTTCTTCATGTGGGGCGGGGTTCCACAGTTCCACGTGGATGGACACGGTGCCTTTCTTCATGTGGGGCGGGGTTCCACATGTGGATGGACACGGTGCCTTTCTTCATGTGGGGCGGGGTTCCACACGTGGATGGACACGGTGCCTTTCTTCATGTGGGGCTGGAGCTTCACACGTGGATGGACACGGTGCCTTTCTTCATGTGGGGCGGGGGTTCCACAGTTCCACACGTGGATGGACACGGTGCCTTTCTTCATGTGGGGCGGGGGTTCCACACGTGGATGGACACGGTGCCTTTCTTCATGTGGGGCGGGGTTCCACAGCGTGGATGGACATGGTGCCTTTCTTCATGTGGGCGGGGTTCCACACGTGGATGGACACGGTGCCTTTCTTCATGTGGGGCGGGGGTTCCACAGCTCCACACGTGGATGGACACGGTGCCTTTCTTCATGTGGGGCGGGGGTTCCACAGCTCCACATGTGGATGGACACGGTGCCTTTCTTCATGTGGGGCGGGGGTTCCACAGCTTCACACGTGGATGGACATGGTGCCTTTCTTCATGTGGGGCGGGGGTTCCACACGTGGATGGACACGGTGCCTTTCTTCATGTGGGGCGGGGGTTCCACAGCTCCACACGTGGATGGACACGGTGCCTTTCTTCATGTGGGGCGGGGGTTCCACAGCTCCACATGTGGATGGACACGGTGCCTTTCTTCATGTGGGGCGGGGGTTCCACACGTGGATGGATACGGTGCCTTTCTTCATGTGGGGCGGGGGTTCCACAGCTCCACATGTGGATGGACACGGTGCCTTTCTTCATGTGGGGCGGGGGTTCCACAGCTTCACACGTGGATGGATACGGTGCCTTTCTTCATGTGGGGCGGGGGTTCCACACGTGGATGGACACGGTGCCTTTCCTCATGTGGGGCGGAGGTTCCACACGTGGATGGACACGGTGCCTTTCCTCATGTGGGGCGGGGGTTCCACAGCTTCACACGTGGATGGATACGGTGCCTTTCTTCATGTGGGGCGGGGGTTCCACACGTGGATGGACACGGTGCCTTTCTTCATGTGGGGCGGAGGTTCCACACGTGGATGGACACGGTGCCTTTCCTCATGTGGGGCGGGGGTTCCACACGTGGATGGACAAGGTGCCTTTCTTCATGTGGGGCGGGGGTTCCACAGCTCCACACGTGGATGAACACGATGCCTTTCTTCATCACACGTGGCGTATGGAAAGATTGTGGAACTCCTTGCTCTTTTCTATTTGCAAATGTAACCATTATAACTTGGAAGGGTTATTCTGGTGAAATATGCATACTGCATGCAGTGCTGCCTTGTGAAGAAACAGACCCTTAATAGCTTGGGGGCAGGCTGTGTGATGTTTTACTTTTGTGTTTCCCAGATATTAAACTGGTTATACGTAAGTCTGGCATGTATTTATACATATTTACCATGGGTGTGGAAAAATTAACTCCCCACAACTGTTTATTTTCTTTCTTTTTTTGTAATAGTGGAAACTTGGGTGCGCATTTTGCCAGCTGTAGCACGGAAGATATGTGCGTTCTCCTATCTCTCCTGTAGAACATTCTGTGTGTGTGTGTGTGTGTGGTCCAGTGGTTAAAGAAAAGGACTTGTAACCAGGAGGTCCCCGGTTCAAATCTCACCTCAACCACTGACTCATTGTGTGACCCTGAGCAAGTCACTTAACCTTCTTGTGCTCCGTCTTTTGGGTGAGACGTAATTGTAAGTGACTCTGCAGCTGATGCAGCGTTCACACACCCTAGTCTCTGTAAGTCGCCTTGGATAAAGGCGTCTGCTAAATAAATAAATAATATATACAGCAGTATCTTTCACATTGCGGCAGTGGCCCAAGGCAGTGTATGTGATGTAAAACGCAAACGACTGGAAATGTGTCACTGTCAGACAGGCAGGTTATACAGTAGGATGCTGCACTGTTAATATCCATGAGCTGGGAATCCCAGTAAGAAGGAGCTCGGTAACTAAAGGCACAAACTCTCAATATGTGAGTTTGGTGTGAGCTGCAATTCTGCCTCACTGTAAGAAACGCTAACCTTGCGGGCGATTCGGTAAGTGAAGGTGAATAAGATGTATGGAAGCACACTGCCCTGGAAACTGTACAGATGGAGGTGTGTCTCACTTAATTAAAACCATTCCTCTCTAGCTGGCATTTAATTATGGAGATCGTTAGCTCACCTAGGGCCTGCTGTCTGAAAGCAGAAATACTGTGATCAGACTACCAAGATGTTAGCAGTTTGGAGGAAGCAATATTCCTGTGAGTCCCTCAAGTACCCCTTCACCACTGGCACATCCGACTCGTGAGGGCTCGGTATGGTACGGGTACAGGTACTTCACCACTGGCACATCCGACCCGAGCCATGGAATGCTGAGGAAGTGCAGGCTCTAGTTTCTCTGTGAGCAAATAGAAGTGTTCAGGAAGATCTGCAGTCGTGCGAAATGAGAAAGTTTATGACCGAATTTCTGACGATTTGAAGCAAATGGACATAAACCGCGGGTACGATATACTTGACTCACACACTCAAAAACACAAAATTCTACCAAATTTCTCATCCTTGATCTTTATTGTATTAATATAAAGAATACTATACAGCTGTACCATGCATACAACTACAGCTGTCATGCTCACGCAGCTGCTTTTTTTTTTTTTAAGCACCCAAACAAAAAACAACTGTCCTTAAACGGGATATCTTTGGCAAATCATATTTTTAAAACCTTCTGTTTTCCCTTCAACAGAACTAACTGAACTTTAGTAAGTCGATATTATCAGTAAAATTTGAGGATTATGTTGATTTTATAAAGACATTCCTAAATATATTTACAAAATATAGCGATTCAAGATACAGCTGTAGCATTGGTCTATTAATTTTTGAACACCATTTGTTTGCGCATCTTTTGGCAAACTGAGTTAATTAATAACTTTCATTGTGTGTGATGTCAGTAGCACGGTTCAGCTCTGCAGTGGAAAAACAACCCAGGCTCTCCTTAACCACACCGTTAGGGCTCGGTACGGATGCGGCGCGACTTGGCTGTACAGTTGAAAAGAAGCAAAGGTCCTGCAGAGAGCGTGCCTTCCTGTGAGGTACAGCCAGACCCGTACGACATACCGAGTAGTGCTGGACCCAACGAGCTCCCAATTGACTTTTCAACAGGAATCAATGACAAACCTGTGGGGTAAAAATGTTCTGCAGAAAGATGAAGTGAGTGATGCCCTGCAGTGAGTGTACACTTGTAGCTCAGTGTTAGTAGTGACATGTCAATGGACCCTTGTAGCTCAGTGTTAGTAGTGACATGTCAATGGACCCTTGTAGGTCAGTGTTAGTAGTGACATGTCAATGGACCCTTGTAGCTCAGTGTTAGTAGTGACATGTCAATGGACCCTTGTAGCTCAGTGTTAGTAGTGACATGTCAATGGACCCTTGTAGCTCAGTGTTAGTAGTGACATGTCAATGGACCCTTGTAGCTCAGTGTTAGCAGTGACATGTCAATGGACCCTTGTAGGTCAGTGTTAGTAGTGACATGTCAATGGACCCTTGTAGGTCAGTGTTAGTAGTGACATGTCAATGGACCCTTGTAGCTCAGTGTTAGTAGTGACATGTCAATGGACCCTTGTAGCTCAGTGTTAGTAGTGACATGTCAATGGACCCTTGTAGCTCAGTGTTAGTAGTGACATGTCAATGGACCCTTGTAGGTCAGTGTTAGTAGTGACATGTCAATGGACCCTTGTAGCTCAGTGTTAGTAGTGACATGTCAATGGACCCTTGTAGCTCAGTGTTAGTAGTGACATGTCAATGGACCCTTGTAGCTCAGTGTTAGTAGTGACATGTCAATGGACCCTTGTAGCTCAGTGTTAGCAGTGACATGTCAATGGACCCTTGTAGCTCAGTGTTAGTAGTGACATGTCAATGGACCCTTGTAGCTCAGTGTTAGTAGTGACATGTCAATGGACCCTTGTAGCTCAGTGTTAGTAGTGACATGTCAATGGACCCTTGTAGGTCAGTGTTAGTAGTGACATGTCAATGGACCCTTGTAGCTCAGTGTTAGTAGTGACATGTCAATGGACCCTTGTAGCTCAGTGTTAGTAGTGACATGTCAATGGACCCTTGTAGCTCAGTGTTAGTAGTGACATGTCAATGGACCCTTGTAGCTCAGTGTTAGCAGTGACATGTCAATGGACCCTTGTAGCTCAGTGTTAGTAGTGACATGTCAATGGACCCTTGTAGCTCAGTGTTAGTAGTGACATGTCAATGGACCCTTGTAGCTCAGTGTTAGTAGTGACATGTCAATGGACCCTTGTAGCTCAGTGTTAGTAGTGACATGTCAATGGACCCTTGTAGCTCAGTGTTAGTAGTGACATGTCAATGGACCCTTGTAGCTCAGTGTTAGTAGTGACATGTCAATGGACCCTTGTAGCTCAGTGTTAGTAGTGACATGTCAATGGACCCTTGTAGGTCAGTGTTAGTAGTGACATGTCAATGGACCCTTGTAGCTCAGTGTTAGTAGTGACATGTCAATGGACCCGTGTGGAAATACAGTTTGGAATGCTGCTGTCCGGATACATTTCATCACGATGCCCTGGCTTGGATTACAGGACAGTTCAGCTTAGTGAGTGCAGAGAGCCTGATGTCATGACCAGCCATGCTTTACCTGTTCTTCATTCCTTTTGTACTCCCTGAAAACAGTTTCCTATACGCAGGTGGTTTGTTTGTAAAGTTAAGCATGCAAATTGTTTTCAGATTGTATGCAAAGGTTTTGATTGTGAGGGATAGATTGTTTTCTCACTCCCAACCACAAAATGGTGTGCTTCATAATTCCAGATGACTAATCTAGTATTTGCATGTGTGTGTGTGTGTGTGTGTGTGTGTGCGTGTATGTCTGTGCACACTGTTTTGTGCATATTGAGTCTTCTCAGAGACACCTGATTGTCAAGCCTGCGCTTCCTCTTGTGTTTTCTGGGCAGACTCGCTCCTTGCTCAGCGTGTTTGAAGAGGATGCTGGGACGCTCACTGATTACACCAACCAGCTGCTCCAGTCCTTGCAGCGCGTCTTCGGGGCTCAGGTAAGGAGGGAATGGTCAGACTCTGCAGCTGAGGCACGACCTCTCACAGACACTGCTCCTGGGGCTATCTGAAAACAAATGTACAGAGTTAACATACAGCACCAGCCTCAGTCAGTGCTTCTGAACCTGCGCACTGAGCCCGCACACCGACTCGAAAGGGTTTACATGCAGAATATACACAGTCTATAGAGGGCCTCAACTCGCAATGATGAGTCTGCTTCTGTACTGCAGTTCACACTAGAGCAGTTCAGAGCTGAAACTACAGGCTCAATTCTCAAAGCCCTTCACTCCACAGCATCATCGTTGGCATGGTTGTCTTCTGAAAGAAAAAACAAAACTGTGATTACAAAATAAAACTATTTACAAACTTACAAACTTCAGCTACTGTGCTAATGAGGATTTGGATTAACACTGGAACGACCGTATTTATAGGCACACCTAGAACAACCATGACCGGTCAGTTTGACAGGCGTATTAAAAACAACATAAATATTATAATGAAAGGACAAGCAATTGAATAGAAGTTTGTAGTTTTATTCAGGAATGTCATATAAAGCATCTACACAACCGAAACATTGTAAATAAACGGACATTTGAACAGAAATGTGATTATATACAGACATATTGCATGACGTGCATCCTCAAAAAATGATAAAAAATGAAATAAACACATTTGTGTATATACAGGTATATCATATACTTACAAAACTGCACAACTGAAACGTAAATAAGTATCATTTTTTTTTCAAATAAACTGAACCTGCCTACATAAAGCACAACCGAAGCTATGTGTTTATATGCAGAAATACTATAATCGAAACGACATGAATAAATAAATATTTGAACAGAATGGGCTTCATTTACAATTGTTTACAAAGTCTAAGTGCTGGCACAAATCACACAGGTACTGTGCTTTGCAAAATATGCAGTGCACTTACCGTATTGTCCATCTTTGCTGCATCAGAATCTTGTTTGGTAAAGTTTGCAGTAATTCTTTTCTGTCCTTCTTCTTCAGTGATCCAGTTGCATTGTGTATTGGGGTAACACTGAATTTCTTAGAAAAACGTGTGACTTGTAGTAACCAGTGCAGACAGACAGCCTGGAGCTGTGAGCTGTCAAGGCTGATTGATGGGCTATCGGAGGCTCATTGAAACAATAGAAATGTCAACAGACAGCTCACTTGAGGAATGCAGACTGATATAATCAAACTTCAATATGGCTGCAAGTTCCAACTGATAAACACAAATAATAGTATTTTATCTTGCTAATTTTTGCAGCTTTGTGATTCTTTCTTTGTCAGGGGAATTAGTACATATATTTTGAAAAGTCAGGAAAGCACAGCTCCTTATCTTAAACACACACACAGCAATTTAAATTTAAATTCCAAAAACAGTTAAAATGACCGCCTTGGTCGTTCTAGTGTTAAATAGCTTTGGGGAATGAAGCCCAAATTTTGCTCATAACATTTTAGAGAAGAACTTTTGAGAATCTGGCCATACTGTATGAATGCTGTCCTTTTAAACATGTGCTGGATTTGCATGAGACCCCACACTGGGGTCTGGGCACTACCTCTGATCAGGTAAAGAGCACTCCCCCATGACTGCCTGTGTGTGGGCTACAGAAACAGGAACCTGCTGAAGCTAAGACATAGTGTACCGGCTCTCTCTTAACAGCTTGAAGGAATGCTCCGTGTAATGCTCAATTCTGCCCAGTGTGCTGGGATCAAAGGAGACAGCAGCATCATGCCATGTTGTGTTGTGGTATATGATGACCTTTACTATCAAAGCTGGCTCTAGTCACAACACTTTGCTTGTCTTAACTAACTGGGCAGCAGTGTGGAGTAGTGGTTAGGGCTCTGGACTCTTGACCGGAGAGTCGTGGTTCAATCCTAGGTGGGGGGCACTGCTGCTGTACCCTTGAATAAAAACCCTACTGTATAAATAGGTAATTGTATGTAAAAATAATGTGTAAAAAATAATGTAATTGTATGTAAAAATAATGTGATATCTTGTAACAATTGTAAGTCGCCCTAGATAAGGGCATCTGCTAAGGAATAAATATTATTATTATTATTATTATTATTATTATTATTATTATTATTATTATTATTATTATTAATAGTAGTATTCTTGACTGAGGTTTTGGAATTTAGTCTCCTGACTATTGACTTTTGTGTTTTTACAGAATGAGATGAGTTTAGCCACCCAGCAGCTATCGAAGCAGCTTCTGGAGTATGAGAAGCAGGTGAGGTGAAAGCAGGACAGAGCGCAGAGCTTCGCTGTTTGGTTCAGATATTACAGAAAGCATCGGGACGCAGATTAAAACACCACCGTGATTCAGTGCTTGAAATGAAACGAGCAGTTCCGCTCGCTTCCTGAGAGGAGTAAAGCAACCAGAACATCAGGGTTTGTAATATCTGGTTCTGATCTTTGAGAACCATGACACTTGAACATCTGGTGATCTGATTCAAGCATTTAAAATCCTAAAAGGTATAGACAGTGTCGACTCAGGGGTCACAAATGGAGATTAGATAAAGGGGCATTCAGAACAGAAAATAGGAGGCACTTTTTTACACAGAGAATTGAGGGTATGGAACCAACTCCCCAGTAATGTTGTTGAAGCTGACACCCTGGGATCCTTCAAGAAGCTGCTTGATGAGATTCTGGGATCAATAAGCTACTAATACGAGCAAGATGGGCCGAATGGCCTCCTCTTGTTTGGAAACTTTCTTATGACACAGTGAGGTATGCTGTGGTCGGGACTCACGTCATTCAGTTGCTTTCCTTTCTTTTTTTTTAATTTTTTTTTTAGAATTTTGCCCTGGGGAAAGGGGATGAAGAAGTCATTGGCACTCTGCAAGACTTTTCAAAAGTGGTAGACGAGGTAAAGTATCAGATCTCTTGCCCATGTCAGAGAGAACACAGTACTGAGAACCGATTCAGCTGCCTGTGGGTTTAAACGACTTGGTTGAAATTGCAGCTGCACATGTTTGTTCACGATGTTGACAGTTCATTTCATGGTTCTCGCACCTTTCATGAGTTATTTAAAGGACACATTGACAAGGAGACTTATTTTACTGCAGTGCTTTGTTTTGAAACTGTTTGCTTTTGAATTAACTTTATATACGTTCATTATCATCGGTAGCCTAGCTCAAGAAAATAAGCTAATTTTTTTTTAATTAGTTGTTAAGAACAGATAAAAATCGAGGCCAGTTTTTAATCGGTTTCATCTGCAGTTTTGTAAACTGGAGACGGACTTTGAGAGACAGGAGGTTGAAGATGCATACACTGTTCAGCTCTCTCTCAAATTTCAATTTAAATGAGCTATATTGGCATGGCTATTCATGTTTTTACCAAATCCAGTTAACAAGAACTCACTGCATGTTATCATGCGTCATTGTAGTGCTTCGCAGTTTGCAAGATGATGTGTCTGTCTCTCTCTCTCTCTCCCCCCCTCCTCCTCTATATTTTCAGCTAAACACTCTGCACACAGAGCTGGCTAACCAGCTGGCTGACAGGATGGTGTTCCCTATGATCCAGTTCAGGGAGAAGGACCTGACAGGTACTGTTGGGTATCTGGTTTTATTTCACAAGTAATGTGCTCGGTTGATCCTTTCTCTCTTGTAGTGTGTCTTAGTGAGCACTTTGGTCAGGTACAAAATGAGAAGACTCTCTTTAGAGACAGGGTCTAAGTGTACATGTTAACTTAGCATAAACAATGTTTTCATTTAACAACAAACACACACTAACACACACACACTAACACACACACACACACACGTTATCCATGTTAGAATTTTTGTCAGGTGATCGTCTGCAGCGCACAAGAGGACACTTCCAGCAAAACAAGATGTACTGAAATGGTGTGAAATCTGGTGGTGTGATCGGCTGAGATTGGCCGAGGACATGGTGGGAACCCTGGAGAGCCCTTCAATTATATTCAGCAGTTGTTTTTTTTTGTTTGTTTTTTTTTTTTTAAGTTTAGTAGCTTCAATTAAAATAGAAGATTCTTCTAAATCCTTTTTTTCTTTTTTTTTTGTATTTCAGAAATAAGCACTCTGAAAGACATTTTCGCTATTGCCAGCAGTGGTATGTTTGTTTTCTTTATGTATGTACAGTATATAAATTATATAATAGATTTTATTTTCTAGGTTTTTGAGCTTGAATGCAGTTTTTGTTTTGCTGTTATTCCTCTGCTTTTTTTGTACTGCAAATACATACTTGTAGCATGGAGTGGTTCTGAAATAGGCATTAGAGAGTAAAAAAGGTTTTGTTCTATGGCTAATGTAACTAAGCTGTTTTAAATACAGTTTCTCCCAGTATAGTTTTCAGTGCAGAAATCTGAAAGTTTTAGATTACAGCAAACCAACTATATTTTTAAGAATGGTCTCACACAAGTGAGGTGCGCTCTCATGGCGCCTGCTTGCACTGCAGCCAGTCCCATCGCCCCCTCCCTGTCAGTGTAGAGAGAGCTGCTGCTTGCACTGCAGCCAGTCCCATCGCCCCCTCCCTGTCAGTGTAGAGAGAACTGCTGCTTGCACTTTAGCCAGTCCCATCGCCCCCTCCCTGTCAGTGTAGAGAGCTGCTGCTTGCACTGCAGCCAGTCCCATCGCCCCTCCCTGTCAGTGTAGAGAGCTGCTGCTTGCACTTTAGCCAGTCCCATCGCCCCCTCCCTGTCTGTGTAGGAGAGCTGCTGCTTGCACTGCAGCCAGTCCCATCGCCCCCTCCCTGTCTGTGTAGGGAGAGCTGCTGCTTGCACTGTAGCCAGCCCCATCGCCCCCTCCCTGTCTGTGTAGGGAGAGCTGCTGCTTGCACTGCAGCCAGTCCCATCGCCCCCTCCCTGTCTGTGTAGAGAGAGCTGCTGCTTGCACTGCAGCCAGTCCCATCGCCCCCTCCCTGTCAGTGTAGAGAGAGCTGCTGCTTGCACTGCAGCCAGTCCCATCGCCCCCTCCCTGTCAGTGTAGAGAGAGCTGCTGCTTGCACTGCAGCCAGTCCCATCGCCCCCTCCCTGTCAGTGTAGAGAGAGCTGCTGCTTGCACTTTAGCCAGTCCCATCGCCCCCTCCCTGTCAGTGTAGGGAGAGCTGCTGCTTGCACTGCAGCCAGTCCCATCGCCCCCTCCCTGTCAGTGTAGAGAGAGCTGCTGCTTGCACTGCAGCCAGTCCCATCGCCCCCTCCCTGTCTGTGTAGGGAGAGCTGCTGCTTGCACTGCAGCCAGTCCCATCGCCCCCTCCCTGTCAGTGTAGAGAGAGCTGCTGCTTGCACTTTAGCCAGTCCCATCGCCCCCTCCCTGTCAGTGTAGGGAGAGCTGCTGCTGCTGCTGGAACCCCTGTAGTGATCACTGTCCCCTGCTGGTCTCTTGCTTGTAGAGCACGACGCTTCTATGGCAAAGTACAGCAGGCTGCCCAAGAAGAGAGAAAATGAGAAGGTAGGCAATTCTTTCACTAATGCCAGTCGCATGCAGCTCAGCCACAGAGCGATGCTGTAGCAAACACATGTCATTCATTTATCTGTCTGTTTCTTTCTGTGTTTATATCTGTCATCCTGTATTTAACAAATTGCTTTTCAAGATAACTTCTTAGGCTGGTGCCTGTTTGCAGTAAACATGTTTCAGAAGCTGCTGTAGTAATTGAATAATTTTGAAAAGACATAGAAAAACTTGAGTGGCTATGCTGCAGAAACAGCAGAGGGTTGCTAAATCCTTTTATTTCTAAAGTCTTTTTTATTGCAGTCTTTATATTCCGCACATCTAACATCCCATAAACATTTTGTATCATGAAAAAAACAATCAGTTGCAAAGTTTCCTCATGGTGGTCTATTCTAGCAACTCGATTGCCAATAGAAATTTGTTGACAAAAAAAATTGCTTGTACGTCTGGCCTTGCCCTAATATGTAAAAATTCTCTAAAGAGAATCTCCCGCGCATTGCTAAAGATTATCGTTCCCATGACTATGGCCGGTGATAAATAAGCGGGTAGGGGAGTGTGAAGGTGGGTGTGGTAAAGGAGAGGCTGTTGGATAAGCACATGGCTCTGTCTCTCTGCTTGTGTGTCTCGGAATCCTGCTCTGATTCGTTCCCTGCGTGTTTCCAGTTGAAGACGGATGTGGTTGGAGAGGTTGCCTATTCCAGGAGGAAGCAGCACCAGGCCTCCATGCAGTATTACTGTGCTCTGAACGCTCTGCAGTACAGGAAGAGGGTGGCCATGCTGCAGCCCATGCTGGGCTACACACAGGCACAGGTGAGTACCTGCTCTCTGATGAACGTGCTCAACCCTGCGTCGGGATAAAAAATTTCAATGCTTGAGAGCGAGAGGCTTTTGTCTGGTACACATTGTCATTCTCAAGCACTATCTTTAATTCTGTGCCTGTGGGTGTTTCAATGGTCCAGTTGTAGCAGTGACTTCACAAGAACATCTTTGCCAAGCTTTGAATTGAAGTTAATGGTTATTTACGGTATGCATTGTGGGGCAGCCTGCTTAGAACCATCGTGTGTCCTCTCTGTACTCATCTTCATATTCTTAATTGTTTCAGGTGAACTTTTTCAAGAAAGGAATGGATATGGCTTCAAAGAAAATGGAGAGCTTTTTGTCTTCAGTCACTAGCATGAATCAGAGGTAAAGGATTGCTGGTGTTTGTGTATAATGTTCCTCTGAAGTGTTGGATCTTTGAGTGTGCAGTTTTCTTATTCCCCTGCGAATGGGGTTGTGAGGCGGTCGTGCGCACGTCTGTCACGCTGCACACAGTTCTGCATGTATCTGGAGAGCTGCTTACCAGTGAGGTTATTGAGAATAGCACATTCTGTGGATAGAAGAGGGGCTGTCTTGCTGGACACACATCCAGATGTGTGCCACACTCACAGTTTTGCTAATTCATGTTTGCGTTTATATAAGTAAAAGGGTAAAAAGTGCCGCTTTGTTGTCTACAGTGATGCTGTTGTAAAATACCAAATTCATTCAGCCTTCCAGACTAGTCAAGGGACCCAGGGTACACCAGGAGAACACAATCAGTGATGCTATTGTAAAATACCAAATTCATTCAGCCTTCCAGACTAGTCAAGGGACCCAGGGTACACCAGGAGAACACAATCAGTGATGCTATTGTAAAATACCAAATTCATTCAGCCTTCCAGACTAGTCAAGGGACCCAGGGTACACCAGGAGAACACAATCAGTGATGCTGTTGTAAAATACCAAATTCATTCAGCCTTCCAGACTAGTCAAGGGACCCAGGGTACACCAGGAGAACACAATCAGTGATGCTATTGTAAAATACCAAATTCATTCAGCCTTCCAGACTAGTCAAGGGACCCAGGGTACACCAGAAGAACACAATCAGTGATGCTATTGTAAAATACCAAATTCATTCAGCCTTCCAGAGTAGTCAAGGGACCCAGGGTATACCTGGAGAACACAATCAGTGATGCTGTTGTAAAATACCAAATTCATTCAGCCTTCCACACTAGTCAAGGTCGACAGATCCCAATGAAGTGTCCAGACAGTATAAGCAGCAGTTGCATGAGCCCTTTCCAGGGTTATTTGATAACATCAGTTCTCTTCATACAGTGTGTGCTGTGTTTGGTTACCTGTGTTTCCCCCGCCCCCAGTATACAAAGCCAGCTGGACTCGGAGGCTGAGGCGATGAGGCAGGCCCAGCAGGAGCTGCTGTCTGTGGAGGACTCGATCTACATGCCGGACCAGGATGTCTCCAACCCCCTCATCAACAGGAACCTCATACAGAAGGCTGGCTACCTGAACATCCGGAAGTAAGGACACAACTTTATCGGCTCTAAACTCAGATTTGTTCAGACACGAAACCTGCCCGCATGTTAAGGATGGAAAACTAGTTTTTATTTGCTGTTGCTGTTCTTTATTTGTCTTGCCAGTAAAACAGGCCTGGTGACGACATCCTGGGACCGGCTGTACTTCTTCACCCAGGGAGGGAACCTGATGTGCCAGCCGCGGGGAGCAGTGGCTGGGTGGATGGTCCTGGATCTGGACAACAGCTCTGTGATGGCGGTGGAGTGTGAGGACCGGAGATACTGCTTCCAGATCACCTCCCCGGACGGTAAAACGTACGCTGAACCCCTACTGCTCCTTCATTCGTTCAGTCATTTGTGTATTCATGTATTCATTCACACGTGTGTATTTATTGTCATCCAGGGATGTGTCTTTTGATTGGATCAGTGACTGGAGCTCTGGGCTGCAGTCTGGAAGGTAGTGTGTTTTCAGTGGCTTGGTGGCTGGAACGCTGGGAAGCTGTTGTAGAAACTACTTTTAAATGGGCTGATTCATTTAAACATGCTTTACGCCTTTGCAAATCTGCTGTTCCTTCAACAGGGTGTAGCTCATAAACCTTTCCCCTTACAGACCTCATATCTTCAGTCTTATGGAAACAAGCAAAATGCCAGTGCTTGAAGCTAGTGGTTTTGAGTAGCTCAGTGGTTGGAGTGCTGGGCTGCAGTCTGAAAGGTTGTGGGTTTGAGTAGCTCAGTGGTTTATGTGCTGTGCTGGGATGTGGAAGGGAGTGGGCTGAATGAATACTAGACTGCAGCGTAGAAGGCAGTGGGTGGGAGCTGTACCTCATGTAATGGGAGTAGAAAGTTAATCTTGCCAGGTTGTGATCCTGTACTAGTGGTAATCAGTAACACACAAGAAAGTGTGGTTGCATTGATACAACCTAAGCCTGAGGTACATTGTGAAGCACAAGGCACAGCTTACACAATGGCTTGTGGTGTATGGGATATGGAACTGTGATTTTCATGTTTGGAATGGAATGAGACTCGGAATGTCAGCAGCCAATCGGGAAGCCATTTTATAATCAGTATTAATTGTTTGTTGTTAATTATAGTCAGAAATGGTTATTTAAAATAAAGGACATTTAAAAGCAAATGCTCTCTTTTATTTCAGGTGTATAACCCTCCAGGCTGAAAGTAAAAAGGAATATGAAGAGGTATCCTTTTCTTTTTTTTACCTGGACAGTAAAGATGTTTCAGACGGGATTTTCCTTTAGAGAAAAATTCCTGTTCCAATAAAAAATAGTGCAGTTTCAAGATAAACTCTAGGAAATAGAGGTCTGCTAAACAAGCTTTTTAAAATCAGTTTTCTTACCATATAAGCACCTTCTTCACATACTCCTAGCAGCACTCATTGTGGACCATTCCCTTCCGTATAGTGCAGGATTAGCTGGAGTCTGGTTGTGAAGGTGATACACAGCCATGGACTAATCCCACTCTGTGCTGCTTTTCTCTCCACAGTGGATCTGTTCTCTCAACAACATCTCAAGACAGATTTACCTGACAGACAACCCAGAGGTGCGTGTCCTTGTCTATATTGCCATGTTCCCTCTCTGGCAGACTTGAATGCACGTTGAGGGTTTGACCTGTTTGCAGAGTGAAAGACAGCACTTGGTATTGGTGAACACAAGGGTGCTTTAACACAAGAGGAGAATATGTTGCGATGACATGTTTTTGGGTAAAGGCTTCGGCTAATCTGAAGTAATACTGCCCCCTAGTGTGTGTTTTTATATAAATGTATCTGTTATTAATTTTATGATTTTATTTTTATTTATCATTTCAACAAATTTCAGTTGTGCAACAGGTAATAGAGTGTATTAAAACACACACAGACACATAAAAACAAAGAAATCCAAACATTTTGCACTAAACAGAGCAGGATTACTTATCTAGAAATATAAGTAGTATTAAAAGCAAGCTGGACCATTTCAACACAGCAGAGCCCTAAAGCAAGCGGGACCATTTCAACACAGCAGAGCCCTCAAGCAAGCGGGACCATTTCAACACAGCAGAGCCCTCAAGCAAGCGGGACCATTTCAACACAGCAGAGCCCTCAAGCAAGCGGGACCATTTCAACACAGCAGAGCCCTCAAGCAAGCGGGACCATTTCAACACAGCAGAGCCCTCAAGCAAGCGGGACCATTTCAACACAGCAGAGTTCTCAAGCAAGCTGGACCATTTCAACACAGCAGAGCCCTCAAGCAAGCGGGACCATTTCAACACAGCAGAGCCCTCAAGCAAGCGGGACCATTTCAACACAGCAGAGCCCTCAAGCAAGCAGGACCATTTCAACACAGCAGAGCCCTCAAGCAAGCGGGACCATTTCAACACAGCAGAGCCCTCAAGCAAGCGGGACCATTTCAACACAGCAGAGCCCTCAAGCAAGCGGGACCATTTCAACACAGCAGAGCCCTCAAGCAAGCGGGACCATTTCAACACAGCAGAGCCCTCAAGCAAGCGGGACCATTTCAACACAGCAGAGCCCTCAAGCAGTCTAGTAAAAATAACTGCCCTCAACACTGCAGACCAGTTAACTGCTCCCAGTGTTGGATATGCCCCTATTGAGTTTCTGTATGATATCTTTCCATATAAGACAATGATATTCAATGAGTTATTGTAAGGTTGGCGTTTTGCAAAGTGTCGTAAAGAGCATGTTTGCTATGCAAAGCTTTCTGTTTTGGTGCTCTTCTAAATGTGTTTACCCAGTTCATTGTCTGTGATTAACAGAAAATGTGTGCAGAGCTCAGACCCCCTGCTCCTGCTGTTGCAGTCATGCATTAACAAAAACCCAAAGCAATCACTATTCTGAAAAGAATAGTGCCTTTATTGGGAGCGTTTCTCCTTTGTAAAGAAGTCATGCTAATGAACATGATTGCCCACTTTAACAAACCCTGTGGAAATGCTATCCTTGGCAAAACCCCAAATTATTTTCATAAATTGCCAATTACCTCTGGTAGTAGTTTTAATTTTAGATCTCGGACTGTTCTGTGTTTTCTCAGTTCCTAAAGTTTGTACAGAATTTGGAAAACAGGCATTCTGTTTTCTATGGGGAAGCATACCAGCAAGCTTACACAGCACCTTTTCTGGAGATTTGCAGCTTGGATTCCTTCTCTCTCTGTCACAGGGACTTTCCAGGTTTAATTAAGGTTGAATGAATACTAATAACCATCTCTTGCTCCTTAGGCCGTTGCTATCAGGCTCAATCAAACTGCAATACAGGCAGTTACCCCGATAACAAGCTTTGAGAAGAGACACGACACCTGTGCTGAGAGGTAAGAAGCAGACACAGTGAAAACGCTGCTTGTGTAACGGACAGTGTTGTGTGATGCTCTGCCGTTACAGAGTCTGTCTCCTGCCGGTGACATGAGGGTAAAACTCTAGAACCACTAATGCAGACGAGCCCGGCTCTGCACAGTGATGAAGACGTTCACTTGCGGTGGATAGCTGATAGTAGAAGTTTACATGGAGGGCACTACAGCGACCTAAGTCAATTTTCTTCTTATATAATATAATTTCCCCAGGATTAAGACGGAAGATGATATAATAGGTAATCCTTTGTGTATTCAATGGTAATGCAGTCTGGTCAGAGAGGTTTGATACAGTAGGATGCCTTTAAACAGCACAGTTTCCAAGTCTCCTTCCCTTTGTCACCCTTGTATGTGTTAAAGTTGCCTCTTGTTCAGCGTCAAAGCAGGATGTTAACAGTTCAGAGTTTAAATGTTTAAATGTTATCCAAGTGGTAAACGTTCAGAATTTTGCATTAAGGACTTAGAAATATTCAGGCCAGGTGCAGGTGTTACCCTTAGTGTTTTATGCATAGCAGTAATTCTACACTGTAAGTCAATTGATGACATGTTCCACATGTGCTCACTGTCTTTTCCATATAGAAATACGTGTTGCAGTAATTTATAAAAACATTGATGGAGGGCTTCTTCTCATGGCTTTTCTGTCTGGTTACAAACATTCCCCATGTGTTCAAGGTGAGATGTTTAATAAGGGAATGAAATAGAAACTAACAAACTTAGTGTTGAGCTCTCGTGTGTGTCTGTGGCGCGGCAGGGTGAAGCCAGTAGCAGAGGAGCCCTTGGGCGCGGCCCCCCAGGACACCCCTGACTCGCTGGAGATGATCACGCCCGGGACCCCCATCCAGTTCGACATCATGCTGCCAGCCTCCGAGTTCCTGGATCAGAACCGAGCGGGAGGAGGGAGGTACGAAGCTCTGGGTTTCTACACTGAGCGGATCACTGGACTGGATCACAGTGGTTTTTTTCCCTTGGACTTTAACAAACAGATCTCTACCCTCCCTCCCCCTCCCCCCTCCCCCTCGTAGCATTGAAGACAAAATAATGTCACAGCATTTTACAGCACGTGCAGTATTATTATTATTATTATTATTATTATTATTATTATTATTATTGGATAAAAAAAGGAATGAAATGTAAAGATTATTATTATTATTATTATTATTATTATTATTATTATTATTATTATTATTATTATTGGATAAATAATGGAATGAAATGTAAAGATTATTATTATTATTATTATTATTATTGGATAAATAATGGAATGGAAAGTGTTTCATTATTGTTATTATTATTATTATTATTATTATTATTATTATTATTATTATTAATATTGGATAAAGAATGGAATGGAAAGTGTTTTAGTGTCTGCTTGTCAGTAAATGTTCCTCTTTTCCTCCAGGCGCACAAATCCCTTTGGAGAATCTGAAGATGGCTGCGCTGCACAATCTGAAGGTGAGCTTCCTTCAGGGCTGATTGTTAGGTTGTTTAATATGACTTGTGAGAGAAAGAGCCTGCTTGCTTTTCTGTTACAGACTCCCTCCTGCACCAGATGTTCGTGGTGCGGTTCCTGGGGTCCATGGCGGTCCGCTCCCATCGCTCCAAGGAGGTGATTTACGAAGCCATGCGGCAGGTCCTAGCGGCCCGAGCCATCCACAACATCTTCCGCACAGCGGAGTCACACCTCATCGTGACCAGCAAGAGTCTGCAGTAAGGACGGCTCCTTCTTACATCGGCTCTCTCCTCTCTCTATGCATTGCCATTCAGTTGTATAGTATGAAATTATTATTATTATTTATTTCTTAGCAGACGCCCTTATCCAGGGCGACTTACAATTGTAAGCAAATACATTTCAAGTGTTACAGTACAGGTAATACAATAAGAGCAATGGAAACAAATATGGGACTCTACTATGGAAACATTTAAACCTGAACAGGTAGACCTAATTCACAGATAAATCATAACCCTTTTCAACATGCAACATACCTTTTCTTTCATAGCATCCTATTTACTGAAGTTATTTCTAGACTGCTGTTAAAGAAACAGTCAGTCTAGAACAGTCACATGAGTATCTTCATTTTCATTGAAATCATCAGATTTATCATCATCAAAACCGATCTTTAAATTACTCACGAGTTAAAGATTTGAGAACGGGGTCCCTTTGTGAATCATATTTAGAAAGTCAGGATTCTGAATACCTGCTTTTATTCTCCCTTGGTCTTTGTAGGTTGATTGACCCTCAAACACAGGTTGCAAGAATAAGTGTAAGTACACAATCTTCCTTGGTCGTGTCATTTCTTCATAGATGTGCATTCAAACGAATCCTTGCATCAGTGCAGTACACCTCTCCTGCCTCCTGTGTGCTTTGCTGTTTTGTTGATATGAATGCTGGTGTCCTATAGCAGTGTGTGGTGATGCCTGCTAAGAGCAGCCTGTCTCCCTCTCTGCAGTTCCAGCTGAGGGATGTCGTCCAGTTCGCAGCGCACCAGGAGAACAGGCGGCTCATCGGCTTCGTGGTGGAGGGACCTGAGATCTCTGAGGAGATGGAGCCGTCGCTGAGCGCCTACGTCTTTGAGAGCAACACGGAGGGGGAGAAGGTGCTGCGCTAGCGACTGAGACTCAGCCCTGCTGTACCTCTGTGCACTCTGTACCTGCAAGACTCACAGTTCAGTTGTGCATCCTGGCTGTGCAGAGTTCTTCCCTCGGGATTCCACAGGGAACGTTACATTGACTGTGGCGCTCCCGCAGGTTAGGGAGGCTTGATCGGCCGAGTCACCTGGCTGTGTGACAGCGGCCCCTACAGGCCAACTCAAAGCAGATGCCTTTGTCTTTCAGGGTCCGGTAGCTTGTCAGTATGTCAAAAGGCAGTTGGCTTGGTCATGGAATCGGAGGATGCCCGCTGACCTTCAGTTGTCCTGGGCTGTTTTAAGGAGAAAAACATGGGGGGATATAACACTCAAATATAAGGACAAACAAACCTGGAACTTATTGGAACCCTTTGAACCTAGACTAATAGAAAGGGTTTCTGTGGATTCTTGCTGTTCCTGAAGTGAGGTCCCTGTGACTTTGTGACTGCACAGTTTAACACACTATATGTTTCGTCTTTCACAGATATGTTACACTATAAGCCTGGGGAAGGAACTAATTGAGGCAGAAAAGGTAAACGACAACGTACAGTATTTGTTTCAGTCCTATCTTCTTGACAAGAAATACACAACCTTTAAGGACAGAGAATGAAAACTAAAAGCAGAGCTGCAGTCATTCCAATGGCCTAGCCGCAATCAGTGAATGACCTGGTTTGTGGTTTTATTATTATTGTTGTTGTTGTTGTTGTTGTTATTTATTTCTTAGCAGACGTCCTTACCCACTCTCACTCTGTTCTTGCTCTTTGTGTGTGTTTGGGGTGAATGACCTGGTTTGTAGTTTTGTTTTTGTTGTTGTTGTTGTTATTTATTTCTTAGCAGACATCCTTACCCATTCTCACTCTGTTCTTGCTCTTTGTGTGTGTTTGGGGTGAATGACCTGGTTTGTAGTTTTGTTTTTGTTGTTGTTGTTGTTGTTTATTTCTTAGCAGACATCCTTACCCATTCTCACTCTGTTCTTGCTCTGTGTGTGTTTGGGGTGAATGACCTGGTTTGTTGTTGTTGTTGTTGTTGTTGTTGTTTATTTCTTAGCAGAAGTCCTTACCCATTCTCACTCTGTTCTTGCTCTGTGTGTGTTTGGGGTGAATGACCTGGTTTGTTGTTGTTGTTGTTGTTGTTGTTGTTGTTGTTGTTTATTTCTTAGCAGACATCCTTACCCATTCTCACTCTGTTCTTGCTCTGTGTGTGTTTGGGGTGAATGACCTGGTTTGTTGTTGTTGTTGTTGTTGTTGTTTATTTCTTAGCAGAAGTCCTTACCCATTCTCACTCTGTTCTTGCTCTGTCTCTGCAGGACCCGGAGGCACTGGCCCTGTTGATGAAGTCGATGCCTCTCGCCAGTGACAGGAAGTTCCTCGTGTTGGAGAGCGAGACGCTGGGCGCTGTGCAGAATGGAGCCGAGGAGGGGCTGGAGTCTGAGGCCTAGTGGAGTAAAGGAGGGCTTTGCTGCTGGGGTTCACAGCACTGATGCAGGGTGCACAAAACCGTGCAACGAGAAGGGCAGGGCAGAGGTTCACAGCTCTATTCTGTCTGGGTGCTTCTGGGAATTTCATTCTGTCCTGTTAGAGTGAGTGAGTGAGTGTTGAAGTGGGGTTGGGAGAGATTATAAAGGCATTCAGATAATGATCTGTGCTTCAGAGGCAGTGCTGTTGGTGTTCAGGGATAATCTGGACCTGCCCCACCTACAAGCTCTATAGCATGGTGTGTGAGGCCACTGTGTCTTTTAGTAATTACTTCAATCCATTTAATCTACCAGCAAAAGGTATGTGTGTGTGAGAGAGAGTGTGTGTGCATCGACTTTCATAGAATAACAATTAACAAAATATATATATATATATCTTACAGCCATACACATATTGGTTTGTATAAAAAGCTAATTTTATATGTGAAAACAAACCAGTAATTTAAGCACTTGAAAATATTCCCAGCTTAGGTATGGTACTGCAAAGAAGCGAACGGTTTTGTAAACCCCAGACGTAAAACAAACTTACCAGCAATGAATCTATCCCTGCTGTTATACCTCCCTCGGGTATAAAAGCCCAGACTTTATTTTTAGGGAAGAAGTAGTAACATGATAAGATAACTGTGTTCTGTTGTGTCTTACTGTTCACAAGTCACATTGTGGGAGAGCTTTTTTTCTTAGGGATGTTTTTGGTCATCTGAAGTAATCGGAACTGTATAGTTTGGAAACAGATCTGGGATCTTACTGCCTGAAGTGCATGAAATTCTTTTTTTTTTTGTCATAAATGAAGGACTGAAAATGTAACAGCAAAACCCCTTTAAAAGAAATAGCAGCCTTTTGTGTTCACCCCGTTTATACATGCTGGAGTCCTGGTGCTAACAGTGAGGAGTGGACGGGTTACACAGGCATCGAGGTGTGGGTGCAGTACAGTAAATGTAACATAAGGAAAACTGACCCGATAATGAAGTAAAACTCAGAGTAAAACAGGACCTCCCGTCGCTCCTGTGGTAATGTACCCCCTGAGCCGTGTATTTCAGGGTGAGGAATACGATCTGGAACACTTCCCTGGGCTTCTCCTTGTCTCTTCAGCTCCACTGTGTTTAACTGGAATGAAGGAGGTCCAGCGTTTTCTCCTCTTCAAAGCTCACCAGTCCAGCATTTTGATACATTGAAAAAACAGACGTTTCTCACAGTCCAGGTGCTACAAGAAACACCCCCAGGTTTCCTCTACTGTGCTAGTTTTTAAAGAGGTTTGGCTGTATGTAATAGGCACTAATTCTATTCTCTGTAAAGCTTTGCACATAAATAAATAGTATTTTCTGATATCGTTAAACTCGATACCTTTAATAAAACTACATTGGACTTTGCAGTTTTTTATTTTCACTTGCATGGACCCATACCCTGTATGAGTGGATCGCATTGTGCATAGTTGTATTTTCTGTATTCTCGAAGATGGTTAACAAATGTCGTCCGGTTCCTAGTAGCTCAATGTGTTTGGAGGAACACTATGTCTTTGCATCTGGTGGGAATTGCATGGTTATAATTCTGTGGCTTCCCACAAAAGGTTGGTTAGCAAAAAAAGAAATGAAAACGGTTGTAGATAACACAATTATCTTTAGCAACAAACGTGTTATGACCTTTAACATATAGATTAGAGAAGTTTGCTACATAATGATCCATGCAATCCCTTTCTAGAGAATTCAGGAATATGTTTTAATACAGAAAATAACAAGTCAACAAAAAAGAGCACAATGAATTGTGCAGAAGTTCATTTTATTAAAGATTCAAAATATAAATCGGTGTAAAGTCAGTAAATCAAATAAATGTGTTTTCAATTTATTCTTTAAACAGGGTCTGTCCATTGTGAGACACATTCTTTAAACAGGGTCTGTCCATTGTGAGACACATTCTTTAAACAGCGTCTGTCCATTGTGAGACACATTCTTTAAACAGGGTCTGTCCATTGTGAGACACATTCTTTAAACAGGGTCTGTCCATTGTGAGACATATTCTTGAAACGTGCTGCTCTACTGAAGTGTTGTCCTTTCTGAGACGTACTCTTCAGACTGAAGAGTGCATCTGAGTGGCATCCATTTTGAGACACAGTATTTAAACATGAGCTGATCCATCTGAGTGGCATCCATTTTGAGACACAATCTTTACATATGAGCCGTTCAATCTAGAGCTTCTGAATCAAACTGGAACTGTTCCATCAGACTGTCATCCTGTTCAATTCTTTATTGTTGTGATGATTGCACATGTAAGTATTCAAAAATTCCATCTGTAACCATGCGAAGATTCCATCTGTAACCATGTGAAGATTCCATCTGTAACCATGCAAAGATTCCATCAGTAACTTTGAGAAGATTCCATCAGTAACTTTAAGAAGATTCCATCTGTAACCATGCGAAGATTCCATCAGTAACTTTGAGAAGATTCCATCAGTAACTATGCGAAGATTCCATCTGTAACCATGCAAAGATTCCATCTGTAACTTTGAGAAGATTCCATCTGTAACCATGCAAAGATTCCATCTGTAACCATGCAAATGTTCCATCTATATCCATGCAAAGATTCCATCAGTAACTTTAAGAAGATTCCACCTGTAACCATGCAAAGATTCCATCTGTAACCATGCAAAGATTCCATCTGTAACCATGCAAAGTTCCATCTGTAACCATGCAAAGATTCCATCAGTAACTTTGAGAAGATTCCATCTGTAACCATGCGAAGATTCCATCTATAACAATGTGAAGATTCTGTCTGTAACCATGCGAAGATTCCATCTATAACCATGTGAAGATTCCATCAGTAACCATGAAAAGATTATTTTTGTAACTTTGAGAAGATTACATTTGTAACTTTGAGACAATTTCATAAGTAACCTTGAGAAGATTCCGTCCGCAACCATGCGAAGATTCCACCTGTAACTTTAAAGATTCCGTCAGTCATTTTGAAAACTTTGAGAAGATTCCATCTGTAACTGTGAGACGATTTCATCTGTAACTTCAATTTAACTGTGAATTAAATGTTATAGTTGGAAAGGATAGATCTGTCTGAACTGGATTCACCCAATTGTCAAAACAATAAATAAGAAAAACAAAACAAAAAGAAACAAACAAAAAAAACCTTTCTATGAAGAGATAAAAGGGCTTCCTCTCTGTTTGAAAGTCCAACATAAAATGACTGGTCCAGAATACAGCTGGTGCTAGAATGGCCAGTAGGGCTTTGTGATGTCAGACCTTGTTACCTTAACTACATGATGCAAGTCATTTATGACATCAGTTTGTTATGGCAACTAGAGCTTCATGATGTCACTAGGGATTCCACAGAATCTTGGGGAAACTCTTATTTGCTGTGTTTTCTATGTATTTAAAGAAATGATCTATGTTTTAAAAGGTAAAACACAATCATAGGCACATAAAGATGGTTTAAGTGTTTGTACTTAATACAGTTTAAAATGCATATAAACTGATTTATTATCAAAGTTCAGCACGTTAAGTGTGTAGGGTTATTTGCTATATTTTTGCTAGTTTTAGAACATCTGTTTTTTAATTCTTTTCCAAGAATAAATGAATGCTACTTTGCACTGGCTTCCAAAGCAGTTTTGACTATGTCCTTTCCAGAGCTGAACTGTTCATGCAAAATAAGCCTTGTGTAGTTTCAAAATAAAACAAAAAAAGTTCCTCTAAACTTGTATTATCACAGATATCATCTTCCACAAACATGTTCCTGTTATGATGATCCCCTTCATAAAACATGCCGCTCTGTGGGCACATTTCCAGCCACTCTTTTTTGCAGAGGTGTTGAGGGCTCAGCTCCAGCCACTCATTTTTGTCGAGGTGTTGAGGAGGTGCTGAGGGCTCAGCTCCAGCCACTCATTTTTGCCGAGGTGTTGAGGAGGTGCTGAGGGCTCAGCTCCAGCCACTCATTTTTGCCGAGGTGTTGAGGAGGTGCTGAGGGCTCAGCTCCAGCCACTCATTTTTGCCGAGGTGTTGAGGAGGTGCTGAGGGCTCAGCTCCAGCCACTCATTTTTGCCGAGGTGTTGAGGAGGTGCTGAGGGCTCAGCTCCAGCCACTCATTTTTGCCAAGGTGTTGAGGAGGTGCTGAGGGCTCAGCTCCAGCCACTCATTTTTGCCGAGGTGTTGAGGAGGTGCTGAGGGCTCAGCTGCAGCCACTCATTTTTGACGGGGTGTTGAGGAGGTGCTGAGGGCTCAGCTCCAGCCACTCATTTTTGCCGAGGTGTTGAGGAGGTGCTGAGGGCTCAGCTCCAGCCACTCATTTTTGCCGAGGTGTTGAGGAGGTGCTGAGGGCTCAGCTCCAGCCACTCATTTTTGACGGGGTGTTGAGGAGGTGCTGAGGGCTCAGCTGCAGGGCTGTCTTCCTGTATTTTTTGAGGAATGCCATTCTTCTTGTTTCAGTGTATACTATAGATTTGCACCCTCTAATAAATCCAGGCAGGCTGCAGCCCCATTGCTCTCCTGTGCTGTGATTCGGAGTCACACTGGAGTCCCAGAGAGCTGATTACTGTCAAACCCTTTTTGAGAATATGCATTGTATTGTAACTATATTTCTCACTATTTATTTAAATCTTCCCATGATCAGGTTTCTGTTGGCTTGTAAGGAGTCTTAAAGCAATTGTAGCTAACAATAAGATATATTCTCTGCATTGCTATGATTTATTTTATTAATAAAGATATTGAAAAGCTCTCAGGTCCTGTGTTTGTCTGCTTGAAATACAGAATCGCTGCACTTGATGCAGATCAAGGCTAACCAGTCTGCGCTCCAATGTAATGTTATAACTGAGCTTCATTGCAGGCTCACAAGAGATATCATTGGGGTTATAGTGGAACAATACAAGGGCTGACATGCTGGTTCCAAGCGCCACTCTGAATGCATCACATCACATCACATGATCAGCCTCATTTGCATCTCTATGCAGGGCGATGCCAAATCCAATCAGATACACAGGTCCTAACAAAGTGTCTGGCAGCCTATATAAATCCAATCAGATACACAGGTCCTAATAAAGTGTCTGGCAGCCTATATAAATCCAATCAGATACACAGATCCTAACAAAGTGTCTGGCAGCCTATATAAATCCAATCAGATACACAGATCCTAACAAAGTGTCTGGCAGCCTATATAAATCCAATCAGATACACAGATCCTAACAAAGTGTCTGGCAGCCTATATAAATCCAATCAGATACACAGATCCTAACAAAGTGTCTGGCAGCCTGTATAAATCCAATCAGATACACAGATCCTAACAAAGTGGCCTCTATATCCGTTGTATTGTGTTTAGGCCTTTTTCACAGTGGAGAGATGCGGTTGCTGCATTTGGGCAAAAATGAGTGGCTGGAAATGTGCCCACAGAGTGGCATGTTTTATTTAGGGGGTTCATCATCTGGGGGCTCAGCTCACGTCAATGCTGCTTGAAGAAGGCTGAATAAAAAGTTTCTGTTTCTGACTGATGGTATATTAAAAACAGTATTGAAGAGGAACATTGTTTGTTGAAGATGATATCTGTGACAGTACCAGGAACCACGTTTCTGTTCTGATATTAAGCTATATTAAGGCATCTTTTGCATGAACAGTACAGCTTTGGAAAGGACATCTTTTGCATGAACAGTACAGCTTTGGAAAGGGCATCTTTTGCATGAACAGTACAGCTTTGGAAAGGGCAGATTCAAAACTGCTTTGGAAATGAGTGCAAAGAGACTGCAACTAATAAATAGCACAATAATGTAACCTTGTATTAATTGGAATAGAGGGACCAGCCATATGAAGATGTGATATCCACTGTCTGAGGGGGGTTGATTTTATTCACTGGTCTCATCAACACTGCTTTATGGTTGTGTCTACTGTATTCACTCCCCTCTGAAAGTGTTGCTAGTGCTATCCTAGATCAAGAACTAGCAACAACTCTGTTGCAGTCTCAGGTATGGAAGGGCAGTTTTGATACACAATGCTTCAGCCTCAGGTACACATTCCCTTGTACTAGACAAGCATTTCCTGTTACCTGTATGACCTGCACGTTCTTCAAGCAAACACATGTTCTCTCCTTTACCTGGACAGGACGTCCCATTCATTACCTAAGCCTAGTAGGAATAAACCTCAGTGCTTCCACTCTTTGGATGACTGAGGGTTATATTTTACACTTTAGACAAAAAACAAGCAAACTGCTCACTGCTCAATGATGCGGGCAATCTGCTCAGGGTGGTCCGAAGCTACTAAGTAAAAAGTTGAAATTGTAGTACATGTTTTTATTTGCTTAAATACTTTATTAAAGTGTGTTAGCACTGAGATCGTTAAATCTGTCTGCATATGAAGCACATGACTTAGGAAGGGTTTGTAACAGCCACTTGCTTAGTATACTTATACTTGCTTAGTCTTTAATACACCTTTTGTAGGAGGAATGCCAATGAGAGTAAGAGGGAGAGTGAGAGGAGGAGGGAGAGGGAGAGGAGGAAGGGCAGTGAGAGGAAGAGGGAGAGGAGGAAGGGCAGTGAGAGGGAGAGGAGGAAGGGAGGAGAGGGAGAGGAGAGGGAGAGGGAGAGGAGGAAGGGCAGTGAGAGGGAGAGGGAGAGGGAGAGGAGGAAGTTCAGTGAGAGGGAGAGGGAGAGGAGGAAGGGCAGTGAGAGGGAGAGGGAGAGGGAGAGGAGAGGAGAGGGCAGTGAGAGGGAGGGGGAGGGGGAGAGGAGGAAGGGCAGTGAGAGGGAGAGGGAGAGGGAGAGGAGGAAGGGCAATGAGAGGGAGAGAGAGGGAGAGGGAGAGGAGGAAGTTCAGTGAGAGGGAGAGGGAGAGGAGGAAGGGCAGTGAGAGGGAGTGGGAGAGGGAGAGGAGGAAGGGCAGTGAGAGGGAGAGGGAGAGGAGGAAGGGCAGTGAGAGGGAGAGGGAGAGGGAGAGGGAGAGGAGGAAGGGCAATGAGAGGGAGAGAGAGGGAGAGGGAGAGGAGGAAGTTCAGTGAGAGGGAGAGGGAGAGGAGGAAGGGCAGTGAGAGGGCGTGGGAGAGGAGGAAGGGCAGTGAGGGAGAGGAGGAAGGCCAGTGAGAGGGAGAGGGAGAGGGAGAGGAGGAAGGCCGGTGAGAGGGAGAGGGAGAGTGAGAGGAGGAAGGCCAGTGAGAGGGAGAGGGAGAGTGAGAGGAGGAAGGCCAGGTTACACATTTAAATTCATACCATTTTTTATTATAGCATTTATTTATTTATTTATTTATTTATTTACATCCTAGTATTATAAGTTGTGTGTGGAATATACCTGAAACCGTATGTAACGGAATATTGAGACACGCATGTAGAATGTCTTTTAGATTTACACATTCCCTTCCGTTCCAGCTTTGCTTCTCATGCGAGCACTTTCCCTGCTTGTACTGAAAGTTAATCCCCTGCTGAGGTGATAACTGCTGGTGTCACATCACCCTTTCAAACATGCAAAAAATAAAGCAAATGCAGAAAGCAGTTTTGAATGTGCCCTTTCCAGAGCTGCACTGTTATGGCAAAATAAACTGTAAGATAGCGCTCAAGATCAGAACAGAAAATCAGTTCCTGGTACTGTCACAGATATCATACTCTTTTTAAATGTTTTTTTATAAATGTAGTCGTTGCCAATTATTTTTATTGTTGCTCCCAATTTGGAATGGCCAATTATTATTTTGAAGCTCAGCTCACCGCTACCACCCCTGCGCTGACTCGGGAGGGCGAAGACCCACACACACTGTCCTCCGGCGCAGCCATCAGTTGACCGTTTTTTTTTCACACTGCGGACTCACCATGCAGCCACCCAAGAGCTACAGCGTTGGAGGACAACGCAGCTCTCTGGCAGCTTACAGGCAAGCCCGCAGGCGTCCGGCCGGACTACAGGGGTCGCTGGTGCATGGTGAGCCGAGGACACCCCCGGACTATTTTTAAATATACCAACAGCCAGAAACAGAAACTATTCATTCATCCTTTTTCAAGCAGCATTGACATGAGCTGAGCCCGCAGATGATGACCCCCTTCATAAAACATGCCGCCTGTGGGCACATTTCCAGCCACTCATTTTGCCGAGGTGTTGAGGAGGTGCTGAGGGCTCAGCTCCAGCCACTCATTTTTGCCGAGGTGTTGAGGAGGTGCTGAGGGCTCAGCTCCAGCCACTCATTTTTGCCGAGGTGTTGAGGAGGTGCTGAAGGCTCAGCTCCAGCCACTCATTTTTGCCGAGGTGTTGAGGAGGTGCTGAGGGCTCAGCTGCAGGGCTGTCTTCCTGTATTTTTTGAGGAATGCCATTCTTCTTGTTTCAGTGTATACTATAGATTTGCACCCTCTAATAAATCCAGGCAGGCTGCAGCCCCATTGCTCTCCTGTGCTGTGATTCGGAGTCACACTGGAGTCCCAGAGAGCTGATTACTGTCAAATCCTTTTTGAGAATATACATTGTATTATAATGATGCTTTTTCCATGTTTATGTGAATGTTCCTGTGATTATTTATAGTTTACTTTAATCTAGTAATAACCAGTAATGTTTTATCAAATTTGAGTAATGGTTTGAGTAAATAATTCTCTAATTGTAATATTAAAAATGAGTGTAGTTGGTATGATCAGTTCATATTTTATAAGTCCTTCTGAATTCTATTCAGTAATTCTCTATAAATAACTGTATCAGTCAGTAAAAAGTCCCTCCTCCTCGATGTGGTTCTTTGTTTCTTATTGTAGGTGATGCAGGTCTTGTTTCTGTACAGTGCCTTCACATGCCTGAGTGAGGCTGCAATGAAAACACCTCGGGGAGGCAATGCTGATTGGCGGCACTATGCAAACTCAGTTGAAAAAGTATATAGAGTATAAAAAGCCCTGTGCTTAATGAATCAGCACCTCACTGCTACAGTCCTGTTCTTCAGGAAGTACAGGCCAGGTAAGACACACCAACTTACCGCTGACAACTTGTATATTTTCAGCACTGTATTAAATAGGAGCTGTCAGATTTCAGGTTTAAAAAGACATTTATGGGGCTCCCAGGTCCTTTTAAAAACTGGATAAATCTAAGCTAAAAGATAAAGCTAAGCCAAAGCGCATGTCTTTTTAAATGGTTTTTAACCAGTAAAGTTTGTTTTATATATACTGTATATATATATATATATATATATATATATATATATATATATATATATATATATATATATATTGCAGGCTTTCCACTAATGTATTACATTTATTTTAAATCTGTCTGCAGCCAACAAATCAATCAATCAATCAATATTTATTTTATATTGTGCCTTTCATAGTGGACCACCATCACAGAGTGCTTTACAAGATAGTGAGGAACAATGCATAATACATTGAATACATTAAATACAGGCATAATACATTAAATACAGGGCTAGGATGTGAATTCTAAACATTGTGGATGCGTGTGTCACAGAATCATACGAATAAGATGGAGTGAAAAATATGAAATAGCAATTTACACAACAATCAAGAAGCTTCCAAACTTGCCTGCGGCTGTCAGGGGCTTAAAAAGAGCTGAAGTGAAGATACTTTTATAAAAGTCTACCTCAGTATATTTCTACAGTATTTGAGCAGTTTTACCCACATGCTTTTCCCAGGGTTTTACAATGCATTTACCATAGTTTACCCTGGTTTACCATGTTTATCAGTATGCTTCACCACACCTGGCTATTCTTTACAATGCTTACCTATGCTTTACCATGCTTTCACTGTGCTTTATTACACTTTGCTATGCTTTTACTGGGGTGAACTTTCATAAGGATAGTAACCTCACAATGCTGTAGGTATACATTGGATTTGGATTTGGTGGCCAGAGTAATTCTTTGATTATGTTCAATATTTATAATCTAATAATCCACATATTGATGATAGGGGTGAGTGTTTGCTTGTGTTTTATTAACCACACTATTAATGCACTTGGAAAAAGAAGCCGGTTTCTAAAGTATGTTAACAAATAGAGAATATGAACAGAACCCTTACAGCTACAGATCTCTATGCATCTTCTGTTGAATGTATTGTAATAATAGACAAAAGCCTTTCTGTTTTCTCTAGTGTGAAGATGGGAAGCAAGGTGCTACTGCTGCTGATTTCAGGCAGCTGCACAATGTGGGACTCCAGTAAATATGATGTATTACTCAAGTGCAAATGATTCTAGTCAAGTGGTAGGGCAGCCAAAGCCAGGTGTGGAAACATGTTTTAGATCAGAGATGCCTGTCAGTTACTGCTAATATACCACGTGCTGTTTCAATGCACAGCTTTCAGATCTTTAACCCTTGCTCACCTGCACGCTGTTGAGTTTATTAAGGGCTGTTCTTCCTGCCTGAGCTGCATGCTGAGCACAACGAGACATTGTTTTGTCTGTGTTGTATTTCTGCAGGTGCAGTGTGTTGCTAGGCAGATTTGTTGTGCTTGGGTTGTGTCACAACATTTGATTGGTTGTTTTCAGAGATTTATTACAAAGGAACTTAGTGTTCTTGTTTGTGCTTGAATACAAATCAAAGGGTTTTGAATGCATCGTAATCTGGGGTTCTATGGAGGTTGCCTGTATGTCATGCATTTAAGGAGGCTAAGGAGGCTGTGTGGTCCAGTGGTTAAAGAAACAGGCTTATAACCAGGAGGTCCCCGGTTCAAATCCCACCTCAGCCACTGACTCATTGTGTGACCCTAAGCAAGTCATTTTATCTCCTTGTGCTCTGTCTTTCGGGTGAGACGTGATTCGTAGTGACTCTGCAGCTGATGCATAGTTCACACACCCTAGTCTCTGTAAGTCGCCTTGGATAAAGGTGTCTGCTAAATAAACTAATAATACCTAATTTATTAGCAGAATCTGGGGTATATGATGTGAAAGCTACATTTCACATGTACCGGACATACAGTGGTGTGGATCATGTTACTGATGGCTCTAATTTTGAGTTGACATCAGTGGCTGAATGTCACTGCCATGATTGTCTCTGATGGTGCTGTGAGACAGTATCTTGTGTCCTATTTGCTACTCTTTGCATGCTTGTCTCTGATGGTGCTGTGAGACAGTAACTTGTGTCCTATCTGCTACTCTCTGCATGCTTGTCTCTGATGGTGCTGTGTGACAGTATCTTGTGTCCTATCTGCTACTCTCTGCATGCTTGTCTCTGATGGTGCTGTGAGACAGTATCTTGTGTCCCATCTGCTACTCTCTGCATGCTTGTCTCTGATGGTGCTGTGAGACAGTATCTTGTGTCCTATCTGCTACTCTCTGCATGCTTGTCTCTGATGGTGCTGTGAGACAGTATCTTGTGTCCTGTCTGCTACTCTCTGCATGTTTGTCTCTGATGGTGCTGTGAGACAGTATCTTGTGTCCTGTCTGCTACTCTCTGCATGCTTGTCTCTGATGGTGCTGTGAGACAGTATCTTGTGTCCTATCTGCTATTCTCTGCATGCTTGTCTCTGATGGTGCTGTGAGACAGTATCTTGTGTCCTATCTGCTACTCTCTGCATGCTTGTCTCTGATGGTGCTGTGAGACAGTATCTTGTGTCCTGTCTGCTACTCTCTGCATGTTTGTCTCTGATGGTGCTGTGAGACAGTATCTTGTGTCCTGTCTGCTACTCTCTGCATGTTTGTCTCTGATGGTGCTGTGAGACAGTATCTTGTGTCCCATCTGCTACTCTCTGCATGCTTGTCTCTGATGGTGCTGTGAGACAGTATCTTGTGTCCTATCTGCTACTCTCTGCATGTTTGTCTCTGATGGTGCTGTGAGACAGTATCTTGTGTCCTATCTGCTACTCTCTGCATGCTTGTCTCTGATGGTGCTGTGAGACAGTATCTTGTGTCCTATTTGCTACTCTCTGCATGCTTGTCTCTGATGGTGCTGTGAGACAGTAACTTGTGTCCTATCTGCTACTCTCTGCATGCTTGTCTCTGATGGTGCTGTGAGACAGTATCTTGTGTCCTATCTGCTACTCTCTCCATGCTTGTCTCTGATGTTGCTGTGAGACAGTATCTTGTGTCCTGTCTGCTACTCTCTGCATGCTTGTCTCTGATGGTGCTGTGAGACAGTATCTTGTGTCCTATCTGCTACTCTCTGCATGTTTGTCTCTGATGGTGCTGTGAGACAGTATCTTGTGTCCTATCTGCTACTCTCTGCATGCTTGTCTCTGATGGTGTTGTGAGACAGTATCTTGTGTCCTATCTGCTACTCTCTGCATGCTTGTCTCTGATGTTGCTGTGAGACAGTATCTTGTGTCCTGTCGGCTACTCTGCATGCTTGTCTCTGATGGTGCTGTGAGACAGTATCTTGTGTCCTATTTGCTACTCTCTGCATGCTTGTCTCTGATGGTGCTGTGAGACAGTAACTTGTGTCCTGTCTGCTACTCTCTGCATGCTTGTCTCTGATGGTGCTGTGAGACAGTATCTTGTGTCCTATCTGCTACTCTCTGCATGCTTGTCTCTGATGGTGCTGTGAGACAGTAACTTGTGTCCTATCTGCTACTCTCTGCATGCTTGTCTCTGATGGTGCTGTGTGACAGTATCTTGTGTTTCTTTCCCCAGCTATCAGCCTGGTCCAGGTCACAGTGAGCGTAGAGCTCCACTTAGTGAAGATAAATAAAACCTGGAGTGAAGCTCAGAGCTACTGCAGAGAACACTACACAGACCTGGTCAGCATTCGCAGTGCACAAGAAGTGGAGAAGATAAACACTGCTGTGCAAGACGTCCAGACAGAGAGAGTTTGGATCGGGCTGTTTAGAAACAACACCAGCCAGCAATGGCAGTGGTCCAATGGAGATTACTTCATGTACCTAAACTGGTATCGGCATGCATTGGATTCTGATCTGTATGCTGCAGCTTATCGAAAACAATGACTTGGTCGTCCATCTTCTTCTTTATATTTCATATGCCAGAAAGGTAAGGAGCCTCTCTTTCCACTCCCTATCCTCCTGTTCTACCCCTGTGTGTAAGGAGCCTCTCTTTCCACTCCCTATCCTCCTGTTCTACCCCTGTGTGTAAGGAGCCTCTCTTTGGCCTATCATTATTGTCACTATCATTATTGTCACAATGATAGTGACAATAATGATAGGCCAGCAACAGGCTACTATACACAATGCAATAAGTGTAACACACTATAATGTATAGCTAGGGTACAAATATGTTATAAATCAAACAGGAGAAATCAACCAAATCAGAAGTTCTCTTGCGTGCAGATATTATGAAGTGCTAATACTAAAGCACACATTTCTAAAGTAAAAGCACTGTAATGATTAAGAGCAGTATTAATGAGAGGGTATTCCCTACCTTCACTATACTCTGCTTTCTCTTTAGTTGCACAGAGAGACAGCTCTGCCCAGAAGGGATATTATTTGGTAAACCAAATGAAGTCCTGGACTGACGCCCAGCAGCACTGTAGAAATGAGGGCTCAGAGTTTGCCAGCATACGCAGCCCGGAGGAGCAGGAGGCTCTCAATACTCTCTCTGATCCATTCACAGCAGATGAGGCTGTCTGGTTTGGTTTGTATAGAGAACAGCTCACAGCCATGGAAGTGGTCTAATGCAGACCCAATTGAAAAGTGGGATTGTGGTGATCCAGACCTCTCGAATACACAGGAAGTCTGTGTCAGTTTGAATGGGAACGCCCCAGGAAGAGCTCTGGGCTTCTGAGATGATAGGAGCTGCACTGAGAGGTTCTACTTTCTCTGTTACGGAGGTAATTGATATATAATTGGTATTGTGTAGAAATCTGAGATCACTGCAGTATTTATGCTAGGTCTCATGCTGATGTCAGTATTGTTAACTCATCAGCCTCGAGGAGATGATCCAGATGGATTCTCTGATATGCAGAGCCCAGTCACTAACTGGATTTTCTGATATGTAGAGCCCAGTCACTAACTGGATTCTCTGATATGTAGAGCCCAGCCACTAACTAGATTCTCTGATATGTAGAGCCCAGTCACTAACTGGATTCTCTGATATGTAGAGCCGAGTCACTAACTGCACTGAGCCCTTTCAAAGAAATGAAAGTCAAGGAGACCAACGTGTGCTTCAAGCACCTTCATGAGTCCACTCTAATAGCAGCCAGGTTTACAGATGGCTAAAAACTCTTGTTATTAAGTTAGAGTGCAGTAAGCAAAGTTATTAAAGTACAGTAAAAACATATAAACGCACGTCAACAACTACAATTAAAACCACTAAAAATAACATCAATAAAATAGCACACAAACTCTTTTTTTTTTAGTGCTAACACACCACATGCTAAATTAGTAAAATTAGGGAAATCGCAGGCTAATTATATACATAAACCACACATATGATTGCACAAATGGCTATCGCATTGTAACAAATAATGAATTTCCTTTGCAGCTTTAAAACCTAGCGATTCAAAAGGTGTATAAAAAGTGTTAAAACATCCTGTTTAAAATCAACATTATTATTATTATTATTATTATTATTATTATTATTATTATTATTATTATTATTATTATTATTATTATTAGTAGTAGTAGTATTAGTATTATTAGTATACTATTAAATACTGACTCAGCAGTGAGTTCCAAAGTGAAGGAGCTTGTTCGTAGGTTCTTTTTATCGAGTTCTTGGAATTAGCACAAGACCCTCTTCTGCAGATCTTAAAGTGCCATCATTGGAATGGATACTTGTTCTTGGCTGTATCTGCACTGCAGTGTGAAGCAGGGCACTGTATTCACTGCAGTCAGTTCAGTTCAGAGTGATCCTCCGCTCACTGCAGTGTGAAGCAGGGCACTGTACAGCACAGAGGCATGTTATTCACTGCAGCCAGTTCAGTTGAGTTCAGTGGGATTCACAGCTCATAGCAAACAGGAGAGTGCTGAGGATTTATATAACGGTACCAGAAGAACGTGATCCTGAAGACCCGCAAATCAGAGATGCCATTTTAGCTGAGGTAGGGGGCTTCCTCTTCATGATATTCGATGCAGGCTGTCTAGTTTGTATTCCAGAAAGCTTCTCTATCGATGATTATTTATTCAGGAGATCAAGACAAGCGACCCAATATTTAATGGAACATGATTTTAATGAGCAGATTTCTAAATGCAATGTGCAATGGAGACCCCACACAAGCCTATACTGTGAATGGATACCCTGAGAGAAGTGACACAGCGCTGAGGCTGTGAATGGATACCCTGAGAGAAGTGACACAGCTGAGGCTGTGAATGGATACCCTGAGAGAAGCGACACAGCGCTGAGGCTGTGAATGGATACCCTGAGAGAAGCTGACGCAGCGCTGAGGCTGTGAATGGATACCCTGAGAGAAGTGACACAGCGCTGAGGCTGTGAATGGATACCCTGAGAGAAGTGACGCAGCGCTGAGGCTGTGAATGGATACCCTGAGAGAAGTGACGCAGCGCTGAGGCTGTGAATGGATACCCTGAGAGAAGCGACGCAGCGCTGAGGCTGTGAATGGATACCCTGAGAGAAGCGACGCAGCGCTGAGGCTGTGAATGGATACCCTGAGAGAAGTGACGCAGCGCTGAGGCTGTGAATGGATACCCTGAGAGAAGCGACGCAGCGCTGAGGCTGTGAATGGATACCCTGAGAGAAGCGCCGCAGCGCTGAGGCTGTGAATGGATACCCTGAGAGAAGTGACGCAGCGCTGAGGCTGTGAATGGATACCCTGAGAGAAGTGACGCAGCGCTGAGGCTGTGAATGGATACCCTGAGAGAAGTGACGCAGCGCTGAGGCTGTGAATGGATACCCTGAGAGAAGTGACGCAGCGCTGAGGCTGTGAATGGATACCCTGAGAGAAGTGACGCAGCACTGAGGCTGTGAATGGATACCCTGAGAGAAGTGACGCAGCGCTGAGGCTGTGAATGGATACCCTGAGAGAAGTGACGCAGCGCTGAGGCTGTGAATGGATACCCTGAGAGAAGTGACGCAGCGCTGAGGCTGTGAATGGATACCCTGAGAGAAGTGACGCAGCGCTGAGGCTGTGAATGGATACCCTGAGAGAAGTGACGCAGCGCTGAGGCTGTGAATGGATACCCTGAGAGAAGTGACGCAGCCCTGAGGCTGTGAATGGATACCCTGAGAGAAGTGACGCAGCGCTGAGGCTGTGAATGGATACCCTGAGAGAAGTGACGCAGCGCTGAGGCTGTGAATGGATACCCTGAGAGAAGTGACACAGCACTGAGGCTGTGAATGGATACCCTGAGAGAAGTGATGCAGCCCTGAGGCTGTGAATGGATACCCTGAGAGAAGTGACGCAGCCCTGAGGCTGTGAATGGATACCCTGAGAGAAGTGACGCAGCGCTGAGGCTGTGAATGGATACCCTGAGAGAAGTGACGCAGCCCTGAGGCTGTGAATGGATACCCTGAGAGAAGTGACACAGCCCTGAGGCTGTGAATGGATACCCTGAGAGAAGTGATGCAGCCCTGAGGCTGTGAATGGATACCCTGAGAGAAGCGACGCAGCGCTGAGGCTGTGAATGGATACCCTGAGAGAAGTGATGCAGCGCTGAGGCTGTGAATGGATACCCTGAGAGAAGTGATGCAGCTGAGGCTGTGAATGGATACCCTGAGAGAAGTGACGCAGCGCTGAGGCTGTGAATGGATACCCTGAGAGAAGTGACGCAGCGCTGAGGCTGTGAATGGATACCCTGAGAGAAGTGACGCAGCGCTGAGGCTGTGAATGGATACCCTGAGAGAAGCGACGCAGCTGAGGCTGTGAATGGATACCCTGAGAGAAGTGATGCAGCGCTGAGGCTGTGAATGGATACCCTGAGAGAAGTGATGCAGCTGAGGCTGTGAATGGATACCCTGAGAGAAGTGACGCAGCGCTGAGGCTGTGAATGGATACCCTGAGAGAAGTGACGCAGCTGAGGCTGTGAATGGATACCCTGAGAGAAGTGACGCAGCGCTGAGGCTGTGAATGGATACCCTGAGAGAAGTGACGCAGCTGAGGCTGTGAATGGATACCCTGAGAGAAGCGACGCAGCGCTGAGGCTGTGAATGGATACCCTGAGAGAAGTGACGCAGCGCTGAGGCTGTGAATGGATACCCTGAGAGAAGTGACGCAGCGCTGAGGCTGTGAATGGATACCCTGAGAGAAGTGACGCAGCGCTGAGGCTGTGAATGGATACCCTGAGAGAAGTGACGCAGCTGAGGCTGTGAATGGATACCCTGAGAGAAGTGACGCAGCGCTGAGGCTGTGAATGGATACCCTGAGAGAAGTGACGCAGCGCTGAGGCTGTGAATGGATACCCTGAGAGAAGTGACGCAGCACTGAGGCTGTGAATGGTTACCCTGAGAGAAGTGACGCAGCGCTGAGGCTGTGAATGGACACCCTGAGAGAAGCGATGCAGCCCTGAGGCTGTGAATGGATACCCTGAGAGAAGCAACGCAGTGCTGAGGCTGTGAATGGATACCCTGAGAGAAGTGACACAGCTGAGGCCCTAAGTCTCTCCTCCTGAACTCTGCTTATCAAGTACCATTTATACAGTGGCATTAACAATGATTTAAGCAGGGATTCAAGTTTCTATCTTCACTACCTCACAAGCAGAAACTGAGCCATGTGTGTGTGTGTCTGTCTGTGTCTGTGTCTTGACTGTGTTTGTGAGAGTGTGTGTGTGTCTGTGTCTTGTCTGTGTGTGAGTGTGTGTGTGTGTCTTGTCTGTGTGTGAGTGTGAGTGTGAGTGTATCTGTGTCTTGTCTGTGTGAAGACAGGTTCCTTTTCATTCTAAAGTGTCTTCTTCATTTATGTTGGTATTCCATCCAATCGCACACAAGCTACCTATCAGCCCATGAATTGTTTAATTGATGTGACGTGTGCAGATCTCTTGAGGTTTATTAGCTGTGCTAGCATGAGGAGAGCCTGGCTGGTCTGCACAGACTTTCCTCTTCTTGTGTTCTTGTAACATGGAGTCTGCTGCTGCTGCTGCTGTTTCAGATTCAAAGGCTCTACTCAGGGCACACCCCATCGCAGGACCTGAAGCTGAGCTGGAGAGAGATTGATGGGAAGATTTTCCACAAGCAGGAGGAGGAGGATGAGGAGGAGGGGGGACGTGCCCCAAGCCCTGAGAGAGCAGAACCTGGCCAGTGCTCAGGGAACGCTGCTACAATAAGCACACAAAACCTTCCTGCGCATTAGCTTCATACAAGACATGCTATTAGAATGCTGAACTAGCTTTACATTGACTAGATATTATTATTATCACCATTCACTTTTATATCTCATAGAATAGTTTCATTGTGAGGATCAGATGTCGATGGTGGCTTCTCCTTGCATGTTTAGGGCGATGGGTTTTAAATGATATTTAGAGCAATTTGTACAGCACATTTCAGTCAAAGGGTTTTATTAGAAGGTAATCTGTGGTGTGTAGGGTGTCTGTTGTTGTACAAGAGATGTCGTCTGGTATAGTTTGGAGGCCAGAGCACTGCTATCTGAAGCTGAGCTGCTCAAAACTACTCAAACTGTGACAGTCACCATGCACACCACGTTACAGTCACCACACAATCACCTCGCACACCACCACAGTCACCAGTCACCTCGCACACCACCACACAGTCACCACACAATCACCTCGCACACCACCAACAGTCACCAAACAATCACCTCGCACACCACCACACAGTCACCAAACAATCACCTCGCACACCACCACAGTCACCAAACAATCACCTCGCACACCACCACACAGTCACCACACAATCACCTCGCACACCACCAACAGTCACCAAACAATCACCTCGCACACAACCACACAGTCACCAAACAATCACCTCGCACACCACCACAGTCACCAAACAATCACCATGCACACCACCACACAGTCACCACACAATCACCTCGCACACCACCACACAGTCACCAAACAATCACCTTGCACACCACCACAGTCACCAAACAATCACCATGCACATTGCATGGTTTGGGAGGTGGGCTAATTGTATTTAGAAGAATGTGTAGCAATCAGGTTGAGAAAGTTTCTTGTATTTTCTGCAAAATATGATTTTACTATAAAATAAAATTACTATAAATCTGAAGTTTATTGTTCTTTATTTTCACTAATTGTGAAAAAATCACGTGTTGAATGAACCTGTCCTATTAAACACATAATCAGCAGCTGTGTAAAAGTGAAAGCAGAAGATCAGGAAGCAGTCTGGACGAGAGCAGCCTTTCTGTCCAGCAAGTCCAGGGGTTCAGCCCACATTCTCCCAGGTAAGTCACTACCTGCAATGGGAGCAGTCTGGACCAGAGCAGCCTTGTGAGAGGGAGAGGGAGAGGGAGAGGAGGAAGGCCAGATTCCTGTGAATTGCATATCCCATGTGCCAAACAGTTTAATGCATTTACCCAGAATAAGGAACTGTGGCAGACGGCTCGTGTGGTGACGTACTCCAGACCCGAAGCAGTCCTGGCTCCAGCTGCTTTAGGATGGGGGCCAGTAGACCTCTTAGAGGGGCCACCATTTAGACACATACTTTTAAACATAGTCATTTTTTGTTGCACTAATAATATAGGCTTATAGGTAATTCCTTATGCAGCAAAGGAAATGCACCTGCATATCCATGCAGAAGTTTACAGACAGCAGCACAGTCGGCATCTTTGTTGAGTTTTTTAAGCAACATAGGTTTAGCTACAACAATTTCATTGGCCATGTCACAGCTATCATCTGCAGAGGCTCTAGCATGGTAGCATCAAGAAATGTACCAGATTGGGTTATAAGGCAGGACAAAGACTTCAGAATGTTTAACACAGGTCTCTTTAATGTCAGACTGCAGTCAGATTTAGCAGTACTTGCAGAGTCTGAATGTCCTAGTGTTGAAAACACAACAGAATCAGCTAGCTGCTTACTTGTGGTTCTCTGTCTCTTTGTAGGATGCACATCTACACCACAGTGCTCATTCCAGAAACCTTCATCTTGACAGAGATTTTTAATGCATCTACTGATGCATTTATCACCTCACCTGCCCGGAAGCTGACACAGAGACACAGGTACTTGTGGGGTTGAAAGTACTGGGGCTCCGTTTTTATTCGAACAAAAATAATTAAACAAAAAGAACGCTCACAGAGGAATATAAAAGAGTAAACAAAAACAACTCTTGAACAGCCAAACAAATACCATGCCGGTCTGCCCAGCATGAGTAGCAAATGCTCGTCTTCGTCTTCGTCTTCGTCTTCGTCTTCGTCTTCGTCTTTTTGCACTTGCTCTCTCACATTCCTCCTCCTTGAACACCCACCCCGATCAGCAAATGCTGTAGGTTTTTTATACATGTGCCCATCTCCAGATTAGTAATAAATCAATCAATCTGGAGAAGGTCACATTCTGCACGAGTTTTTAATATCTGCGTGGTCGACAGCAACTCTTAATGAATTTGCTGCCGACCATGTATTCGCACAAGATGTCTGGCAGAGACGACCTGCTACCATCGCCTCTGCCAGAGCACATCTAAACCAAACAATACATTTCCTTTTTTAAATCATAATACACTATTTACAATATGATTTACACACAATACAGTTATTTACAAGCAGGGCTCTGTCTACCCTGCCACACGAACATACATTTTCAAAAGAAATGTACTTCCCAATTGTATGCAATCATCAGGTATACAATTAAATGTATTACATTGTATATGTTACTGGTACTTGCATACGCTGGCTAATTGCATAAAGCTGTTACAGTAGGCACCTGGGCTATGCAATTAACAAGAATCTACTGTAACTCCACATGATGTGCTTCTGGTGTTATTTAAAGTTCGATTTCAGTGCTACTTGCATGAATTGTCTATTAATAAATTCAGTATATATTAAACATTTCACCAGCCTAATTGTTTGTGCAGAAAACTAGCCATGGTTCAGGAAGTTAAACAGAACATTAATTGTAAACACATAATCTGAATGATTTAATAAGTAATCCCTAAATGTCTTTTTATTTTATATAATAAATGACCGTGTTGTCAACTTGCTGAGCACACTGTTACAGTTTTGAACTTAAACAAAATTGCAAAACCAGGGCGATTTAAGAATTTTACTGTTTCTGACCAGGACAAAAAAAAAAAAAAAACACTGGGAAAACGCACTGAAATGAGTTCGAATGAACACAAAGTGTCCCAACCCGTAAGGGACTATCAGTATTGTTTGTTTGATTATTGGAAAGCACTTATTTAAATTGTTTAAGCGATTCATTTGAATCATCTTGAGGTGACTCACCGTTTAGTGTCGTGAGTTTTGCATGGGATCATCAGAACTCCCTGTGTACCGTTTCCATGCAGACATCCCATCCGTCGGCTGGCGCTGTGAGGAAAGCGGGGTGCTTTGTTCCCTATGCCATATAAGAAAGCAATCTTTCTTTCTTTTTTCGACGTCGTTTTTCCCTGTTCTTTAAATGACTTTACGTGTATTTGTCTTACCTTTGTGGTGTGCCGCATCCCCTTCCTGCCGCTCTGGAAGGGCTGCTCCTTTACAAAACGGATTTTGTGTTATTGTTTTGGTTGGATTGAAACGAGAATAGCATGTCGAGTGCGACTCCAATACGATCACCGACCGTGCAGTCTAACAGCAAGATGAAAAAGGAGGAGTCCTTCCTGGGCAAGTTGGGAGGCACCTTAGTGAGGAAGAAAAAATACAAAGAAGGTCAGTTTGATGTGTTAAATACTACTACGACTACTACTAATACATTTGAAATGAATTAAGAAGGTTGCTGGTACTAGTTCTACTACTATGAGAACGGGATCAAGTTATTTCATGATGAAAACTGTATGAAGATGTCAGTTCGTGAAGAAACGTGAAATAAATATGATTCATTCATTTGAATTAACGGCATCAGTGTGTGTACAGACTACAGTTGGTGTAGTTATCGGTTTACGCTATTGTATCTGCTATGACATGTTCTAGTAGATACTCGGGGTTTCGTGAATGGGGTTGGCTTTTTTGGGTGGGGGGTATTTTATAATGTATATCTGTAATGCACTACAGCACAATTAGGATATGTAACGCATATTAAAAGTCGTACTTATCGATCGTAATATTCTGCCAGGAATACACATTTTCTTCAGCCTGTTTGCGGATTCATTCATTCATCTATAATTGCTATGTCGGTGCATTCAAGTTGTTTTGAGATAGACATTCGAGACAGTCTGTACATCACGGTATGGATTTTGCTGTTCACGTATGCATCACGTACTCTTGCTCGAGTTTGTGTTTTTAATTCGAGTTGACACATCAGTAGATTTTCAAACTCAAACATCGGGTCTTGCTCCAGTTTTTATTTGCGACTCTAACGTCCCAGACTGTGTTTTTGATAGCAGCTGCTGTAACGTGGTGGTATGCGTCTCACTGTTGTATATGCCAGTAGAGGTGGAGACTAGCAATTACAAAGGAATGTTCACCAAAGTTATTTTTACACCGCTGCATCAGGGCTGATTACAGGAGCAGCCCATGCGTTAGCTTGCCGTCTGAAATACTGCCCCAAATAAGCAAATCGGTTCACTGTACAGTCGGTTAATGCGACTGCCAAATTCCTAGAAATGTTAAAAAAAAAAAAAAAAAAAAAAAAGCTCTTTAGCAATATGAAATACTGTGCGTTTCATGGATGGCAATAAGACTCTCCATTGCATAGCAGTTTTATCCATTCCTTTTTACTACAACTTCAATAAGACACACCCAAACGTGTCACCTATACACACTGGGGCTAATAAAGCTCATAGTAAAATCTGGAATGGGTGAAGCTGCTATGCAATGGGAGACTTCTTTCCATCTCTGAACTGCAAGCAGTCCTTAATTGCTGCTGTTTCACTTGTGATAACAATACAATACATACAGTACTGTGCAAAAGTTTTAGGCAGGTGTGAAAAAATGCTGTAAAGTAAGAATGCTTTCAAAAATAGACATGTTAATAGATTATATTTATCAATTAACTAAATGCAAAGTGAGTGAACAGAAGAAAAATCTAAATCAAATCCATATTTGGTGTGACCACCCTTTGCCTTCAATACAGCATCAAGCATCAATTCTTCTAGGTACACTTGCACACAGTTTTTGAAGGAACTTCGGCAGGTAGGTTGGCCCAAACATCTTGGAGAACTAACCACAGTTCTTCTGTGGATTTAGGCAGCCTCAGTTTCTTCTCTCTCTTCATGTAATCCCAGACAGACTTGATGATGTTGAGATCAGGGCTCTGTGGGGCCATACCATCACTTCCAGGACTCCTTGTTCTTCTTTACGCTGAAGATAGTTCTTAATGACTTTCGCTGTATGTTTGGGGTCGTTGTCATGCTGCAGAATAAATTTGGGGCCAATCAGATGCCTCCCTGATGGTATTGCATGATGGATAAGTATCTGCCTGTACTTCTCAGCATTGAGGAGACCATTAATTCTGACCAAATCCCCAACTCCATTTGCAGAAATGCAGCCCCAAACTTGCAAGGAACCTCGACCATGCTTCACTGTTGCCTGCAGACACTCATTCGTGTACGCTCTCCAGCCCTTCGGCGAACAAACTGCCTTCTGCTACAGCCAAATATTTCAAATTTTGACTCATCAGTCCAGAGCACCTGCTGCCATTTTTCTGCACCCCAGTTCCTGTGTTTTCGTGCATAGTTGAGTCGCTTGGCCTTGTTTCCACGTCGGAGGTATGGCTTTTGGCCGCAAGTCTTCCATGAAGGCCACTTCTGACCAGACTTCTCCGGACAGTAGATGGGTGTACCAGGGTCCCACTGTTTTCTGCCAGTTCTGAGCTGATGGCACTGCTGGACATCTTCCGATTGCGAAGGGAAGTAAGCATGATGTGTCTTTCGTCTGCTGCAGTAAGTTTCCTTGGCCGACCACTGCGTCTACAGTCCTCAACGTTGCCCGTTTCTTTGTGCTTCTTCAAAAGAGCTTGGACAGTACATCTGGAAACTCCTGTCTGCCTTGAAATTTCTGCCTCGGAGAGACCTTGCTGATGCAGTATAACTACCTTGTGTCTTGTTGCTGTGCTCAGTCTTGCCATGGTGTATGACTTTTGACAGTAAACTGTCTTCAGCAACCTCACCTTGTTAGCTGAGTTTGGCTGTTCCTCACCCAGTTTTATTCCTCCTACACAACTGTTTCTGTTTCAGTTAATGATTGTGTTTCAACCTACATATTGAATTGATGATCATTAGCATGTGTTTGGTATAATTGTTTAATCATACACCTGACTATATGCCTACAAAATCCCTGACTTTGTGCAAGTGTACCTAGAAGAATTGATGCTGTTTTGAAGGCAAAGGGTTGTCACACCAAATATGGATTTGATTTAGATTTTTCTTCTGTTCACTCACTTTGCATTTAGTTAATTGATAAATATAATCTATTAACATGTCTATTTTTGAAAGCATTCTTACTTTACAGCATTTTTTCACACCTGCCTAAAACTTTTGCACAGTACTGTACATTCCAACAATAATAATAATAATAATAATAATAATAATAATAATAATAATAATAATAATAATAATAATAATAATAATAAGAGTTTGTACAAGCTGTTTATTTCTGTTTTGGTAACTTTATTGGGTGTGTGTTTCCTTTCTGAAACACAATGATTTGGAGTTTGTCATTGAGAATCCAGCCCTGTGTCTCTTTGTTTGCTGTCGATACTGTGCAATGCTTCCTGGAATCGTATCTGTTTATCAACAGCAGTTACATGGAAGAAGACCGAAGGTCTTTGGTTACATTGCAATCTGACCACACCCATTCCTTCCTGATTCTTATTGTACTGCATTGTACATTCTTTATAAAACACAATGTGGGGCGTGTGGATAGCAAAACCGTGAATCCCATTGAAATTGAAATGCAGACTGTTGGATGATTGTTTACAGTGTCATTTCCAACAATTACGGGTTTGCAGGATTCATACTTCAATTTAGAAATGTATTAAGTTTAAAACTGTATGTTTGGGAGGGAGACTGGTAACTGACCCCTCCATAGTATTTGATTCATTCGCACCCCTCTGCCTCCCCCAGCCGCACCCTCGCAGGGAGGTTAAACGCTCAAGGCAAGTGGAGTCTGTTTATGCATGCAGCTTCTCATCCTAATTTAAACTGTCTGCATTACATTGCTGTGATAAAATTGTAAAACTGAAGTCAAGCAGGCAAAGGTTTCGACCGAAGCCTTAAGTGTGATAACACTGACCCATTTGTTTAACCTGCCAGTTTGTTTCCTACCTACACAGATGCTGCAGCCATCTGCACACAATATGTTAAATACAAATGAATTCATTAATGTGAACAACCCATGTTACAGCAACAAGTGCAAAACATCTCTGTGTTATAATCACATATTTCAGCAAATTGAACATTTACATTTTAGATTTGCTGTCTTGACTTCCAGCAGTTATAAGAAGTTTTTTTTTTTTTTTCACTGTTCAGTTTGTATTAGTAGCATCTATTTCCACTGCTAAACTAAAGATGCTGTTAGACGTTCTGCAGCACAGGCATGATTGCATTACCTTTACAGTAATTAGGTGGAGAGTGTAACAAGGGCAGAATTCAACAAGGAACTGTTGGCAAACATTGTTAAGTTTCTGTAATGCAAGTGTGTTGTACATGTAAACAGGGTCAGAGGGACAGCTTTTGCATTCAGTGGAAGCTTGTTTATAGTACTGTTTCCTTTAATTCAATACAGCAGCTGTGTGCTTCATGCAGTTTAGTTTACAGTGTATGCTGACTGGTGCTTTTAAGTTGGGGTTTTAAAAAGTCACCAGGATGTGATGGCTCTGGTTGTATCGGACAGACTCGTCACTTACTGTAGGGCTGGTGTTACGTGTCTGTTAGACAGAGGGTGAGTGGACAGCCAGAAATAACTAGGGCTACATTTAAAGAGACATTGATCTCCCTTCTGCAGCGACTTTATTTATTTCTGGGCTGCAGTAAATCATCGCGGTTACCTAAACAGGGATAAGTAGCTTTACTGGATAAGTAAATGGGACCAGTGCTTGGAACATGTTATCCAGTTTACAATTGTTTTAAATTAACAAGGCATTGATTTTACAATGAATTATCCCAGAAACACATGGGAAATAACTGCATGCAAACAGTGTCTAATATTGAGACTCCAATGATTAATAACACCTAATTGGAATTATCAGTAGACATTTTGCTGTCGGCTCCCAATACAAGCAATGCTTACAAAATGCTGCTTTGTGAAATATTGTATCGGGGTGAGAAACTTCCAGTAGTCCTGCACCCATTTCTGGGTTTCTGAACTCCCTTTGTTAGGTATGTTATTGAAATCTGCAGGTGCCAGGAGTTTGAACAATCAGACCCCTGCTAAATCTGCTCTGGACTGATCATACTTGATTAAATGATATACTTAATTTATGGTAGTTTGCAAACCCAGGACTGGGTGCAGGGCTAGTGTGAGTTTCTAACCCTGTTGTATGTACAGTAAAGTACGCTACCATAAGTTCTTCCTTTTAATGTTAAAAGTAAAACATCCAATCTCGGGTACAGGCTTGTCATAAAAAAGTTCAAATTCAGGTTTAAGAAATAGGGAAGCACTGTTGCTTCAGAACTATAGCAATGTGTCTAGGAGCAAAATCTTACTGGAGTCGAAGCAGAAGACAGGCAGTAAGGCTGAGAATCAGACTTTGTGTCTCAGCTGGGATCCATACCATGCCTCGCCGCATCCTCCTTCACCAGAGCACCAGGCAATGGTACGGATCCCTTCACTGGCTTCAGGCTATGGTATCTGCTTCTTGTAGAATGATGCAGCCGCCCTCCTCATCGAAAAGAGAAAGTCTACGTCTCATTGCCCGGCTGACAGCTCTTGGAATGAACACAACAGCACCATCAAAACTACCCAACTGGAGCTTCTTTACATCGTTAAACCGCAAGATATTATAATTGAAGTAGTTTCACATGTCTTTAAGCCCTGACAGAGGCTATAGAATGCATTGCCCTATACTGTAGTATGACTTTCCAAGGCCCAATTAAGAGGCTTTTTGTGACTAAGCTTGCGGTATATTAGGAAAGAACACATATAAAAGAACTTGTTTTTTCTGTCCACCACTAATAGACTTAACATGCTCAACACCTTAGGCACCCTTACCTTTTCTTTCATTATTTGTAATGCTAAACCTCACCCCAAGCCTGATCAAGACTTGACGCCATAGTTCTGAGTGAGCACTGTAAGACACAGTACATAGTCACAAGTGCTGCCCTGAAGTAATTTCCAAATACATTTTGAAAGCAATGAAACATAAAAAGAAACTGGATTCATTCATTTGTTTTTTTCCTGCAACACATGAAGTATGTAAGCAAGTATTTAAAAATAAATAAATAAAAACCAAAGCTAGAACCACACATACCACTGCAGCTCGGAGAACACATCCGCTGGCTCAGCTGGTGGTCCTCCCCAGTGCTTCTCGTTCAAGCTCCTCAGGTATTTGCTGGTGGTGTGTCTCCTGTTCCCTCCTGAACTGTGTGGTGTAACTGGACCGGTGCTGTGACACAAATAGCACATGATGACTGGCCAGCATGCCACGTACACTCCAGCTGCCACCTGGTTTACAGCACCAGAGCCCCTGTCACATTCACTGCTGGAGATCTGCACCAGAGACATGGCAGGCCTGCTGTGTGGGACCAAAAGGAAGAAGCAAGGTACTGTGGGTTAGAGTAACAAGGCAAGACCATGTGGAATGTGGTGGAACTCATGCAGTATATGCAACACTGTAGCAGGATCTTTTATATTTACAGGACTCATGCCAGCGTTACCACCTCCTGTTCTACCCAATCTCTTCAAAGGTTGCATATTTTGGGTGTGCTATTTACAAAAGGTGCCAGTGGAGTTACCTTTTACAATCCACTGTAACTAGTGAAAATGGAAAACACCTTCTAAATTGTTTTGTTTGTTGAAAAAGCAAAATGTGGCAAAGTCATAGGCATTCATAACTAAGGTTTTGTGAACTAGCCCCTAATGTTTCCTCATCACTACCTCTAATGGGAGGGTTGCTTAGCTTATTTAGCAGACGCCTTTTATCCAAGGCGACTTACAGAGACTAGGGTGTGTGAGCTATGCATCAGCTGCACAGTCACTTACAATTACATCTCACCCGAAAGACGGAGCACAAGGAGGTTAAGTGACTTGCTCAGGGTCACACAGTGAGTCAGTGGCTGAGGTGGGATTTGAACCGGGTTACCTCCTGGTTACAAGCCCTTTCTTTAACCACTGGACCACACAGCCTCCTGTGTGCAGCTCTGGTACAGTTGGGCTGCTGATGATTTGCATTGAGGTTCATGAGAGCTGCTGTTTTTTTGTTCTTCCGCAGCTTTGTAAGGTGGAGGTGGCAGTGGAGCCGTCTCTATACAGCACGCTTGAACCAGAATAACAGAGGGGAAGAACCAAATGCAGTAAATATTGTATAGCTTTGCATATGGATTATAAAGTATGCACAGACAATTGCTGTAAATGCAACAACTAAAGCATACTAGATAAAAGCTTTCGATATTGGTCATAATGGTGAGGAGATTTAAATTCACTGGCCATGCTAATAATGGACTGTTAAATAACCGAGCTGTTTTAAAACTGCTCTATGAGGGTGGGATTGAAATGAGCGACACGTACAGTTGGGTATTTCGATTGTTGCTAAATTGAATCTCCGTGATGCTTCTACTGTAGATGCCTAGCCAGACCCAGTCAGTGAGACTGGCACCGAGCTGAGCGTGGTTGCTTGTCTCGCAAGCTCTTCGTGGACAGCTGTTTGGAAACGGTGTCAAACGCAGTCTTGTCTTTGTGCAGGCCAGGAATCTTTGTATTCAGTGTGAGTGTGGTCTGCTTCGTTTACTGCTCTGCTGGCTCATTGCAGTTCATTGAATTGGTGTACTGTTCCAATGTGATATACTTCAGACGTTTGTCTCGCAGGTTAGATAGTGCAGATGATCTGTTACATAACATGCACTGTGTGTAGTAGCAATACACAGGGTGCTGGATTTTCTGATTGGTGGCACACATTCCCTATATGGAAATGTTAAACACATTCAATACTAAAGTTTAAATTCAAGGGAAACTACAGTAGCACCCCTAGTAGAAGTGATTTGTACACTTTGAATATTTACTTATTTACTTAGGTATTTGTTTTGTTTAATTCACTATGGCTTTGTAATTGCCTTGAATTACTTCGTGGGTGTTGTCTTTATGGGAGTTGCTTTGGTTGAAGTACAGGACCACTGTTTGGGTGGTGGGGTGTGATTAATACTGCTGAATAATAATGCTATACAGTCTCGTGTCTATGAATGAGTACAGTGTTTGTAAGCAGAAGTGGATGCCTCATCATACAGAGAGAGAGAGTATGTACATTTCATGTAACCCTTTACAGCCATAGTAATATTTAAACTGTAAATGAACATAAAAACGTCACACTATTTTACTGAACCTTTAATCAGAAATTTACTGTTTTTAATGAGGATCTTGTTTCTTTTTTATTGTGTTTTTTTTTCAACGTTGAATCATTTGCAGTATATATATTTGCAGTACATTCATTGTGAAAACAAGTGTAAAGTGTGAAATAATAAATACAAAAGCAAAATAGGTGACTATAAATACTACACCTATGTTTTTGTAGAAATGATGTAACAGTTTAAATGGTTGACAATTTACACAAAAGGATTCCTTGTATACTCGAGGATCCCAAGCTGAAATATGAGCCGGTCAGCTTGGTGGATTGACCCCACTGGCTTGGGGTCAATGTTAGAATAGGGTTTTAATTACCCACTAGGCTCCCCAAGCTGGTGGTGCATGTTTCTCTTTTGTGCTTTGGTTTACAAAGAGCATGCATGGAATAGATGCATGGAAGTGGTAACGTTGAAAACACAAGTGACCATAAAAACAATTGATTCTGCCCTGTTAAATGAGATCTCTTTAGTATGTGCGAATGGTGTGCTGAGAATGAACCAGCCTTGATGAGCTGAGCAGCCTCTTCTCGCTCAAGAACTTCTTGTATGTTCTTATTTAGGTACAGCAGGTGGAGAAGGTGTGGGTTATAATCTGGACATACAAGTTAATACATGCAATGACAAGGTGATAAAATCAATGCCTTCTGAGTTTTGTCTTTTGTTTCCCTCCTTGTTTAGTGAGCGACCTGCATGAAGAGGGAAAGAATGCCATCAACTCTCCTCTCCAGTCCTCCAGCATAGACATCCACCCGGAGGACACCATGCTCGGTACATTCAGCTGTCATCTCCCTCGGTGCCCCTTTAAAACGCTTCACGCAGGCAAAAACACATGCATGGGCTGATGGGTTCAGGGGGAGCAGGGAGGAGGCAAACATGGTGTCTCCCAGGAGGGACCCTGGACGAGGGAGAGCACCGTTCCCCAGGAGCGGGAGGAGGGAGGGAGGAGGGTACGAGCGAGAGGACGTTTCCAGGCAGGTTTGTGTTGCATTTGCAGTCAGATGGTGTACAACAGTACAGTAATCTACACGCAGCGGTCTCTTCGACGTCAGAGTCAATGGAACACATGAACCTCAGTATCTTGAAAGACAGTCAGTCACCTTCGGTCAGCACAGTTACACCTGTAACAAGCTCAGTCTCCTATCTATACTCAAATGCAACATTTGGCAGGGCAGGGGGCTCTCAGTCAGGAGCTGACTAATGACATGGGGGATGAGGAATCGCAAGAAAGTTTGGGATCCCTGTTTTACAGTACGTGTAAATCTTTAATTTCACTCAGCTGTCTCTTCTCCCTCTTAGTCCCTGGAACAAATGAATTTCAGTATCTTGTTAGACTTTCTGTCCCCTTCGGTCAGCACATTTATATCTGTACCATGTTAAGTTTCCTATCTGTGCTCTACTTAGCACACGTGGCAGGGCAGCTTCATGTACCCCACAGAGTTCACAGAAACAATCCCATTGAATTACCAGGAAAGCACAATGTGTTCTTGAAGGTACTGCAGTGCACCGTACTGTATGTGTACCTCTTGTATGGGTTCAAGTCTGTGTGTATTCAGTTACTGTTTGTATTTAGTGCCGTTTAGGGTTAGAGTAGGGCCTCCTGCTTCCCAAACATGTTTGTACGCAGTGGGATTTGATAATCGTGTCAAGCACTGAGTTGAACTGAAAATCCCTGTGCAACAATAAATAACATTTCAGAGTGACACTGTCATGTGTGCCTTCATGTGAAAGAGAAGTTCATGAACTGTGTGCGTAAGGGAGGGAGGAAGGAAGGGAGGGGAGGGTGGGGTGGCAGCGTGCTTCACTCCCTGTCCTGTGTCTTTCTGTCTGAATCACTTGATGGATCTCCAGGGATTGTTTCTGGTTTACATACTCTTTTCAGTTCTCTCTATTGCTACTGAAGCAGTTTAAACTGGTTCAGTATTGTTGTTATATTTATTGCCATATTTTAATGAATTCAAATAATTCCCTGACCTGTGGACTTAAAAAAAAATAAAAGCATTTTCATAATTAAAGTTATTTAACAAAAATCATGAATTGCCCAATGGAAGGTGCTTTCTTCATGCAAGTGAACTAAATTCCCTGTCTGAGTCATGCCTTTAAATGTTACAAATATAGAGATACTTATAGATTTAAATACATATTTTAATAACTAGCTGAAAGTCTCAATATCTTCCCAAAACCTATAGTACTGGATGCACACTTCTGTAACAAGTTTGTAAAATAGGAACAGCCCTTGATCAGCTGATACAATGTGTCACCCACATGGTCAGGAGTTCACTTCATCTCAGCTTGTCTCTCAAACCTGGTGTCTTTCTTACAGAAGAGAACGCAGAAAGAAGTATGATTGACCCCACCTCAAAAGAAGATCCCAAGTTTAAAGAACTGCTTCGGTAACATGTCTTTATTTATTTATTTACTTATTTACTTACGTATTATTTATTTTATCTTGTCTTTTCAGTTCTCTGTAATCCATAATAATTACTATAACTTGTGTTTGTATAAAAGATTCTATCTATCTCCTATCTATCTATCATAGGACTGAGCTGGCATAATATGATCTAAAACCAAACCTGATCTAAATGTATTGTCTACTTTTTGTGAAACTTCACACTTGATGGAATAAATCAAGTAAAATACTGTATATAATATACAGCGTATGACACATGCTGTCTGGCCGCTTGCATTATTACTGTGTCAAGGTTTTGATTGACTGGATTAATAACGAGCTGGAGGAAGACAGAATCATCGTGAAGGACCTGGAGGAGGATCTGTATGATGGACAGGTGTTGCAGAAGCTGTTTGGTGAGTGCAGTGGAAGGGAGTGGAACAGCACTAGGTGTTTGGTGAGTGCAGTGGAAGGGAGTGGAGCAGCACTGGTTTGAGTGCAGTGGAAGGGAGTGGAGCAGCACTGGTTTGAGTGCAGTGGAAGGGAGTGGATCAGCACTGGTTTGAGTGCATTGGAAGGGAGTGGAGCAGCACTGGTTTGAGTGCATTGGAAGGGAGTGGATCAGCACTGGTTTGAGTGCAGTGGAAGGGAGTGGAGCAGCACTAGGTGTTTGGTGAGTGCAGTGGAAGGGAGTGGAGCAGCACTAGGTGTTTGAGTGGAGCAGAAGGTAGAGGAGCAGCACCAGGGAATGGTGGCTGGAGTCCACTGATGCTGTGGCTCCTTTTTTAAACCTGCCTGCTTGTAGGCTGCATGTTCATGAGTAAGCAGCTTCAAACATCATGTAAGTGCTTTTTAAAAAAATATGCATTACCTATAATATATTCTGGTGTTTGCAATAATTGTGAGGGTTCTGTGTTCTATTGCTCCAATATTGAGTTATTATAACTTTTCACTTAATCTGCCTTTACCTGGTTTTGAATTTGCTTTGAGCTTGTCTGGAGAACCATACAGTAAGTGTAAGGGGAAATGTAAATATAGACATTCAAAGCTGCTTGCTCCTGGCTTCTCTTGCTAAGAGTATTCAATAAAGTACGCCATTCTTTTTTTCTTTTGCAGCTTCATTTTCTTTTATCTATTACTATTTTTATTATTACCCTATCCCGTTTAAAAGTATACAACTGTATTTTTGCCACTGTTTTTAGCATTTTTTTTACAATGTTTTTCCATTGTTCTACTTTGCATTTCCTGTAGTTTACCCTGGTTTGTCATGTTTCTCAGCATGTTTTACTATACTTCACTATGTTTTACAGTTACATGCTTTATTGCACTTTGCTCTGCTTAACATCTGGTAAACCTGCAGAAAGGGGTGTTTGTTTCAGGTCTATTTGTCACACTGCACTGACATGCTCAGTGTGCTTGCATTTATTTTGCCTTGTCCTGCAGAGAAGCTCTCGGGGTGCAAGCTGAACGTAGCTGAAGTGACCCAGTCGGAAATCGGTCAGAAGCAGAAGCTGCAGACAGTTCTGGAGGCCGTGAACGAGCTGCTGCGTCCCAACGGCTGGTCCATCGAGTGGAGCGTGGATTGTGAGTAGAAGCATGTTTCGTTCCTCTTAAATAATGTGTGGGGTGGTAGATGTCATGAAGGGTAGCGGCTCAGTGTGGGGGGATAGATGGCATGAAGGGTAGCGGCTCAGTGTGGGGTGGTAGATGGCATGAAGGGTAGCGGCTCAGTGTGGGGGAAGGGTAGCGGCTCAGTGTGGGGTGGTAGATGGCATGAAGGGTAGCGGCTCAGTGTGGGGTATGGATGCTGTCATGAAGGGTAGCGGCTCAGTGTGGGGGTAGATGGCATGAAGGGTAGCGGCTCAGTGGGTGGGGTGGTGGTAGATGTGGTGCTGTCATGAAGGGTAGCGGCTCAGTGTGGGGGTAGATGGCATGAAGGGTAGCGGCTCAGTGTGGGGTGTGGGATGGTCTGTCATGAAGGGTAGCGGCTCAGCGTGGGGGTAGATGGCATGAAGGGTAGCGGCTCAGTGTGGGGGGGTAGATGGCATGAAGGGTAGCGGCTCAGTGTGGGATGGTAGATGGCATGAAGGGTAGCGGCTCAGTGTGGGATGGTAGATGGCATGAATGCGGTTTGTTTACTGATATACAACAGGCATACAGGACACAAGCTTGCTCTCTGTTTAGCTCCTAGCAGTCTCTAATTTAAATAAACCAGTCTCCTGAATGCAGTTTCATTCATTGCTTGTTGTGTGTGTTTTTTTTTTCTTCTTCCCCAGCTATCCACTGTAAAACCTGATCTCTATTGTGTACCTCCTGGTGGGTCTGGCCATGCATTTCCAGGCTCTATTAGACTCCCAGAGCATGTGTCTGTGCAGCTGAGTCGTTGTGAAGGTAAGAGTGCGTGTCTGTGCAGCTGCTCCTTGTGAAGGTAAGAGGCGTGTGTCTGTGCAGCTGCTCCTTGTGAAGGTAAGAGCTGCGGTGTCTGTGCAGCTGCTCCTTGTGAAGGTAAGAGGCAGGTGTCTGCAGCTGCTCCTTGTGAAGGTAAGAGCTGGTGTCTGTGCAGCTGCTCCTGTGAAGGTAAGAGCGCTGTGTTCTGTGCAGCTGCTCCTTGTGAAGGTAAGAGCGGTGTGTCTGTGCAGCTGGTCCTTGTGAAGGTAAGAGTGCGCTGTGTCTGTAGCAGCTGCTCCTTGTGAAGGTAAGAGCTGCAGTGTTCTGTGCAGCTGCTCCTTGTGAAGGTAAGAGGGCGGTGTCTGTGCAGCTGCTCCTTGTGAAGGTAAGAGCTGCAGGTCTGTGCAGCTGCTCCTTGTGAAGGTAAGAGCTGTGGTCTGTGCAGCTGCTCCTTGTGAAGGTAAGAGCTGCTGTCTGTGCAGCTGCTCCTTGTGAAGGTAAGAGCGCTGCAGGTCTGTGCAGCTGCTCCTTGTGAAGGTAAGAGCGTGTGTGTCTGTGCAGCTGGTCCTTGTGAAGGTAAGAGTACGCTGCGGTGTCTGTGCAGCTGCTCCTTGTGAAGGTAAGAGCGCGGTGTCCAGCAGCTGCTCCTTGTGAAGGTAAGAGGGCGGTGTCTGTGCAGCTGCTCCTGTGAAGGTAAGAGCTGCAGGTCTGTGCAGCTGCTCCTTGTGAAGGTAAGAGCTGCTGGTCTGTGCAGCTGCTCCTTGTGAAGGTAAGAGCGCGGTGTCTGTGCAGCTGGTCCTTGTGAAGGTAAGAGCGCAGGTGTTTGTGCAGCTGGTCCTTGTGAAGGTAAGAGCGCAGTGTGTCTGTGCAGCTGGTCCTTGTGAAGGTAAGAGCTGCTGTGTCTGTGCAGCTGCTCCTGTGAAGGTAAGAGCGTGTGTCTGTGCAGCTGCTCCTTGTGAAGGTAAGAGCTGTGTGTCTGTGCAGCTGCTCCTTGTGAAGGTAAGAGCACGTGTCTGTGCAGCTGCTCCTTGTGAAGGTAAGTGTGAGCTCAAGACTGTCCTGCAGCTTAATAAGCACATGCAGCCCTGTGTCTTCAGACTAACCCAGTTTCAATTCAGGGGCATTGCCTTTCCTGGAGGGCCCTTCCACCTGGGTAACGTGGATTGATGACGTCCTTCAGGAGGACAATGAGCAGCTAAAGCTAAATGTTTTTCTTTTGTCCTGATGCAGAAAAGAGAAGGCCTGCTTCAGTCATCACATATCACCAAGGAGCTCACCACCACTACAGAGTGAGTTATTTTATTCTTTTTGTTCTTTTTATTTTTTACATTTTCTTTCATCCTGTGTTTTGCATGAATTTGAAAAGCAGTGTGAAGGCAGTGTTCCTGCACGCTTGTGTATTAACTGAGGGATCTTCTGTAAGACACGGCAACACAACCTTTTCACCTTTTCACAAAGCTTTTCATGTTGAGGAGGTCCCTGTTCTATCTGCATTGTACATTAGACTTAAATGCTTTGAGATTCTAACACTTGTACAGAATAGGGAGGTATAGACCTTTCCAAACGGAGCAATGCAAGACTGGAAGGGGGAGGAGACCAATGAAGAGCAGCTTTCACAGACCCTGATTAACACTAATCTTGGACCCTCTTACCTAAGATAACATTAGCTAGTCCAATCTCATCTTGCCAGGCATACAACCTACCAATGTGCTACCAATATTCTTTAACATACGTGCTCACTTTATTTCTCTAACAAGAGGTTCATATTTATTTGTTTTATAGGATGATGATGGGGAGATTTGGTGAGTACTCCATTTCTGTTGAAATCCAGAAACGCATTGCTGTTTTAGATTCAAACTTCAACCCCAGTGTTCTGTCTGTAACATCTGAAGTGAACTGAGCTTCACCTGCATGGCATTGTTCTGATTCGATTCTTTCAAAGAATTTCCAGGAGCTCAATTAAACAAACTAACATTTTGAAACTGCATCTGATTTTCTCTTCCTTTATTTCTATGTATCTCTTTTCAGAAAGAGATGCTTTTGATACTCTGCTTGACCATGCTCCTGATAAACTCAGCGTTGTTAAAAAGGTAAAAAAACCACATTAATTTGTTATTGAGTGTGTTTAGCAACCCTGTTAGAAACACACTGCTGGGTTACAGCACAGCCCTGTTAGAAACACACTGCTGGGTTACAGCACAGCCCTGTTAGAAACACACTGCTGGGTTACAGCACAGCCCTGTTAGAAACACACTGCTGGGTTACAGCACAGCCCTGTTAGAAACACACTGCTGGGTTACAGCACAGCCCTGTTAGAAACGCACTGCTGGGTTACAGCGCAGCCCTGTTAGAAACGCACTGCTGGGTTACAGCGCAGCCCTGTTAGAAACGCACTGCTGGGTTACAGCGCAGCCCTGTTAGAAACGCACTGCTGGGTTACAGCGCAGCCCTGTTAGAAACGCACTGCTGGGTTACAGCGCAGCCCTGTTAGAAACGCACTGCTGGGTTACAGCACAGCCCTGTTAGAAACGCACTGCTGGGTTACAGCACAGCCCTGTTAGAAACACACTGCTGGGTTACAGCACAGCCCTGTTAGAAACACACTGCTGGGTTACAGCACAGCCCTGTTAGAAACACACTGCTGGGTTACAGCACAGCCCTGTTAGAAACACACTGCTGGGTTACAGCACAGCCCTGTTAGAAACACACTGCTGGGTTACAGCACAGCCCTGTTAGAAACACACTGCTGGGTTACAGCACAGCCCTGTTAGAAACACACTGCTGGGTTACAGCACAGCCCTGTTAGAAACACACTGCTGGGTTACAGCACAGCCCTGTTAGAAACGCACTGCTGGGTTACAGCACAGCCCTGTTAGAAACGCACTGCTGGGTTACAGCACAGCCCTGTTAGAAACGCACTGCTGGGTTACAGCACAGCCCTGTTAGAAACGCACTGCTGGGTTACAGCACAGCCCTGTTAGAAACGCACTGCTGGGTTACAGCACAGCCCTGTTAGAAACGCACTGCTGGGTTACAGCACAGCCCTGTTAGAAACGCACTGCTGGGTTACAGCACAGCCCTGTTAGAAACGCACTGCTGGGTTACAGCACAGCCCTGTTAGAAACGCACTGCTGGGTTACAGCACAGCCCTGTTAGAAACGCACTGCTGGGTTACAGCACAGCCCTGTTAGAAACGCACTGCTGGGTTACAGCACAGCCCTGTTAGAAACGCACTGCTGGGTTACAGCACAGCCCTGTTAGAAACGCACTGCTGGGTTACAGCACAGCCCTGTTAGAAACGCACTGCTGGGTTACAGCACAGCCCTGTTAGAAACGCACTGCTGGGTTACAGCACAGCCCTGTTAGAAACGCACTGCTGGGTTACAGCGCAGCCCTGTTAGAAACGCACTGCTGGGTTACAGCGCAGCCCTGTTAGAAACGCACTGCTGGGTTACAGCGCAGCCCTGTTAGAAACGCACTGCTGGGTTACAGCCCTGTTAGAAACGCACTGCTGGGTTACAGCGCAGCCCTGTTAGAAACGCACTGCTGGGTTACAGCGCAGCCCTGTTAGAAACGCACTGCTGGGTTACAGCGCAGCCCTGTTAGAAACGCACTGCTGGGTTACAGCGCAGCCCTGTTAGAAACGCACTGCTGGGTTACAGCGCAGCCCTGTTAGAAACGCACTGCTGGGTTACAGCGCAGCCCTGTTAGAAACGCACTGCTGGGTTACAGCGCAGCCCTGTTAGAAACGCACTGCTGGGTTACAGCGCAGCCCTGTTAGAAACGCACTGCTGGGTTACAGCGCAGCCCTGTTAGAAACGCACTGCTGGGTTACAGCGCAGCCCTGTTAGAAACGCACTGCTGGGTTACAGCGCAGCCCTGTTAGAAACGCACTGCTGGGTTACAGCGCAGCCCTGTTAGAAACGCACTGCTGGGTTACAGCGCAGCCCTGTTAGAAACGCACTGCTGGGTTACAGCGCAGCCCTGTTAGAAACGCACTGCTGGGTTACAGCGCAGCCCTGTTAGAAACGCACTGCTGGGTTACAGCGCAGCCCTGTTAGAAACGCACTGCTGGGTTACAGCGCAGCCCTGTTAGAAACGCACTGCTGGGTTACAGCGCAGCCCTGTTAGAAACGCACTGCTGGGTTACAGCGCAGCCCTGTTAGAAACGCACTGCTGGGTTACAGCGCAGCCCTGTTAGAAACGCACTGCTGGGTTACAGCGCAGCCCTGTTAGAAACGCACTGCTGGGTTACAGCGCAGCCCTGTTAGAAACGCACTGCTGGGTTACAGCGCAGCCCTGTTAGAAACGCACTGCTGGGTTACAGCGCAGCCCTGTTAGAAACGCACTGCTGGGTTACAGCGCAGCCCTGTTAGAAACGCACTGCTGGGTTACAGCGCAGCCCTGTTAGAAACGCACTGCTGGGTTACAGCGCAGCCCTGTTAGAAACGCACTGCTGGGTTACAGCGCAGCCCTGTTAGAAACGCACTGCTGGGTTACAGCGCAGCCCTGTTAGAAACGCACTGCTGGGTTACAGCGCAGCCCTGTTAGAAACGCACTGCTGGGTTACAGCGCAGCCCTGTTAGAAACGCACTGCTGGGTTACAGCGCAGCCCTGTTAGAAACGCACTGCTGGGTTACAGCGCAGCCCTGTTAGAAACGCACTGCAGGGTTACAGCGCAGCCCTGTTAGAAACGCACTGCAGGGTTACAGCGCAGCCCTGTTAGAAACGCACTGCAGGGTTACAGCGCAGCCCTGTTAGAAACGCACTGCAGCGTTACAGCGCAGCCCTGTTAGAAACGCACTGCAGGGTTACAGCGCAGCCCTGTTAGTAACGCACTGCAGGGTTACAGCGCAGCCCTGTTAGAAACGCACTGCAGGGTTACAGCGCAGCCCTGTTAGAAATGCACTGCAGGGTTACAGCGCAGCCCTGTTAGAAATGCACTGCAGGGTTACAGCGCAGCCCTGTTAGAAATGCACTGCAGGGTTACAGCGCAGCCCTGTTAGAAATGCACTGCAGGGTTACAGCGCAGCCCTGTTAGAAATGCACTGCAGGGTTACAGCGCAGCCCTGTTAGAAATGCACTGCAGGTTACAGCACAGCCCTGTTAGAAATGCACTGCAGGGTTACAGCACAGCCCTGTTAGAAATGCACTGTGGGGTTACAGCCCTGTTAGAAATGCACTGCAGGGTTACAGCACAGCCCTGTTAGAAATGCACTGCGGGTTACAGCACAGCCCTGTTAGAAATGCACTGCAGGGTTACAGCGCAGCCCTGTTAGAAATGCACTGTGGGGTTACAGCCCTGTTAGAAACACACTGCAGGGTTACAGTGCAGCCCTGTTAGAAATGCACTGCAGGGTTACAGCACAGCCCTGTTAGAAATGCACTGCAGGGTTACAGCGCAGCCCTGTTAGAAATGCACTGCAGGGTTACAGCACAGCCCTGTTAGAAATGCACTGCAGGGTTACAGCACAGCCCTGTTAGAAATGCACTGCAGGGTTACAGCACAGCCCTGTTAGAAATGCACTGCAGGGTTACAGCACAGCCCTGTTAGAAATGCACTGTGGGGTTACAGCCCTGTTAGAAATGCACTGCAGGGTTACAGCACAGCCCTGTTAGAAATGCACTGCAGGGTTACAGCACAGCCCTGTTAGAAATGCACTGCAGGGTTACAGCACAGCCCTGTTAGAAATGCACTGTGGGGTTACAGCCCTGTTAGAAACACACTGCAGGGTTACAGTGCAGCCCTGTTAGAAATGCACTGCAGGGTTACAGCACAGCCCTGTTAGAAATGCACTGCAGGGTTACAGCGCAGCCCTGTTAGAAATGCACTGCAGGGTTACAGCACAGCCCTGTTAGAAATGCACTGCAGGGTTACAGCACAGCCCTGTTAGAAATGCACTGCAGGGTTACAGCACAGCCCTGTTAGAAATGCACTGCAGGGTTACAGCACAGCCCTGTTAGAAATGCACTGCAGGGTTACAGCACAGCCCTGTTAGAAATGCACTGCAGGGTTACAGCGCAGCCCTGTTAGAAATGCACTGTGGGGTTACAGCCCTGTTAGAAACACACGGCAGGGTTACAGTGCAGCCCTGTTAGAAATGCACTGCAGGGTTACAGCACAGCCCTGTTAGAAATGCACTGCAGGGTTACAGCGCAGCCCTGTTAGAAATGCACTGTGGGGTTACAGCCCTGTTAGAAACACACTGCAGGGTTACAGTGCAGCCCTGTTAGAAATGCACTGTGGGGTTACAGTGCAGCCCTTTAGAAATACACTGCAGGGTTACAACCCTGTTAGAAACACACTGCAGGGTTACAGCGCAGACCTGTTAGAAATGCACTGCAGGGTTACAGCACAGCCCTGTTAGAAATGCACTGCAGGGTTACAGCGCAGACCTGTTAGAAATGCACTGTGGGGTTACAGTGCAGCCCTGTTAGAAACACACTGCAGGGTTACAGCGCAGCCCTGTTAGAAATACACTGCGGGGTTTACAGTACACTGCAGTAGTTTGAACCACTGCTTTTTAACACAGGGCAAGTCCAACAACTGTTACGATGGATACGTCACCACATCATCAGACTACAGGCTTTTGAAATACTAAAAGAAACCTCATAAATTAAATGACAAACGCTTCCACTAGAAGTCCTCAATTGCAATAAGAAAAGCTTTAACACTGCCTTGCTACTTCCTTTAAAGTGACAGTAAGGAATCGTATGTGCTCCAGTCTGTCTGTCTGTTTATCAGTCTGGTTTTCATTTACAGCACATGTACTTTTTCAGCAATGCCCCTTTCTTTCTCTTAATGTTTGCAGTCTCTTATTACCTTTGTGAACAAGCACCTAAACAAACTGAACCTGGAGGTGACCGAGCTGGAGACACAGGTGAGACTCCGACATGCGGGATGACTTGTGCAGTTTATTAATGCAGCTTCATTACTGGCTGGAGATCCACACTTGTGCAGTTTATTAATGCAGCTTCATTACTGGCTGGAGATCCACACTTGTGCAGTTTATTAATGCAGCTTCATTACTGGCTGGAGATCCACACTTGTGCAGTTTATTAATGCAGCTTCATTACTGGCTGGAGATCCACACTTGTGCAGTTTATTAATGCAGCTTCATTACTGGCTGGAGATCCACACTTGTGCAGTTTATCAATGCAGCTTCATTACTGGCTGGAGATCCATACTTGTGGAGTTTAGTAATGCAGCTTCATTACTGGCTGGAGATCCATACTTGTGCAGTTTAGTAATGCAGCTTCATTACTGGCTGTTTTAAAGCTGTATAATGAATTTCGATTGCAATTAACAGGAATCTGCTATGCCAGTGTACTATGCAAAAACATGAATCTGGACTTGAGATATAGTGTAGTCCCCTCATGTGGGTCTGTGCACATGTAATAGATAAGGAAAGGCTCTGTCTAGTTTGCAGATGGGGTGTACCTGGTTTTGCTGATGGGATTGCTGGAGGATTACTTTGTTCCCCTGCACAACTTCTTTTTGACTCCGGAGAGTTTTGAACAGAAGGTAAGTCCTGTGCCTGCTCATTTGCAGGGTTAGCACACAGTAGTAATAATTGCTGTATAAAGTAAGGGCTAGATATGATGGGCTTGTTTCCTGGGAATACCGGTACGCACTTTGAAGAGGAAGGGCAGATTGAACTGTTGTCTTATTTAAGTGTTCCTGTAATCGTTTTCTGTGTCTGCAGGTTCTTAATGTTTCCTTTGCTTTTGAGCTGATGCAGGATGGAGGGCTGAAGAAACCTAAAGCACGTCCTGAAGGTACAAGAATATTTTCCACTGTTTGTTTAGCGCATCTGATCATTCTGAAATGAACTGGAGTGTTTTATGACATTTTCGTGTTTTAATTCAGTTGTAATGACATTTTGATCCAGAAGGCGGTGCTCTAACACTATCATTCGGTTCATGTATTGCAGATTAAAAAATTTAACATCAATAAAGTAACATTATATTTGTGTTTGTGCATTTGCAATGAAAAACAGTAAATCATAAAAAGGTAAGTGGATGTTAAAAAAAATAAATAAATAAAAAAATACTGTTACTGTTGTGTTTTTGCAGATGTTGTCAATTTGAATCTCAAATCCACCCTGAGGGTTCTGTATAACCTGTTCACGAGCTACAAAAACGCTGAGTAACCACTGGAGGGCGCTGTGTACAGCTACAAATACAACTCTCAGGAAGACCAGCCATCATCTCAGTACTGCTAATGGAGACACGAGCATAGCCACACTGGAATGAAAGGGTTTGAATGAAGGAGTAGACTCATTTCTAGCTCTTCATTTAAATTAGTAGACCTCTCTCTCTCTCTCTCTCTCTCTCTCTCTCTCTCTCTCTCTCTCTCTCTCTCTCTCTCTCTCTCTCACTTGTAGTCTGCTGTATCCTGGCACAGTCATGCAAGCGTGCTAGGACATGAGTACTATATCTTCTCCTTTTTTTACCTTCTCTATGCAATTGCCTTGGTTTTATTTATGCAAAGGTGTGTTTTGTTGAAAGGAGAGTGCTGAAAATGAACTAAAATGTTCCTGTTTTTTGTGCTCATTTTTAGTTTCTTAGTGTTGCATTACTGAAGTGTGCTCATAAGCTTTAGTGAGACAGGAAACATGCGTTTTGTTGCTACATTTAAAACGGGTGCCTTCTCACTAACTGCTGCTATAGTAGCCTCTCTTAGTTACTATACATATGAGAATGTGCAGGACTTGCATTAATAAAGTACACCATACTTTTGCAATGTTTGCTTTGTGAGACCAATAACTTTATTTGTTATGATGAAACTGAAATTTTGTGGTGTAAAATAATTTATCAAACATAATTCAGAAAGCAGTGTTAGATGACTGTATTTATTTAAGGAGCGTAATAATGTGGTAAATTTTAAAATGCGGGTGTGTGTGAAACATTAAACCAGGTGTAGCACATACAGTACTGTAAGCGCTATGCTCTTGTGCTTTTTGTGTGCATTAATTGAACGCACATTTAAAAATGCAGTTTGTCTTGTTCATTTCAACATTTGCTTGCAAGTCTAGTCAGCATTCCTCTGGTATGCACTGTATGAGAATGCAAGACATAACAAAGGTTCTTTCAAATTGTGCATGAAGTCCATACTGTGAAGTGCAGCAAAATAATTGGATTGTTGGTCGCGGCGTGCAAGTTTACTGGAGGTTTTGTTGATTGGAAAAAATGTTCTTTACTGTATTAGGTCCCTTATGAAACCACTTTATTCATAAGAAATCGAATCCTTGCTTGAATTATGCTGGATATTTATGGATGTTGAAAGGCTATAAAACCCCTAATGAAAGTTTTTAGTAATATTACTTTTTTTTTTTTTTTTTTTTGTATGTTGTTCATCTCGAAGCCTTGATTTGCAATAATAATTCGCAGGAGAATGTCAGGTTTATGGTTCAACTTTTCTAGGTAAAGACTATTTGATCATGTGAAGTTTGCTGTGTTTGTCCAAATGCTGATTGCTTTGGATGCGTGCATGGCCTGATGAATTTCCTGTCCATGCAATATCTTCTGCTTCAGTAACCTTCTTTCACTTACTGTACTGGTTTTGATCAGGTATGACGTGTGCCAAGCTACACCTCCTAGTTTGAAAAAAAAAAAAACTTAACAGGGATGAAAAGAAGACTCCCATTGCATAGCAGCTGGATCCATTCCTGGTTCAACTATGAGTTTTTAATAGGACACACCTGAGCTTGTTACCTGTACACTGTGGCTCATCAAGCTTGTAGTAAAACCTGTAAAGGGTGAAACTGCTATGCAGTAGGAGTGTTATTTCCATCCCTACAATACAAATGTTTGTGTTCAGAAGGCTCGATTTTAGTTCTGAAACTGTTATGCTGCCAACAACACAGTCTATTTATATGTCTAAATGAACATTTACCAAAACATTGTACCAAAATATCCGACAGAGCCATATGTACAGAGGATGCCAATGCATGCTTGCCTTAATACGTTATTTAAAACATGTTGGCAGATCTGCTGCCAGAGTACGAAAAAAGAATGTGTAAACTGAGTGGCTGTCGTGTGTGTGTTTTGTTCTAATAAAAAAGATGTTGTGAAACAAATCGCCCGAGTTTTATTTTTCTGGAGCGTTCTGTTTGGGTGGTTTAAACAGTTCTGGGTTGTCTGCTGTATGAGTTACTGATGCTAGAAGAGCTGTTGTACTGCAGCTTGGTAGTCCAGCCCACATAGCCCTACAGTATGCCCTGCATGAACTGTACTCGTTAGTGTGGACACTCGGCTAATACATTGCAGGAAAGTGTCCTGCAACAGATGATCCGTCAACCAAAGCAGCTCATGACAGTGAAGTCCGTTCTGCACAGAACTGTGTGTAAACGTGTTGTTTGAAACCCGGATAGGCGGTGCTATTCTTTCTCTAGGTGATACGAGTCAAGCATCTGCACTAGTGTTACCCACAAGCCACAAGACAGTGACTTCATCACCAGAAACAAAACAGTGCTGTTTTTATCTTCAACTGCTGTTCAACAAAATACTGACCATTTGCTTGAACCAACCGGTACTGTATATTCCCAGACTGACTGAGGCGAGACATTCTAATGCTTGAATCTAGTCGATTGGGAACTACACACAAACAAATGTAGACATTAGAAATGAGATACATCCGCCTTATGCTAGAGATAAGACCACCAGGCATTCTGGTTGTCTTGCTGCTGTTTCTTTTACAAGTAATATCTTAATATAAAGAAAATACATAGTGAGTGTTGACACACAAGATTTGGCAGTGAAGAAATCTCGTCGGCACAGAATGAATTCATTTTTTTGAATTGTTGGTTCACTTACCTTTTTCTGTGAAAAGCAGTCACAGGAATGCCACAACCTTCTCTAAACCCAGTTCATGTTTCAAGTAAAATGAGCACCCATTGCGTTCAGGAAGCTGCTGCCTCAGAGTTTGCTGAATGTTCCTCTTTTTAGACATGCTTGTGGTTTTTCTGATGAATCAGCTGAGCGTTGCTACAGGTCTCTTTCTCTCTTGTTTTTTTGGGGGGGGGGTGTGGGGTGCGGGGTGCATTGTTACCGAGGTGTCTAAGGTTGTAAAGCAATGCATTCTGACTTTACAAAGTCATCGTAGCTAGACCCATGCGGTGTGTGTATAAACTCATCACTAGACCGACTGGCTATGATGCTTCTCATATTGGATGTTCTGTCCCCTCCCTTTCTTGCTTCTTCAACACGGTGGTATAGTTCCATTTCCTTGATAAGTCACAAAAACCACACAGCAACACGTGGCTGACTTTCAGCAGCTTAACATCTCTGCACAGCTTCCATGAAAAGCCACAACAGGAAGTCTGTTTTCTACACGGTTTTGTATATGTATGTATGTGTATAACTAAGATCATCCATTCAGAGCACATACTGTTTGTCTTGCCTGGCTTCTGTGGCTCTCAAAGTTGCCAGCAAACTGAAATAATTCACAGTTTTATTGTGGGGGGATTTTTTTCTGTTTTCTTCTGTGACTTCAGTTCCTTCTTTTCAGACATCACATTTAACTGTTAGGAGGAAGGAAAGGAATACAAAAACAACGTTCTCTTTTCTCAGTATACTAGTGCTGTCTTTTAAAAGGGTAAGTTTCTTTATTTGTGTAATGCTGTGCATCTTGGCTTATTTTAACGCGATGCAAGAGCGATCTGTCTGCAGTTAGCAAGAAGAACATTGTTTCATTTGCTTAGGTGTCGCCCGCCTGGGTCGTGTTTATTGTTGCTTTTGAAAGATTGAACCCTGAATGTGTCTCTAAAGAAATGTACCAGGCAGGCACATGCGATGTGTGGAATGGGTTACATAGTCATGTTGTTGAGGCAGAATCACTTGGATCCTTTAAGACACAACTTGATAAAGTTCTGAGATCAATCAGTTACAAGTAACAAGATGAGCTTAAATGGACATGAACGACTCTTCTCATTTTGTTAATTTTATGTTCTGGTGTTTTTAACTAAAGTCAGGTTTTTTAAAATTTTTGTTATTTATTTTTTAGCAGACGCCCTTATCCAGGGCGACTTACAATTGTTACAAGATATCACATTATTTTTACATACAATTACATTATTTTTTGCACATTATTTGTAAAAAAAATGTCTTATTGATGACAAAATGTCATACTCTTACCAAGATAGTAGATGCATTAAAAGTTTATCTGAAATGTCATTTGTAAAATCCAGGTGCACAGTGAAAGGGGCAGTGTGGCTCAATCTGGCTGCACAATGTAAGGGTCGGTGTGGATCAATCCGGCTGCACAGTGTAAGGGTGTGGATCAATCCGGCTGCACAGTGTAAGGGTCGGTGTGGATCAATCTGGCTGCACAGTGTAAGGGTCGGTGTGGATCAATCCGGCTGCACAGTGTAAGGGTGTGGATCAATCCGGCTGCACAGTGTAAGGGTCGGTGTGGATCAATCCGGCTGCACAGTGTAAGGGTGTGGATCAATCCGGCTGCACAGTGTAAGGGTGTGGATCAATCCGGCTGCACAGTGTAAGGGTGTGGATCAATCCGGCTGCACAGTGTAAGGGTCGGTGTGGATCAATCCGGCTGCACAGTGTAAGGGTCGGTGTGGATCAATCCGGCTGCACAGTGTAAGGGTCGGTGTGGATCAATCCGGCTGCACAGTGTAAGGGTCGGTGTGGATCAATCCGGCTGCACAGCGTAAGGGTCGGTGTGGATCTATCTGGCTGCACAGTGTAAGGGTCGGTGTGGATCAATCTGGCTGCACAGTGAAAGGGTGTGGATCAATCTGGCTGCGCAGCGTAAGGGTCTGTGTGGATCAATCCGGCTGCACAGTGTAAGGGTCGGTGTGGATCAATCTGGCTGCACAGTGTAAGGGTCGGTGTGGATCAATCCGGCTGCACAGTGTAAGGGTGTGGATCAATCCGGCTGCACAGTGTAAGGGTGTGGATCAATCCGGCTGCACAGTGTAAGGGTGTGGATCAATCCGGCTGCACAGTGTAAGGGTGTGGATCAATCCGGCTGCGCAGCGTAAGGGTCTGTGTGGATCAATCTGGCTGCACAGTGTAAGGGTCGGTGTGGATCAATCCGGCTGCACAGTGTAAGGGTCGGTGTGGATCAATCCGGCTGCACAGTGTAAGGGTCGGTGTGGATCAATCCGGCTGCACAGTGTAAGGGTGTGGATCAATCCGGCTGCACAGCGTAAGGGTGTGGATCAATCCGGCTGCACAGTGTAAGGGTGTGGATCAATCCAGCTGCACAGTGTAAGGGTCGGTGTGGATCAATCTGGCTGCACAGTGTAAGGGTGTGGATCAATCTGGCTGCACAGTGTAAGGGGCGGTGTGGATCAATCTGGCTGCACAGTGTAAGGGGCGGTGTGGATCAATCTGGCTGCACAGTGTAAGGGGCGGTGTGGATCAATCTGGCTGCACAGTGTAAGGGACGGTGTGGATCAATCTGGCTCCACAGTGTAAGGGTCGGTGTGGATCAATCCGGCTGCACAGTGTAAGGGTCGGTGTGGATCAATTGATCAGTTCAGTGTGTGAAAGGCTGTAAGTCCATCGATGGGTTCCGGTAGTCTGCCGATGTCACCGGAACCCCAGGATGAAATGACTGTTCCAGGTAAAGTTGTGGTGTGTGTATTCATTTTATATACACGCTCACAGAATACAACAAGTTACATGGTATCAAGTAGAACACATGCATAGGCTTTCTGCTAAGCATGGAACATGCTTGTTTCCACAGACAAACAAAGATCTCAGATTTTTTTTTCTGGAAAATGAACAAGGGGACGTGATGGAAAAACTTAAGCCACAAACATTTCTTTTCAGAAGGCTGTATTTAGTTGGCAAAAACGATAGATGAAATTTGGTTTGGACATGCCTCAGGTCTCTGCTGAATGCCATAGGGACACAGTGATGTAATTCACAATGACAGGAATATGAATAACCCATTATGCTTTGTAGTTTCAGAAAGAATGGATCTGGACTATTCTGAAATCTTTGCCCAGGCTTCCATAGAAACCAAACCTTCAGAAGATATTGAAGGTTTTTTAGGTAAGTTTTCAGTTCACGTGGCATTTCTCGCTTCTTCAAATAAAAGATAATAACTTTTGTTCAGGAGGAAGGACTGCCACCTGCGCATTACATCACCTACTAACCAATCAGGAGATTATAAATAAACACCTCCCCCAAGCCCCACCCCCTTTTGTTTCTTTGTTTCCCATTGGTTAAATCACAGGGGAGGGTGGGGTCAGTTGCCTCATCCAGCCTGCCAGTCAGGTTTGAGGCCATATGATTAGTCTGTATCGTACTCCATATTCATCAATAAACAAAAAATCACTGTTCTCAAATTCTGTGTAAAGAAACTTGCAGTTCTCTTAGATATGTAATGTGGGTAAAGGGTAAAGCCATGTGCCTCTGCAGGATGGGTATTTTGGCAAAATTAGTTTTAAAAAAGACAAATAAAGAAAGCTGACATACCTGCACATAATAAACAGTGTCTCCATTGTGAATATGCCGCACAGCACATTGAGAATGTGACTTTGCAGCAGTATTTGTTTTATTCTTTCATAGGTGAAAAAAGAAAGATAATTCAGCCCCAGTCCCTAAAGGATCCGAAACTTGAAGAACTAAAAACGGTAACCCTAGCTTTAGTGCTGGTTTCCTGCTGGACTGCATTGCATTTACTGTTTGATTGGGCTGTAGGAGGACACTCTTCTGTAATGGGAGCGCACTTAGATGTGAGGAAAGCATGTGGGCCTGAAGACTATTGGAGAATAGAGTTGAGAGACAGCAAAACTTGGAAACCCTTTAAAAATCCAATTACAATACTTCAGTTTGGTTTTTTATCAGCATTACTGACACACGCAGCTGATGTATAGAAATGCAGGTTATTGTGAAACCAAAGTGTTTTGTAACTAGCTAAATGCAACAAGTCCGTTTTAGATTTAATCTCGTAGAAACGTTTCCGTGTGACGGATCGTTGAGAAAGACGTCTTGTAGAAACGTTTCATTGTGACAGAATGTTGAGAAAGATGTCTCGTAGATACGCTTGTGTGACAGAATGTTGAGAAAGATGTCTCGTAGATACGTTTGCCACCAAATTTTATTAAAAGTCTATTTTAACATTACTACAAAAACCACCATTGAGTGAATTTTAGCTTCAGATGAAAGAAGGGTCTTGCACTGATCTGACAAAATATTAGGAACAAGCCAAAGCTTGCAAATGATGGCTTTCTTCTCCTTAAAGAAAACTGCTGTACAGTGTAAAGTTCAAGTACAGCGCAGTTAGTTAGGCTGCTGATGCTCTCCCCCAACACCAGGCTGGTCTCCTTGCCCATGTCTCTGTGTGTGTTTGCAGTTTCTGATTGACTGGATCAATGGATCCCTGCACCAGGAGCACATTGTGGTGAAGAGCCTGGAGGAGGATCTTTTCGATGGGCTCATACTGCATCACCTCCTCGGTAGGCATGTTTACTTTTACATTGCAATGCAAACCTGGAGCCCTAACCCTAACCCCTTCTCCTCCTGGTCTGAATCGCATTGCTGAATGCAGATATTCACATCTCCGTGACTGCACAGTACAGTGTGTGGTATAGTGCTGGCTGCAAGTGTGCTCACTCTTGTCACTGCACCTTGCTCTGTCATTCGCTCGGTTTGCAAAGGGACATTGAGTTGCCTCAGTTCATGGAGAGTGCTCTAGTACTGCATGTAGAGATTGTATGGACACTTTGATATTCTTTCATTTAGCTGTAATGGGCTGAAGGGTCTGCTCTCGTTTCCTTATGTTCTTACACTCTTGTGTACTCCACCCCTTCACCGTTAACAAACCAAACAGATTGACCTGCTTTTGACATCATTAAAGGTTCAGTAAGTTCAAGACTAATTCACCGCAGGCCTGCATGTCAAGATTGTTGTATTTTTTTTTCTTTTGCCAGCAAGATTAGGGGATGTTAAATTGGACGTAGAAGAAATAGCCCTGACTGCCACTGCTCAGAAACGCAAGCTCCGTGTTGTAATGGACGCCCTGAAGCAGAAGCTGAGGCTGCCAGAGGAGGCCATGCAGAAGTGGAGTGTGGAGCGTGAGTAGAACACAATGAGTCTGTATAGACATGGCACACTGAGAGGCAGGGTGAGTAGAACACAATGAGTCTGTATAGACATGGCACACTGAGAGGCAGGGTGAGTAGAACACAATGAGTCTGTATAGACATGGCACACTGAGAGGCAGGGTGAGTAGAACACAATGAGTCTGTATAGACATGGCACACTGAGAGGCAGGGTGAGTAGAACACAATGAGTCTGTATAGACATGGCACACTGAGAGGCAGGGTGAGTAGAACACAATGAGTCTGTATAGACATGGCACACTGAGAGGCAGGGTGAGTAGAACACAATGAGTCTGTATAGACATGGCACACTGAGAGGCAGGGTGAGTAGAACACAATGAGTCTGTATAGACATGGCACACTGAGAGGCATGGCACACTGAGAGGCAGGGTGAGTAGAACACAATGAGTCTGTATAGACATGGCACACTGAGAGGCAGGGTGAGTAGAACACAATGAGTCTGTATAGACATGGCACACTGAGAGGCAGGGTGAGTAGAACACAATGAGTCTGTATAGACATGGCACACTGAGAGGCAGGCATGGAAACAGGACTCCTACTGCAGAGCAGTTTAATAATAATAATAATAATAATAATAATAATAATAATAATAATAACAAGCTCAGGAGTGTCTTATTAAACTCCTAATGAAAGCAGGAATCAGGGATCAAACTGCTGTGCAGTGGGAGTCTCGTTTCCATCCCTGGAGAGGACTTTATGACTTCAAAGTTATACCTTTTTATAAGGGAAATAAAAACTAATGTTACAAAACTAGCAGCAAGCAGTTCAGCCTTATTGTAGTGACTTGAGGTTGTATGTTACTAGCTGTGTTACAGTGATGTTATTTTGAAAGAAGAAGTTGCAGAGCTGAAAATTAACACCCTCAGAATACCTTGAATTAAAAGCTGGTGTTTATTTCATGTTTTGCAGCTTCAATGAGTTTTTCACTTTTTCACTTTTTCACCTTTCAGAAAATAATGGTGCTGCTAAAGAATGATTAGCTTTGTGACTTAGTTCCTGCACACTGAGGAATGCATTAGAGAAACATAAAAAAAAACATTCTTTTAATTTCCTGTTTTAGAGGTACTGAACATCTGTGTTGCTTCCTCTTCATTATTAATGATGTTTGTATTTCTGCAAATATTAGAATTTCAGCACAGGGCATTTATTATGCAGAATATGAAGTGCTAAAATTATATTTTGCTGTATAAGAAAGTGATGAACACTGATAAAGGCTGTGTACCTTGTTTGAATTAAATTGTAATTTAAATGAATCAAAAGGGTGGAAGATGTAAAGAACCCTGTTGATTCAGTGCTGTTTCAGGAGCTTTCATCTGAGTTCAGGAGCTGCTCTTCAGTCCTTCCTTTCCTGCCATACTGCAGATACATGTAACATAGGCTTGATCACACAGAGTGGCGTAGGGGTAAGAGTCGGCACCGCAGATCATTTGTGTACACCCCTCTGCCTCTGTGTACATGACAATGTAACATAGGCTTGATCACACAGAGTGGCGCAGGGGTAAGAACCGGCAACGCAGATCATTTGTGTACACCCCTCTGCCTCTGTGTACATGACAATGTATTTGCTTTCTTCCGTACCAGAAATCCATAGCCGGGATTTGCTGGCTACCTTGCATCTCTTGGTTGCCATGGCAAAGCATTTCAAACCCGAGCTGGAGCTGCCGGCCAGTGTGTCTGTGGAAGTGCTTCTTCTGGAGGTAACAGTGTTCCTTCTCAATCACGCAGGGCTGGATTCTCAGAGCTATTTACACCAAAACATCACAGTGAAAACACACCCAGTCGAGGTATCAAACCAGAAATAAGCACTGCAGATATTTAATGTAGGGGCTTGTGAGTACCCTGAAGTGGTTTCTTATTTGACAGAAAAATAACGCAAATTACAATTGAGTAGATAGCTTTGAGATTCTAGAACCTAGTCTCTTAAACCTCAGAATGACATGTAGAAACATACGGTATAAAGAAGGCTGTTTGTTCTTGTAATGTAACATTTTGTTTGCAGGGACTTGCGCAGACGGGGTTATATCGGCCACTTACTACATGCAGTAGCTATTTAACAGAGTTTATCATGCTGTTAAAGTTATGCTACATACCCAGACGCATTACTGCCCCAGTAACAGCGGTAGTGGACACAATGCACTAGAAAGATATTTACTCCAGATCAGCATCAGTGTTATTTTTGTCTGAAGGCAAACAGCACCATTTCCAATTAAACCAACAGTAAGAAACAACATCAGACTACTTGCAGGCTCCTAAATTAAATGCCTAATTTGGTTTATTTCTGGTTTGATAAGATTATTGGATGCGTTTTTACTATCTAAAAATAAATAAAGAAATAAAAATGGTGCTAATGTTTTGGAGTAAATAGCTCTGAGATGCGTTTCACTTGGATTGTGTCGTGTGCTGATTCCTGACCCCAAACCAGTGCAAAACATGTCCTGAGAGCCATGCTACTGCTACTGCTAGTGCTGCTGGTGCTACTGCTGCTGCTGCTGCTGTGTTTGACCAAAGCAATGCTTTTATTCTCTAGGAATTACAAGATTAAAGTTTCTTTCATGTCTGCTTTACCTTTAACTGTGGATCACACAAAAAAGGTCCAGTGATCTGAGAGAGAACAATTCAAAAGGCTTTTAGTTTCTGCCTTCATTTGAAGTTGAATCCCTCCTTGTAAAAGTGCATGGCTTTATATAGTGGCAAGCACATCACTGTAAACCACGGCAAAGCACACGGATAGGCTGGCAGTGTGGCAGCTGCGTAGTAAAAGCATTGCAAACCGCAAGATCGCTGTGCACATTAACGTAAGTCATTTTGTAGAAGTATCTTCTCTTGTTTCTCTGAATAAAGATTTTGTTGGTCGGTAGCTACATGCTGACACAGAGACTTGAGGCAATATGAAATATGAACTAACTTTCTACATGGACAAGAATACTGTTCACTTTAATATATGCTAATAGGATTTCAGTTTGTTTGTCATGGGCGTTGACAATACCTCCATTGGAAATAGCAGTTGGCACAGCGGTAACCCCTAGATTATTACAGACCTCCGTATAGTTTGTTGTTGTCTTTAAAAAATGACTCTGAATAGCCTTAAGATCCATTGAAAAGGGTGACGCTCACAAAATGAAAAGGTGCCAATTTTAACTTTTATGTTATTCTCAACAGGTTAGCAAAAATGGAATCAAGTCAGAAAAAATGATTGAATACATTACAGACCAAGGGTAGGTGATAGTAAATAACCATTTTGAAGTGTGCTGATACTGTGCATGTACAGTGCTGATGGTGTACAGTCAATGCAGTAAATATGATGGCGCTGTTGTGTGCATGTTGTCTGTTTTTCAGCTTGATCTAATAAACTGTGTTCTGTTTTTCTCAGTGTTGTTGCTGAAGAGGACACGAGTAGTAAGTTTACATTTTAAACACATTTACCATTTACTGTAGGTATCACCATTAAAACCCAGTCATGGGAGCACACATGGAGAGCTGTCCCATAAATTAATTTCCTTTTGATTGTCTTTAAGCCACAATTCCAGGCTAAAAAAAACATAAAACTGTTAATGTAGCCAGCTGCAGCCAATGCAGAGCTCACTTGTCTTCAGGATTGTGACTGGGATTGTGTTCTCTGGGTTGAACAGCGACTCCAGCCTGACTGGGATTGTGTTCTCTGGGTTGAACAGCGACTCCAGCCTGACTGGGATTGTGTTCTCTGGGTTGAACAGCGACTCCAGCCTGACTGGGATTGTGTTCTCTGGGTTGAACAGCGACTCCAGCCTGACTGGGATTGTGTTCTCTGGGTTGAACAGCGACTCCAGCCTGACTGGGATTGTGTTCTCTGGGTTGAACAGCGACTCCAGCCTGACTGGGATTGTGTTCTCTGGTTTGAACAGCGACTCCAGCCTGACTGGGATTGTGTTCTCTGGGTTGAACAGCGACTCCAGCCTGACTGGGATTGTGTTCTCTGGTTTGAACAGCGACTCCAGCCTGACTGGGATTGTGTTCTCTGGGTTGATCTATATCATTTACACACTCTCTGTATTTACTTACATTCAGATCCTATGGATGAGCTGCTAAAACTGGGAGCACAGAAAGTGAACACGGTGAAGCAGGTACTGGAGCAGGGCACAGCATGCTTTGCAATGCCTCGTTTTAATCACAAAGCAGATTTTGGATTGATTGATTGACTTGTCTGACTCCTTTTTTTTTTTTTTTTTTAAGGCCATTTTGCACTTTGTGAACAAGAACCTGTTCAACCTGGGGTTATCAGTGAGCAGCATGGACAGCCAGGTTGGTGTGCACTCTCCATTCTACTCCAGGGTACCTGCTCAGAGTACACTATTAGCAGGGACAGTGCAGTGTGGTGCTGCTGTAGGGGGAGCTGTGATACTGTGCTGTACTCTAGCCAGCCAGCGTTCCAGGAGAAAGGCTTGTTCCCAGCTAAGGGAAATCCAGTAAATCAAATTTTTGTTTAAAGTGACTTCCCCTTTTTAATAGTTGAATGTTGTTTATTGCGTAACGCATGGTTCAAGAATCATAATCACATTTCAGACCCCCGTGGTTATGTCAAAGGTTTTCCCTGCATTTGTATATCTATCTATCCACCTATTATATATATATTGTTAGTAAATTGATTTACTATCCACCACTAACGTCTGTTCTTCCTTCTCCCCCCAGTTTTCTGATGGAGTGATTCTGATTTTACTGATCGGGCAGCTGAACGGCTATTTTGTTCATCTCAACGACTTCTGTTTCAGGCCAACCACCACCTCAGAAATGGTAAAGGAATCATAAAGTAGTTTGAGCTGACTGCAACAACAAACCAATGTTACCCCATTCCCATATCAGTAGAGACCCAGGCTCCAGCAATGTGCATGGCTGCCTTCCTGTGTGTGTTTTAAAGAGCAGGCAGCACATTTTAACACATGGATGGTTCATTTCCACAGCTCCGGAATGTGTCTCTAGCGCTGGAGCTGTTAAAGGATCAGGGGCTGCTGCAGCATCCCGTCGCCCCCGAAGGTCAGCAGCTTTTTATTGACAGCTCTTTGTTTTTTTTAAATGTATTTCCAAAACTCTTTACCAGTGTAGAATGTGGTTCAATCTGGATGTTTTTATATATATATGAATTTAAATTGCAGAACTGACTTTCACATCCCTGACGGTAAAGTATATATTGTGTTAGTAGCCCTGCAGGACATGGTGAAAAGCAAATTAACTAGATTTATTGATCAGAAAAAAATAAGTCTCGCCATCATATATACTGTATATACAGTATGAATAAGAGTTAGCGGTTTAATTACAGTTCTACATGTTGCCCTGCAATGTTTTACATAAAATAGAAATGTGCTGTATTAAAATATGCAACAGAACAGTCCCTTCTGTAAGTGATGAATATAGTAATGATTCATGAAAGCGATGGCTGCGACAGGGAACTCAAATCACGTAAATATCAAGCATACTTTAGGCGCGTCCAATACCAGACTAAATCTTCAATTGAATAGCTAGTTTATTTATCTGTTCCTCAATAAACAATATGTCCATTGATCAGCATTGAAAGGATTTATATACTGCCTCAATCCATTAAGTCCCCACTGTGCGTCAGAGTTCTCCTCCTCTTCCCCAGCCTCCACATGCTTTTTGCCTTTGTCTAACAGGGGAGGGCAGCTATCCTGCCCCCCTGCCCATGGCTTCCCTACGGTCAGCCTCTCCACTTATCTGCAAGCTCATTTGTGGGCAGGGGTACCTCGAAAGTGTAAAATCTGTATATTGTAGTCATGTTGTCTAGTCTGCTTTTAATAAATAATCTATCGCTTGAGTTTCCTGACTGAACTGTTTTTCTTTTTTTCAATAGATATCGTTTCCCAGGATGTGAAAGCAACTCTGAGTGTTCTGTACACCTTGTTTAAAAAATACAAGAACAAGGGCAGAGCTGAGGATTCATGATACAGTCATAGAAGTGCTGCAGACAGCCCCAGTCACACCGGAGTGAAGTGGATTGGAAATACATTCAGAAACATTTTAAACACGGGTACCTTGGGTCCTCAGAAAAGGAACTGCTCCAGTGAACCACACCATAGCTTAAGGAGATCAAGCCTGCATGCACAAAGCTGCACTGGGAGCCTTCTCTAACGTGATCCTGGAAATAATCACTGCACATTCTATATATATATATATCAAAGAAGAGTCCTTACCTGATTGGAATGGACTAGTTTCAAGAGCATTCTTGCTATTATAAACCAAACCCTTTTTATTTCTATTTAACTATGGTCATTGTGCTGTGTTTTTAAATGTAATATCTGTATATACATTTTGCGGAAGGCTTATGAATTGCACGTGTTTCAAATTTAATAAAAACCTTTTAAATATAAACATTGTTTCTATTTATGTTTTAAGTTATTATTTATTTTGTATTATTATTGTCACTCCAGCAGTCTATGCGTAGTGTAGTGTAATGACATGTACAAATCCATTAATCATGACACTGGTAATCTGAACTTCTTAGTACGTGATATGAAAGGGGTGAAACACATGCCATAACACTGTCAATATGGAACACATTATTTGGGGGGGGGGGCATAGAGGTCAGATATTTCCTATCCTCAGCCTGTGTTTAAGTGAATACATTTCAACTATGGCAATGCAACTTTTAAAAAATGTTTTTGTTATTTAGTAATTTCTAAGCTGAGCAGTGTCATGGTTAAAATGTGATCCTAGGGTTTGTTTTTGAAGCTTTACAGTAGATGCTTGTAATATAGATTTATGTTCTCTGTATTAATTGTGTGTTTTAATACTATTGTTTTATGAAGTTGAACACTAGGGGGCATAATTAGGCTTCGACTTAGCAATCAAAACAAACCCCGTAACCTATCTATATGAGCTGACCTAATTCATAGCACAGTCACTATGTGGTGTTTTATTCGTTTTCATTTGTACATATTGTTTTAAGAAACCAATGACACACAATGGGTCATTTAAATATAAAGTGGCACACTACCCCTGCCAGAGTGATTGATTGTAGAGTGGTTGCCAATACTAAACCAGCCTTGCACCTTTACAAATCCTTTCTGCTGGACCCCGATTAGCATTAATCTTGAACTCTCCTATGCTGTTTTAGGTAAGGTAGTCTGAGGTTAGTGCTAACTGGGGTCTGTGAAACCAGCTGTTAGTGTCTCGTGTCATTTTGTGATTTTCTCTCCTTGAAAGGCCAGTAGCAAATTGATTGCTTTTCCACTGGTTCCCGTCATGCACATGCAATGTGTTTGTTTCATCTCTGAATGTCCTTTAAAGGAAGACTGAACGATTTGCTCAGCTCTGAGCCAGACTGAGTGGGGATGAGCTTCTAATGGTCCTTGAGAACGGGTCTGCTCGTCTTCATTAAAGGCATTCTTCCAGTGGCAGAGAGAACATCTGCGCAGGGTAGTGACTCTGCAGCAGGGAACTTCTCATCATTCGCATTTCATTCCGAGGCCTGATTGTTCTTCGCATTTATGAGCAGCGACTCTATGAAGTGTAATAGCTTGGTGCAGATGAACTCCGGTTTGTAATTCTGATGAACTGAAAAGGAAATCTCCAAGTCCGAGTGGTTTTAAAAGCTTTTCAATTGCAATTTTGAATTTGCCAAAGGAATGTCCCTGAGTGTCTCTGGACTTGTTTACTGTAGAAGTGCAGATCAGATCTGTGCAGGTTTGCTCGATGCTTTTAGTGGAATGAAATAATGCATTTTGTTTTGCTCATTTCCCGTTTCTACATACTGACGGTTGCTTTTTAAAGAAGCTAAAAGGTCTTCGAGACAACAATCATTCAATAAGCTGGAGACCGGTAGGCCTATAGTACTTAGTAGTCTGCTATTCAATTAATTAAAGAGTGCAGCTTGTCTGAACTGCAGAGGTATGCATTGTGGTGGGGGGGATAAAGATGGAATTGAACTGGTTTTAAATCTTTATTGCACGATTGCACACAGACCTTTTTGGGTACCTTGGACCTTTATGCAGTGATATCCCATTCTTTTTATTTCCACTGATCCTGAACTCATTGTTTGGGTAAAATGTTTGCACTAACTCTGAACGCTACTTCCAGAGAATTTGATGGAGGCATTTTGTGGCTGGAGGTATTGCTTACAGGTAGGTAAACTTTGACCACGTTTCCTGGGTAACCATTGGCTTTTGACTGCTCCTGGGTACAGCAGAATGGATTCGTGGGATAGCGGTGGTTAAATATCTGCCCATGATAGGTGTTTCAGTTTTGTGCACAATCTTCAAGATAAATAACAGAAGCTGCAGTAGAACCTTAAAATTGTAATGATAACAGGCACTAAAATGAACCCATATGGTGTTTTATTGAACCTTGGTTGATCTGACAGGAGTTGAGGTTGTGATCTTAAATTCTGGATTCAATCAGTTGCATGGTATACTGTATGCAGCGTGAAAGGAGACGTTTCTTATCTTTTTCCAGGTCAATAACCGGATTTGCTGCTGTTGTGCGAGTTGTAAAGAGCCACCCCCTTGCACAGTCACCTCCCTGGCTTATGTATAATTGACCTGTCTTGTCTTGTATGAAAGCTATTTGGCAGATAAAGCTAAGCTCTAATGATTATTAGTGTGGTGCAGTGGCCAGTTCAGGCAGCTGGAGCAGGACGTAACCGAGTTCTGGCTGTCTGAAATCTAATGGTCCAACCACAGGAGGTAAAGCAGAGGCAGTCGTCAAGCCTGGGAGAACAAAAGAACAAACATGTCTGATCAAACAGAGCCCGGCTGTGCAGCACTGGATTCAAATCCATATCCCCTTGTCATGCAGTTCCAATATTACTCTCTGAACTGTTGCATAACTTAACACAGTGAGGGCAGGAGGTCTCTTGTATAAGACATTCCCTCTCATGCAGTTTGGTTTGCTCAAGCAGTGCTAAATAATTTATTTATCACAAAATAGAAGGTTGTACTCAGGAACAACTATTTAAAAAAAACATAAAAAAAGATTGTACATTTTTACATACATTTAGTGTGTCCAGTTATTTTACCTCTGGTTTTATCCCCAGTTTAGAATGTGCTTTCCCTCAACAGAGCGATTCCCCACACAGCTCAGGTGAACTGAAGGTTCAGTGGGCGTCCTCTGATCCCACGACCAAGCCAGCTTCCTCTTTTAATCCCAGGAACTCGAGACTAGATGTCAGAGAGCTACTGGCCTCTGGGGGACAAGGGCCAGCGCTGGAGGTGTCCTCTAGAGCTCACCAGGCACCTGGCCTTTAGGGTCCACTGTACACCATGTGTCCATGCTTTAGCCAGGTGAGCCACTCGAGGACCAATGGAGGTGGATCTTAATCCCATCATTGTTTAAATGGGATGAATTCAGGGTCTTAGTGGTTATGAAAATGAATAGGTCTCACTGAGATCTCCTTTGAAGTATGTCAGGTTTTGAATGGGTTTGAAAAAAAAGACAAGCTGCACTCTGTGTTGCTGCGGAAGCAAATACAGTCACAATGCAGGAGATTGATGTTGTGTTTTATTGAGCAGAAAACTACTGAAGCGGTGTCTCAGTGCTATTTAGTCGTTTTAACTCCCTGGTGATCAGAATGGCTCTTTACACTAAAAAGATTGGTCCGCTCTTATTGAAATGATGGCAGCGTTTAAATTGGACTCTGTTTAGATCAGGGGTCTCCAATCCTGGTCCTGGAGGGCCGCTGTCTCTCCTGGTTTTTGTTCCAACTGTACCCTAAATTAATTAATTGGACCAATTAAGCTTCTGATAAGCACTTAATTGGTCCAATTATGTAATTTAGGGTACAGTTGGAACAAAAACCAGGAGGGACAGCGGCCCTCCAGGACCAGGATTGAGACCCCTGGTTGAGCTCAATCGAGCAGACCCCGTGGTAGCTAAAGAATGACATTGGTAGGGTTTTAGTAGTGGATCCACACAAGGTGGAATTTATAGCTGCAGAATAGAGTATGTTAAATGTTAAAGGCATTACGTAGTAATAACCTGCAGTGACTATATTTACAATGAATTTAGAAACCCTTTTATCACCTTCTTTGGGGGTCACATTTCATCAGTTTTACTCAGTGTTCAGCAGTTTAAAGTGGGATTTTCCGATCCCCACACTAAAATGTCCCCGGTTGCAATGGAACAAGCTGGGGGAGTGGCTGATAAAATCCAGCCCTGCAACCCTCTTGTGCTTGTAGGCTAATTGCATTAGCATCCCAGTACTGTGCATCCAAACACACACAAAAAAAAAACATGAATCACATTTTTATTGATATTGTAAAAAAATACAGTGAAAAGCTTATTTTTTTCGCTGTCGCCCAGCTCCTGTTCGCTCTGCGTCTCATCGATTTGTATATTTCTAACCCTTTTGTTACTTTCTTCTCTTTCTTTTGTAGTCCCTGTCACCCTCTTTCAGTTCCTGGGTCCCTGCTGTTTTCATAATTACTCTTTCTTTCTTTCTTTCTTGTTGCTTTTGATTCTCCAACCACTCGTTTTTAAATGTATTTGCATAAAATTGGTATATTTTTGTCTTTCAGACAGATTTTTATATTTTTGGTTCAAAACATCATTAGCCTGTTTTACTTGAACACACGGATTATATCATTTTAAAAAGACATATGGGGATAAGATAGATTATCACCATTTTAATGGGTTTAACAAACTGTAAAACTTTAACAGCATTTCAAATTGTGACTAATAAATTAATTCTTCACAAACCATCCCTTGGCATTCTAACAAAGCCATTAGATCCTCCACCATACTTCTGGTAAGGATGTCTGTAGCCTAGTATAGAAACAGCCACACAATCACCTCACTGAACCCAAACCAAATTTACAAACAAAATAGACAGTCTTTAGGCTCACAACGGACAGACACCACTTCCACAGATACAACCCAGCTACATACAATAGCACAGCATATAGCCCCTGACTGGGCTTTCTGCACCCTTTTATCTACACCAGGACAGTATATCCAAAGTGAATAATTGATTCATTAATTGGCCCATTAATAAAGGCCACAGTCTCCTCCATTCCAGCCACATTCTCACTTGCCTGGGATTCGGAGACCAATTTACAATTTACAGGCTGTGTGGTCCAGTGGTTAAAGAAAAGGGTTTGTAACCAGGAGGTCCCCGGTTCAAATCCCACCTCAGCCACTGACTCATTGTGTGACCCTGAGCAAGTCACCTAACCTCCTTGTGCTCCGTCTTTCGGGTGAGTCGTAATTGTAAGTGACTGTGCAGCTGATGCATAGTTCACACACTCTAGTCTCTGTAAGTCGCCTTGGATAAAGGCGTCTGCTAAATAAACAAATAATAATAATAATAATTCTGAAGGCAAGCAAATATGAATGATCCAATCTGAGTTGTACTGTATTCTAGCACACGGTGTGTTTAATAAATTCTTGGAGGGCCATTCCGCTCCAGGTTTAACAGGTAAAATGGTATAATGAACTGCTTCAGGGTCGGGATCAGGGGTGTCAGACTCCAGTCCTCGAGGGGCGCAGGGTCTTCTGGTTTTCATTCCAACTTAAGCTCTCAATTACATAATTGATCTAATTATTTGTTCAATTTGACATATTTAATATTTTTCAAGATCTTTTACAGTTGCTGGTTTTAAAAATGCACTTGATTAAAGTGTTAAAGCTGTCCAATTAATCAAATCATTAGACCAATTAAGTAATTTGAACGAAAGCCAGAAGACACCGCGGCCCTCCAGGAGCTGAGTTTGACACCCCTGGTTTGGATGGATGTTTAATTGGTTCCATTAAACATCCCTGAACCAATTGAATTGTGCGGATAGGCTTTCCAACTGCCACTGCCCTGCAGCTGTAAAACTATTAATCATGATGACTTGTAATATAATTGCAAGCTTCTCAAATAGAAAATGTTCCGGTTGAGGCCGCTGCATGCAATGTATTAGTGAACATTTTTATTACATTATCCGGAAAGACGATATCAATCAAAGCAATTAGTCCTTTTTAAAATGAATTAGGCGAAGAAATGACAGTTTTGTGTTGCTGTGTATATTTATAGCAGAAGCATTATTAGAAGAGGTTTTCAGGGTGAGGCTGCCAGCGCTGTCATGGAGGTCTGCTTGTCTGGCTGCCTGAGGAGATGTAATGGGTGCAGGTGAAGAACAGAGTTAAAGATGATCAGACTAATAGAAAATGGAGGGGATGGCTACAGCCTCGCTCCTGAGTCTACACAAGTGAAAAAAAGAAAAAGCTGGACAATTTCAAGAAGTGAATAGATATTTAAACAGGGAGTTAGAAAGAACAATGCGAGGAGGATCAAATACACTCGACTAAGCTTCTCTCATTTGTTAGTTTCAGTAAAACAACCAACACATTGTCATTACTGTGAGAAATGTCCTCTCTGTTTACTGTGTATGGTGTCAGTGTGTATGAGGCAGCTTGCTCTATCCAGGACACTCATGGAAACAAGCTGTTGCAGCTCAGGAGTCTGTCCAGACGACAGAAGTTTTAAATACAATCTCAACAAAGCAATGCCTCTTCAAGACCGGTCTCATGCTGGTTAAACAATAACAAATCAAACTGCATCTATTCATGTTTTCATTTTATATATTTTTTTCTAAGCGATAATGATTGCTTTTTGTGGTCCATTTTCAGTGCAAACGTGATGAATTGTTTGCCAGCATAAAATGCACATACTGTTAGAATACAATACCCTGGTATTATGAGGGAAACACTGAGCTGGTTTAGTGTTCTTTTGGTGGTGATGTTAAACAGACAACACTTGTTGCTTCTAAGAAAATACTAGATATTTGAAAGTTTGTACACATGACTGGGAACCCCTTGAAAACACTGAGGTTTTGTCACATGACAATGACAAGGGCCGGATTGATTTGAATCACAGCTGGTGGGCTGATGTCACAGCGGGCTCACATCGACATTCTGTGAGAACTGGAAGCTGATTGGCTGACGGTACTGAATCGTTTGATATCCCACAAAGCACTGGGTAAAGAAATAGCAATTGATCCACTTTATATCCCTTGTCCTCTCTCTTTTCATCAGGGTAGGCCAGTCACAGTTTACTAACAACAGATAAAAGGTGATCAGGAACGTTTTTTTGACTCTACGGAGAGAGAGAGTCCAGCCCAGCGGGATCCAGCAACAGCAGCAGCTCCAGCACAGCACTCTATGCAGCAGCTGCTTCCAAACCAGGGACCCTAGCCAGCTCTGAGATGGGGGAGATACGGCAGCTCCTGAACTTAATTTTCAAAATCATGAGCTAAATACACCCCACTCTAAATGTATTAGAAAAGAAATGTACAACTAATAATAAGAATTAGAATAAGAAAATAATAATACGAATAATAAGAAAACACCTAATAGTGTATAACACGTTACTGATTTGTGTTCAATGTTTCTGACATTATATTTTATTCTAGATAATAATTATAAATAGCTTAGCTGAGATCGCTTAAAATTAGCTCCTGGAATATTCAGGGTTTGTGTTCGTCAGTGTTTGGGCTGAAAAGCACAGACCCTGAATTCATCTGAAATATAAATAATATAGATATAATTATTCTCCATGAGACGTGGTGCTGTGCTGATGTGTCCACCCACTGTCCCTCAGGCTACAGGGGGATTATAGTGCCCTCCCTGAAACACTCACACATAAAGCATGGCAGAGACTCAGGGGGGATCATTGTGTTGTACAGAGAGGAGCTCACCCACTTTATTAGACCAATACGAACAGGAGAGACCCACCTGTAGCTAAAAATGAGTAATAGCATTGTCACCTGCCAAACAGATATCTACCTGTGTGCAGCCTACATCCCCCCATCAGACTCCCCTTATTACAAGCAAGACACCTTCCACGATCTCCAGACAGAGATCTGCCACTTCCAGGCCCAGGAAAGTGTGCTGCTCTGCGGTGACGTTAATGCCAGAACAGGCACTCTGCCTGACTCCATTAACTCACAGGGGACAGCCACATATTCGGACAATCGCCTCTATACCACACGCACATGACTACAAACAGGAATAGCCATGACAGTGTGGTAAATAAAAATGGGAGACAATTATTGAATCTCTGTCAAGGCCTAGGCCTTTATATCATAAATGGCAGGATCAGAGGGGACTCTTTGGGTAGGTTTACATACAGCTCAGCTCTTGGTAACAGTGTGGTGGACTATTCCATCACTGACCTGGACCCCTCCTTTATTAATGCATTCACTGTCAGACCACAAAGCCCCCTGTAGGATCACAGCCAAATCACTGTGTTCATAAAAAGACCAGAGCAGATCAACAACACACAGACACAGCCGTGTAAGCTGTACAATCTAAACCATTCCTACAGATGGGCTCCAAACAGCACAGAAATATACAAAGAAGCAATTGGCACCAATGAAATAGAAACCTAATACACATATTTCAAAACACACAGTATCAACACAAAAACAGGAGTTACTCTGGCTGTAAAAGATTTGAATAACATATTTAGAAAAGCAGCAGAAAAATCTAAATTAAAAATAGTAAATCGGAAAAACAACCAAAAGAATAAATTCAAAGAAAAGTGGTTTGATGAAGAATGTAAAACTAGAAGGGAAAAGCTAAGACAGCTATCCAATCAAAAACATAAAGATCCAGACAGCCCAGATTTACGCCTCAGATACTGTGAAGCACTGAATCAATACAAACACACTCTAAGAAATAAAAAACAAGACCATATTAATAAACAACTCAGCGAAATTGAGGAGTCAATAAACCAAAATCATTTTTGGGAAACTTGGAACAGCCTAAACTCAACAAAAAATGAAGAATCAGCCGTCCAAAATGGAAACATTTGGAAAAAACATTTTGAAAACCTTTACAAAGAAATACAAAACAAAGAACAAAAAACTCAAAATGCCATTTGTGAAAAACTAAAAAAATTAGAATCCTGTATTAAGAACAATCAGAACCCCCTAGACACCCCAATCACGGCGGAGGAGCTGAATGATAAACTCAAGGCCCTCAAATCAAGAAAAGCAAGTGGACCTGACAGCATCAACGCTGAGATGCTGAAACACAGCAGCCCCAAGCTGCAGGAGGCACTGCTCAAACTCCTCAATCTCGTACTGAGAGCTGGGTATTTCCCTGAGACCTGGAATCAAGGGCTTATAACACCCATATATAAAAGTGGAGACAAATTCAACCCCAATAATTACCGGGGCATCTGTGTGAGCAGTAATCTGGGGAATGTGTTCTGCAGTATCATTAACGCCTGGATACTGGCCTTCCTTACCGAACACAGTGTCTTGAGTAAGAGTCAGATTGGATTTCTACCAAAACACCGCACTTCTGATCATGTTTACACTCTGCACACCCTAATAAATAAACACGTCCATCAAACTAATAAAGGAAAAATATTCGCCTGCTTTATAGACTTTAAAAAGGCATTTGATTCAATTTGGCATAAAGGACTATTTCTTAAACTTTTTCAAAGTGGTGTAGGGGGTAAAGTCTATGACATCATAAAATCGATGTACTCAGATAATAAGTGTGGTGTGAAAATTGGCAACAAAAGAACAGAATTCTTCACACAAGGGCGTGGGGTGAGACAGGGTGCAGTCTGAGCCCAACACTGTTCAACATCTATATCAACGAGCTGGCCACAGTGCTGGAGCAGTCTGCAGCCCCTGGCCTCACTCTACATAACACTGAAGTTGAATTCCTGCTCTACGCAGATGACCTGGTCCTGCTGTCACCCACACAGCAGGGGCTGCAGCAGAGCCTGTCACTGCTAGAGCAGTACTGTCAGACCTGGGCCCTGGCAGTAAACATGAACAAGACCAGAGTCATGATATTCCAGAAGAAAGCCAGATCTCAGGGAAATAAGTACCACTTCAGTCTAGGCAACACCACGCTAGAGCACACCAGCAGCTACACATACCTGGGTCTGACCATCAGTGCATCAGGGAGCTTTAACCTGGCAGTGAATGCACTAAAGGAGAAGCACGCAGGGCTTTTTATACCATAAAGAGGAGGCTCTACAATATAAATCCCCCCGTCAAAATTTGGCTCAAAATTTTTGAAAGTGTAATTCAGTCAATTGCTCTCTATCGCAGTGAAGTGTGGGGTCCAATCACCAACCAGGACTACACAAAATGGGACAAACACCCCACAGAAACCCTGCATGCAGAGTTCTGCAAAAACATCATGAAATTACAAAGAAAAACACCAAACAATGCATGCAGGGCTGAATTAGGCCTTTATCCATTGATTAGTAATATCCAAAAAAGAGCATTAAAATACTGGATTCATCTAAAAACTAGTGACCCAAACTCACTCCATCATAAAGCCCTACAATACCAAAAGCTCAGCCCAGAAAAGAGTTCCCTCAGCCAGCCTGTCCTGACGCTCTCCAAGATGAGCAACACTGACATCAGTCAGCTTCAGGACAGCACTGCAAAAACAATTCCAATTAGTGTAAACCAAACTATAAAACACCCGAAACACTCCTATCTGGACCATTGGGATACAAACACTAAAACACAAAACAAACTAGAGTGCTATCAGACCCTCAATAGAAATTACACCCTGGCAGAATACCTGGTAACTGTCAGAAACACAAAGCAGAGGCAGATCCTGACCAAATACCGGCTCAGTGACCACAACCTGGCCATTGAAAAAGGCTGACAGAGGCAAACCTGGCTGGCCAGGGAGAACAGGCACTGTGGTCACTGTGAGACAGAAAAGGTCGAGACAGAGATTCACTTCCTGACACAGTGTGAAAAATATAAAAACATAAGGGACATTTTCTTCCCCAAATTCTGCGATTTAGTCCCAGAATTCCCCAAAATGTGTGATACCCAGAAGCTGTCAATCCTGCTGGGGGAAGACAAACACACAGCCAGACTGGCTAGTCAATACGTGGAGACCTGTCATAGCCTGAGGGACAGACCGTAAACACGTCACACTAGAGAGGGAGGGAGGAAGGGAGGGGGGATTCTGTTTAATACAGAGGGAGGGAGGGGGCACTGTTTAATATAGAGGGGGGAAGGGGGTACTGTTTAATATAGAGGGGAAGGGAGGGATTCTGTTTACTATAGTAATATAGAGGGAGGAGGGATACTAGGAGGCTGTGTGGTCCAGTGGTTAAAGAAAAGGGCTTATAACCAGCAGGTCCCCAGTTCAAATCCTACCTCAGCCACTGACTCATTGTGTGACCCTGAGCAAGTCACTTAACCACTTTGTGCTCCGTCTTTTGGGTGAGACGTAGTTGTAAGTGACTCTGCAGCTGATGCATAGTTCACCCACCCTAGTCTCTGTAAGTCGCCTTGGATAAAGGCGTCTGCTAAATAAACAAATAATAATAATACTGTTTAGTATTACAAAAATTTATTTGTCTGTATATTTGAGTCGGTTATGCCATGTATGTGCTTTGGCAACACAATTCTTTTGTCATGCCGATTTGATTTGATTTGAATTTGAGAAAGAGAGGACAAAAGGACAGATTTCTTCACTCAGGGGCGGGGGGTGAGGCAGGGCTGCAGTCTGAGTCCAACACTGTTCAATATTTACATCAATGAGTTAGCAACAATGTTGGAACGGTCTGCAGCCCCTGGCCTCACATTACATGACACTGAAGTCAAGTTCCTGCTCTACGCAGAAGACCTGGTCCTGCTGTCACCCACAGAGCAGGGGCTGCAGCAGAGCCTGTCACTGCTAGAGCAGTACTGCCAGACCTGGGCCCTGGCAGTAAACCTCAAAAAGACCAATATAATGATTTTTCAAAAAGGCCAGATCTCAGGAAACAGATATCACTTTACACTCGGCAACACCACCCTAGAGCACACCACCAGCTACACTTACCTGGGTCTGACCATCAGTCGTCAGGCAGTTTTAACCTGGCAGTGAATGCACTAAAAGCAAAAGCACTCAGAGCTTTTATGCCATCAAAAGGAGATTCTATAAAATCAATATACCTGTCAAAATCTGGCTAAAATTAATTGACAGTGTTATCCAGCCCATTGCGCTGTATGGAAGTGAGGTATGGGGTCCACTCAGTCAACAAGACTACACTAAATGGGACAAACACCCAATCGAGACCCTGCATGCTGAACTATACAAGAATACACTGAAGGTGCAAAGAAATACACCAAACCACGCATGCAGGGCAGAATTAGGCCGATACCCAGCTCTTATTAATATAAAGAAAAGAGCACTCAAATTCTGGTTGCACCTTGAAAAAGTGAACCTGACTCACTCCAGCACAAGGCCCTCCAGACCCAAGAGCTCAGCCCTGAAAAGAGTCCCCTATGCCAGCTGGCTTTGAAGCTCATCATACTGACCCCCTCCAATACTAACTCCAACCAGCTTCAGGTCAGCACTGCTTACCAGCCCCCAATCAGAGTAAACCAAATTATAAAACAAACCAAAAACTCCTATCTGGAACACTGGGACACAGAAATAAAATCCCAAAATAAACTTGATTGCTATCGGGCCCTAAAAAGAAACTACAGCCTAGCAGAGTATCTCTCCACTGTCAGAGATACTAAGCAGAGACAGATCCTGACCAAGTACAGGCTCAGTGACCTCAGCCTGGCCATAGAGACAGGCAGAGACAGGCAGACCTGGCTGCCCAAAGAAGATCGGCTCTGTGGTCACTGCGAGACAGGAGAGGTGGAAACTGAGATGCACTTTCTCCTACACTGTATAAAATACAGCCATATCAGAGAATCATTCTTCATTAAAATACAAGAAAAATATCCTGTTTTCAGACAAATGACAGACTCAGAGAAACTTGCTGTCCTCTTAGGGGAGGGACACACAGCTCCAATGGCTGCCAAATATGTAGCCACCTGCCACAACCTGAGGGACACGCAGTGACACGGCACAATTTAATAGTTTCAATATTATTATTTCAATATTTATTTCAACTTCTGTATTATTATTATTTATCTTCTATTTTATTTATTATTATTTTGTTACCATTGTTCCTTGTTTGTATATATATGCATCTGTTCATAATATGTATGTATTTGCATTGGCAACACTATGGAAAATAAGTCATGCCAATAAAGCACTTTGAATTGAATTGAATTGAGAGAGAGAGAGAGAGAGAGAGAGAGAGAGAGAGAGAGAGAGAGAGAGAGAGAGAGCATTTAAACACAATGGAAAAGATATATAGTTTATTTCTCCCTGTTGTAACAATACAAAGATAACAAGTGCAATTACAATTAAACTCAAACTGTACATTCTATCTAGTAATAAAACATATACAGTATTAGACTTGTATTAACAATGTACCTGGAACATGTACAGTAGCAGCCACTACAAAGCTATTGGGTACAGGTGTAGATCAGCTGTAAGGCAACTGTTAGCAATGCAACTTCCTTATCAATATCAATACAGTGCGTCCCCACTCTTAATATAAGCATTACAATATACTACATGTACAGTATAGCCATGAAGAGCAACAGGGACTTTAGATTCAAGGAAAGGAGCATGTTTAAAGTTGAAAATTGCACATTTTTACACGTCAATGAGGAACGGTGGTAATTTACAAGTGATGGGCTCCTTTCCCTCTGTGTGTTTGTTATTAAGTGAGACTGGTAGGTGTATATCAACATGGTACATGCACATACTATGCTTCTGAGCTCAACAATAAATACATTAAAAAGTAGCATCTACAGCGTGTGTGTGTGTGTGTGTGTGCCCTTGTGCTTTTCTGTGTGTTTGCAAGGAGAACTCGAGGTGTGCACCAATAGGAGTGCTCCTTTATATAGGACACAATGAAGTTGATTGGTTGACCTACTGTATAGCGCACCAGAATAAACCACAGCTGGATTTTGACCTGAGCATTTTACAGCATCAGGGATTCCACCTGGATTGCATCAGCCACGTTCAATTCTGTATAACCACAAACAGGTGGCTGATGCAATGCAGGGATTTCCCCCAGTGCTGTAAAATGCTCTAAACAGAATCCAGCTGTGGCTTATCAGGGTATAGGCTAATCAAATCAAGCTATAGGCACATAAACACTGCAACTCAGAGGGGTTTGACACGTGGACCTGTTGAACTTCAGTTCTTTGCCTGCCGTTGAAGCTACGAACTCGCAAGACAACAGAAGGCAACATGCATGAGAAATATTTCACTGACAGCATGGATGCCCTTGATACAGCATAAATTACCGCAGTTTCTTGGATTCCTTTGAATTATCCCTTTGTCACCAGACACTGCTACAGTATGCATATCTAAGATACTATGCTGGAAGCAGGGTTAGAAAAGTTAAAAGATTTCAGGAATTCTCATTACATTACATCTCATTTATTTATCTTTTTCAGTGGCCCTTGCATACACTTTATTTTTCTATGATCATGTAGCCTGCAGCTCTGCACACACATTTGTGATTATTATTTATCCACAGGGACCTCCGGCAATAACAGCAGCTTGTGCTGAACCTTGATCTTTTCCACCTAATAAGCCAGCTTTGCACTGCACCATGATGAAAGCCCCCACCTGTGCATGCATGAACAGCTCCAGCTATTGGAAATTGCTCTTAATTAGGGCGGTGCCTTCTCTGTCTGGGATTGGAACTATAGAGTGTGAAAGATTCCCTGATCTTAAATGCACACAGCAGGTGAGCAGGTGAGAAAAACTTTTGTCGTGGATTTTGCTGAAAGCGTCTCGACCAGTCAGGGTACAGTATCTTTTACCTGGCTGTAACTGAGCTCAGATCATTCTCTCATTAAAAAACAACAGCATTCGGACATCATGGTCCAAAATGTTTGTAAACCTGACCAACAGCACGTGACGAATGACAACCCTACTGAAAACGACTTGTGCAACCCCTCATACCTTGCTTTGCTTTGCTATGTCCTCGGGTGTACAATCGCCACACCCTCTGGTGCAAGAATCGAATACAAAGACAATAACTCTATAGTCAACTACAATACGAGGCACCACCCCAGTCTTTATTTAGTCATTTTTCCTCCTAACAAGCAGGGGCAAATGCGACATCTTGTGCAAGGTAGGATTGTAAAGAGATCTGTGCTGCATTGGATTGGAGCTGTGCATTGGAAATGTATTATATGTAAAAGAGTTCACTGGGTCCCTTTCTCCATTGGTTCTTCTCTGTTTGCATGTTGTCAGTATAACCACTGTATCATTGCTAATAACAGTTTTACAAACAGGGGGCGGGGGGTGTTGGAGAGGCAGGAGCACACAGTTTGCTTCATCACATTCCTCTTAAACACCACTAGCTTGCTCAGAGATGCAGAGCTACACTGACTCTCCCCGAAGCGTACTCTGGCATAGTAGAGCGTGTAACACCAAGAAAATCAGACAATGAATTTCTCTTTGGAAAATAACCTTTTGCAAGTATCAAGGAAGTTTGCATCTCCCTTTACAACAGAGCCTTTTCCAAGTTGCATTAAGCTTGCTAATGCAACATTTACTGATAAGCAAACAATCCCAAACATCTCCCTTCAGGTGGTTGCTTACACCTCCTTCGGCTCCACTCAGGGTTCACCTGGTGCCCAGATGCATTTTTTTTTTCTAAAATGGTAAAATAAAGTTTGCATGTTGGAGCGCTTGAAATAGGAAGGCTGTATACGCAAAACTCACTGAATATAACTAAAGTTGAGAGCAACTGCAAGTTATATTTTCCCTTACCTTGTGTATACAATTGTTGATCAGCCATAAGGAATAGGTCAGGCTGCTGTGTTATGAAGGACGCATTATGAAATTCATATTAATAATACTTGCTTAGTTACTGCATCTTTGATTGAAAGCCGCCATAGAACAGGAAAGTAACACAGGTGCTGTATTTCTTGATTGACTGCAATAACAGTGTAATTAACAATGGTGTCTGCTCTAACATGGTAACTACTCCTGCAAGGCTGGACCCAATCACATCATTCCTCAAACCTGAGTCTGAAGACTTTCTCTAAAGGACTTTATGTTTGCGAATGCATGGGAATACGATGCACCACTCTTCTTGATTGTCTACTCTGGTAATGCTGGCTATTAGTGTTCTTCTTTAACAACCCTGGGTAAATAATGTCATGTTTAATCAGGAGTCTGGGTATAGTGACCTATATCTACCAATTTTCAAATCATTCATATGGCGTAGGATTTGACTAAAAAAGTATGTCATGGATAAATACTGCTCACATTAATCTATAAATAAATACAGTTCACATTAATCTATAAATAAATACAAATTAAACTAAATGGATGTGCGGGAGTGCAATTTTAAAATATTGTTGATGTGTGACAGACTTTATGTTTCATGGCCTGATTGCAGAAGTAGCTTCTTCTATAAATACCCACAGAACAGGCGTTTGCAGCCTCTACACTCTAACGCTGCTTGTCTTGTCTGAGATGGGGCACAGCTTCAATAAGACCACACGATGGAAACAGAGCACAGGTATGTCATCTACACAAACTCTACTGCTCACACACCACATTCACACTGATTACAGGTTACACTCGGGACGCTGCCGTCACAGTAGTCCAGTGGACGTCTCCACCAGCATCTACAAGCTGTAGCTTCTTCTAACCTCCTACGCTGCTTTCCACTCGACACACAGGCATCCTAGAACTGCTTTTGTTGTCCATTTTCATCGCTGTGCTTCATCTTTCTGCAAAACAAACAAAACAAAAGTGAATGCTGTAGATTTGAGCTTTGCAGACCCAGTGATGGGAGGTGTTCAGAGCACTTAGTAACATTCTGTGTCGACACATAACATGCTGTTACAACAGTAAACATTGATCAAGAATCCCTCAAAGTTTGTACATCTAACAATATATTCTCAGTCTGAATCAAGTCAACATACGTATGCCCTTTGAAGGATAAACATAACACCCTGTGAAACATGGACACTGTACAGTACGCTCTTTTAAGAAACGCTCAGGGAAGGCTGTATCAAATGTAGGTAAACGACTTCAGCAGCACAGTGTTATGATCCCTTTAATAAATATCACTTATTAAGCCCCGCCCTTTAGATTGTTCAGGACTGGCTGGTGCAGTTCCTCTCAGTCTGAGAGAGTGAGAGCTTAGTGAAGGATTGCAGTGATACTGCTCCCAGGTAAGGACGGTAGAGAAGGTAAAACAACAGCTGGACTGTAACACACCTTGTTAGGTTGAAGTTTAAGCACAACATGTGTGTTGCATGAAACCGGAAAAAAATGCTGAACTATATGTATGTACATGAATGTTACAGTTATAAGTCTGTTATTATACTGGGAATCGGCAGGCCTACCCTTGCACCTCCAGCCACAGAAAAGACAGCTTGCAATAGATTCAGCAGCAAACCTGCTAGCTGAGTACATGATGGACACAGAACACAGACACCCTCACCATCTGCCCACAGAGGTGCCAAGAATCGCTAGGGTTTGCATTGCTATCAATTAAGACTTGTACATCTCATTAGAAATGCCTGCGATATGAAGCTTCACACTCTTATTCAAGGGACAGTAATGACATGGGCATCTCCCCTCTACAGTGTTTGTTTAATGCCTTCATCAAGCAGGCAGGTAGGTAAACTGGATGGCAGGTTCAGACAGCAAAGGCATGTCTACGCACATACACATTGCACGTATTTTTTTGCCTTTTTTGTACATTTAATTAGAAATTCATGAAACTGAACATCTCAAGCGATATTAATGCCATGGGAATCTCCCGCCTTTCACCGAATTCAGAAAAAAAGAGGGAGCTTTATCAGGGGTGCCAAAAACACACATAAATGTCTGTCACACTTTATATTAAGTGTCTCTAATTACTTGAATTCACATATTAATTACCTAGGAAATACATGTGTACTTACACACAATTACAACGCTATTGCGCATACTTGCATACTTAACATGTCTTTTTGCACAATATATGTAAGTGCACAATTGTATCAGAAAAGGGTTAGAGTTAGGGTTAGGTTTACAGGTACTATACAAACATACAGTAGGCTGACTGGGACTGAATTTATTTAATCTAGAACAAAGCAGGGTTAAAGGAGACTTGAGTGAAGTCTTTCCTAAAAGAGAGCTGGACCACAGAACACCACTTTTGTGCCGAAACATCAGGATCCATTGAGAACCAGTTAGACAAATAACTGGGATCAATCAGCTAGTGGGAGCTGTGCGAGCACTGGTGTGCTGGATGGCCTCCTCTCGTTCATCACCACCTCAGGTTCCTACTGTAATTCTGATGATTTCCAAAGTAACACATGGCTTTGGTGACATGAAGCAGCAGTACAGCCGTCACTGCAGAACAGCCCTGTGGGTAACCAAGGGTTTAAGAGCTATTTCTGTGTACATCTTATCAGTACCAGCAGTCTTATCACAGGTCCATCTAACAATAGGAAACACGTGGATTTTAAACCCTTGCATTCTTGTATTACTGGCCCTGTGTGCCGTGTGTGCAATGTAATCTAGATATATTTAGGAGTTCTTCGTAAAACCACACGTCTGGACTCCTTATTCAGTTAAATATTATTCTCCACATCGTTACTCCGGCAGAAACCTTACAAGCTACATCCAGATATTTAGATACACCTCTGAACAGACCCGGCTATCATTCTTATCCAAGTAGTGCAGATGTACAGGTGGTGAAAAAGCAAGACACTGAGAAAGACTTCTAGTCCAAAGGCTTGTCATTCAATTTCACAAGTTTCTTTTAGTAATCCAGTGATTCAGTATAACATATTCAGTAAAACAAGTAACATTTAGTTCCTGTTGTAACAAGCCCACTGTGCAGCACTATAACCAAAAACCATCTTCCCTGCTTTTTACTAATCTGGGTACAAGAGAGAGAGGATATTCCAGTAGAAGTAAGACTCCCCAAGCTTCCTCCACAGCCCTCCAGTGTACAGCTTGCTGCTGACAGTGCAACTTACGAATAATCAGTAGAAGCCATGTTTAGTTTAATGAGGGGATTTACAGACATCCACAGTTTTAATTTCTCCACATAGGGGATATAATGTGGGAGGTGTTTCATCCTCAGGAGAGATTCAAAGCAGCTACAGTAAATAACCTGGCCGCACCTCGTGGGGCAACAAAGCCTGTGGTTTCACTGGTAGTGCCCACTGTGCACTGTAGAGAACTATCACAAGGACATCATTCTCCAAATCAAGAACCCTAACCCTAACCCTAACCCTAACTGTGCACTGTAGAGAACTATCACAAGCACATCATTCTCCAAATCAAGAACCCTAACCCTAACTGTGCACTGTAGAGAACTATCACAAGGACATCATTCTCCAAATCAAGAACCATAACCCTAACCCTAACCCTAACCCCTAACCCTAACCGTGCACTGTAGAGAACTATCACAAGCACATCATTCTCCAAATCAAGAACCCTAACCCTAACTGTGCACTGTAGAGAACTATCACAAGGACATCATTCTCCAAATAAAGAACCCTAACCCTAACCCCTAACCCTAACCCTAACCCCTAACCCTAACCCTAACCCTAACCCTAAACCTAACCTCTAACCCTAACCCTAACCCTAACTGTGCACTGTAGAGAACTATGACAAGGACATCATTCTCCAAATCAAGAACCCTTCATAGGCAAAGAAAGAAAGAAAGAAAGAAAGAAAGAAAGAAAGAAAGAAAGAAAGAAAGAAAGAATCAAAGAAAGAAAGAAAGAAAGAAAGAAAGAAAGAAGGAAAGAAAGACAGACAGACAGAAAGAAAGAAAGAATCAAAGAAAGAAAGAAAGAAAGAAAGAAAGAAAGAAAGAAAGACAGACTAGTATTTTCCACTGCCAGATTCTCAAAGCTATTTACTCCAAACTGTCACAACATTATTTCTGGAAGATAAATGCTACATGCACAATTGTAAATCAAATAAGACTTGAGATTTATTTTAAGATCCCTAAATAAAATGCCTGAGTTGTTTATTTATGGGCGATTTGAAGTACAAAGCTTTGAGTATCTAGCCTGATGTGTTAACAAGGGATTTTTTTATGGGGAATGACTTTATAAACAACATAAAATGAAATGGCCTAAGGGTGTGGTAAGCTTTGTAAAACAAGCCTAAAACAATGTGAATGCCAAAACGGATTTCCGTATCCCTGTGAAAATTCCCCAAATAGACATATTTTGTATCACTTAAAAAACAATACAGCAAACGTTTGCCTTATTGCTGCACCACATGTACCTGCTACACTGCATTTAGCTTCATATGTTTGGGAGGCAAATGCAGCTTCATGATTTTCCCAGGAGGAATGAAAGTAAACCATTATGTAAATCCTATAATCAGTCATCCTGACATCCTGACCCTGCAACATTTTACACAGCACAGGCCTTCTTTTTGTAGCTCCCTCACCCTCAGGGACACGTTCATCACATTGTCAAAAACCCAATTTATTGTCCATATTGTCCAAGGGCCTAGAGAAGTTCAGTCGAGTAAATAAAATAGTCCAGATGCTTCTATAGGTACCCTGATCGGTGTGATATCATTCACTGCACCTAACCCTAACCCTGATCGGTGTGATATCATTCACTGCACCTAACCCTAACCCTGATCGGTGTGATATCATTCACTGCACCTAACCCTAACCCTGATCGGTGTGATATCATTCACTGCACCTAACCCTAACCCTGATCGGTGTGATATCATTCACTGCACCTAACCCTAACCCTGATCGGTGTGATATCATTCACTGCACCTAACCCTAACCCTGATCGGTGTGATATCATTCACTGCACCTAACCCTAACCCTGATCGGTGTGATATCATTCACTGCACCTAACCCTAACCCTGATCGGTGTGATATAATTCACTGCACCTAACCCTACCCCTGATCGGTGTGATATCATTCACTGCACCTAACCCTAACCCTGATCGGAGAGATATCATTCACTGCACCTAACCCTAACCCTGATCGGTGTGATATCATTCACTGCACCTAACCCTAACCCTGATCGGTGTGATATCATTCACTGCACCTAACCCTAACCCTGATCGGTGTGATATCATTCACTGCACCTAACCCTAACCCTGATCGGTGTGATATAATTCACTGCACCTAACCCTAACCCTGATCGGTGTGGTATCATTCACTGCACCTAACCCTAACCCTAACCCTAACCTGCAAGCTCAGGGGAGGCTATTTACTCTAGTAAATATTTACTATTAGTTTGATTTTATATTTCATGGATAACTAACTGTAAGCTAAAAGACACATCCACCAGCTCAGATTAGCTGCTAGCCTGCAGTTTTGGCATTAAACCCTGTTGAAAAATAAATGAATCAATAAAACTGCATGTCAAAGGCTTTTACACTCACACAATGACAAAATATAGTTGCCTGTACAATACTGTTTAACTCTAAACACAGATGCTGGTCTTTGGTTTCAAAACCACAGCATCTGGCTTTTTGGACTAAAGGACATTGTCAGATTCCCTGTGTACGGCCTTGTCATCCTGAGGTTACAGTTCATCTCGCGTTGACAAGATTCTTTTGGACATTCAATTTGTTTTTCATTCGCTGGTTTTCACTTTGCCTTTGATTTGTGACAGCTGATTAAGATATGTTGGAAACGCAGCCGTTTCATTTGTCTCTTTTAATTGCATGGCAGACTTTACTGAAATGAATGTGATAATAAAAAACAGGCAACTCCAATATAAACTACCCTGCAATGAGTAACAATACTGGTTGAAAAACACATGATTCAGTAATACAGTGGACATCACACAGCATGCTGCTGTCATAGAAAATGGAGGTGTTGGGATGTTATTGTACATTATGTGACAAGTGAAATCTACCTGCCATTCGCTTTCATTGGGATTCTTGCAATAAGAGGACACAGTACTGTTTGATTAACAAACATCACTATGGATCCATGGATATACACAATAAGCTCATATGGAAAACATGAGTAGTGAGTGAAGTATGCATGACTATACAATAGTATTCACTGTTTGAATGAGTAGAGTAGTGAAGTATGCATGACTATACAATAGTATTCACTGTTTGAATAAGTAGAGTAGTGAAGTATGCATGACTATACAATAGTATTCACTGTTTGAATGAGTAGAGTAGTGAAGTATGCATGACTATACAATAGTATTCACTGCAAAAAAAATAAATAAATAAAAATGCAACCTTTTAATCTAGTTGCATTTTTCCCCAATTCACAGTTTCATCAGAGAGCTGCACAACTGCCTTCACACGCATGTGCTAAACACTCTTACAAGAGCTCTCTGCCATAGGTAAGTCACATCTACCTCCATTCTGCCAGTCTGGCTGCGTGTATACCTGCCCGGCATCACATGAACCATGTTGGCAAAGGCAATCTGAGACAATGAAGATCAAACAGATTCCACGGTAACCTTTTCAGTATTCATGGTGGAATTCCCTGTAACACAGCCCACCCTGCCACAGCTGCTTCAGAACACATGAGGAGCAGCTATATCAAAACAACCAGCTGCATGGAAATCCAGCCTGAAATCCAGGATTCATAATGATCACATTCCCATATGGGCTGTATTAATTAAGGGTATTGCCAGCTGGTCTATCTAATGGTTTTTCACGTTAATGTTGTACAGTATGGTTTGTTAAATAAAAAGCCACCACTGCTGTTCCTCACTTTCTTACTTTAATGTCATTGAATCTGTTAAGGTTTTTTTTTTTAGCATTTCTTAATATAGCAATATTGAGTGTTTAATAGTTAGGGATGACAGTAGAACAAATCATGAGACAGGGTTCCTTGAGCATGTTAGAATAAATTCTCTCACAGCAGGGGATTCATCTGTGCAGAACACTGCGTTGCACCACACAGGGGTTTGTAGAACTCTACAATAAGAATGCTGCAGATACCCTTATAAAAGTATTTTTTGTATAATATTTTTGCAGTTTTATGTTATGGTTATGTTATTTGCTTCACCAGAATCCTCTTCTACTATAAAAAATATAAATATCTATAAAACTGAAAAAAAAAATCATTATAATAATGATGAGCCTGAAAATGATAAACAGGGTATAACGCATTGGAGAAATTGCATTTTCACTTGGCAGTCCCTCTGTCCTCACATACTTCCTCTGTCATCCCGCTTACAGTATTGTACCTCAGGCCAACAATAACAAGTGATATTTACACACACAGCCTCCGAATTCTCCAGAGCTGCATGAATCATTAAAGAGCCAGGAGAGCACAGGGTTGCATTAGAGGTACACTGGAACAGACACTGAAATCAGGAGAGCGCAGGGTTGCATTAGAGGCACACTGGAACAAACACTGAAATCAGGAGAGCGCAGGGTTGCATTAGAGGTACACTGGAACAGACACTGAAATCCGGAGAGCACAGGGTTGCATTAGAGGCACACTGGAACAGACACTGAAATCAGGAGAGTGCAGGGTTGCATTAGAGGTACACTGGAACAGACACTGAAATCAGGAGAGCGCAGGGTTGCATTAGAGGCACACTGGAACAAACACTGAAATCAGGAGAGCACAGGGTTGCATTAGAGGTACACTGGAACAGACACTGAAATCAGGAGAGCGCAGGGTTGCATTAGAGGTACACTGGAACAGACACTGAAATCAGGAGAGCGCAGGGTTGCATTAGAGGTACACTGGAACAGACACTGAAATCAGGAGAGCGCAGGGTTGCATTAGAGGCACACTGGAACAGACACTGAAATCAGGAGAGTGCAGGGTTGCATTAGAGGTACACTGGAACAGACACTGAAATCAGGAGAGCGCAGGGTTGCATTAGAGGCACACTGGAACAGACACTGAAATCAGGAGAGCACAGGGTTGCAAGTTCTCATGATGTCCTGGTTCTCCAGTCCCCAGTCCTGCTGGCATTTCAAATGAAACAACAGAGTAAAGTATTCTCCGAGCTGTCCTTTCCACAGGTCACGCTTTCTATTAACCAGGTGCTCGTTACCAGGATTTACTAAGGGCACCCTGCATTGTGCTTTTTATCTGTTTCCCAGCAGCAATTGCTAATAATAATGAATATAGGTTGCGGTTAAAGTTAGAGGAGGGATAAGGTAATACAATGAAAAAAGAACCTTCTAAAAAAACATAATTACCAGTTGTTTGACTTTCTTTGGATGTTATTTTTCATCATTTTCAACATTTGTAAGAACGTACAAACCATACTCCTTTTTGATTACCCTTATAAGAGTTACCATAGTTAAAGACTTGCGTAATAAAGTATGGTAAAGCATACATAAGTTTTGTAAAGGGTGGTAAATGATGTGTCGGATAACCATTATTATTATTATTATTATTATTTATTTCTTAGCAGACGCCCTTATCCAGGGCGACTTACAATTGTAAGCAAATACATTTCAAGTGTTACAGTGTTAACCATGTGAAAGGTGTGGGAAAACTGCAAAATGTATAAACGTTTGTAAGGGCCCTGCAGTGAAGTGTGAGGGGTGTGCTTACCAGGCTGTGGAACTCTGGAAGGACATGAGGGTGGGGCTCTGTGCTTCTGGCTTCAGGCTGTGTTTCACCTGGGAGGCTTGGAGAGGCTGTGAGGGGGGCTGGCTGGACCCCTGGACCGGGCTGCTCCACTGGCTCTGCCCCTGCTTCAGCCATCGGCCCCCGAACCCCCACTTCACTAAGTAGTACCTGCACAGTTCATAGTTCATGGCAGAGTAGTACAGAAAGTCCAAGGCAAGCAGCACCATGATGAAAAAGCCGTAGATCCACACTCCAACCAGGGCGCTGTAGTTACTAGAAAAGGGGAAACAAAACAAAAAAGGGGACAGGGTTTCAGAAACGCATGGTGGTGGCTGGCAAAGTCTTTCTTCCAACCCTGTTCTAAACTTTAATTGAACCAATGAAGTCTCCATCCAGACCCTTTAGTGGTTCATTATCTAATTTTACCTGTAAAACCTGGAGTGGAATCGCCCTCCAGGACTGGGATTGGACACCCCAGCTTTAGGCCAAAATGTCTTTTCACCAAAATGTATTATTTTTTTTTTTTGTGAAAAAAACAAGACTGTTAATGATATATAACCAGTAACAAACAATGAACTAGAGACACCATTTTGAATCCCTAAATGAATATTTTGACTTTTGAATTACTTGTAAGATTTTGAATTAGTTGTAAGATACTTTTGGTGCTAGGTCCTCTCTTCGTGTTCAAAGAAACCAAGGCTATGAACTCCCGCCCCCACCCCACTGCAGGGAACAGCTACCTGGTGTGAACTGGATGAAGCTCAAGGCAGTCTGGTGAGTCACTGGTCATGTCATTCCACTGGTGTGACATATGGCTAATGAAAGTAAGAGTCCCTGCCCTTACTGACGATAGAGACTTGTGTCAGGAGTGGCAATTGTTTACATGACAGAATGTATATGATTAAACGGCTCTAGATGTTTATTTTGGATTACAAATTGAACACAGTTGTGTAAACTAGCGCACATAGTTTGTTTCCCAAGACAGGCTAGGTTTTAAAGATAAGATGGAAAGGCTATGCTCCTCAGACAGAGCACTCAGAAGCAGGATCATTGTAAATCATAGTTGTACTACAGTAACCTGAAGAGGTCAGATTCAATGATACACCATTGTTGTTCTGCAATGTAATCCACTGCTGTGAAGAGCCAGACTGTGGGATTTCAAAGGATTACAAGAGAGCAAGCAATCCTGAAAGAATGCATGTCCTGTTTGGTACAGGCTTGCACAGGACTGGTATGGGAAACAGCATATCGATTTCATGAGAGGGAAATCATTTATCTCAGACTCGTGCTTCTTGAAGTTACATGTTAAGGATTAGAAAGTTGCCTTGGATTTAAATTAAAGGCCACAGATTCTACCAGCCTCTCTAATATACAAGGATTCATTCCCCTCACAACATGACCTGGTCTATGCCCCGATTGCAGCATCTTAAATAGAGAACAGGGTTTTGCCACGAGCTTGGAATGCTGCTCTGATCTTTGGTTCCTCATTTTATTCCACAGAACCGTGCATTCTCTTCAGGAGCTGGAATTACTGTAGCTGAATCGTACACGTATCTTTAATTTAAAAACGTGCATTCTCTTCAGGAGCTGGAATATATATATATATATATATATATATATATTGAAGTGTTTCCCATCTAAAAGGCTTCAAATGAAAAGAAATATATATATATATATAACTCTAGAAATAAACCACAAGGGGATATTAAAAAGACTAGAAATTGTAGATCGAGAACATCTACATTAACCCTTTACTGGGACAAATGCAATATTGCATTCAGTGGCAAAAATGGTCTTGTTTGTATTAATTTGTATTCAACAGAAAGATATCGGTAACACTTTACATGAAGTGTCTCTAGTTACTGTGTATTTACATAGTAGTTACTTAGTAAATACATGTGTACTTACACACAATTACAATGTTATTATGCATAGTTACAATGTAGTTCATGTGCAAATCTTTATGCACAATATATGAAAGTACAAAATTGTATCAGAAAAGGGTTAGGGTAGGAAGGTTAGGTTTAGGGTTAGGGATAGGGTTAGAGTTACAGTATATCATTTAATAATGTAATAAATTTAAACATTTGCATCACTAAGGACACAGAATAATAACATGTTGTGGCAATGTGCCCCCTGTGTGCATTTGTGTGTTATATGTTGTATGTTGCGTGTGTTAATGTTGGTGTATAGAGATGGCTGCACGGGATATAAATGGGTGTGTGCAGCACGAGTTATTTAAAATGTATAATTGTATTTAGTCACGGGATTGCACTTCACTTCACGTGCATTTAAAGTATTTAATATGTGAGCATGGGGTTGCACATAATTAATTCACGTGCTGGGATTCAAGTGAATAATTAATTAGTAATTGAATCCCAGCACAACAGTATATATAGATGCACGTTTCACTCACTCGGGGTTGTGTGTTCGGTGAGTGGAGAACGGGTGTGGAGAGGAGGTAAATGATAACAAAAAGAAGAAGAAGAAGTATTTCACGCACCGTGTTTGTTCGTCCCTATCTGTTAGTGTCTGTTTACTGCTTTATCGTTTTGTTCGTCTATTTATTTTGGCTTAAAGTGCCGTGTCCTGTCTTCTGTTTGTTTAAACCTTTTATTTATAATAAACCGCGCAACAGCGCTTTCATCATTTCACCTCATCTGTTCTCTGTGTATTCATTTCCTGGTTCTGACGTCACCACTCAGCCAGCCGTGTGACACATGTATTATATAAATAATATTTATTTTACCCTTAAATTGAAACAAAACACAAAAGAAAAGAGTCTGAACCACACTAGTGTAAGCTTGTTAAAAGCTTTTGACTTGCGAGTTATTTCAGTGAATAATAAAAGCATTTGAATCCTTGCTAGCTTTAGGCCTTGTTTATAGGAGACAAGGCTTTCATGAGAAACATCCCCTCTGAGATTGCAGTGGGGCCTCCTCAATAAGCACCATGACAGGGAAGCTTCCTGTTAATAACGAACTCCACGGTAAATGCCAGCAGAGTCCTATTTAATGAAATGTGGGGACATTTAATAAACAGAATTAGGCTGACAGCGCCAATTACTGCACTGAAATAGGAATGCGCCAACACAGGATACTGTGAGGAATTCGATGGCTGTGAAATCTCGTCATGGAATTAGCCTCACTATTATTGCATTTTACTTTTACCAACTCCAACTCCCCAGTAATGTTGTTGAAGCTGACACCCTGGGATCCTTCAAGAAGCTGCTTGATGAGATTCTGGGATCAATAAGCTACTACCAACCAAACGAGCAAGATGGGCTGAATGGCAATTGTACCTGGTCCAGTGGGGGCTGTTCAGGCCAGTGGCTGCCCAACCCAATCTCTGTGACTTGGCTTGTTGTTTTCACATCCCAATGAACTAGTGAATTAGTGCCTGAGTAAGGGTTACAATGAATACAATAATTGGAAATGATTTAATGCATTAATAACTCCCAGTGCTCTAGAAGAGGGAGTTAGAGACAGATGATCTTTGTGTGAATCTAAACAAGTTTCACCCTCGCTGTTTTAGCAGGACATAACAACAAAGAACGATTAATTTGATTCCCTCTTTCTTTTTTTCTTTACTGAAGGTTGAAGATGATAAGCACATAACTCACTGGCCCATGATTTTTTTAAGGTTGACAAGAAATCGGATTGCAAAATTGATAAAAGCATTACAAGGTATAAGAGCATGGTAAAGCACAAAGAAATGATCTTCATCAAATCTGTTTCGCCCTAGGAATGTTAACAGAGAAGGATCAGTGAGTTGCATCCTCAGCAAGCCCTTACTGTATGATGATTCTAAAACCACAAATTCACCCTGGTCTTAGCCATGAACCTGTATACAGTGTGCTGCAACATTGACCCTGACATTACTACTGCAGGTTCTTTGAGAAAGCTCTATTCTAATCACAGTTTCTGTCTTGCTCCCATCTGTTCATTGTAAATAACACCTGTTTCTGTCTGTAAATGAAATGCTGCGACACTGTAATTAAAACAGACCTCAACTTGGAGGCAGTTATCGCTCCATTACATATTCATGTAGCTGCCTGTACTGCTTAAGGAATGCAACTTGCAGGTGCAATCAAACATTACAGTAGCTGAGAAAAATAAAAATCTGGGGTCTCTGTTCAACAGTGAAGTGCAGCCCAGCTAGTGGGGGGAACGCGACTCAGTGGACAATCATGTCAAGTATGTTTAAAACATCCACAGGTTAAATTGGCAATTTTGTTTGCAATTTTCAAGATAGTCAAAATGATCCATCACAGAGGGGTGTACACCCCACGGTAGGGCAGCAGCAGCGCCACAGAGGGGTGTACACCCCGTGGTAGGACCTCAGCAGCGTCACAGAGGGGTGTACGCCCCGCGGTCGGGCAGCAGCAGCGTCACAGAGGGGTGTACACCCCGCGGTAGGACAGCAGCAGTGCCACAGAGGGGTGTACACCCCACGGTAGGACAGCAGCAGTGCCATAGAGGGGTGTACACCTCACGTTAGGGCAGCATCACTTACTTGTGCCCGTAGCCGTCGCTGGTCCCTGTTAGGTTGATCTGCATGATGTTCTGGAACTCCGTCTCGTTGCAGCAGTACTTGAAGGCTGTGTTGTTATGGTGACAGCAGAAGATGTAGGTTTTGTTGTCAGAGAGGCGTGGGCAGTGGAAGCCAAAATGATAGCGTCCTTTGTGGTCTGTGTAGGGCTCACAGACTCTGAAATGAGCGGAGAGAGCTGGGGAGACACATAAACACCAACATTTTACTCAGTTTTTTGTTGGAGTTTTCCTGATTGTTGTAATTTATAGCCGTATCTGTAAATTAGCAGTTCTATTAAGCACAACAGACACATGTAAAACGGAAAACAATTTTTTTTTTCAATTTCCTATTTTATGGTGTTTGCAATCGTGCTGAATGGTTCTGGGTTCTGTCATTGTCAGTTTTCTCTATATCTCTGTTTACCTGTCTGTGAGCTTGTTTGGAAAATCCGATGCCACAGCTCTTACAGCATGGTAATGCATACACATACAGTATACAAACCCCCAATCTGTAGCATCCTGATGCCACAGCTCTTACAGCATGGTAATGCATACACATACAGTATACAAACCCCCAATCTGTAGCATCCTGATGCCACAGCTCTTACAGCATGGTAATGCATACACATACAGCATACAAACCCCCAATCTGTAGCATCCTGATGCCACAGCTCTTACAGTATGGTAATGCATACACATACAGCATACAAACCCCCAATCTGCAGCATCCTGATGCCACAGCTCTTACAGCATGGTAATGCATACACATACAGCATACAAACCCCCAATCTGTAGCATCCTGATGCCACAGCTCTTACAGCATGGTAATGCATACACATACAGCATACAAACCCCCAATCTGTAGCATCCTGATGCCACAGCTCTTACAGCAAGGTAATGCATACACATACAGCATACAAACCCCCAATCTGTAGCATCCTGATGCCACAGCTCTTACAGCATGGTAATGCATACACATACAGCATACAAACCCCCAATCTGCAGCATCCTGATGCCACAGCTCTTACAGCATGGTAATGCATACACATACAGCATACAAACCCCCAATCTGTAGCATCCTGATGCCACAGCTCTTACAGCATGGTAATGCATACACATACAGCATGCAAACCCCCAATCTGTAGCATCCCGATGCCACAGCTCTTACAGCATGGTAATGCATACACATACACAAACCCCCAAATAGCCTCTGCTTTGAAATGGAGGCAGGCTTGAATTACAATATGAAAAGAGTGAGAGGGAGGGAGAGATTGACACAAGCATGCCACTGAAACCGAATTTCAGAAATTACTGTCATTTCTGAAAGTGAACTTGCATGGAATGAGCATTTTCTTGACATTTACCCAAAGAATATTCTAAATACCAGAGAGAGTGCATTTGCAAAATAGGAACGTTTATATTAAGTTTTTAGCTGGACTGTAAGAATATTGGAAGGACATCAAGGGTTATTCCAAAGAATATTACAGAATGGGTATTTAAAACAAATGTCATATGGTAAAAAGTGAATAGTTACCACACAGAAAGCGCAATGCTGACTGTTATCCATTCCTTGGCTCTTTATTGCCTGTTATGAAGTCTTTCCAAGGAAATGTGCTGTCTCATTAATCAAATCCAATTTGTCGCTGACTGAATAGTTCACACATTCAGAGCTTGCTGGAATGAAAGAGTCTTTAATAGAATGAGAAATGAGACGACTTTCCCAGCCAAGAAATGCATCAGAACCCTCCTGACAACCAAACAGGGAAGAATCCTATCTTTAAAGTTTGGAGTTGCCTCATACATTTCATATTTTTACAATGGCTCATTAAAGACAGTGAAAAGAAAAAATAGAAATGCATTAAGTTGAGATCACGAGGTAAATGATCTCAGGAACACATCTAACCGTTATGTTGAGCTCACCAGATAAATAATCTTAGGAACATTTCAAACTGTTATGTGGAGATCACAAGGTATATGATCTCAGGAACATTTCAAACCACACGGCCTCATTTCCTCATTATTCTTCAGTTCTTTATTATTTATTGCTAGGCCTGGTTGAGCCGAAGAATAACTTTCCCTCATTTATCACAATTTGTCTCTCCATAAGACACAGTCGCTTGGGGACCGTGTTCCATAATTTGCATATATATTACATTAAATGGGATGCATGCTGGATAAGCAGACAGTGCAAAAAAGTTCAAATAAATTCACAGAGCTTCATTTCCAGACAGATGTGTTCACGCAGGCCCGTAGGAACCAATTAAACTTGCACTGCAGGTCAGTGATGACAAGTGTGACGTGAGGGTTACGAGGGTGTGGCTAATAGAACTGTGTGACGTGAGGGTTACGAGGGTGTGGCTAATAGAACTGTGACATGAGGGTTACGAGGGTGTGGCTAATAGAACTGTGTGACGTGAGGGTTACGAGAGTGTGGCTAATAGAACTGTGTGACGTGAGGGTTACGAGGGTGTGGCTAATAGAACTGTGTGACATGAGGGTTACGAGGGTGTGGCTAATAGAACTGTGTGACGTGAGGGTTACGAGGGTGTGGCTAATAGAACTGTGTGACATGAGGGTTACGAGAGTGTGGCTAATAGAACTGTGTGACATGAGGGTTACGAGGGTGTGGCTAATAGAACTGTGTGACATGAGGGTTACGAGGGTGTGGCTAATAGAACTGTGTGACATGAGGGTTACGAGGGTGTGGCTAATAGAACTGTGTGACGTGAGGGTTACGAGGGTGTGGCTAATAGAACTGTGTGACGTGAGGGTTACGAGGGTGTGGCTAATAGAACTGTGTGACGTGAGGGTTACGAGGGTGTGGCTAATAGAACTGTGTGACGTGAGGGTTACGAGGGTGTGGCTAATAGAACTGTGTGACGTGAGGGTTACGAGGGTGTGGCTAATAGAACTGTGTGACGTGAGGGTTACGAGGGTGTGGCTAATAGAACTGTGTGACGTGAGGGTTACGAGGGTGTGGCTAATAGAACTGTGTGACGTGAGGGTTACGAGGGTGTGGCTAATAGAACTGTGTGACGTGAGGGTTACGAGGGTGTGGCTAATAGAACTGTGTGACGTGAGGGTTACGAGGTGTGGCTAATAGAACTGTGTGACGTGAGGGTTACGAGGGTGTGGCTAATAGAACTGTGTGACGTGAGGGTTACGAGGGTGTGGCTAATAGAACTGTGTGACGTGAGGGTTACGAGGGTGTGGCTAATAGAACTGTGTGACGTGAGGGTTACGAGGTGTGGCTAATAGAACTGTGTGACGTGAGGGTTACGAGGGTGTGGCTAATAGAACTGTGTGACGTGAGGGTTACGAGGGTGTGGCTAATAGAACTGTGTGACGTGAGGGTTACGAGGGTGTGGCTAATAGAACTGTGTGACGTGAGGGTTACGAGGGTGTGGCTAATAGAACTGTGTGACGTGAGGGTTACGAGGGTGTGGCTAATAGAACTGTGTGACGTGAGGGTTACGAGGGTGTGGCTAATAGAACTGTGACATGAGGGTTACGAGGGTGTGGCTAATAGAACTGTGTGACATGAGGGTTACGAGAGTGTGGCTGATAGAACTGTGTGACGTGAGGGTTACGAGGGTGTGGCTAATAGAACTGTGACATGAGGGTTACGAGGGTGTGGCTAATAGAACTGTGTGACGTGAGGGTTACGAGGGTGTGGCTAATAGAACTGTGTGACGTGAGGGTTACGAGAGTGTGGCTGATAGAACTGTGTGACGTGAGGGTTACAAGGGTGTGGCTGATAGAACTGTGTGACGTGAGGGTTACGAGGGCGTGGCTAATAGAACTGTGTGACGTGAGGGTTACAAGGGTGTGGCTAATAGAACTGTGTGACGTGAGGGTTACGAGGGTGTGGCTAATAGAACTGTGTGACGTGAGGGTTACGAGGGTGTGGCTAATAGAACTGTGTGACGTGAGGGTTACGAGGGTGTGGCTAATAGAACTGTGTGACGTGAGGGTTACGAGGGTGTGGCTAATAGAACTGTGTGACGTGAGGGTTACGAGGGTGTGGCTAATAGAACTGTGTGACATGAGGGTTACGAGGGTGTGGCTAATAGAACTGTGTGACGTGAGGGTTACGAGGGTGTGGCTAATAGAACTGTGTGACGTGAGGGTTACGAGGGTGTGGCTAATAGAACTGTGTGACGTGAGGGTTACGAGGGTGTGGCTAATAGAACTGTGTGACGTGAGGGTTACGAGGGTGTGGCTAATAGAACTGTGTGACGTGAGGGTTACGAGGGTGTGGCTAATAGAACTGTGTGACGTGAGGGTTACGAGGGTGTGGCTAATAGAACTGTGTGACATGAGGGTTACGAGGGTGTGGCTAATAGAACTGTGTGACGTGAGGGTTACGAGGGTGTGGCTAATAGAACTGTGTGACATGAGGGTTACGAGGGTGTGGCTAATAGAACTGTGTGACGTGAGGGTTACGAGGGTGTGGCTAATAGAACTGTGTGACATGAGGGTTACGAGGGTGTGGCTAATAGAACTGTGTGACATGAGGGTTACGAGGGTGTGGCTAATAGAACTGTGTGACGTGAGGGTTACGAGGTGTGGCTAATAGAACTGTGTGACGTGAGGGTTACGAGGGTGTGGCTAATAGAACTGTGTGACGTGAGGGTTACGAGGTGTGGCTAATAGAACTGTGTGACGTGAGGGTTACGAGGGTGTGGCTAATAGAACTGTGTGACGTGAGGGTTACGAGGGTGTGGCTAATAGAACTGTGTGACGTGAGGGTTACGAGGGTGTGGCTAATAGAACTGTGTGACGTGAGGGTTACGAGGGTGTGGCTAATAGAACTGTGTGACGTGAGGGTTACGAGGGTGTGGCTAATAGAACTGTGTGACGTGAGGGTTACGAGGGTGTGGCTAATAGAACTGTGTGACGTGAGGGTTACGAGAGTGTGGCTAATAGAACTGTGTGACGTGAGGGTTACGAGGGTGTGGCTAATAGAACTGTGTGACGTGAGGGTTACGAGGGTGTGGCTGATAGAACTGTGTGACGTGAGGGTTACGAGGGTGTGGCTAATAGAACTGTGTGACGTGAGGGTTACGAGAGTGTGGCTAATAGAACTGTGTGACATGAGGGTTACGAGGGTGTGGCTAATAGAACTGTGTGACGTGAGGGTTACGAGAGTGCGGCTAATAGAACCGATTAGAAATCTCGTATGAGAATCAGCCAATAAGAACTTGTGTATAGATCTTGTGCATAGATCACACAGCACACTTCTAAAATTAAAACAGCAATAATAGTTATGATGTTGTGATGTATCAGTCCCGGCCCAGGCTGGGCTGCACCCATTAAATATGACCCAGAAACAAGAACTTGCAGGTTAAGTGCTTTTCTGCACACTTCTAATAAACACAAAACAAACACAGGAACAAAATAACAGTTTGTACAAAACACACCTAAAACAAGTACAACACCCAAGCACAGCTATCCCGTGTTCCACACTTACTCACATTGTACTCCTGCCCTACTCCTGCCCCACTCCTGCCCCACTCCTGCCCCACTCCTGCCCCACTCCTGCCCCACTCCTGCCCCACTCCTGCCAAACCCACACCAGACCTTCATCCTTTGTTCTCTTTTATAGGGCGTGGCCAGGGGTAGATTGACAATTAATCATTCAATTCCCACCTGGCCTATTCCACACTTTTCCAACCATACCTCAATCACTCAGTTAAACAATTAAACACAATTCCCATCACCAGACACCCACACACACGTGCACCCATGTGCAAAGACTCCCCCTTCTCTATCACAATGTGTATTATTAGTTGTACAACTTTTATTTTTGTGATTTATTCCTTATTACAATAGAAATCCTTTTGTGCAGTTTGAGCAGCCAGAACTAAGCTGAGCTTCACGATCCCCTCACCCAAACTGCATGAGATGACATGTCTTATAACAATGAGAGACATCCCAGACAAATCACATTAACAGAAGCATCCGAGAAAACCAACACACAAAAAACAGAAGTTTGGTGGGGAACTGCAGCTTTAACAAAAAAAAAAAAAGATTTAGGAGACTCTAACTGGAGAACCCTCCCGAAGCAATCCGTTCTGCTAATTTACACTCTCTTCTCTAATACAACAACATCTTCTAACTAATTAGAATCGGGGGATTCAGAAAATACACTTGTTCAGGTAATCATTTCCAATCAGCACTAATTACAATACAACCCCTGTACCATTGACTTTGATGTACTGTACATACCAGAAACAGAGGGCACATGGGCAGAACACCAAGTCTCCACACTTGAGATACAGAGAATACAAGGGTAGTGCTGCACTGTAATTACACTGTAACTGCACATGTGTGTTGTGCCGGTACATTGTGAACACACTACACGTGTAACAGGTGGGGTGTATGTATTATTTGTAAAACAGGAAATTAAATGAAAGCGTTGTGCGGGAGAAATCTTTGCGGAAATTACAGAGTAAAATGAGCCTCATGTGATTTTCTAGTTCTGGTGTTTGCTGTTATTCTGTGTGCTTCTGATACTATGCAGGCAAGACCAGCCAACAAAGTCTTTATATTAGTATGCGCCGCCACCATTTAGTGTAATGCAGTGAATTGAAAGCAAAACAAAAAGAAACATCATCCAAAGAATCACAAGAGGGTGCTGGCTCTTACTTTGCTGAAGAAACATTGGCTGATCCAGCCTGTGTTACATGTATCTACAGCAGGCAACCAGAACCCAAGAGCGAGCAGCTCCTTAATGCACTTATACAAAATAAAGACAATTTCATTTGATAAGGGACTGTTTTACACCTTTCAGGAGAATGGACGTCCCTGAAATGACCTGTACAGTACTGCATACCATGAGATATAGACAAAGTCTATGTAAGATTTTAACAACAAAGTGCTGACTGCAGCCTCACAGAAACCCCATTTCATCCCATTCCTCCGACACATGACCGCAGAATGTATGAAGCTGATAATGCAGAAGGAGCCATGCAGGGAGCGCAGACCCAGCTGCAGAACACTTGCATTTGATCCGTCTCTCAAATAAATTCACACCTTTCATCTTCAGATGCTGTACACCTCCTACATGTTTGAAAAAGTGAATCAGGATGACTCACACTCCTCTATAGCAATGAATCAAAGTGCATCTTGGCAAACCTCAGTGCTGTGCTTCAGACACTCGTGGTCTCGATTGATCATCGGCTCCCTTCTAGAAGCTGACCACAGTAAATTTGCATGGTCATTTTGCAGTTTTCCCATGCTTTTCCCATGGTTATAAAGTAACTGAAAAAACTGCAGGTACCTTTAAACCAAGGCAAACTAAATGAATTCTCTAACTTTTATAACCATTTCACTGGAAATTTACTTTTAAATAGATTCATGTATGTATGTGTTTAATTACTCAATTATTTCTGTATTTTATCCTAACTTAAAAAAAAAAAAAAACACTCAATAATCATTAGTCCCTAAATTAAATGTTTATTTCTGGGGTGGCATCTTTATTGGGTGCATTTCTACTATATGAAAACATCATGCTTATGACTATTTGTAGTAAATGGCTTCTGAGAATGTAGCCCAAAGTGTCCGATCTATAACACTGTTTTTTGACAAGTGCTTATGCATGCTCTCACAGGTTAAACAGTGTTTTAAATAATAGTTTTGCCAGCAGGGACCAAAGCCCAAACAGACCAAAGTGTATGCAAGTTCCTTCACACATTATGTGTGTGTCTGCTTCACTTCTGCAGCTGAATAACATTCTTCAAAAATGAATAGATTATAAAACATCAGCTATAAAGCTTCAGTTTACAACTGAGAAAGGCAGCACAGACGACGCCTCTGGAATTGGGTTTTCGTATTACTGTACAACAGACACAGCCAGAGGGCAATTGACTGACTCTGAAGGTCACGCTGCAAGCTTTTTAGTAATAGAGAAGGTGAAGATACTGATTTTACTTTTTACATTGGGCCATTGAAATTCATTTGGTTTTACTGGTGTGGGTCTCATGGTGTCATGTGATGCTTTCGTATCCTTTAATAAAGCTGGAGAGATGGCAGATTGGGTGTGCGTTTACTCCCTGCTGTGCGTTTACTCCCTGCTGTGTGTTTACTCCCTGCTGTGTGTTTACTCCCTGCTGTGTGTTTACTCCCTGCTGTGCGTTTACTCCCTGCTGTGCGTTTAATCCCTGCTGTGCGTTTACTCCCAGCTGTGCGTTTACTCCCTGCTGTGCGTTTACTCCCTGCTGTGCGTTTACTCCCTGCTGTGCGTTTACTCCCTGCTGTGTGTTTACTCCCTGCTGTGTGTTTACTCCCTGCTGTGCGTTTACTCCCTGCTGTGTGTTTACTCCCTGCTGTGCGTTTACTCCCTGCTGTGCGTTTACTCCCTGCTGTGTGTTTACTCCCTGCTGTGCTTAGCGTTGTGCTGCTTGCTGCAGGGGATTGGAAAGCCACACCTGCACTGCAGAATGACGGTTCCTGCCACACTGCCCTTCGTGCTTATATTGTATTTCGAATACTATGGGCTATTCTCAGAGCTATTTACTCCAAATCATCATTAGCACAACTGTTCTTTTTTTCCTGAACAGAACAAACACCACAAACACTTTTAAATTAATAAGAAATCAACTAAGGCTGTCTACAAGGCCCCAATTAAATGTTTGAGTGTGGTAGCTTTACTTCTTTCTGAAAAAGAATTGCAACAGAAGATGTGGAGTAAAGAGTTATGGTAACACTTTACATTAAGTGTCTCTAATTACTGTGTATTTACATGGTAGTTACTTAGTAAATACATGTGTATTACACATACTTACAGCATTATTATGCCTAGTTACAATGTATTTAACTCTGTCCCTAACTCTAAACCTAACCCTAACACCAGTAACCCTAACCGTTTTCTGATACAATTGTGTACTTACATAAATCATGCAAAAAGATGTATACGTTAAGTACACTGTAACTATGCATAAGTATAACAGCATTGTAATGATGTGTAAGTGCACATATACAGTACTGTGCAAAAGTTTTAGGCAGGTGTGAAAAAATGCTGTAAAGTAAGAATGCTTTCAAAAATACACATGTTAATAGTTTATATTTATCAATTAACAAAATGCAAAGTGAGTGAACAGAAGAAAAATCTACATCAAATCAATATTTGGTGTGACCACCCTTTGCCTTCAAAACAGCATCAATTCTTCTAGGTACACTTGCACACAGTTTTTGAAGGAACTCGGCAGGTAGGTTGGCCCAAACATCTTGGAGAACTAACCACAGTTCTTCTGTGGATTTAGGCAGCCTCAGTTGCTTCTCTCGCTTCATGTAATCCCAGACAGACTCGATGATGTTGAGATCAGGGCTCTGTGGGGCCATACCATCACTTCCAGGACTCCTTGTTCTTCTTTACGCTGAAGATAGTTCTTAATGACTTTCGCTGTATGTTTGGGATCGTTGTCATGCTGCAGAATAAATTTGGGGCCAATCAGATGCCTCCCTGATGGTATTGCATGATGGATAAGTATCTGCCTGTACTTCTCAGCATTGAGGAGACCATTAATTCTGACCAAATCCCCAACTCCATTTGCAGAAATGTAGCCCCAAACTTGCAAGGAACCTCCACCATGCTTCACTGTTGCCTGCAGACACTCATTCGTGTACGCTCTCCAGCCCTTCGGCGAACAAACTGCCTTCTGCTACAGCCAAATATTTCAAATTTTGACTCATCAGTCCAGAGCACCTGCTGCCATTTTTCTGCACCCCAGTTCCTGTGTTTTCGTGCATAGTTGAGTCGCTGGCCTTGTTTCCACGCCGGAGGTATGGCTTTTGGCCGCAAGTCTTCCATGAAGGCCACTTCTGACCAGACTTCTCCGGACAGTAGATGGGTGTACCAGGGTCCCACTGTTTTCTGCCAGTTCTGAGCTGATGGCACTGCTGGACATCTTCCGATTGCGAAGGGAAGTAAGCATGATGTGTCTTTCATCTGCTGCAGTAAGTTTCCTTGGCCGACCACTGCGTCTACAGTCCTCAACATTGCCCGTTTCTTTGTGCTTCTTCAAAGAGCTTGGACAGCACATCTGGAAACCCCTGTCTGCCTTGAAATTTCTGCCTGGGAGAGACCTTGCTGATGCAGTATAACTACCTTGTGTCTTGTTGCTGTGCTCAGTCTTGCCATGGTGTATGACTTTTGACAGTAAACTGTCTTCAGCAACCTCACCTTGTTAGCTGAGTTTGGCTGTTCCTCACCCAGTTTTATTCCTCCTACACAGCTGTTTCTGTTTCAGTTAATGATTGTGTTTCAACCTACATATTGAATTGATGATCATTAGCACTTGTTGGGTATAATTGTTTAATCATACACCTGACTATATGCCTACAAAATCCCTGACTTTGTGCAAGTGTACCTAGAAGAATTGATGCTGTTTTGAAGGCAAAGGGTTGTCACACCAAATATGGATTTGATTTAGATTTTTCTTCTGTTCACTCACTTAGCATTTAGTTAATTGATAAATATAATCTATTAACATGTCTATTTTTGAAAGCATTCTTACTTTACAGCATTTTTTCACACCTGCCTAAAACTTTTGCACAGTACTGTATTCACTAAGTAGCTACTATGTAAATACACAGTTATTAGAGACACTTGATGTAAAGCGTCTCTAATATAGAGAGATATTGTACTGTGGACTAAACAATATATTGTTGTTAATATAAAAAAGTACCTGGCATTTCTGATTGGAATTTTAAGTGTAATAACCAAAGTTTTAAAAAACATATGCTTAGCTCTTATTGAATAACAATAATAATAAAGATTCTCCCCTAGGTTTCTCCTCACCATGCTACAGTGGACCCTGCTGGATAGGCAGCTGTTGAGCCCAAAGCAGATAGCACCCCAGGGCTGGCCTTCCTTCTCGGGTGTATTATTTAATCATGGTAAAAAAAAGGCCAATGCATGTCCTATCGCACGTATGATCTTTTTGTGTGCATTACATGTGCTGCTGTTTTTGATTTAGAGAACTACAGTATAGTTTGTGATCATTTTCAGAGCTGCAGGACTTCTTCACTGAATAAAAGTGAAGGCATTTCCTAGCAAGTGCATAACAGGAGGCTTCCTGCATTTCCTTGGGGCTAATGCACTTCAGTCTGCTCACATGAGGTCTCATAGCAATGAGGAACAGCACAATGGATTGCCGGGATTTGAAAGAGCTGCTTACCTGCTGTCGACAGCAGAAGGAAAATGACTGTCAGAACGTTGAAGGACTGTCGACTTGTGATGGTCATCTTCCCGTCATGTGTTTGGGCGAGGGAGCAAGCCGCGCTTTCTAGCTGAATTCGGGGGGAGCAGTCGTTCTACCGGGGCTCCACATTGCACTCATCTTCTCAGAGAAATCCCTGCTCAGTCTGCAAAAACACAAAGCAAAGCCATTGGCTACAGCCTAGCCTGTGGAGCAAAACACATACAGCAATTCAAAACATTACACTGGGATTAGTGGTAATTAGCATTTATGTATGAATCCTGAAAACCAAGCAGTTTAAAAGTTGAAAATAAACACTGATTAGTGCTTGTTCAGACATTTTAGAGACTATTTTCCAGACAATTTGTTTTCCACTAAAGCTATAGTGAGAGCACAGTGCTTTATATTTTAGTATTAATTAGTACAGAAGTAAAATTAAGCAATGCACAGCAGTATATTAGAAAAACAACATTTGCATAACCAGTTCTTCAGAGACAGTAATTTATACAGTAAGTGATACAGTACATTATACAGTAAATCAGTTATACAGTAAATTCTGCAAATGCACAGGGTGTCTGAAAAAGAAAAGGCAGTTCAGCACTTCACTCTGTGCTCTGTAATCAGGATTGTAGGAAGGCTAATTAATTACATTATTAAAGATACCACATTCTTACTGATTAGTCTGAAGTTTGAAACATTTTAGAGTTAGGGCTAGGGCTAGGGCTAGGGCTAGGGTTAGGGTTAGAGTTAGGGAGACAGATATAATATTTTTTTTAGTGTTACATAACCTCCTTTAAAATAATATTCTTACACTCAGTTTACATGTTTTTATTTAATTTTCCGATCTACAGTATTGGGAGTTGTGAATGTGACTAATGAGGCTACAATTAGAAGCAGCAAGAATACAGATCCCGTGGTAATGCCCGTACAGTCATTCATTTTGCTGGGGTTCCTGCGTCATGTGAAATCAAGGCTGGCTCTTCAGAGCGCAATAGATTTAATATGACTGTAACAGATGAGGATTCTCTGAAGACGCTGCTGCTACGTGCTCATCTCTTCCAGGGGAACATCTGCTTGCTGGCCTGTTGCACTGCAAAGCTCAATGTGGTCTAAAAAGGGCTGGTTTGTTTACAAGATTTAACAACGACATCCGGAGAGTTTTGAAAACACATTTGATAAACACCTGAGGTCGAGTCCTTCTCATTGTAAAGCAGACAGACTCTGCCCCGCTTATTTTAACAGTCTGTAATGAGAGTGTCATAGATCGTCATAGGAAGTAGGTTCACGGCCTGACTAAGGCACCATAAATACTGCTCAGAATGCGCCTGGCCCTTTGAGCCAGGAAACTTGAACTCAAGCATGCCATCAATTACTTACAAGACAAGACGACTCAAGATAACTGGCACCTGAACTGACTACTTTGATGAACACAATCAGCATATCTGTGAAACAACTCTTCAGTTTATTAAATACAGCTTCCTCTTGTTAAGAGATGTTCAGCGTCATGTGCTGCTGGCAAATCGATTCGGAGGAAGAATCTGTCTTCTCCGTCACTGTGAGTGATGAGTGGGAACCATTTCTGTCCAGAACAGGGTTTTTTGCGTGTGAATAAAACAAAACTAACAGCTTGGAAGTTTAATTTCTCAAAAGTGCGCTAATTAGCCACCCACATCACATAAAACAACACCACCCACCTTTTCATAGACCTAACGAAGATTTATAAACAGAGACTGTATCCTTCTTCTCTTGTAGTTTTAGACTAGATACAGATAATATCAAATACAGAGAAATGAAAGAACAAAGTGGTACATACACACAGTTTTACAAAGAGAAGGATTAAACAGGAAGGAATAATTTAAAAGATTAGCCTCTTTGTAGGAATTTAAAATATTAGGCTTTTTGTAAGTCTGCATTGCAGTTGTTGGGTTAAATCTTTCATAAAGTCAGGTGTCAGCAATAGAAGGCATGCATTGTTACTAGATACATAAGAATTGGTTAGAATGGAGGTTATTCTGCTGTGGGGACTGGTCTGCTGTTGTAGTGCAATGTGCTGCTGTTGCAAAATGTATGATGAACCACCCCCTTTCTCTACATTTCCATTACTGCTACCACCCTTTTTCCTTTCAGTTTTATATTGCAGTGACAGGTGACCCTAGTCGTGAGCCCCGTGATCTGCACTGTTGCCATTAATCTTTTTTTTATTTTTTATAATTTAGTCATTGCCAATTATTTTTTATTATTTTCTCCCCAATTTGAAATGGCCAATTATTTTTAGGCTCAGCTCACCGCTACCACCCCTGCGCTGACTCGGGAGGGTGAAGACGAACACACACTGTCCTCCGAAGCATGTGCCGTCAGCCGACCGATTTTTTTCACACTGCGGACTCACCATGCAACCACCCAAGAGCTACAGCGTCGGAGTACAGCGCAGCTCTGGGCAGCTTACAGGCAAGCCAGCAGGGTTCTCTGGTGCGCGGTGAGCCGAGGACACCCTGGCCGACCTAACCCTCCCCCGGGTGGCGCGCGGCCAATTGAGCGCCCCCCCCTGGAAGCTCCCGTCCTCGGTCGGCTGTGGAATAGCCTGGACTCGAACTTGCGACGTCCAGACTATAGGGCACATCCTGCACTCCACACGGAGCGCCTTTACTGGATGCGCCACTCGGGAGCCCCCTGACTCTTTAAGCTGCTTTAATAAAGCAGGAGTTTTGCAGAGCTGCTGTATCCCAAGGGTGATTGGGTACAAAGCCAGTGTGACACTGAAAAGTAAACACAGTTTTCTGCGTGGCATCTTTTTCAGTGTGAATTACCAGGTGGCAGCTACCATGAATTAGGGTCATAAGAATCACTCTACCAGAAACCAGAAACAAGGCCAAATATCGATACCCAGGGAATATTTTAGCCAGTTGGAAGAAAAAGGACTTTTGATGTCTCTGAGGAGTGTCTTATTGTAAAAGAAAAGGACATTTCTGATGATGTCTGAGGGGTGTCTTATTGTAAAAGAAATGAAATGACATTCTGGTGGAATATCCCCATCTACCCCTGCAGGACAGTTCATTGCCTACATCAGTAAAAGCTTTTCATGTAACACTGAAATAAAAAAAGAATATATATCACACCACTGTCTGTTGCCACATTCTTCATCTCAGCCCCAGTGTATTCGGTGCTCTCTCAAAGGGACAGCTTTGTCTTTTTCTTCAGAATGACAAAGAACAAAAAGCCCAGAAAGCACCAGGAGGGAAATGAAAGGAACCGGGCTATGTGTGCAATCCTGCTTCATTACCATAACGTTGGCTCCACCTTCACAGTTTATAGCTGTAGAGTCATTAAGGATGTGCTGAATCTGCCAGCTCAAGCAGAGGGGTGGGGAAACCAATCTGAACAGCACCATCTAGTGGTAAACTGGGGGACATTTTAAAAGGTGTCTCTCGCTCTCTAGCGCTCTTTCACAGTCACGTTTGTATATTTCTAGTGCATGATCATTGCTCTCTTGTGACATTTAAACAACTGCTTATTAAAATAATGCAATAGAAAATGATATTCACATAGAGATGTATCGAATGCCACAAAAAAGCAGAGAACGAGAGCTCAGAGCAGCAGTTTGTAATGGCTTCAGTTGCCCTCTTAACACAGCATTGCAGTGTTACAGATCATGTCAGCTGCCATAACACCATAACCCGGAGGCCAGGTTGAAGGGATGAAATCACTTTGAAAAACGTTTGTAATTCTTTTGTACATGTGGTCATTAGATTAGTGGCTCCAGCGAGACAGGACAATGCCGGTGGGCTGGCTACATGCTTGGGTAATTGGGTAACCATCTCCTTCTCCCATACAGGAAAGAAGCCTGAGCCACATAGCATTGAAGGATAGGGGGAGGAGGCAGTGAATTGGAACACAGGGAGGAAGGACCTTCTATATATAGAGGATCATTAACTCATTGACTAAATTAGAATTGACAGGAGGCTGTTGTCCTGGGAACAGGATCAAGCATACTTTATACAGTACCCATCTATGTGTTATAAATATGTTCTTATTTAAACTGTGGTTTTGTGTAGTGATTTTCCATTTGTTAATTCAGAGAAGTCACCCTACTAGGAGCTCCGAAGTGGTTGAGAAAGGACTTTAAGTTGGAAGCCTGGCCATGAGCTAAACTGAAACAGCAAAAGACAACGACACACAATAGGGTATTAAACTGGTAAAAGATTCAATATTAAGAACATCTTAGATGGTGTACAGTTCCTGTTATCATTTATTTTTTTAAATATGTCCTTATCTGCTTGCCACCGTGTGCGTACTGAATGTACAAGTGAGATCACACTGTACAGCAGTCAGCACAAGCAGAGCACATGCTTTAGGGCTGTAAATGAATTGTTATTCTTGAGTATAAAAAGACTTTAGATATTATCCGGTAATTGCTTCTGCTCGTCACGGCATCGCTCCCGGTCTTGTCGTTCCTCACCACTTCCCACTTCATACCACAGCAAACAAGCTGCACTGAACCAGGAGCACACGGCGCTCTGTGAGTCTGACTTTAACAGGAGCTGTTACCAGGCTTCCTGTGCCCAGAACCTGCAGTGAAGACTTCTGAAAAGCAGCACAGATTAAAACTTTGGAAAGCAGCTTTTGAAAATAAAGCATGCACCCTGTTTATAATGCACACCTGAGCATCGTTTGTAGAACGCAAACCACTGTAGCACAGTATGCTGTTGTTTCAGAACACCTCGATATACTGTATACTGTGGTATACTATAACCCAAGTATATTGAGCACTTCATGTATATATAACGTGCAACCTATATAACTCTATAACTAGTAAAATAAAGGGGACAAACAAAATCATTCTTTAGCCTTTAGGACCAATACAATAAATAATGGATACGTTTTTCTGAAATATTGTCCACAAAAGCATCTAAGCCTCTCTGTTATAATCCCTGTGTGACTGCACAGAGCATTGCCAACCACCTGCCCTTCTCTCGACAACGCTGAAAATAGAAGAATCCTGGGCTACTTTGCAGTACATACTGTAGTGTGATCACACTCTTATACACAAGGCACTATGCCTGTTCCTGCTAGAACTGATTGTGAGAAAGCCTAAAGCACAAAGCTGTGACACCCAGCCAGATCTCTCCATTTTGTACGGAGGCCAGGCAAGCAGGCCCTGTTGATAGGATCCAGTGGGTTTCAGAACACAGCAGGGGGATTACATGCAGTGCTGTACATCTGTAGGGCTACTGTATACCCCACCTCTTAAAGCTTTACATGGGACATACGTGTCCCACAAATACAAATAATGCTAACGTTCTTATTTCTGCAATGAGGTGCACAGAACAGGGTTTAAAATGTACTGACAGATTTGTCAGTCTCCTCCTTGTGATACACGAGTCACTCTCAAATTTATTTGAAGAAGAACCCGTTTGAACAACCGCTCACTACCTTAAAAGTAGCTTCATTTGTTCACTTTTCCCTTGTCTTGATTTGATCTTGTGTACTGAAACAGAGTGAGGTCTGATAGTGCCGTTACTCAAGACAGTACTGCTCAGACAGTGCATTACATACAGTGTATAACGTAAACAGCAGATCTATTACTGCAGCACCACACCACACACTCTAATAGGTAAGCTTCATCTTCTTGTTAGACCAGGGCATTAGTGTAGTAAACAAGGGCTGCACATTCATCCTCAGTGCTTGTGAGCCTGACTTTAATAGGACCAGACTTACCAGACTTCCTGCAATGGGAGACGTGGCATTCCAATATTGAGTTATTATCCCTTGCCATTACAATGGCTTACAATTTACAACAAACGTTGCTTTCAAGTACATTTGCAGCTCCAGTATATACCAACCAGTTTGTCTCACTTTATAAACATACTTTTTACTTGCCAAGGTCTGTTTTAATTAAGTGTTAATTGTCATATCTATCAATCTCTGAGAAACTAATTTCATGTGGTTTCTATGGGAATATGTTCTATATATGTTCTATAACATGAAAAACGGGGATGGGGGAGGTGGGGGGAGGGTATGACAGGAATACAGGACAGTTTATTTTACTTACAGACCAGGCTGTGTCAGAGAATATGTGTTCCCCCAGGAACAAATATTTGGGTTCCCCTTTCCAAATAATTGTTCCCCCTTATTTTTTTGTAACAAAGTAATCTTTCTTAGCATATAAGTCTATATCCATACACTTTCAACTAAAACCTTCATTTTAAGACCACTTTCCCTAACCCTAAACAAACACTAAACTTGTATCATCTAGTCCCCTCTGACAGGTTCCACTGGGGGTACAAATATTCAGGGGAACCAATATTCGTTTACACCGATACTCCAACCCTACACCAGGGTATATAATTACTTCAGGAGGCAGGGTGGTCCAGTGGTTAAAGTCCAGGGCTTGTGACCAGAAGGTTATTGGTTCAAATCCCACCTCTGCCACTGACTGACTCACTGTGTGACCCTGAGCAAGTCTCTTAACCTCCTTGTGCTCCATCCTGCAGATGAGATGTAAACTCAAATGTCCTATTGTAAGTAACTCTGCATATAATGTTCACAGCCTACCTCTGTAAAGCGCTTTGTGATGGTGGTCCGCTATGAAAGGCGCTGTATAAAAATAAAGATATTATTATTATTATACTGCTATAGCAAGAGGCCAGGTGAACCAGTGTCAGCATAACATATAATGTACAGTATGTTATGATACATTTCTATATCATAGCAGTGGATTGAATTCACTTCTAAACAGATAAACATAGCACCCTCTATGCTGGCAACGCTACATGTTAGCTGCTATGGTATAGCGTGAACAAGATATTTTTTGTGTGCATGTATTCTCTTCTCACACCACAATGACTGGCAGTATGTTACAGCTAGAGGAGTAGAAACTTTCATTCATGTAACTGCTTATGCTTCATCATGCATTGATTGACAGATACACTTATAATTGAATATAATAATAAAAAGGCTCAGGAAGCCACTGAAGTCAGAGGATAAACTCCATTCTCAATTCAAATGTGTTGTTGTTTTGTTTTTTCCATGAATGCCAAAAAAATAATCAATATCAGTGGTTATGTAGATTCTAGGGAGTCCCCCTTATACTAGTATAGCTGAATGTGTACTGTGTCACCCCAGGACAACATTATCGCAGTAGATTCTAGGGAGTCCCCCTTAACCTAATCCCAGCTGTTGTTTGTCTTGCTACTTTTTTAAAGGGAAAGTGCCACCACATTTAAAACTGAACCCTGGGGTAACTGATAGTATTGGATTACTATTCCACAGTAGAGCTCTTAACATGCATGCTTGTTAAAAATCTGATTCATTCTTACCCTAAACTTATACATACTGTATAATTCATAACAGGTAGGTTATTTATTCATGCATGCAGCATTAAAAGTGCAATTGAAATGGTAAGTGCTTTGTAGAATTCCATTCTGATTATTGCATCCTAGTTTTATTATGCATAATAACCCCTTTGATTTCAAGTGTGTTATATTTTGTAGTCCACAGTAAATTCAAAGACATGGCACAGGTTCTAATTATAACCTGAGACTGTAAAATAGTTCTGTACGCAGCAGCTCACCCTTATTTTAGTGAGAATTCATTACGCAGCTGAATCAATAACGTAAATGACAAACACATTCCTCACCAGACAACACTGCATTACGATGAAACAGGAGGTCAAGAAATGAATGATTTCGTTATACTGATAACATTCTTTACACTCCTTGTCTCAAACCGGCTTTACATGCAAAACATCACAGTGTAAAATGCCAGTGGATCATGCATGTTAAAACAGCTGCTGTTTGTCATCAGCAGCTACTATCAGTTAACTCTGAAGAAGCAGTAACTGTAATCGCAGACATGTTGCCATTTGCTACTGTTTTAAGTGTTACTGTAGTCTGCAGTAAGAAAACCATTAGCAGTAAAAACAAAACAAACAAACAAACAAACAAAAAACCTCCAAAGAAAGGAAATAAAGTTCAGCGCCTTCTGGAGCAAAATGATTAAACCAGGTCTGCACACTCACCTCTAGGAAAGCTGGGGGAACTTCCCTCAGTCAGTCACTCCCCTGTTGATAAACCATTCACAGAGCTACAGCACAGGCAAATACAGTGATCGGCATCTGTAATCCAGATCAGAGGAAGCAGGATCAGATGTTTAAATCAGCAGCATCCTCCAGCGTGCCCAACACAACATCCATGCAGACAGAGAGCGTGAGAGGTACTGTGGACTGTCCTGTGCGCCTGTGTGTGTGTGTGCGTGTGTGCGTGCGAGTGCGAGTGTGTGAGGGTGTGTGTTCCTCTTGTTTGATTGAGATCTGGCACTTTTCCAGCAGCTGGAGCCACGAGGTCAATAGCTGCAGCACTAATGAGAGATATTGCTGTTCCATAGACACTGACAGCAAGGAAGTATCAGAGCAATTAGACTGCCTCTTTAACTGAAACGCATTCTTTCTTTCCTTGGCTATCCTCTTTGCTTTCCTGGGTCAGGCATATGTGACTAAATTAGGTATTGTGTCAGGGAAACAGGCACTGTTACCTGCCAGGGAACAATCTCGTATTTGTTTTGAGGTCAGATAATGTCTCCCTTTTAAAATATAGACAAATAATTTTACAAGTATGCAATCTAATACATATTTAATGTTCATTTTTCCTTTTCACATTGATTTATTAAAGGGGGATTATGAAGTCAATTGACCACTAGGGACCAAGTAATGCAGCAGGCTAATTCATTAGCTTTTCATTCCTTTCATCTCTGGATGCTGAGTTATAGGTCACAAGTTAAATTAATTTAGTGGTATCGACTAGCCCAGCAGATATCAGTACATGTGTTAAAACCGCTACGCAATTTTCTGCAGTTTGTCACATTTTGCAGCTGCTGTCTGTGAAAAGCCCAGGACTGAGTGGCAGGTGGTGTGAAGGTCAGGAATGTGACACTGCAGGAAAGCTGAGCTCCAGGAAGCCAGGTGCTGACAAGAGAGGGGGGGGAGGGCACAACTTAGCTCAGGGTGCCCTCCAAAAAGTACAAGATTGTTTTTATTTTAATTTACATGATAATTAAAATAATAATTGCAAGCTTTCTACAGATCTGATTGACAGCAAATCTGCTAATCGGAACTTGAAGAAAAAAAAAACTAAAACAATTTTTGAGGCGGTGGTTCAAATCTGTAACTATTTATTAATCGCTCAAAAAGCTGATGACTGGTTAATGTGTCAGGAAGATACCCCTCTGAATTATTTAACCTGCATTTTTGTTTCAGATATCTTGAAGTCAGGTTAAAACTGATCAATAAAATCCATTTAGATTTTTTTTCTGTTTAAATCTACAAATACAATGGGGGATGGGAGGTGGTGGGGCCCCCAGCCAACATGATGTAGCGAGGCCCCAGATTTCTCTTGACGGGCCTGGATATTTGTACAGTGGTTAAGACAGCTCTTGGGGAATGCGAGGTCTGCAGCTCATGCCCGGCTTGTTATGAGCTACGCTCAGGCACTGGAGCTATCATGATGCCTGATGGCAGTGTATTGCTTAATACAGCTCCCACTGATGGATACCTCCAAGAATTACCAGGGAAACCCACCCTCATGTAAGTACTGTATATTGTGAGGGGGAGAAGGAGAAGGGAATTCTCATTGGAGGGTCCTACTGTTTGCAGTTTTTGCAGAGACTGCCTGTGGTGCGTAGCAGGGCTGCAGCAGCCACAGGCTTCCCTGAAGCCAGCACCTGCTAGCATCTCCTTCACACATGCTCCCAGGGAGCTCAGGGGAATTCACACATCTACCTTCCACATGGCCCAGGACTCAAGCCTTATCCCTCGTGCACTGGCACTCGCTGGAATTCGAGGCAAACAGAGATTCACATTAACCAACATGCAGTTACAATGGACTTACCATTTTTTAATAGTTCCTATGCTAACAGTAGCATGCAGTTCTGTGACTGTGAGGCTGACCTACTGTCCTTATTCATAAAGAACATGCAAGCAAATGTCATAGAATGTTTGCCAAATGCATGTTAAGACTAATATATTTTTTAAACTAGTGCTTCCTTTACTCCTTGAAGGAGGTATTAGGGTATTCTTTTTTGTGCTGTAAAAGAATGAAAGTTGATTTCTAAAACTTGTACAAGAAGACTTACTTACAAAATACGCCCTTGTTTTTGTTAAAGGGTGCAATGATCCAGATCACATAAAAAAAACCCAACCCCCACACACATTCCTTTCAGACGAGACAGGTGCATTTATTACCCTCATTAGAGGAAGCTCTAATCCGTGATCAGCTGGATTTCTGCACTACGGCTGTTGATTCTGCAAAAGCTGATCCCTAAGGGCTTCTTAGAGCTGGCATGCTTTACCTCCTAGTGTCTGGGGTTTGCCTCAGGTCTTCAGAGCCTAACCTGTGTTTGATTATCGGTCACGTTCAGTGCACACTATGAACTACCAACTCCTCCGTAATTGATATTACTGCATTCGCATTATTCAGCGACTTTGGCATGTTGGTTTTCAATCTACTGGATGTGTGTTTTTATGTTTCAACATACAAGGCAACCCTGGTAACGAGGCGATTAGCTCACCACACTTCTCCTGTGTAAATATTTTAACTAAAAGAGTGACTGCTCCCCAGCTAGTTGCTTTGTGTACTGTACCTTCCAAAACACTCTTCAGAAGGAGACATCCTTTCAATAAAAGGGTATACAGAACCCTCCGAATTATGAGGACAGAGGGTGAATACATATATTGTGGCAGATGAGGGTGAGGAGCCAGAGGAGAAGCACCTGGCTTCAATGTGTTTTAACCTTGTCGACGATGAAAAGACAAGTATTTTTTTTTTTTTTTTTAACTGGTAAACGGCGTATCTGTCCAGTTTGGTTAGTTTAGGGAATTTGTAAATGTTTAGTAAGTGCTCTGAAAAGCAGTTAGGATTTTGGTTTGATTTCTGTGTAAAATAAACGTGTGTGTGTGTGTGTGCGTGCGTGCGTGCGTGTGTGTGCGTGTGCGAGTTTGTGGGTGTGTGTGTGTGTGTGTGTGTGTGTGTGTGTGTGTGTGTGTGTGTGTGTGTGTGTGTGTGTGTGTGTGTGTGTGTGTGTGTGTGTGTGTGTGTGTGTGTGTGTGTGTGTGTGTGTGTGTGGGTGTGTGTGTGTGTGTGTGTGTGTGTGTGTGTGTGTGTGTGTGTGTGTGTGCGTGCGTGCGTGTGTGTGTGTGTGTGTGTGTGCGTGCGTGTGAGTGAGTGTGTGTGTGTGCGTGTGAGTGAGTGTGTGTGTGTGTGTGTGTGTGGGTGGGTGTGTGGGTGTGTGCGTGTGCATGCGCGTGCGTGTGTGTGTGCGTGCGTGTGTGTGTGTGCGTGTGGGTGTGTGCGTGCGTGTGCATGTGTGTGCGTGTGTGTGCGTGCGTGCGTGTGTGTGCGTGCGTGCGGTGTGTCGTGTGTGCGTGTGTGTGTGTGCGTGCGCGTGCATGCGGGTGTGTGCGTGCATGCGTGTGTGTGTGCATGCGTGCGTGCGGGCGGGTGTGTGCGTGTGCGTGTGTGTGTGTGTGTGTGTATACAGTGCCAAGAAAATGTTTGTGAACCCCAATGACAATTATGGAAATTCCATAGTTTTACCATGATAGCCTTCTTGAATCAAAACCAATCTTTTCTTAAATATCCAATTAACCAATTCCATGCCTTTTGAAACAAAATGATGTATGAATTAGACAAAGAATGAGTAATTAAGATTCAGGGTATGTGAAAAAGTAAGTGAACCCCTGGTTTTATTAGCTCAATTAAGGGGATAATTAAAATCAGTTGTTTAAATAATTAGGTAGATCTTAAGGGGTGAGTTTGGGAGGCCCCACCCTATATAAAGATCAGAAACTTTGTGAGTTTGGTCTTCACCATACAGGTGTGTGGAAACACGTCATGCCATGATCAAAAGAAATCTCTGAGGACCTAAGTTATTGATGCTCATCAGTCTAGAAAGGGTTACAAAACCATTTCTAAGGATTTGGGGCTCCACCAATCCACTGTCAGACTACAAATGGAGAAAATTCAAGACCACAGTCACTCTACCCAGGAGCGGTCGTCCTACCAATATCTCTCAGAGAACAAACCGGAAAATCATCAAGGAAGTCACAAAGAACCCCAGAGTAACATCCAAGGATCTGCAGGCCACTCTCGCCTTGGCTAATGTGAGTGTTCATGACTCAACTATCAGAAAAAGACTGAATAAGAATGGTGTTCATGGAAGGATAGCCAGGAGGAAACCACAGCTGACAGCTGAAAAATCATACAGAAACACTGAAACTGCTTTAGAGTGTTTAATAAACATTCCTTCAGGTTGAATGAGAAAAACATAAATAAACCCTCTCTGAAACAGTTCAAGAAGATTTCAGGAACTTTAAACTTGATTTAATTAATCAAAATTGGCTGTAAACAAAATAAAAGCTTAATTCTGCCTGGTTCTGACAATGCCAATGTATCTACCGCTGTGCATCAACCTGACTGAATGATATAATACCTGATAGACATTACAGTGAACAGCAGCAAAGCTTGTTCAAAATAGACCAATGTGTAGCCAGCCACCCATAACCGTCTTTCAAACCAAGCAGTTTCATGTGGATTCATCTTTACTGTAAGTTACGTTTTTCCTAATAGCAGCTCAAAGGTTAAAGCTGTTGAATGTTACCCCTGTAAGCAGCGACTCTTAACGATTCGCCTATTTTTATTATATAGATGCTTACAGCTGCTTAATAATAGCAAAGACACTCTTAACACATTACAGAGTACCCTGGAGGTCACTGGAGTATGAACAGTGTGCTAGGTATAATTTACTTCATCCTGAATTAAGTGCAGAAGCTCAATTACAGCAGGTAGTGTAGCCTCATGTCAGCTGTATCGCTGTGTGGACTGTAATGTTTGCAATTATACAGAAATGTACTGTTCTGTTTTTTAAAGGGCTGCCTACATTACTGCTGGCTAACATATGTGCTTATTACAGGGTTAAAGATAGAGGTGATAAAGGTTAATTACTGCAGTAACATTTTGAGTTCTATCTGGCCAAGACCAGGAAAACGACACATGTTTTACATGATTCATTTGGAGAATCAATTCTCATTATTATTATGATCTTTCTTCCCCACAACGTTGGTTTATTGGAAAGGAATTGCCATCTAAACAATTCCACATATCTGAGCTGGTGTGTACCCGGTATCCAAATGAATCTGGATTTTGAGAATGTCACAACAGTCACCCAGCATGCCTCTGGCTCCAGGGCATTGCCTGGAAAAGACAGTGTCTGAATTCAATTAACCTTTTAGCTGGAAAAAATGATTTGGTAAATGATACGCTCATGCAATTTGGAAAAACTCTTATTTAATTAGGATAGAACAAGCAGTAAGCAAAGCCTGAGTGATGATGTGCTCATGGAATCACATTAAATATCGCTGAATAAAATCAACTGATCCTGAAACAAAATAATAACAAAATGTACCAGAAATATACTCGTTGTGATATCAGCAATTGAACAAGCATAGTCAATCTTGGAATCAAATAACTATAAAAGTTTCTCATATTAAAAGCATAGCAAAGTGTAATAAAGCACAGTGAAAGCATGGTAAAGCACAGGTAAGCATTGTAAAGAATCAATCAATCAATCAATCTTTATTTGATATAGCGCCTTTCATAGTGGATCACAAAGCACTTTAACAGTGATGTATTGTAAAGCATATTACAAAACATGGCAAACCAGAATAAACTATGGTAAATGCATAGTATGAGCATGGAAAAAACATGGTAAAACTGCAAAATACTATGCAAAAATACTGTGGTAAACTTTTCTAAGGGATTGTTTAAACACACATTCATAGAATTGGGTGACTGCGTGGATTTCCGGCTCATGTGTTAACATTGACTTGTACCATTGCTATGCTTCCTGTAGGTGGCTACATCATTGCTAAGCAGTCCTGCGCTCAGTTAGAGAATGAAGTGCGAGCATGGGTAGCTACGTGCGTTTACAGGTCAATACAGCGCATAGACAATGACATTCCGGATTCCTGTAAGATTCTGACATTTAAAATTCTACATGTATTTATAGGTGGAGATGCGGCAACATAGCAAAACCAGACATGCAAGACAGCGGCAAACATCACAACAGATCCACGCTGTAAACATAACCTTTAACCATACAGTTGATATCTTACGAGACGTGGTCTGAGCAACTAAAGCAATACCTGGCTAATCCAAACCTGACAGCTGTGCTAGTTTAAAATCCCTTTCCCGTGTGCGGTACCAGCTCTTAACATACCAGTAAGAGCAAGGGGTTAACCAGAGGAAGTATGCAGCCAGTACATGTGTAAAACTCAACTCTAAAGTTTCAGTTTCTTTTTAACAGGGAACTCACTGTAGCACAGTTCTGTGGCAAAAAACCAAAACAAAACAAAAACAAAACATGGCTGAATCAATGTCCTACTACTTGCACAACATTAAAAATAAATCCTTTAATGGTAGAGCATGTGAATCTTTGAACTTAAAGTAAGATGTAGCAGATCCATCGCTTTGCCTAATATAACAGTGTCTACTGTATAAATTCAATACATGCTTTCCCATGTGTGGTCACAGAATTTAATGAGAAACTAATGTGTTTCCATTCTAATTCCAGTGTACCCCAGACTCCCAGGCTATAAGTCTATATTCCATACTTTATGGAGCCTGGGGAATTCAACTTTAATAAAACAAATATGATTTTACTGTTCACTTTGTGTAGTCGACTACGTGATCTGGTTCAAATTAGCGAAAGAGAACAAGAATCTTGGGAACGGGTGAAGAAAGGGCCTTTCTTCTGGAACAGTTATTAGGAAAGGACCTTTCTTCTGGAACAATTATTAGGAAAGGACCTTTCTTCTGGAACAGTTATTAGGAAAGGGCCTTTCTTCTGGAACAGTTATTAGGAAAGGACCTTTTTCTGGAACAGTTATTAGGAAAGGACCTTTTTCTGGAACAGTTATTAGGAAAGGACCTTTTCTTCTGGAACAGTTATTAGGAAAGGGCCTTTCTTCTGGAACAGTTATTAGGAAAGGGCCTTTCTTCTGGAACAGTTATTAGGAAAGGGCCTTTCTTCTGGAACAGTTATTAGTCCTGGCAAATAATAATCTGAACAGAAACAACGCCTGATAGTGAACCCACATGGTAGGATATTAAACAATAAAAATGAAGACGCTATAAACCATCCCTTTAATTCAATTGCTGATTACACTGCCTAATGATAACTGTGCAAGAGTCAACAGCAACACACTTATCACTGTGGATTAATGACAGTTCATTCGCAGTGCACTGCCCTTGTAATCGCATTTTGATACAGTCGCATACATAATGGATAAATGCATAATGAGAGATCAGTAAATTATTTATCAGTCGCAACCTTTCTATGTTGATTGCATAAAGCATCTATATACAGTCACCAGGGGCAGTGTTTATTTTTAATGGAAAGTGTTTTCATTGTGCTTCAGAGCCCTTCAACTATATTACATAGCTTTTTCATTGGATTTAGTTTAGTTTTTAGTGTTTTCCTTTTTTTTTTTTTAAAGGACTAAACAGTAAAGACCTCTTGTCCTAAAACTGTTTGAAAAGTCCTCTTATCCCAATACTTTATGGAGGGGTGCGAACAGGCTGGCTGCAGGGGTGACGTCAGGCCAGAAAGGAACACACAGACAGCAACACACAGGTACTGGCAGGTGAAACTGAGACGCAATGGCTGTGCTCAGTGTGTTTATTAAAAGATTTAAACAAAAACAGCACACGGCACTTGAGGCCAAAATAAACAGACAAACAAAATGGACTAACACTTAAACAAACAGTGGACTAACAGACAAACAAACACTGTGAGTCAAAACCAACAAGTATCGTGCTGGTCCTTCCAGCATGAAATAGCAATTGTTATTATTCTTTTACTTTATTTTACTCTCCTTCTCTCTCCCGATCTCTACTCACCGAACACCCAACCCTGAGTGAGTGAAACACTGCATCTTTTATGCCGGTGTACCGAGACTCGATTGCTAATCAATCATTCAATTTGGAATCTCGGTACATCTGCATGTGAACTCACTTCCCCGTGCTCACATACAAATACCCCTTTTAATCTGCATGTGAAGTGATTGTGCCATCCTCGTGTCTAAATACAATTATATATTTTAAATCACTCTTGCTACACAGACCCATTTATATCCTGTGCACCAACATCTATACACCAACATTAACACACCACACACAACACATAACACAAAATACACACAGGGGTGAGGCACACTGCCACAAGGGGTTTATGAGTTTTCATACACTCTTTTTCTGTTGTTTTTGTTGATATTGTTATTATTAGCAGAACTATTATTACTATTCTTCTTCTTATCCTTGTTAATAATAATAATAATAATAATAATAATAATAATAATAATAATAATAATAATAATAATAATAATGACCGTGGAGGTGTCCTGTAGATTAATTCCACGTCGGTCTGTGAGGTGGCGCGGTTGCCATGGAGAAAGCAAGCTGATTATTCGGATCTGCCGCTCGGGGATCCAGTCAGTTTGCTTCCTCTGGAAGCTGTGTGGGAGGAACACTGGAAACAGGTAAATTGGTTCAGTGGGAATGCAGCTTAGGGCTGCAGATTGTATGATATTTCCTGTTCTTTGTGCTTGAAAAGGAGAGAAAGCCTTTAAGAACATGTTTAAAAAAGGAAGGTTGTTTGTAGTGCAGGAGAAGAGAAGCTGAACTGACAGACTGTGCTCATGGCATCTTGTATTAGACAAGCGAGGAACACAACTGTATATATATATTGGAGCTTCAGATAGTCCTGGTTCTGACCAAAATGTTCTGTGAAACCAAAACCAACCAACCTAACTAAATAGAAATCATAATAATAATAATAATAATAATAATAATAATAATAATAATAATAATAATAATATACCCTTTAATTTGCACAATACTCGTGCAGGTTAATATAAAATGGGGCCGAGCATCCACAATCTCTGATCAATCAATTAAAAGGAAACACCGGATCTTGATCGGTGCCCTGGTGCCCGGTGTGAACCTGGAGTAACAAGCTGAGACAGACAGAGCACTCTTTGATGAGCTGTCAGTGTTAATGTTGGCTTGGTCTACAAGACAGAAGCCACTGCAGCAACCCATGTTACCCCAGCACCTGTGCATAAAACCACAATATTCCACTAAATGTATTCAAAGTGCAATTATATGCTGCTGCAGGCTCGTTTGATCAGGGAAGCAAAAGGAGGGGGGAGGGCTACTGAATAATGAATGCAATCAGTCAGCAATTACACGATTACTCTTGTGATCATGAGAAACCCACATGCACACACAAGACGTGTTTGAAGATGGACAGCATTGGTTCACCCAGGCTGTTGCCATGGCTTGCTTGGTGCTGACGCTGTAGGCAGCTGTGCTTTTCGTTTGAGCCACGGCAGGGTGGCTGACATGGCCTCTCTATTCTCTCAACGTTCTGCACTCTTCTCTTGCCTTGTTTGTGGAGGAAGCATTTGGAGAATAGCACAGGCACTGACAGCTGTCTTCCAGGTACAGCCAGGGTGTCTCTGGAACAGTCCTCTGAGATGTGGGGCCCCCTGCAGCTTCATCCAATCTCTTTAGACAGACATCACGTCTGAATTATAAACAATTATAGCAACTGTGGCATAAATTAAAACTAAAAACTAAAATCAGCCAAAATGTTTTATTGCAAAAATAGGTCTGCCGCTGCTGTAGCTCAAATATATATATATATATATATATATATATATATATATATATATATATATATATATACAGTATACAGTTGCCACAGATTCTCAATCGGATTGAGGTCTGGGCTTTGACTGGGCCATTCTAAGACATTCAGGTTCTTGTTTTTAAACCACTCCAGTGTAGCTTTGGCTGTGTGTTTAGGGTCATTGTCCTGCTGGAAGGTGAACCTCCGCCCCAGTCCCAGGTCTCTTGCAGACTGAAACCGGTTTTCCTCTAGAATTTCCCTGTATTTGGCTCATCCATCTTGCCCTCAATCCTGACCACTTTCCCAGTCCCTGCCGATGAAAAGCATCCCCATAACATGATGCTGCCACCACCATGCTTCACCGTGGGGATGGTGTTCTCAGGGTGATGAGCAGTGTTGGCTTTAAGCCACACATAGTGTTTTCGCTAAGGCCAAAACTTCAATTTTGGTCTCATCAGACCAGAGAACCTTTTTCCACATGTTTGCTGTGTCTCCCACATGCCTTTTGGCAAAATCCAAACAGGATTTGATATGGGGTTTTTTCAGCAATGGCTTTCTTCTCGCCACTCTTCCATAAAGCCCACCTTTGTGGAGCGTCCGGGTTATAGTTGTCCCACGGTTTCTCCCATCTCAGCTGTGGATCTCTCCAGCTCCTTCAGAGTTACCATTGGCCTCTTGGTTGCTTCTCTGACTAATGCCCTCCTTACCTGGTCACTGAGTTTTGGTGGACGGCCTTCTCTAGGCAGAGTCGCGGTTGTGCCATATTCTTTCCATTTTTTAATAATGGATTTAACGGTGCTCCGGGGGATGTTCAAAGTTTGGGATATTTTTTTTATACCCCAACCCTGATTGGTGCTTCTTCAGTTCTTCTGTGGATTTAGGCAGCCTCAGTTGCTTCTCTCTCTTCATGTAATCCCAGACAGACTCGATGATGTTGAGATCAGGGCTCTGTGGGGGCCATACCATCACTTCCAGGACTACTTGTTCTTCTTTACGCTGAAGATAGTTCTTAATGACTTTCGCTGTATGTTTGGGGTCGTTGTCATGCTGCAGAATAAATTTGGGGCCAATCAGATGCCTCCCTGATGGTATTGCATGATGGATAAGTATCTGCCTGTACTTCTCAGCATTGAGGAGATCATTAATTCTGACCAAATCCCCAACTCCATTTGCAGAAATGCAGCCCCAAACTTGCAAGGAACCTCCACCATGCTTCACTGTTGCCTGCAGACACTCATTCGTGTACACTCTCCAGCCCTTGGCGAACAAACTGCCTTCTGCTACAGCCAAATATTTCACATTTTGACTCATCAGTCCAGAGCACCTGCTGCCATTTTCTTTACCCCAGTTCCTGTGTTTTCGTGCATAGTTGAGTCGCTTGGCCTTGTTTCCACGTCGGAGGTATGGCTTTTGGCATAAGTCTTCCATGAAGGCCACTTCTGACCAGACTTCTCCAGACAGTAGATGGGTGTACCAGGGTCCCACTGTTTTCTGCCAATTCTGAGCTGATGGCACTGCTGGACATCTTCCGATTGCGAAGGGAAGTAAGCATGATGTGTCTTTCATCTGCTGCAGTAAGTTTCCTTGGCCGACCACTGCGTCTCACGGTCCTCAACGTTGCCCGTTTCTTTGTGATTCTTCAAAAGAGCTTGGAGAGCACATCTGGAAACCCCTGTCTGCCTTGAAATTTCTGCCTGGGAGAGACCTTGCTGATGCAGTATAACTACCTTGTGTCTTGTTGCTGTGCTCAGTCTTGCCATGGTGTATGACTTTTGACAGTAAACTGTCTTCAGCAACCTCTCCTTGTTAGCTGAGTTTGGCTGTTCCTCACCCAGTTTTATTCCTCCTACACAGCTGTTTCTGTTTCAGTTAATGATTGTGTTTCAACCTACATACTGAATTGATGATCATTAGCACCTGTTTGGTATAATTGTTTAATCATACACCTGACTATATGCCTACAAAATCCCTGACTTTGTGCAAGTGTACCTAGAAGAATTGATGCTGTTTTGAAGGCAAAGGGTGGTCACACCAAATATGGATTTGATTTAGATTTTTCTTCTGTTCACTCACTTTGCATTTAGTTAATTGATAAATATAATCTATTAACATGTCTATTTTTGGAAGCATTCTTACTTTACAGCATTTTTTCACACCTGCCTAAAACTTTTGCACAGTACTGTATATATTTATTAACAAGCTTTATTTTAGAGTGCAGGGCTGACTGTGTATTTCTGGTGTTGGTTACATTTCTTATTACAAAACTTTAAAGAATTAGGTCGCTACCAAATATGACACCAAGTTTGCAAATAGGCCAAACCTCTTAACACAGAAAAGCCTCAGCTTTGAACACTTCATTTAAACTGTGTATTTCTGTTGATGTATGCTACACTGGGCTTCTCAGCAACCATTCACAAGAAACAGAAATAATGCCATCAGGAAAACCGTTAATAAAAAAGCATTCAGCAAGAAATGAAACTAAATGGCAGATAGGCGATGCATTTTTAACCCAGCCTGTAGAGTATATAATTAATTATACTCTCCAGGGATTTGAAAGGACACACTAAATGAGACACGTGACAAGGCAATCTCAAGATGCTTTGATCAAGGCTCCAATTGTTAACTGCTCTATAGATTTTCCACAAAAAGTGAAGGTCTTTGATTAACAGATTGTTGATAGAAATAGGCATCCATTTTTTGAAAGTGGACTTCTGACGTCATACTTTTCCTTAAATTAGCTGCTATGAACAGCTCCCACGTCTCACTTGCTGTAAAGTCCTGTTTGCAGATTTTACAAGCAACCTGGGCTAAACCACAAAGATAAATGTTACTGTTTGATTCAAAATGAGGCACTTTGGTGGTGGTTTAACAGACCCCCGTTAGCACTAGTCTTAGTCTACCTTAGCGAAGCTATGATAGTTAATCTGCTATCATACAAGCGTGGGACACCTTACAGCTGGCATACAGACATTACAACCTGCTGGAAAGGGGGTTATGGGTCCCTACGAGGGTAGACTGCCAATCATCTATTGCCTGAACAAAAGCACTTCTGGAGCAAGTCTGGTCTTTAACAGGTGAAGACCATCAACAGAACATCCGCCATTTCTGTTTAAAAGGAAGTAACTCCCCAATCAGCGAAGCTGACATCCAGAAAACAGGTCTTTCTTGAAAAGCGTACAGTTTAATGCATGACAAGCAATGCAGAGAGTCAACAGCCATTCAAAGACTGAGGCACAGCATTGCTAGATGTAGTATGAAATGTTGTGTGGGATGATTAAACGTCATGTCCCAGGATCTCACCTTCTGGTCCAGCAGGAGCTGCCCTCAATTATTACGCCCCAAATAATCACAGAACCACACTGCTGTCATCACATAGATTTTAATAACAATGAATGTAGTATTGTAACAATAGTAACATCATTTTATTATGGCTTTCTTTTAATTAAAACAGGGTCTTGAAATTTAACCTGCATTAAAGTACACTTGTCTTTCTCTTTCATTTACCTCAAGGTAGGCCCTAGAATGTTTCCATGGAAACCTAGCTATGCAAGGTAAAGGGCAAAGCGCATTTTAAAACTCTGTGGAAACTGCATTTGTTTTTGTTGATAATTTAGGAGCAAAGTGGTATTTAGTTTCACACAGCTGGATTTAACAGTAACTCAGTTCTAATCTGACCTAAAAACATCACTCCTGCCTCCACAATGGCACAGTAGCTCTATTTATAAATTATGTATCTAAGTATGAACATAATTCTGCCACAAGTGAATAGAAAAGGGCTTCTTTCCTTGAACTCAATACAAAGCAAGAGGATTTCTGACATTTTCTAATATGCAAATGACAAAAACATTTCTCTGGCCTCTTTTGTGTTATATTATCTTTACTCACTATTATATCAATGAGCTGAAAAAACATGTCACTCATAACACAATGCATCTTCGCAAGAGTCAGAACTGAGGAAGATGAACTTTCAATTCAAACAGCTGTGCTGATGTCAAGTCCTGATTACCGTACAGTACAGTGTGACTATAGTGACAAAAGATGACATTAGCCATCCAGCTGACAAGCACCCACTCTACTGTACCTCCAGAGCCTTCACTGTATGAAGGGTATTCTCTCCTTGCATCACCCAGGGAATCGAAATCTAAATACACTGTAACTAGATAACAAACTTACATCTTCGATCTAAGAACGTGTGAGAGTTCAAGAGAGAGGGGGCACACATTCTTTTGTGTTTGTTCCACATCAAATTGGTTGACACCAGTTCCACTGCAGCTAGGGATGCTCCTGATGTTTGAGATACATTTTTACTTCTGAAGCCTCCCCAGTCTTAGGCACCTGGTCCCAGGATGGTGGTTGGTTGAGTACGTTCTTTTGACTACAATGCTCCTGGCTGCATTCCAATATTCCCTGGAAGCGTTTCAGGTTATAAAATGCACATGCCGTGAGCGTCTCCTATTCTCTCTGGAACGCCTGCAGCTGAAAGCAGGTTCAGAGCACAGTCCTGATTCATAAAACCCTTGCTTCTGCTGAGCCTCTACTCTGCTTATTACTGGCAATGATAGTTTTGAATGTCGTTTGTCTGACTCCCATGCTTGCTCCAGGCAGATCTGTGCACTGCTCCTTTACCTGCAATGATGAGTCTTTTGAAGTCCTTTGCTTTCTGTTGTTGTTTTCAGGGTTTTTTCATCCCTTGCCACCCAATCGATGGACGAGTCCAATGGCAGCACTAGCACTTAATGACCAGCTGTCAAGCCTGACCAATGTGTCTCTTTAATGTGCTTGAAAGACCGACACTATGATCAATCTCTGAACAAAGTTGTGCCAGACTTCACTTCACAAGAACTCAAAATGTCATCAAGCAACTGGTGGAGTACATGTGAACATGCATGCCTGTGATACTGGCATGCATAGCATAGCAAATACAAGTATACTTACGCATAATTACAATGTTATTATGCATAGTTACAATGTATTTAATGTGTAAATCTTTTTGCACTCTATATGTAAGCACACAATTTATCAAAAAAAGGTTATGGTTAGGGTTATATTGTGCAACACGATTTACACATGAAGTACATTTTAGCTATGCATAATAACATTGTAATTGTGTGTAAGCACACATGTATTTACTAAGTAACTACTATATAAATACACAGTAATTAGAGACAGAGTGGGGGTCATGTATCAAGCATTTGTGACGGCATTCAGGCCATACCGCTGAGTTTATTGCTCTGATGTATAGCTCGATCCCGGCTATTTCATTATGTACAATTGTTTGTATTCGTCATACAATAAACTTGGTTCATTAAGTTATCCTTTTCATTATGTATATTTGGTTTTATCCATCATATAATAATAATATAATATAAAGTCAAGACATTTGGTCAACACGGGTCATTTCTGCCTCTCCAGATGAGCTACCCGGGCTTTAGTGGGTTAAAACCTGTATATTTCATTTAAAACACAGATTAGGCCAGTTTCAGACAGATGCTCCGGAGGCGTGCCAAACTCAATTGAAATCAAGTAGGCGTTACAGCCGCACTTCATTAAATTCAATGAACCAATTGGTTTCATACTGGTGAACCGAAAGCGTATAACACTTATTCCAAAGGTGTCTTAAATAAAGTCGCATTGTAGACAAATGATGACATCTGGTTATTATAAAGAAAAACACAGCTATTTGAGAACAGTAGGCCTACACAGCACAGTTTGCTTGTGTCAAACAAATACAATACTGTGGCAGGCTGGCTTGCAGTGGTGACGTCACGGACCAGGAAGTAACTGAAACCAAAACAATGGATGGGCGGGTGAAGCTGAGTGCAACGGCACTCAGCGTATTTATTAACCAAAACAAACAAAACAAAAGATTTAAACAAAACAGAAAACAAAAAGGCGCGTTGGCCAAACAAATAAACAGACAAACAAGTAAGTGGCGTGCTGGCTAAACCAGCACGTTTTAGCAATTGTTTTCTTGTACCTCTCTATCTCCCGTACTTCCTCTCTGCATCCAACACTCAACACCGCAGCACGGACAGCTGTCGGTTCTTATACTCTGGCCGAGGGGTTAACTAGTTGTTAATTATCTTATTACCCCTCGGCCACAGTCTGCAGCGTTTGGTAAGGATGCATGACTGTCAGCGAGTTAAATAATCAGTAGCTGATCAGTCATGCATCCTCACGGGTTTTAAATTATAAATATAAAAAACAATAACAAAAGGCGGCGCTTTTATCCGCCACAAACAAATACAAATAATAATAAATAGGGCGGGACACTCCGCCACACATGCCCCCTTGCGCAGCACACATGGCCTTTCGCCACCTCCCCCTTATTCCCTAAAGTCCCGGCTAGCAGTCCCGGCGCAGGAACAGGGGCAGCAACAGGCCAAAGGTGGCGGCCACGGTGGGATGTCCTCCTCCCACCCAAACAGCCGTAGCGTTCCAATGGCCTGCGCACAGGCGGCTCCTCTGGCCAAAAATTTTTGGGGGTGGTCTCCAGACCTGCCCCCCTTCTTCATGGCCGGCAGCTCCCCTTCATGGGGCTCCAGCCACAGTATTTCCTGCCGCATGGCAGGACTGGTAGCGACCCCAGGCAAAACAGGACCCTCGGGAGGCGACGGCAGCAGCAGCGGACCCTCGGGAGGCGACGGCAGCAGCAGCGGACCCTCGGGAGGCGACGGCAGCAGCAGCAGTAGCGGACCCTCGGAGGCGAACTGGGAGGGAGCCCCTGGCCATGGAGGCGGCAGCGGGAGCTCTACTTCTCCCTTGTACCCTGTAACTGGTGGCTCTCCAGGCGATGCGGAGCAACAGGCAGTCCCAGGCGGTGCGAAGCAGGCATCCTTGGGCGGTGCGAAGCAGGCATCCTTGGGCGGTGCGAAGCAGGGCAGAAGCAGTCCTTCCCATGATGGTGGATGTGGAACCAGCAGGTATTCACCCTCTGCTGGTGGAGGTGGAGATGGAACCAGCAGGTATTCACCCTCTGCTGGTGGAGGTGGGAGGGGCAAGCAGTCCTCCCACGGCGGTTGAGGCGGAACCAGCAGGTATTCACCCTCTGCTGGTGGAGGTGGGAGCAGCAAGCAGTCCTCCCACGGCGGTTGAGCCGGAACCAGCAGGTATTCACCCTCTGCTGGTGGAGGTGGGAGGGGCAAGCAATCCTCCCACAGCGGTTGGGCGTAACCAGCAGGAATTCACCCTCTGCTGGTGGAGCTGGGAGCTGTAAACAGTCCTCCCACGGTGCTTGAGACGGAACCAGCAGGCATTCACCCTCTGCTGGTGGAGGTGGGAGGGGCAAGCAGTCCTCCCACGGCGATTGAGGCAGAACCAGCAGGCATTCACCCTCTGCTGGTGGAGCTGGGAGCGGTAAGCTGTCCTCCCACGGCTCTTGAGACGGAACCAGCAGGCATTCACCCTCTGCTGGTGGAGGTGGGAGGGGCAAGCAGTCCTCCCACGGCGGTTGAGGCGGAACCAGCAGGCATTCACCCTCTGCTGGTGGAAGTGGCGGAGGCAGAGGCAGCTCTTGCTGCTCTGCTCCTGGTGGAGACAGAGGCAGCTCCTGCTGCTCTGGCGCTGGAGAAGGCAGCGACGGCTCCTCTCCCTCTGGCGCTGGAGAAGGCAGCGACGGCTCCTCTCCCTCTGGCGCTGGAGAAGGCAGCGACGGCTCCTCTCCCTCTGGCGCTGGAGAAGGCAGCGACGGCTCCTCTCCCTCTGGCGCTGGAGAAGGCAGCGACGGCTCCTCTCCTCTGGCTGGAGAAGGCAGCGGCGGCTCTCTCCCTCTGGCTGGAGAAGGCAGCGATGGCTCCTCTCCCTCTGGCGCTGGAGACAGCAGCACTGGCTCCTCTCCCTCTGGTGCTGGAAACAGCAGCGGGGCCCCTCCCATATCTGCAGCCAGGTAGCTGAGCACCATGGCTGCGATGTCTGGGAGGGATGCTGGTTGGTGTTTCTGTTCCCAGGCCTCCCAGCGCTCCCCATCTCTCGCCCACAGAAGGTTGATCACAGCAGGGAGGGTGACCATTATATCCCTCTCAGGCTCCGCCAGCCAGTCCCAGATCCCCTCAGAGGAGACGGGATTCTTCCGCCTCGGAGGATGCGGGTCCTCTCTCACCCTTCCTGGATGCTCAGGCTCCTTCCTCTCCTGCCATGGAGGGGGTTGGTCCGGTGCCACGTGCCCAACCTCACCAATCGCTGAGCACCACTCCTCACCCTTCAGGCAGGTGAGGCAGGCGTCCAGCGTGTTAAGGACCCGCTGCTGTTGCTGCGCCTCCTGCTGCTGTTGTTGTTGCTGCTGCTTTCTCCTCCGGCTACTCTTCCCCATTTTTTTATTTTTATTATTTTTTTTCCAAAAAACACACAAAACAAAAAAATACTTTTGAAAAAACAAACAAAAACGTCCTTTTCCTTTCCTGGTCCGGCTCTTGAGGCGTTGTTTGTCCCACGAGGACACCATATGTGGCAGGCTGGCTTGCAGTGGTGACGTCACGGACCAGGAAGTAACTGAAACCAAAACAATGGATGGGCGGGTGAAGCTGAGTGCAACGGCACTCAGCGTATTTATTAACAAAACAAACAAAACAAAAGATTTAAACAAAACAGAAAACAAAAAGGCGTTGGCCAAACAAATAAACAGACAAACAAGTAAGTGGCGTGCTGGCTAAACCAGCACGTTTTAGCAATTGTTTTCTTGTACCTCTCTATCTCCCGTACTTCCTCTCTGCATCCAACACTCAACACCGCAGCACGGACAGCTGTCGGTTCTTATACTCTGGCCGAGGGTTAACTAGTTGTTAATTATCTTATTACCCTCGGCCACAGTCTGCATCGTTTGAGTAAGGATGCATGACTGTCAGCTAGTTAAATAATCAGTAGCTGATCAGTCATGCATCCTCACGGGTTTTAAATTATAAATATAAAAACAATAACAAAGACGCGGCGCTTTTATCCGCATGCAAACAAATACAAATAATAATAAATAGGGCGGACACTCCATGCAAATACAAACACAATACAAACACAATACAAATACAAACACAATACTAACACAATACAAACACAATACAAATACAATACAAACACAATGCAAATACAATACAAATACAAACACAATACTAACACAATACAAACACAATGCAAATACAATACAAACACAATACAAACACAATACAAATACAATACAAACACAATGCAAATACAATACAAACACAATGCAAATACAATACAAATACAATGCAAATACAATACAAACACAATACAAACACAATACAAATACAAACACAATACTAACACAATACAAACACAATACAAACACAATACAAACACAATACAAATACAAACACAATACTAACACAATACAAACACAATACAAACACAATACAAATACAATGCAAATACAATACAAATACAATGCAAACACAATACAAACACAATGCAAATACAATACAAATACAATGCAAATACAATGCAAATACAATACAAACACAATACAAATACAATACAAATACAATACAAACACAATACAAACACAATGCAAATACAATACAAATACAATGCAAACACAATGCAAATACAATACAAATACACAGCAAAACAAGTTTATTGTAAATAATAATAATAATAATAATAATAATAATAATAATAATAATAATAATAATAATAATAATAATAATAATAATAATTATTATTATTATTATTATTATTTATTTCTTAGCAGACGCCCTTATCCAGGGCGACTTACAATCGTAAGCAAATACATTTCAAGTGTTACAGTACAGGTAATAATACAATAAGAGCAAGATAAATACAATGACTAGTTCAAGCAAGTACAAGTGTGACAAAATACAATTCAATAATACAGCAGATAAAAGTGACAGTGATAGTTACATCAAGATATGATTAAATACCAAATACTACAGTTTAAACACTTGGCAGATTACAGTACTCTGAAGTACAGGATTAAATGCAGTAAAATAGGGGGCAGATAAGAGTAAGTAAAGCATATTTAAGGAAGGGTGAAAGTGTCCCAGGGGAGAAATAGAGGAGTTCTACAGGTGCTGTCTGAAGAGGCGAGTCTTGAGGAGGCGTCGGAAGGTGGTCAGGGACTGGGCGGTCCTGACATCTGTAGGTAGGTCATTCCACCACTGCGGAGCGAGGGTGGAGAAGGAGCGGGCTCTGGAGGCAGGGGAGCGTAGAGGAGGTAGAGCCAGTCTTCTAGTGCAGGCGGAGCGGAGAGGTCGAGTGGGGGTGTAGGGAGAGATGAGGGTCTGGAGGTAGCTGGGTGCAGTCTGGTCAAGGCATCTGAAGGCTAGTACAAGAGTCTTGAACTGGATGTGAGCGGTGATCGGTAGCCAGTGGAGTGAGCGGAGTAGTGGAGTTGCGTGGGAGAAGCGAGGCAGAGAGAACACCAGGCGGGCAGCGGAGTTCTGGATGAGCTGGAGCGGACGGGTGGCGGACGCAGGGAGGCCAGCCAGGAGGGAGTTGCAGTAGTCTAGGCGGGACAGTACCAAGGCCTGGACCAGGAGCTGGGTGGCATAGTTGGTGAGGAAGGGTCGGATTCTTCGGATGTTGCTCAGGAAGAATCGGCAAGTGCGTGCCAGAGTGGAGATGTGCTGGGAATAAGAGAGGCAGGGGTCCAGGGTGACTCCGAGGTTCTTAAGCGGAGGAAGAGGGAGAGAGTGTGGTAGATTCCAGAGGAACAGAGATAGAGAGATCAGAGGAGGGGAGGAGGAGGGAAAGAAAAGGAGGTCAGATTTAGAGAGGTTGAGTTTGAGGTGATGCGAGTGCATCCAGGAGGAAATAGCAGACAGACAGATAGAGATACGCGAGGAGATGGTGGAGTCAGAGGTGGGGAAGGAGAGGAAAATCTGAGCATCATCAGCATAGAAATGGTATGAGAAACCATAGGATGCGATGAGGGGGCCCAGGGAGCGGGTGTAGAGAGAGAACAGGAGAGGACCCAAGACTGACCCTTTGGGGACTCCTGTTAAGAGAGGGTGAGGTGTGGAGGTTGCTCCACGCCAGGTTACCTGGTAAGTGCGGTGGAGAGGTAGGAGGAGAACCAGGCCAGAGCAGTGCCAGAGATCCCCAGGTCAGCAAGAGATGATAGTAGAATAGAGTGATCAACAGTGTCAAAGGCAGCAGAGAGGTCGAGGAGAATTAGGACAGAGGAGAGAGAGGCAGCTCGGGCAGACTTAAGTGAGTTGGTGACAGACAGGAGGGCGGTTTCAGTGGAGTGAGCAGAGCGGAAGCCAGATTGGAGAGGGTCGAGTAGAGAGTGATTGGACTGGAAAGCAGAGAGCTGGCGGTGTACAGTCCGCTCGAGGGTTTTGGAGAGGAAGGGTAGGAGGGAGACAGGATGGTAGCTCTGGAGGGAGGTGGGGTCGAGGGTAGGTTTTTAAGGATGGGAGTGATAGAGGCTTTTGAAGGCAGAGGAAAGAGACCAGAAAGTAGAGAGGTGTTGAGAAGGGAGGAGATGAAAGGAAGTAGAGCAGGAGCAGCAGCTTGAAAGAGGTGAGTGGGGAGGGGGTCCAGGGCACACGTGGTGGGTTTGTGACCCTGGAGCAGGGAGGAGAGGTCAGAGTCTGAGAGGGGCAAGAAGGTGGAAAAGGAGGGTGAGTTAGTAGGGGATGCAGTGGGTGTAGGGGTTGGAGCAGGAGGAGGTGCGGGGGAGGGAGAGGTGTTAAATTGGGAGAAAATGGTTTTATCATTTTCTCCCAATTTAGAATAGCCAATTATTTTTAGGCTCAGCTCATCGCTACCACCCCCGCACTGACTCTGGAGCAGTGAAGACGAACACACGATGTCCTCCGAAGCGCGTGCTGTCAACTGACCGCTTCTTTTCACACTGCAGACCCACCATGCAGCCAGCTCAGAGCTACAGCGTCAGAGGACAATGCAGCTCTGGGCAGCTTACAGGCAAGCCCGCAGGTGCCCGGCCAGATTACAGGGGTCGCTGGTGCACGGTGAGCCAAGGACAACCTGGGCGACCTAGGATCACATCACTGCATCCCCTTAAATACCTTCAACCATGACCCGTTGATAAACTAGTGCACACGCTCCTCCAATCCGCAGATGCCACATTGCTTCATGTCCAGGTCAATGATTTAGTGTACCGCAGCTCCGTCCCCTTTCTAGATGGCCGACTTCCGCCTAACCCTCGGAATGAACTGTCGGGCCATCCCGTCCAGGGTACTCTGTTCCCTTTACACAGCAACCTCGCAGGGAGGGAGGGAGATCTAACACAAAGAATCATTCGATCTCTGTCACACACGTATATGGGTATAAATAAATAAATAAATACATACATACATACATACATACATTAATACATACATACATGTTTAGCTAAATCACAATACATGTATTTTAAATTCAGTTTACATTAGGCCTATATTACTCAGGGTTTTTTTTTTTTTTAAGACAACATTTAAGAAGTTCTTAGGAAGAAATTTAGGACGATCATAAGAAAAATGGAAGAATTGAACTTAAGAACAATCTTAGGAAGATCTTAACCATTTTCTTACGAACCTTCTCAAGTTTTGTCTTAAGAGGACTTTCAAGAATACGGCCCCTGGCTTGCTGCTCCTCTGTGGGCTCTGCCATGATTGATTAGCACTGTGGGATCTTGATACATGTCATGTAAAGTGTTACCATCATTTGAATGTTAAAAAGATCATTCGGTACAGTACAAGTAAATAAACAGCCAACAAACCAATTGAAAGGGGCGGGTAGTAATATTCTGTATACTGGTACTAATAAGAGGTCAGTGAATTGATTTTGAACAGAAGGAAAGGGGCAGGTAGTAATATTCTGTACACTGGTGCTAATAAGAGGTCAATGAATTGATTTTGAACAGAAGGAAAGGGGTGGGTAGTAATATTCTGTATACTGGTACTAATAAGATTTTGAAATGTTGGTTGGCACACCGCTAAGGTTTACTGGGGACAGAAAAGATGTTAAAAATCCAGATGATTCTCATATAGTAGGATAAATTCAGACTGAAATCATTAAATAAAAGGCTAGATCTTCACTTGCAGATCACTCCAAGCAGGGTTAACAATGTCATGCATGCAAGGCTGGTAATTGTCAGCACAAATATAGTTATCTGTTTATGAAGCACAATATAGAAGTGAAGACTGTGCTTCAAACTGTGCTTTAGGATAAAAAAATAAAAACATGTATATCTGTGTTTGAAAAGCCAGGATCCAATCAGTATACTTGTCACAATGTTTTACAATTCAAAGGCTTGTATATTGTACAAGCAGAACTTTGCTACACAGTTTGATGTCAGAATGAAAGCCGAAGCTACAATAAACAGGGATTCACAACATAAACACAGAACTAAAAGAAAGAATGCTTAAAGAAACAGGGATTAATGTAGCACTTGTCATGTGCAGAGATTCTGTGCAGGACAGTCTACAGGTTTATCTTTGCGTCTTGATTTTTGTTGTTGTTTTTTTTTAAGTTGCCTAACAAAAAAAACAACCTTGAGCTCCATTAATTAAACCTTAATGATATTTGGCTGATGTTATATAACACTATTCTGAACTCCTCTGGGAATTTGTGTGAGATAATTGAAAGCACTGGTATGTTCAAGCGTGAAAACCCTTTCTTCAAGGGGAATGAAAGAGCATTTCCCAAGAGTACTTAATATGTTTCATATGTTACAGAAAGAAGGTAACAATTGACTTTTCTTAAATGCATTTAAACCGTGGTGTCTGCAGACAAGGACATAAGACTAGGTACAAAGCATGGTGCAATTGTATACACATTTGCTGCAAAAATGCAAACAGTGACACTGTTTCCTTGAATTCCCGCTTACATCTAAAGAAGAAGTCTTTGAGGACTTGTGAGCCACTATATAACTGTTCAACTAATACACAGTACTAGCTCTTCAATTATCACGAGTGCCTTGATTAACAAGGACAAAAGAATCACTTTTCACATAAATATATGCACGATTCTACAGTTCAGAACCCACGACAAACTCACCACCTGCATGAGATTGCCTCACAAATACACTCACAAGATTAACCATTGGTGATGTGAATGTATGTATATAGATATGCATGTAAGAAACACGGTACAGAATAAGAAACCGCACATGTGTTCCTGAGATCCGCATGGGGGAACGGTTAATGCTTAGACTCTGGTGTACCTGATGTACCTAGAGATAAGATGCTCTTTTCTGAGAGCTCTATTGAGGACACAGGGGTTCTTTAAACTTTTGAGTTTTAAAAAGTCACAGGATGTGCTAACTGAAACAGAAAAGGATACACAACGTGAATCTAAAAAAAGAAGAATACTGTGATAATTGTGATATTTCATACCAATACCACCCTTCTCTTTAAATGCTCCTGCTTCAGCTCTGCAGCAAATGGATACTATTCTGTCAATACAAATCAAATGTGAAGGCTGCAACAGTGCCATGAACATCAAACTGTATTCTATCCATAAAAACAGATTGAAAAAAACAACTTTTAATAACTCAATGTGTTTGAAAAAATGATTCAGGACTTGCTGGGACTGCCTTAGACAAGGGCTATGCAAACGCCTGTTGATTCTTATGCTCCTGACTTGTCCCATTGGATTGTCTTTCTCGCTTCAATCCCATAAAAAAATGTCATTCTAAACCAAGAAACCAAGAAATGGTTATTTGGAGTTTTATTCAATATTAAACAACTAAAAAAGTAAGAGCTTATTGAATTATTGGCAGCGCTCTCTCTGTCTATATAGGATGGGGCTGGCAGAGTTGAAAGGTCACGGCACTTCTGCATTCTCCAGACAAGCTCAAAGCTGCTCAAAGTCAGGTAAAGTCAGGTAAAGGGCGGTAAAATCAGGTAAAATCAGGTAAAGGCAGGTAAAGGCAGGTAAAGGCAGGTAAAGTCAGGTAAAGGCAGGTAAAGGCAGGTAAAGTCAGGTAAAGGGCGGTAAAATCAGGTAAAGGCAGGTAAAGGCAGGTAAAGGCAAGCAAAGTCAGGTAAAGTCAGGTAAAGGCAGGTAAAGGGTGGTAAAATCAGGTAAAGGCAGGTAAAAGCAGGTAAAGTCAGGTAAAAGGCGGTAAAATCAGGTAAAGGCAGGTAAAGGCAGGTAAAGGGCGGTAAAATCAGGTAAAATCAGGTAAAGGCAGGTAAAGGCAGGTAAAGTCAGGTAAAGGCAGGTAAAGGCAGGTAAAGTCAGGTAAAGGGCGGTAAAATCAGGTAAAGGCAGGTAAAGGCAGGTAAAGGCAAGCAAAGTCAGGTAAAGTCAGGTAAAGGCAGGTAAAGGGTGGTAAAATCAGGTAAAGGCAGGTAAAAGCAGGTAAAGTCAGGTAAAGGGCGGTAAAATCAGGTAAAGGCAGGTAAAGGCAGGTAAAGGGCGGTAAAATCAGGTAAAATCAGGTAAAGGCAGGTAAAGGGTGGTAAAATCAGGTAAAGGCAGGTAAAGGCAGGTAAAGGGCAGTAAAATCAGGTAAAGGCAGGTAAAGGGTGGTAAAATCAGGTAAAGGCAGGTAAAGGCAGGTAAAGGGCGGTAAAATCAGGTAAAATCAGGTAAAGGCAGGTAAAGTCAGGTAAAGGCAGGTAAAGACAGGTAAAGGGCGGTAAAATCAGGTAAAATCAGGTAAAGTCAGGTAAAGGCAGGTAAAGGCAGATTTAGAGAAACCTTATAATAGCAACAGAACCCAGAATCACTCATAATGATTGGAAACACCGTAACATACAGTTGTAAGGAAATGTAAAGAAAGTCATTTGAGATTTAACTTACAGACAAGACCAGCATTATATGCTGTACAGAGGTCTTTCTACATTTCCATGCGTGCGTTTGGAATACACTATTATTAGACCTTTGACAAACTCCCCCAGGTCGTTATTATGCTCTTCCTTTGAGGCCCCACTGCATTAAAGTCTCTGAGTTATCTTGCCTGCGAGAACAACAGGCAAGCATGTTACTGGAATTGCTTGTTCTCTAAATTACCACAATTACAGCGTGTTTATCTGCTTTCCTTCTTGTGCAGGTCACCTTGCTTGCTTAACAGCCAGATGCAAATTTGTACTCTTTCTCATCCCAGCCCAGGGATCATCCAGCATGCATTTCAACATGATTTATTAGATAGGATAACCAGGACAGCTTCAATATTTCACACTGACACAGTAGTGCTGTACCTACATCAGAGATATAAATGGGTCACAGCTCTAATTTCTGCTCTGAAGCCATGGTAGCTTTTTTATGTACCCTACTTTTCAGTTGTGTTCAAACTCCCTGACATATGCACACACACACACACACACAAAATATTATTTTGGGAATGCATTTTTATTTCGAACAAACATCTCACAAAGTAAAATTATAGGCAGAGTATAGCTGCAACTAAACACTGTGTGCTATCCAAGCCTTTTTCCATGTGGCAGGGGGATGTCGGATATCAGTACCTAATGAAGAGAACACAGCCATTCCAGAAGCTTTTCTAAAAAACCCAACAGTCTGCTCTGGAAACGTTCCTGCATTATCATAACAATGTAATATTTAGTAAAGCATCTAACTTTCATTTCTCCCCTTTCTTCCTGGAATAGCTCATGCTGTTGAGCTCTTACTTTTTTTTATAAATACAGCTTTCATGCATGAGTCACAAAATAAGAGCCTTAATAACTCACAGCATTGAACTGGTTCATGTTTCATACAGATAGACATCTATTAAATGCAATGAAGGGTTCTTATTCATGATGTGGATCTATTAGTGTCTGTCTGTCAGGTGAACAACGATAGCTCTGTATTGTCTTTGACAGGAATTATCCTCCTCCATCACCTTCAAACCCATCTTCTAAGCAGCAGCTCCAGTCTTTAACCAACACTCCTGTTTTCTGGAAAGGAGAACTGTAAAAGGGTGCTGGTTAATGTAGACCACAGTTCAATCATCGACAGCAATGAAAAGTTGAACTGCAAAGGGTGCAGTAAAAGAAGCAAATAAAGATATTTGTTTCCTATGAATAATAATCTACCAACACAGGGCTGCAAAACACTGTCCACATACAGCCTACCCTATGAAACAATGATCTCCCTGTACAGGGCTGCAAAACACTGTCCACACACACAGAGTATCCTGTGAAACAATGATCTCCCTGTACAGGGCTGTATTTTAGGCTTATTGAAACTAATGGGTGAGTAGTACCCAAAAAACCAGCATGGTATTTTACCGTACTGCACCGAGTGTCCCAGTATCAGGAGCAGTTGCAGGGTCCGAAACCAGAACCCAGTGAAACGCGGCGCCTGTTGCTGCCGAACAACACTGAAAGCAATGAGTAACAGTGCGTGTGATTGGGTTGATGCCAGCTGGCACCTTTCTGCTTGCCATTCAATAAAATAACTATCATTCTTTTCTGAGCAGCTTTATACTACAGACAGACAAACAATACAAGGGGATGAGTAATTCACTGTACAGAGGCAATGTAAATCGAGCATTCAATAGAAAAACACATTAACTGCAGGTCTACGTTTTAAGATAGCTACTAAGGTTTATTCTGAAGCGGGATGCATTATTTAGCTTCCTCAAAATGAACAGCAGTTGAATCAGAATTCTTTTTTGTTTTGCTGTTTTAAAAAAAAGCAAGCTAACAATTGTTTTTGTCTGAATAATAATAATAATAATAATAATAATAATAATAATAATAATAATAATAATAATAATAATAATAATAATTATTATTATTATTATTTAACTTAACAATAACTACAGCTGCAGAAAAACATGCAAAGGGTATTCAAAGGTATTTTACCAATGCTAATCCTACTGTATTTTAAGTGTATAAAATACATTTGTATGCAAATGCTTTCCAAAAAGTGGTCTGAGTGACGGGTGCATTCGCCGCTGTGTGCAGTTGCTCATAGTGACACCAGTAATTGAAAATCAAGGCATGTCATGATGTCTCTCAGTTCATACTTCCAAACACATCTTGTAATCTGCGGGGATACAGACTGCTCCCCCTTTATAACGCTGCAGTCGGGAGCCACAGTTACGAGACCGTGCTGTTTGTGTTTCCGCCTTATAACAAGAATGAAAATGCTGGTGGAATCGCATTTTTGGGCAAATGGAAGCCACAAGTGCCTTAAAACTGGAGTCTGACTCTATACGGGCCATTGATAGAGCTGCTTACTGCAGTAACATTACTGCAAATAAAGCACTGTGAAATGAAGGAACAATCACTATTTAGACAGACACAGGACTCAATCACCGTTTAAATACTTTAAATACACCCGTGTCTTACTTCCACCAGTAAAAATATCTAACATGCAGGAGATCCCTTATAACAGTTTACCACAGTATTTATTTTACTGTAATTTTGCTCTTCTACCATGCTTTTCCCATGGTTATACTATGCACTTATCATAGTTCACCATAGTTTGCTATGTTTTTTTTTGTTTTGTTTTTTTAATAAAATGCTTTAACATATCTCACTGGGCTTTACGGTGCTTACCCATGCTTTTACTATACTTTATCACACATTTCTGGGCGTTTACTATGGGAAACTTTTTTAAGGGACTGTCCAGCTTCATTGATTTACACATCTAGAATACTTTATAGACCATTAGATCCAAAAGAAACATATAAGATGCATCTCTATGTTGGTGTTATAATGGAGTAAAGAAGAACGTGCCTCTTGTTGTGCTTGGAAGGAAGCAGTTTTGTAATAGTGCAATTTACTGTACCATGCCTGTGAATGCGTGCGTGTGACACGTACCCACAAGTGTTTTGCAATCCCTGCTATTGCAGAGCAAACAGGAGAAGGTTCAGGGTCTGCTCAGAGTAAGTGTTTATCATGTGCGTGCAGATACTTTAAAAATATAATGAAGAATTACATGCTTCAGAAAAGAAGGCAATCACTAACTTTATGCTGGTTGCTATGTTTCGTCAAGATCTGTTTTCCTTCAAGAATGCTGAAACGGCAGAGATTTTATCAGCACTGTATTCTGCAGAGCACAATCGAAAAAAGAGCCATGGTTTAATCCAAATATTTAAATATGTGACCTTTTGCAAACTATTTCTGCTCCCTCAAGTGAACGAATTTACAAGTGCTTAGAATATCTGGGTACTAATGGGGAGCTGCTAATTATGTTTGCATTGGCAAAAAACGGAATACACTGGAACAAATAGAAACAAACCTAGTGAAATGTGTGCATCGGCTTGATTCGGCAGTTTTAACACTGAGTGTGTTTATACAAGCACTAGTTTTCAGGACTTCGAATCTCTTCTTCAGGGGTAAGTGGAAATGTAAGTAAAACACCTGTTTCTCTAATTTGCACTCACACCCAAAGAAGAGATTTGCGCTCTTGAAAGCTAGTGTTCAGGAAATACAAATGAAATACTAAGCACATAATGTGCTAAACAGATTGTGCACAATTCATAAGGGATTACAAAGCAAATCAGACACTGTAGTACCGGAAACATTTACCAAACGCCTTGACAAAACATTATGTGCTGCGAGCTAAATCCACTTTCATGGCATGGGCAAATGATGAATACAAATCCACATATAAAAAAAAAACCTGCACCCAGTTTACTTTTATAAACTCTGCCCAAAGCTAAATCTAATCTATATGATCAAGCTTACTAATAATCCCTCTGCTGCCTTACTGTTTGTAGCTGGCAGTGTTTAACTTGCTTGATATAGAGCAGGGGTACTGTGTTTGAAATAAATCACATAAACATCATATTGTGCACAGCACGCACAAATGTGTCTGCTGAGAGCGAGCATGTAGGTGGCTAAAAAGTAGTAATGTAGTGATCCACCGAAAACTACTCATAAAAGGAGGAGGCTGTATTGTATGAAGGTACAGTACAGTAAATAAACAAATAGTGGGGGTTGTAGTATGTGTATGTATATATACAGTGCCTTGCAAAAGTATTCAGACCTCTGACCAATTCTCTCATATTACTGAATTACAAATGGCACATTGAAATTTCGTTCTGTTTGATATTTTATTTTAAAACACTGAAACTCAAAATCAATTATTGTAAGGTGACATTGGTTTTATGATGGGAAATATTTTTAAGAAAAATAAAAAACTGAAATATCTGAAATGTTAGGGCATTCAGAATGGCAGAGCTGCAGACAAGGGGGCGTGTCGCTCGCATTCCTCATGCCAGCGTGGTTATTTTCTCCTGCTGGAGGTTCAAAACAGTTTGGAATCGGGCCTCAAGCCACTTATTCTTCCTCCCCACAATTTCTTTCATTACACACCACACTCCCGCTGTCCTTATTGTAATACAGACTATTCAAAACGTTAGAGAAATTCGTAATGATCGCTTTCACAATCTGAAGCCATGTATATCTCTCCTCTGCTCCTGGTATGTGTTCCCCTAGTGACGTCACGCCAACTTCCTGCATCTCCGGTGCGTTGACGGTATTTTCCGGAATTATTGATAGATTTAAGTCTCTCAGTGGCATAAAATTGATCATGGAGATTTAATTTCTTGCTCATTGTGAAAGTAAACCAAGCACAACCCCAAAGCCAAAAAAGTATTTTCTATGCGAGATATGGACTTTAAAGCCCACAGATGGGGTTTGTTATGCAGAGTGAATGATTTACTAGGAATCGATTCAAAGCAATGGAAATTATTTACATTGCAATCACACAACAACAACATTCAGGGAATCATACAATTACACAGTCAATATTACAACAGAACCAAGGCATTGGGTAAAGCAATATCTACTCTTTCTAATTGCTAATTGGTTTGTACTGACACCAGTTTAGCACAGCTTGACCAAATTACAGCAACCCAGTGGATGTGTCAGTACTGCAAGATGATGATCAGTAGATGACTGTCTTTCTTTCACACGACAGCTCTTCTTATCACATCCTCACTTATAAAAAGGACATTCTCTATTAGTTAAAGGCATTTAGATGTCTATAAATATATTTTTGCTAAAAAAGGCTGTATGAGCTCCAGAAGCCCACGCTAATCTTGGACCAAGACAGGCATCAGTCACAGATTAGAATTGGCTTTAGTTCCTGTGCCTCAAAATCCCTAAACTGGAACCTTGGAAGCGGACAGTATTTGGGATTATTTTCTGATACCTTGGCATATCTCTGATAGAAATGTTCCAGTGCTAAAACCATACCTAGTCTCCGGCCTACATTAGGGTAAGTGCTGCTCACACTTGACTGGTGTTATTTGCATCACCTCATTATAGCAGCCCTGCAAATCCATCAGAAACTGTTCTATTTCTGCACACAGATTAAATTAACTGGTATTAATAAAAACAAGGATATAGAACACAGCGTGACATGCAAAGAAAGGCAAATCAAAGTGGGACCGAGGAACACTTGCTCTCAATAATTAAATAAAACATCATTACTGCAACTTGCTAAAACTGAATCTTTCTCAAACTGGAAAAAGCTAAACATTTCCATACATGTTGCTCCATGTATTTTTGACTCTGGCACAGTTTAGCTTGTTTTATGTCTTTGATTATGAAGCCAAGAAAACCAACAGATAAAAAAGCTTTTTGTTTTGGAATGCTTTGAAGTACCCCTTTTATCATGCTTAACTCACTCAACACATACTGTAATGCACATATACAGCTATGGCCAAAAGTTTAGCATCACCTACAATTTTAGGATTGAGACCATTTAAAAAATAAATAAATACATGAACACAATTTACATATTTTATTTAACATCATGTGATCAAAGAAAATACAAGATGGTATTGCATAAGTCTACCGGAAGCCATAATAGTAGTACAGTATTTCATGTTAGATTTGAAAATGTCAAATGTTTCAAGTTTTTCATTAAATATGGAAAACTACAAGCGGTATGTAATTAAATATGTTAACGTAACATTATTCACCAGGTTTCATTTGACTTTATGAAGAAATATTTGTTAATTCTATAGGGTGATGTAAAACTTTTGGCCATAGCTGTACACTTACTAGACAGTGGGCAATTTGCCTTTGATTTGCCTACAGTGGAAAATGTAGACCCAGGTCTTTGTTAGTGGTTTTATTGCACCAATTAAATCTACATCCAAGTTCTTAATCAGTTAATCGCTTCATTATACCAGGTGTAGAATGGTTCTCTAGGACTGACTGTACAAGCCTACCAATTTGGCATCTTACCCGATGAAACTGAAAGTGATTTGCAGAAGGCATGCCATTTGCATAACGATATAATCAGTGGTTCCTGTTAAGTGTTTGCTGCATATCCCAAGGGGTTCCTGTTAAGGGTTTGCTGCATATCCCAAGGGGTTCCTGTTAAGGGTTTGCTGCATATCCCAAGGGGTTCCTGTTAAGGGTTTGCTGCATATCCCAAGGGGTTCCTGTTAAGGGTTTGCTGCATATCCCAAGGGGTTCCTGTTAAGTGTTTGCTGCATATCCCAAGGGGTTCCTGTTAAGTGTTTGCTGCATATCCCAAGGGGTTCCTGTTAAGGGTTTGCTGCATATCCCAAGGGGTTCCTGCTAAGTGTTTGCTGCATATCCCAAGGGGTTCCTGTTAAGTGTTTACTGCATATCCCAAGGGGTTCCTGTTAAGGGTTTGCTGCATATCCCAAGGGGTTCCTGTTAAGTGTTTGCTGCATATCCCAAGGGGTTCCTGTTAAGTGTTTACTGCATATCTCAAGGGGTTCCTGTTAAGGGTTTGCTGCATATCCAAGGGGTTCCTGTTAAGGGTTTGCTGCATATCCCAAGGGGTTCCTGTTAAGTGTTTGCTGCATATCCCAAGGGGTTCCTGTTAAGTGTTTACTGCATATCCCAAGGGGTTCCTGTTAAGTGTTTACTGCATATCCCAAGGGGTTCCTGTTAAGGGTTTGCTGCATATCCCAAGGGGGTTCCTGTTAAGGGTTTGCTGCATATCCCAAGGGGTTCCTGTTAAGGGTTTGCTGCATATCCCAAGGGGTTCCTGTTAAGTGTTTGCTGCATATCCCAAGGGGTTCCTGTTAAGGGTTTGCTGCATATCCCAAGGGGTTCCTGTTAAGTGTTTGCTGATTATCGCAAGTGGTTCTTGTTTGATATTTGCTAAAGGGCTCACTGTAGGAACCTTCAGCAGTATATACTGTATTTTTTTTATCTTCATAAATTCAGCCTCAAGGCCTACTCTCACAACCCCTTTGAGGGAAGTGATATTGATGTGTAAATTTTATTATTACTGTTCTCAAAGGAATGTGTGTTGAATGTGCAAGGCACTCAATTCAGCTATCCTTCCTACCAAGACATGACCTTCAATAAAAGTACAGCACAGGCGTTCCAGGCTTACCTCGAAATCAAGTCCATTACTCTCAGATGATGAGAGTGCTGACTACAAGCAAATTCAGTCAAACACAAACTCAATTTTAACACTCAGCTCTGCCAACATGCCTTGTAATTACATATTAATGTGCAACATTCATTATTTTGCAGCAGTACTGAAGCAGGTAATGAGCCTCACTTATATTTTTGCAAGCACATGGTCTAAACCCATGGCACTTTCACAAAGTCAGATGTGGTCGTCACAGAACAGACTTGCAATTTAATGGTTGGATGTCATATGCAGTTTGAACAATTTAAGTAGGTCTGGTTTCCTTGGTTTATTTTAAAATGAGCTGCCAAATGTCCTAGCCAATACTTTAAGCACAGCACATAAACCAGGACCAGAAAAAAACACAGCTGGAAATGAAGTGGAGACAGACTTGGACAGAGGGTAAGAGACCCTTCTTTATACAGAGTAGTGAGTGTATGGAATGGGTTGCCTAGCCATGTTGTTGATGTCACATCATTGGGATCCCTTCAGCCCATAAGAACGTTTTGAGATCAACCAGCTACAATGAACTGGACAAGCATTGATGGGTTGCATAGCCTCCTCTCATCTGTACATTTTCATGGGTTGCATAGCCTCCTGTCATCTGTTAATTTTCATGGGTTGCATAGCCTCCTGTCATATGTACATTTTCATGGGTTGCATAGCCTCCTGTCATCTGTACATTTTCATGGGTTGCATAGCCTCCTCTCATCTGTACATTTTCATGGGTTGCATAGCCTCCTGTCATCTGTACATTTTCATGGGTTGTATAGCCTCCTGTCATCTGTACATTTTCATGGGTTGCATAGCCTCCTGTCATCTGTACATTTTCATGGGTTGCATAGCCTCCTGTCATCTGTACATTTTCATGGGTTGTATAGCCTCCTGTCATCTGTACATTTTCATGGGTTGCATAGCCTCCTGTCATCTGTACATTTTCATGGGTTGCAGAGCCTCCTGTCATCTGTACATTTTCATGGGTTGCATAGCCTCCTGTCATCTTTACATTTTCATGGGTTGCATAGCCTCCTGTCTTCTTTACATTTTCATGGGTTGCATAGCCTCCTGTCATCTGTACATTTTCATGGGTTGCATAGCCTCCTGTCATCTGTACATTTTCATGGGTTGCATAGCCTCCTATCATCTTTACATTTTCATGGGTTGCATAGCCTCCTGTCATCTGTACATTTTCATGGGTTGCATAGCCTCCTGTCATCTGTACATTTTCATGGGTTGCATAGCCTCCTGTCATCTGTACATTTTCATGGGTTGCATAGCCTCCTGTCATCTGTACATTTTCATGGGTTGCATAGCCTCCTGTCATCTGTACATTTTCATGGGTTGCATAGCCTCCTGTCATCTGTACATTTTCATGGGTTGCATAGCCTCCTATCATCTTTACATTTTCATGGGTTGCATAGCCTCCTGTCATCTGTACATTTTCATGGGTTGCATAGCCTCCTGTCATCTTTACATTTTCATGGGTTGCATAGCCTCCTATCATCTTTACATTTTCATGGGTTGCATAGCCTCCTGTCATCTGTACATTTTCATGGGTTGCATAGCCTCCTGTCATCTGTACATTTTCATGGGTTGCATAGCCTCCTGTCATCTGTACATTTTCATGGGTTGCATAGCCTCCTGTCATCTGTACATTTTCATGGGTTGCATAGCCTCCTGTCATCTGTACATTTTCATGGGTTGCATAGCCTCCTGTCATCTGTACATTTTCATGGGTTGCATAGCCTCCTGTCATCTTTACATTTTCATGGGTTGCATAGCCTCCTGTCATCTGTACATTTTCATGGGTTGTATAGCCTCCTGTCATCTGTACATTTTCATGGGTTGCATAGCCTCCTATCATCTTTACATTTTCATGGGTTGCATAGCCTCCTGTCATCTGTACATTTTCATGGGTTGCATAGCCTCCTGTCATCTTTACGTTTTCATGGGTTGCATAGCCTCCTGTCATCTGTTTTTCATGGGTTGCATAGCTTCCTCTCATCTGTACATTTTCATGGATTGCATAGCCTCCTCTCATCTGTACATTGTCTTGTGTTCTGATGTTTTCAATCAGGCAGCAAAAGCATGTTTCTTTTTATGTTTTTTACATGTTTCATGACTACAGAACTATTTTTTTCAGAAATGTAGAAAAAAAACATTTAAATAAAGAATTTAGTGTAAAATATGCATAACGTTGTAGTGTTGTCTAGTCTATGTTTTAATAAATAATTTATTGCATGAGTTTCCTGACAAACAGCAATGCATTAGATTCCTTTACTGTAAACCTCCACATGACCTCTTGCCACTGTGAAATCACAAAAGACTTTTAATTGTGGTTGAAAAACACCTGTAGTTTGACTCAATGAAAAATAAAACAGTCAAAAAAAGAACATCGCTCAAAAGTGTGGCCTGGATTTTCAAAAGATACTTAATTAGTCACCAAATTAGTGATGGGCAATGTGTGTGACCCACAAATCCCCTTGAGGCACTGTTATTCGAAGCTGGATTACTGGATTCTGTTAATAATTGCACAACTTTATATAATAAGGCAGCTTGTAATTAGATCAAAATATGTTAAATCGTCACATTGTTGTTTATTATCAGCCCTGATCCCCCATACCCTGACAGCGAGTTTTGTGTTTGCTTTTTAATGACAATGCCTGTGTTTCTCTTCTAATTCATTAGATTAAGGTGTCATTTCTCTGCTCTCTGGCTAATTTCCTATTAGCCAAAATGTTATAAATCAAACTAATCAATTACCATTTCTGCAGCTGCGGTTTCTGAATCGGATAACTATCTGATAAGTTAAACAGCATTTAGACAAATTCTGTGGGATTTCTGAATAAGGTCATATCCCTTCCAGTATGCAAGTCACATCCTGCATCTCCACATTCTGCATCTGTTCCCAAGCAGTTCATTACGATAGGTCTTAGCAGCTCTGCCTGGATTATACTGCCCCCTATTTTACTGCATTTAATCCTGTACTTTAGAGTACTGTAATCTGTCACAAGTTATTTAATCTGTAGTATTTTGTATTTAATTATATCCTGATGTAACTATCACTGACACTGTTATCTGCTCCGTTATCAAATGGTATTTTGTTATACTTGTACTTGTTAGAACCAAAGTCATTGTATTTATCTTGCTCCTAATTGTATTATTACTTGTACTGTGATTCTTGAAATGTATTTTTGTTTACGACTGTAAGTCGCCCTGGATAAGGGTGTCTGCTAAGAAATAAATAATAATAATAATAACAATGTATGTAGGGGCTCCTGCTGGCAGAGCTCTTAACCTGCGGCTGCAGTTATGGGGCCAAGGCTCTGAGCCCAAGCTCGCTCCAGAGTAATCATTCCAGTCTCGTTGCAGCGTTCTGACCCCTGCAGGGATTCAGGATGGGATCAAACATTTCCTAATAAAAATGCAACTTGGAAAAGAATGCCCTGGTGTGGTCAGTAGACAGAATGTCCCTTTTGAGTACAGTACTGGCTAAGCTACATGGAATATTCCTCTAGCTTTCCCTAGCAGAGGGTTGGGCTGTTTGGAGAAAAAAAACTCCTCCACAGGTAAAACGAGGGAGAGCTGGGCAGCCTGTAAAGAGAGAGGGGAGTCTGGAGTTCAGGAGGAGCTCCAGAGCGGTGATGATGGAAGCGCCCAACATAAAGCTGCGTTAAGGAAGCCAGGAGGCTTGCCCTGTTGGCTGATGGGCACCTGTTTTCTTTTGTTTGTTTTCCAAACTGCCCAATGTTGTGCAGTCCGAACAGTGTGATGGTCTAGGTTCAAACCCAGGCCTCCCAGATGAAAGGCTAGTGAACAAGCCTGCTGCTTTCCCTGGCACAATTTATTCTTTGCTAAAAGTCAGGTAAGAATAACTTAACTGGAGTAACAGCCAGCAACCTGCATTACCCATGAAATCCTCAATGACAAGCCTGTAGCCTGAAGCCCTCAGGATTGGATTATGAAAAGCTCCCTCCCATCGGCTCAGTGTTATAACAGCAGTAGTGGTTACTCGCAATAAGCATTAGTGGTGTAACTGCGTTGTTTTCTATTAAGCAAAGCCAACGATGAGTCACATACACATCTACTGTATTTTGCTATTTGCCCAGACTACTATTAGTCACAATCCAGCATTATAAAACCAGACAACATGCGGTGCCATCATGAATAAAGTCCTGCCATTACTTACTGTGTCTTTCACAGAAAATAATAATGCATAAAATATCATCTATAGAAGGAAGCCTGTGTACCTTTCTGATGTTCCTGTCTGCCAGTATGATGAGATACTATATTATATATAAAAATGGTATCATTTGATGACCCTGTAGTTCAAGCTGATTTTGAAGTCAGAGGCTGAATAAAAATAATAGGCATACCAATTTCATTCCCCTAAAGTGAAGTTATTAGGTAATGGTCAGTATGCTGTGTGTGTTGTAGCATTTGTATTTATTTTTGTTCTTTTTAACTACTGAGACTAATGTCTCTCTTAAGTACAATTTTACGAGCCTATTACTAAAGTAATGTTACTCCTGGCCATATGGGAAGCATTTTAAATTATACAGAGATATTATATGAAAATGCATGAAATGGTACATATTGTTGAAATGTGCAATGTATATAATCATACCTCCTGCTAGTCATGCAAGAGAGTCAACTGGAAATGTATTTAAACAAATGACTTTTAACCCTCTCATGTGCGTGTGTTTTTGACGCACTTAAGGAAGAATATAAGGAACAATGAACCCTCTTAATTTCTGTGTGTTTATTTGCCCAGGATAGTTGTTGTTAATCATCATTTATCACAATTTCTGCCCCAATGAACAAAATGACATTGGGTTGGATGTTGGTCAAACAGAACTGTTTAGCCATGGTTGTTTGGCAATGTTGGATCAATTATATTGGGCTAACCCAATCCCAATGAGCCACCTGGATATGGTTTAACAAGCTAAGTGAAGACTATGGATGCCAGCATACAAGTCCCTGCCCCTGCCCATCAGGGCAGAGAAATTACATACACCCATGATGATTTTTTGAAGTGTATAAAATACAGAATACTTATGAAATACAGAATGCTTATGAATTATGGAGGCTGTGTGGTCCAGTGGTTAAAGAAATGGCCTTGTAACCAGGAGGTCCCCGGTTCAAATCCCACCTCAGCCACTGACTCATTGTGTGACCCTGAGCAAGTCACTTAACCTCCTTGTGCTCTGTCTTTCGGGAGAGACGTAATTGCAAGTGACTCTGCAGCTGATGCATAGTTCACACACCCTAGTCTCTGTAAGTCACCTTGGATAAAAGAGTCTGCTAAATAAACAAATAATAATAATAAATCACTGCTGCTGATGGCACTTAGTTCTTGAAGAACAGAAAACCTGGTAAAGCTGGTAAAGTCACACAAAGGCAATCTCTTTATCAACGGTCACTTCAATATCAAAACCAATTGTGAAAGAAAGCAAATGTTTAAATATGTATACTGTATAGCATTGCTAATCCTTGTAATTAAACAAATCAACTGTAACATGCTTCACTGCGATTAAACCACTTTTCTTATACTCTGAATCTTGAGCGCTGGTATTTGGAATCCTAACTGATCAAATACACTTGGCTCTACAGTGAACTATAGCTGAAATGCACACATTAATCAAAGCAAAACCAGGCCTAGTTATGGTGCTTTAGATCTAGTCTGGATTTTATTGCATGGAATGACTGCAGATGGCCTATGAATAACCACTTACCTACATTCAATTAAACAATAATTTACCACCCACATGGTACACTAAAACATCCATTATTAGCTGTTACATTTGCTCTGGACAATCAAGATAGTACAGTGAAATGCATGTTTTTTAAAATGATACCACCTTTATAATATTGTAATTATAAAAGCAGGTATTGCACATGGAAGAACAAACAAGGTTTAGCAGACAAAGTGATTGTACTTCCAATCTAAGCAGTGTTGCAAAGTGATATATTCTCCCGAAACTGTTTTCTTGGTTTTGTCTTTCCAGTTATCTGTTCATCACAACCTGGATCAATCTGCTCATCTCATGTTGCAGCGTGTTATTACAGCATGGCACTAATACAAATGCAATGTCTCACAAGGCAATCAAATCAAGATACTGTAGTCCCATGTGGCCAAAGACACTGCTTATTTTCCCTAAAATCCTTATCTTCCCATCTTTGGCATACAAACAGACACTAAATTATTAGTAACTACCAAAGTGGCAAAATTCATAATTAGTATTTTTCACCCAGATCCAAGAACCCATAGAAGGCTAATTATTAGCTCACAATGTAATATTTGTCCAGACCTTCCAGTGACTTTAGTTTCTTCTCGCTATGTATTCAATCCATTGCAATTACCCTAAGCTGCAGAGCCAAACTCAATACAGCAAGCTAAAAGCAGTTCAATATTGACTTAATAAGATGGGGTAACCTCAGTTGCACATAATCACTCTGAATTCCCAATGGCTGGAACACGTTCCTCTAACAGCACTGAGGAATCAGAGTAATAGTGTGTTTGGTTTCAGGGCAGGCGTTACTGATAAGGTGCCACATTGACGAATTATGGTCATGGGGAAGTGTAACCTTTGACATACCCAAAGGTCATGAGACATCCCCCTGTTGACGTAGCCTTTTAAAGATGAACGCGGTCGTAGAAAAGAGACAATGTACACCTGCACTCGAGGACTGTCAAGTGATCAAAGCAAACCTTCTGGAGTTCTTTAACTCGGTTTTACAAAACTCAAGAGGGTCTTTATGCTATTGTTCTCCTTCTCATTGTATGCAATCTAGTACCGTGATTGCCTGGTTGAACTGTCACATCATGTTTACAGGGGATTGTAGGGAGGGGTCACGGTATTCTCCACAGCATAGTCTGATGGAAACAGAGGCAAGGCAGTGATTGAAGTGCATGAACCTCCCAGTTCTAAGCTGGGACTGTTGCTGCATTCAACCCATACCAAACATTTGTACTCAAAGTACATTAACACATCTGCTGTGTTTGGCTGCAGGCCACCAATGTCCGATTACGGAAAACGTGGCTAAAACATATAATCTGTGCTGAATACATTTTGAATACCACAGGACAATGGCTGTTTAGCTGGGGGGTGTTCTATTTTAGGCACTGCTCTTGCTTGCTGATAATGAACAACACAGTGCCAATACTAATACATAACAGCCTTTTAATAAACTGTTACAGATCTAAGGGCTGCTTGATGCCGACTCCCTTTGAAGATGGAGAGAGGGGGAAGGAGAGATAGAGCTGCCCACCTTTGTTCCTGCAAGTCACTCACGCCCCTTATCTCAAGCACTCGAAACGATCTGCTTCCACCAGGCTGTACGTCCTTTTCTAAAAGTGGGTCTCCTGGAGTTTCAAATGTTGACATCTGTTCACTGGGAACAGCGCTCTTAACAGACAAGAGGAATTACATGCCGTTTAGGATTCCCTCCTCAGACGTAATGGACAGGTCAATGCCTCTGAGATATCCTTGGGTAAATATGTAGGATGAAATGTATTGGTAATCATATGAGATGAAAATGTATTGGTAATATTAAACCAGTTTGCTGGAGGTGGCTTTGGCATAAAGAGAGTAACTTAAAATGATTGGAGAGATAAAGCATGTGCAGAAATGTATGGAATGAAATATGGTAAGCAATTAACCACGGCAACCTGGTAAAGAGATTGGTTAGGGATTGATTGCACTTGAATGGAGTAACAGCTAAAGGGCTCGATTATATTGATAATTAGTAAGATAACAAAAACAGACTGTAGTCATGTGTCCTAAATGTTCATGACCTTCTTTGAGCTCAAACTGACTGAAGAATGCTGGAAACAATGTGACAGACTTGTACATATTGTTGTTCTGCATGCTGACACACACACACACACACACACACACACACACACACACACACACACACACACACACACACACACACACACACACACACACACACACACACACACACACACACACACACACACAGTACAGGCCCTATTCAATCATTTAGATCAAAATATTTATATGTTGCAGTAGGACTGATACAGGTTAAAAAACACACTGAAGCCATCACAAGAACTGCTAAAGTGAGGGTCACACTGCAATGATTTACACAGCACCCTTTAGATATCTCACCACTCAGATCATTAAAACCGCGTCTCACGTTTCACTGCAGACAGATAGTTGCACATGTTACACGTGGTACTAATTGAACTCTTAAAACTCCCCAATGGAAATCCAGCTGGGACTCAGCATGGTTTATGGTGTTGCTATTGTTGTAGTGGCTTTGAAGAAGTACCAGATAACAAAAAGAACGAACAACGTGATGCATTTTAGAAGTTAGCAGCATAACATTATTGCCATGTTATACTGCTATGATTACAAGAAAATAATGGAGCACAACACTAGTGCTCCCCTAGAGGTTATTTTTATACTGCCTTTATTACAGAATCCCACCTTGCTCAGGTTTGCTCAGAGAATATGATGATGACTTTATTAAACAGTCAGTGTCTCATCCATGCATGTTATATATGTAAAACAAAATCAGATACAGTACAATTTGTATAATTGAAAAATAATGCAGGAACAGCACTGAGAAGGTTAAACTATGGTACTGAATCTTTAAAAATACTAACTATGCATAAGTTCTGAAAAATATATAAATATATAACACCTGTTATAAGAGAAATTGTAAAACAATAGCTACATTTCTGAGCTTACTAGATTAAATACATCTTTAAAGTATCATGCATATATATATATATATATATATATATATATATATATATATATATATATATATATATATATATATATATATATATATATATATTGCATTTTATCTATATTGTCTGGCATGCCTAAATACCATAATATAGTATCATCCTCTCTGCATTACTATCTGTGCATTACTATCTTTTGGTGGGATAAGATTCTAAGTGTGTTGTTGCAAAAGTAACAATACCATGGTACACTTTCATATGGGTATGGCACCATTCTTTGAGTCATGCTGCCATTCAACTAAAAACTTGAGAATTCAGAAGAAAACACAGTAAAAGAATCTGCAAACTAATCGCAAGCATGCAAACCAATCTACTCAATTTTAGGTGTAATTTTTAAAAGCATTTGAATTTTAGAATTGTATTAAGCATCATTGACAACAGCTGAATCATTGCTGAATTATCTAGCTCTCAAAACAGTGGATTTTTGAAGCATTTTTAGCATGATAAGAAGAGTGAAAGCACATGTAACATAAAGCTACAGTGCATCCCTTTTATATCACTTCATCATTTCACGGTAAAAGTAATTATGATTTCTGAGTAATTCCCTTTAAGAAGGTGTAAGTACGAATGCATTAATTCAATGGAATGAAACGCTTCTTTCATTTTGCTTGTTTACTGAGAAACGTGTCATCTCTGAGGTGAATTGTAGGATTGTAGTCCTGGTCAAGATGTAATCTTTGATTAAACCTGACGAAGAAATACATTTTCCAGTTTGCACATCGTTGGCTCTTAAATTAGGTCTAGGGAAAGTTCCTGTGTATGTGTCAAATCAGTTGCATTAGCTGGTTTTGAGAGCATTTTCCTTTATCAGTTTAGGACATCAGCATGTAAGACATTAAAAGCATCAGCGCCCGGGTGAAAGGAACATTTTAAATCACTCAGATGAATTGCCATTGACTGGAACTCAATTTTACAGGTGAGGGAAGGGCTGTTTATCTCTCAACAAAAACTTTTGAAGTGATATGAAGTGTCTTTGCCTGTAGAATCAAAGATATACTGTGCGTTTCTCATAGTTTACCACAGTGGTTTGTGTCTGTTTGTAATTGGTTTTATCCTGTCTCTATACCTATGCTTTGCCATGCTTGCACTAGGTTTTATTACACTTTGCTTTTTGTTGTATTCTCAGTTGCTGCTCTGCTTGGTGAATCTTTGTTTAATGGACGATGGAGAGAGAAACACCAGGGATGGTACAGTAGGTTTGAATGTGATTCGAATCTGATTGAGACAGTGCCTGAATAAACTGTAGCAGTCTAAACACATACTTCTTTATGCAGGCAGAGTGTTTTCATTGCAAGGGCTGTTAGGCTAGATTAGCTGTAATAATCACCATCGAAAAAATATAATAAAAGCACTCGGAATGTATTATATAATAATGACGCCACAGCCCAGTGCCTCTCTAGACACTGAAGTGTTTCAATCTGTGCTATGACGCCTCATTGAGTATATCACACACTTAACATGATGATTTATGAGCACTGTATATTATTCCAGACTGCACCGCACTGATCCATACACTGAATACGACTTTCCTCTGAGAAAAAGAAATCCCACTAACCAAGATATTAGACATTTTTTGTTGAAAAAACAGTTTACATGTTAAGTATAGCCTGGTGTAGCATGTCACTTATAAAAGTTTCCCATCGTAGAAGCATAGCAAAGTGTAATGCATCATTGTGAAAGTGTGGTAAATGATAAACCCAGAGAGGTAAGGTAGAGTATTTTTAAAAACATGGCAAACCATGGTAAATGCATAGTAAAACCAGGGGAAAGCGTGGGAACAATGGAAAAATACAGTGCAAATTTACTGGGGTAAACTTTTATAAGGGGTAACAAATGTGGATGCAAGGTTTCACCAAATTCGGACAAGTGCTTCCCAAGGTATAGCCTTTTATTTAGCTGAATCAATTTGGTGTCAAAACACGAGAGTATGTCACCAAGACATGCATTAACAACATGAGGTCTATTTCAATCACCCAAACAATAATAATAATAATAATAATAATAATAATAATAATAATAATAATAATAATAATAATAATTAGAAGTAGTAGTTTTAGTATTAAATTCCAAGTGTTTGCAATTCAAGCAGGTTTTCATTTCTCAAGTGATTCAAGCCTCACTTTCATGATAAATAGTTCTCAGTATTAAAAAAAAACAAAACAACAAAAACAAGTCAAGATTGCATGTGATAATCTCACGATCTCATTCACAGCATCTGGGAACAATCCTGCAGCTGTTGTTTGCCAAAACTTTCTACAAAATAAGCAATGCATCCGAAGTCAATACAGCACATCAACATGCACAACCTACTCGGATTCAAGCTACCATTTTAAGGATTCCCAGATCCTCTATAAACACTGAATGGGAGCCAGTTTAGAGTAGGAATCCGGGTGTGTGTTTTAACCAGATTGAAGCACTCACAGGTTCAGAAGCACTGATCCCTCCCAGCCTCATTGACATTGACATGCACACTCTGAACATGTGCTTTTGGGTTCAAACCAATCCATTACAAAAAGGATTGATTCCTTTGGGCTTAGACAACCTACTTATGTTTATTTTATTTTATTTATTTTCTTTTCTGCCAGGGCACAGTACACGAGGGAGGCTGGACACAGACACACACATCAGTGTCTTGATTTCACTAGGTATTTTGGACCACAGTTTTTTTTTCCCCCTATATTCCCCTCTACTTGGATGTTAATAGAGGAGGGCCATGGCATATTCATAATAATAATAATAATAATAATAATAATAATAATAATAATAATAATAATAATAATAACTGTTATTATCATCTTCATTATCATCATGCTTAATATTATTGTTGTTGTTGTTGTTTTGTGTTTTTATTATTATTATTATTATTATTATTATTATTATTATTATTATTATTATTATTATTATTATGTTGTTGTTGTTGTTGTTGTTGCTGTTGTTGTTGTGCCAGGTAAAATATATACATTGAGCTATTTAAATATGTTATATCCTGGACAGTTTAAATCTAAAATACTTTCAGCTTAGCTAGAAAATGCAGTTTTGTAATATACAGAAAATATGTGTGGTTCTTTTTATAAATAAGAAAATCAAAGAACAGTGCATTTTAAAACACCAGACTGTCTCATATTTACGTCTAAAAAGCCCACTTTCATTGCATAATTGGAGCTTATTAGGAAAAACAAAGCCATTGGAAATATACCCAGACATAAAGCTCACTGTAACTTGTTTTTCGAATTATGTGAGCTTCCAAAACACCCAGCACAGTACCGTACTGCCACCTAAAAAATCAACAGTGCAGCAACCACTGTGCTATTGAGATTATTTTACAGAACGTATGAACAGTATTTTGATCTCTCCCAATTGAAAAAAAGCAGGCTTTATTAAACCAATACTGTTGTTGTAAGCTAAATAAAAACAAACAAACAAGAACATTCATAAATAAATAAAAAACACGTTCAAATAAATACCTGTCAAAAAGCTCAGCGATGTGGACGATTGCAGTGAGTTTGTGCAGCCGATTAATCTTCAGTGAAGTGACGCTGCCAATTTGGAAACAAGATCCTGCGTGCAGGTACCCAGCAGTACCATGCAATAAACACCTCGGGTCTGTCACTGCCTCGTTCCGGCTGACTGGCACAGAGCCACCGACACAGAAAAGGTTACAATTCAGGTACAGACAGAAGCGAGCCTGCAGTCTGCGTCTGCAGTGGTCGGTCTGAGAACCACCGTCAATGCATAAAAAAACACTGTACTTTTCTTTCTAATTGCAGTCCAAGTCGATGCACTCTGGTTGTTTGTGAAGTGTGTCACCCAGGGCGACAGTTCAGAGCACCTACCCAGATTGCGCTGTCTTGTTAAGTTGCACTGTTTCTGTTGTGAACTTTATTGTTAATGTAGTTTTTTTAAAATTTACTTATTTATTTTAATTTTTTTAAACAGCAAACTTGGAGTCAGGCGCTTGCTGCGCTGAACGCTGCAGAGAAGAGCGCGCTAGCTGTCTATTTGGATTACGTGTTCTGTGCGTTCCTTAGATTTGTGTACTGCCTGCGCACCTGCTAAATCGAGAGCCAGGGAGTGTGGAAATACATAACTATTCACCTATATCATTATAGGTGTCAGAAAAGGTGGCAGGCTATATCTGAAGTGGTGTGATCTGTCTGTGGCGGTGGGTACTCATTATTATTTCATTTAGGTCTGAATGGTCTGTGCATATTAATACCTGGAGCAATAGGCTACAGTATGTGCACTGTGTTTTATTGTTGCGCTCTCATTAATTTGGAAACGGGTTTAATGGTATAGTAGCTGTGTTATGACTGCTACATCCAGTCAGTGTTCCCTGTCCATTCCTTTGGTGCCTGATGATGCCTAGACGATGGAATCAACCAGGGTTCGAATCTCATCTTGGTTCATGTTTACCCAGATGTCCAGGAGCCCACCTGTTAATTCCATAAGCTCCTGTCATCCACACCGCAGAGCACATATGGGATCAACTTGACTGACAGCTACTGTATAACATACTCCAGCACTCTCTAGGAATAGAAGGACTGCTATGGTGAATAGTTCTGTACAGCTATAGCACTAGTTAAGCAGCAGTACCGGTGACCCCTTTGTACTGTGCTTGGGTGTGGTATAGAGAACCAGCAGGCACACACAGATCTGTACAGGCAGGCTGTCCAGCCCCCCAGACTGAACATGATTTAGTATAAATTATGAGCACTCAGCGTTTTTTCTTAGCGTCCGGTTATAAAACATTGTGTCGTGAGACATGTGGGTAGGTTAGAAACGTCAGATATTATTATTATTATTATTATTATTATTATTATTATTATTATTATTTATTTCTTAGCAGACACCCTTATCCAGGGCGACTTACAATCGTAAGCAAATACATTTCAAGTATCACAGTACAAGTAATAATACAATTAAGAGCAAGATAAATACAATGACTTTGGTTCAAGCAAGTACAAGTGTGACAAAATGCGATTCAATAATACAGCAGATAACAGTGTCATTGATAGTTACATCAGGATATGATTAAATACAAAATACTACAGATTAAACATTTGGCAGATTACAGTACTCTGAAGTACAGGATTAAATGCAGTAAATAGGGGGCAAATAAGAGCAAGTAAAGCGTATTTAAGGAAGGGTGACAAGTGTCCCAGGGGAAGAACAGAGGAGTTCTACAGGTGCTTTCTGAAGAGGTGAGTCTTGAGGAGGCGCCGGAATGTGGTCAGGGACTGGGCAGTCCTGACATCTGTAGGAAGGTCATTCCAGCACTGCGGGGCGAGGGTGGAAAAGGAGCGGGTTCTGGAGGCAGGGGAGCGTAGAGGAGGTAGAGCCAGTCTTCTAGTGCAGGTGGAGCGGAGAGGTCGAGTGGGGGTGTAGGGAGAGATGAGGGTCTGGAGGTAGCTGGGTGCAGTCTGGTCAAGGCATCTGTAGGCTAGTACAAGAGTCTTGAACTGGATGCGAGCGGTGATCTGGAGCCAGTGGAGTGAGCGGAGTAGTGGAGTTGCGTGGGAGAAGTGAGGCAGAGAGAACACCAGGCGGGCAGCGGAGTTCTGGATGAGGTGGAGCGGACGGGTGGCGGACGCAGGGAGACCAGCCAGGAGGGAGACCAGCCAGGAGGGAGTTAACAGGAAGGGGAATTCAGGAGGGTGCCCTGCTAGTCATGTTGAATATGTTATGCCACAGTTTCACAATAACAACAACAATCTAATAATGTGTGCCAGTGACTCATCATCGTTCCCTTACAGAATAATACTGAAAGATCCCGAAATCATATTCCAGCAAAGCACCCATTAGCGCTAACGATCAGCAGCCTTTACCCCCTGACAGTGTCCCCTCCCGTTCCTCAGGGGTATGAACACACTTCTCATTGTCAAGGTGTAAGGAGCCAGAGCCACCTTGATGAGCTACATGCTGCTTAAATTGTTTTGAAATGAAAGTGCTTTTCCACTTTCCCAGCTCCCCTGCCGTTTCAAAAGGGAAAGACGGGTCTGTCAAAGTGTCCAGCCAATGATTTTCTCTTTCTTAAAACTTGTAGTGAATGTGCTGTTTATCAAAAAGTAATTTAATCTTAATAGCCCTATCTTTCCGCTCAGAAAGTAGCTGAATTTACGTGTGTCTCTTAGCCTCTTCAGTATCCCTGCACTGTATTAAACCTCAGATACACTGCAGTTCTCTGTTCTTATTTAAATGATTTGAATGTACTATGAACTGTATACACCAGCAACTAAATTACAAACGCAAGGTCAAATAAAATGGTTAGTGCAAGGTCCTTATCCATTTACATAAGCATCCAGCCTACATATGAGAAATATGGGTTTCAAGCTGAATAAAAATTAAAGTCCATTTACAGACAGAGGACAGAGAGCCGGGAGCTGGCAGGGGCAATCCCAGGCACCACAGTGGCTGTCAAACCGAAGCAGACAGGAGTTCAGTAGGAGTCTGGCAGTGAGAGGGCAGGGAGGACCTCCCAGGCTGCTCTCCGGAGCCACAGCGGCTGTCATGTCAGCTTTTTGATAAATTCGGGGGTGGCCAGTAAGTTTAGCAAGTCAAATATATAATTAAAAATGCAAAAGGAAAATTGGCTTGGAGATAAGGGAGTAATGTATTAATGCAAACAGCAGCAATACAGTAATGGACACATCAGTAATGGCTTGGATGGGTTAGAAATAAAAAAAACAACTATTGAGATGGGAAAGGAGCAAGGTCCCAACCCCAACAAATGAAGTAACAGACCCCTAGAAAGAAAAGAGAGACAGCACTGACATGATAAACATAAAACATTGGGCGATAAGATCCACGATTCTCAACTCCAGAAGTGTGCAATTGCTGAAAAGTGAAGTTAATCTCATATACAAAGTTAGACTACTAGAGTGTCATGAGGAGCCAGGTGGGGCAGTGGGTTAATTCACTAGCGTGTTGTGCTGTTCTCCTTGGAGTACTGGATTCAAATCCATCTGATTCTTTCTTTTATTTTCAAAGAATTTGGCTGTGGGGCAGTGGGCTAATCCCATGGTCTGCTCTCCTGAAGACAGCGGTTTGAATTCAGCTATCTGAGGTAAATAATGGTGTTGGTGGAGATGGAGGAGGAAGAAGGAGGAGAGTGGAAGGTAGGGTGGTGTTGCTGCCTGAGCGAAGAGGCATCTTGAGATAAGAGAATATTCAGGCCACATCCCATCAGTCTTATCTATAACCCATAGGAAAGCCAGCAGAAGGTCTGATTAGGCAAAGGAAGCTAATTAATATGAGAAATGCAAAGAGTTGGGTGACGTATAGCACTGAAAAAACTGGTAAGAATTGCAGTTTTAGTGTGGGCTTGTGGCATTCAAGAACCCTGCAGTAACAATGTTCAACCTCACAGTAAATGTGGGCAAATGCCCTTAGTATCGAGTTTTTAGTACAGTATCCCTTATAAAAGTCTACCACAATATTTTTGCACAGTATTTTTGCTCCTTTACCACACTTTTCCTATGGTTATACTATGTATGTACCACAGTTTACCCTGGGTGGCATGTTCTTTACCAGACCTCTCTGTGCTTTGCAGTGCTTGCCTGTGCTGTACCATGCTTTCACTGTGCATTATTGCACTTTGCTATGCTTTTACTATGGAAAACGTTTACAGTATAAAGAACATTATAGCTTGATCTAAAATGCTGATTACATTTCATACAATTAAATAGATATCAATTTAGTGTTGTTAAAGTATTTATTTATCACAGTTCATGGACGCTACTGCTTCCAAGTCTCCCCTATTTGCTCTGAAGAGATAATGATCCTGTTTTCCTGCAGGCCTGCAGAGAAAAAAAATTCCTTTGCCTTCAATGTTGTGCTGGTAGGAGCATAGTGAAGAGGCTACGCATCTCAGTAAGCTCACACTCACACATGTTGTTTCAGCCATCTGAAACAGATCATAGCACATGTGTATATTATAACATAGTTAGTGTAGTATATCTATAGTATACTATGAAGGAAAGTATAGTAATCAAATAGCGGAAAACTACAGCACGAGGGCTGAAAGAGTGACAGCAGAGCAGGTTATGAGTCATATTGGGCTCTGGTTCTCACAAGGCAAAAACTTAACACGTTTAATAAAACAGTCAATATCGGGCTTATTAAAAATGTGACGTTAGAAGGCAATCATTTTTGAGTATTGACAGATGAGTGATGTCAGAGGGCAACAGCTATTTGACTATAGACCGCTAAAGTGACTGTTGTCTATTTTTTGGTCATGTGACACAATATTATCCAATAGGGCTGTGAATTTCAATCTTGGGGTTTGATAATGCACTATACAGCCACAAAACAAAAGCTCTAATTATTTAGAAACCTGCAAAATAAAAAGCCCCTTGTAAAAACACATTCAATGTTGGCCCCATTGTCTTGATCTATCACTCTGTTGCCAGGAGAAAGCTGCTTGGATATTCAACGTGTGCGTGATATAGCCAGTAATTCTGGTTAATGCGTGCAGTTCAATGCAATGTTACGTGCCAGAATGACACCACTTTGTTTTCTGCCCAGAAGGTTATTGTGACCATAATGGATTTTTAAAAACTGCAGTCAACTCCAGTGTAAATCACTAACCCTACTGCACGTCATTAGCAAACTTTTTGGAAAATGTGTTGATCATAAAATATGAAAATAGCGAGACTTTCACGATATGGCAAAACAATAAAGCAGGGCAAAATAATCCCCCACTGTTCCCAAGAGGTTTTTAACAGCCTGTTGCTTCTGGCTGAGGGCTGTCTGAACACTGATGCAGCAGTTTGACTATTAACACTTTGGGAGAGGAAGGACCCAGAACAGCTGTGAAAACAGTAAACAGGAACCAGTAAGGAGGCTATCTGCCCATCCATGGGATGTACATGATCATAATTAGAGAAATATAGGACTCAGATGGGTGGTGGGAATAATGAAGCTGGAAGAACACTTTCCCATGCTTGCCAATAAATCTCACTGTTAGCAACAGACTCTTTTTTAATTTTAACTGAAAGAAAACAGAAGACCTGCTGTTTGATTCTATGGCTTTGTCTCATGGGAGACACAGCGGTTTCGAAAGGAATGTGAACACTGTAAACATATTAACAAAAAAGAAGTAACAAAAAATATATACAAATGTTCTTTAAAGTGCATTTTGTTCATAAGCATCTATTTCAGATACAATTGTCTCTACATTCAAGGTAATATTCACTACAATAAGATGCAACAGACAGAAAAGCATAATCTCATCGGCACCATTCGTAACAGGATCAGCAGGTCCCCTTTTTGACAACATTTGACAAGTTCCTTCATGTGCTTCCCGGTAAAACCCTAACTGTAACCCTAACCCTAACCCTAACCTAACCCTCACACTAACGCTAACCCTAACCCTAAACACTAGATTGTTCAGGAAAGCCATGTTTCTAGAATAGGGTGTGATTATATTGCTTGAGCCAAGGGTACGTGACATGCTTACTTGTACGTGAAAGTGCTTGCAGAACTAAGAGCTGTCTGAAAAAAAATTGGACTGCTGTAAATCATAGTCCTGTAAATGTAAAATTGCTAATGGCATAGCTGGTTTGTTTAAATTCCTGCGTCTGAACGCATGTATGTGCCAAGTCAGTGCATGAAAGAGGTCTTGGAGGTCTATATTGGTAGAAAGTACACTATAGTTCTCTATTACCCTTCCCTCTCTCCCAGGATTCATGCAGAGCTTATACAACAAAAAACTTTTAAAAAGCGGTCGTATAAAAGGACTGAGGTTTATGCTGATTCACAATACATTGAAGCAACTCTATTACTTGTTTTACTTTAAAAAAAATGTAGTGCCCAATTATCTTACCCTGTTTTCTCTTCCCAGTTTTGAAGGTTCAAATATGTTCCCTCAACTCAGCGCCCAGAGCAGTTCAGTAGAACTGAAGGTCAGCTGTCATCCTCCAAGGCACCTGACCAGCAGGGGGCACTGTAGCGTGGTGAGGTGGTTGACTTTGCCTCCCAAACCAGCGACTTTGGAAAGCCAGGACAAAAACCTGCACTCCCCTGACATACCAATGTTGTCAACACAGCCCCCTTATATTTTGAGCAGTTCAGAATGAGTTCATTGATTCTTTATTTCATTTCTCACCAGGTTCACAACAGACAGATCTTCAACTTGTGTTATTACTTAGTGTCAGTATTTACATAGCGAGCAGTAACACCCTGTCCTTATACAGAAAGCACATTCTAAGCTTGCAAAGTGAATGCATTGGACTACAGTGCATTACTGGCATGGTCAAGCTTTTTCAATACAGTCTAATTATTATTATTATTGTTAATTGAGGTCAGCGTCATTGATGCAAACAGAGACAGATCTCTATATCGCTGCAATTTAAATAGTTTGAATACGATGATGTGTACCACCGTTTGCTACATCTAAAAAAAAAAGAGTTAAGAATAGCAACAGTATCTACAGATTGACTGTTAGGATAAGGAGTGTGACACCGCATTCATGGGTTTTGCTCTCTGCAGGGCATTATGTCATATTTATAATCCATTAAGCTGGATGGATTTCCAAGCACTTGCCCACACCGGTCACATCAAAAAGTAGATGGGAAATAATTGTGACACGAGGCATTATCATTTATTTCTTTGCAGACGCCCTTATCCAGGGCGACTTACAATTGTTACAAGATATCACATTATTTTTACATACAATTACCCATTTATACAGTTGGGTTTTTTTACTGGAGTAATCTAGGTAAAGTACCTTGCTCAAGGGTACAGCAGCTGTGACCCCCACCTGGGATTGAACCCACGACCCTCCAGGTATGATTCTGAAAATATCACTTGCCAAAACTAAAGAGACGACATGTTAACTGTAATACAGTACATACTTTTAAATCTGGTACGTATTCGTTAACGATCTAACAGCAAAACAACATCTCAATGTTATTCATGCACAGAACTGCGTAAAACGTAAAAGGCAATGCAATTTAGCAAAACCAAAAGATTAAAAAAGAAAATGAAACAACAACAACACAGTTTCCAGAATTAAAACAGTATCTCAAGTCAATATTCAAAATTGCAGAATATAGTGCTCGATAAGGCCCTAATGTCACAGTTCAATTGAAAATAATAATAATAATAATAATAATAATAATTCCATCACAGTATCTAAAACTGTTTAATGATTAACTGTTACATTACCCTAGCTATTCTTGTTTGTTTTGTTTTGGCTTTATTTTTACATAAGAACATAAGAAAGTTTACAGACGAGAGGAGGCCATTCGGCCCATCTTGCTTGTTTGGTTGTGTCACAAAGACGGCCGGAGTGGGTGGCGTCAGACCAGAGCCAGGAAATAAAACAACAAGAGAGAGGTGGAGTTTGGTGAAGCTGAGCGAATGGTCTCGCTCAGCATTTAATAAATAAACAGAACAGCAAAATAAAAAGGTTGTAACATACAAAAACACAGGGCACGGCACTGGTAGCCAAAATAAAGAGACAAACAAAACAAACTATACAGACAAAACACGGTGAGCAGATTTAACTACTTATTACTATTATTTTACTTCCGTCTCCACACCCGTTCTCCACTCACCGAACACACAACCCCAAGTGAGTGAAAACATGCTGCTTTTATGCAGTTGTACCGAGACTCGATTGCTAGTCAATCATTCAATTGGAATCTCGGTACAACTGCACGTGAATTAATTAAAGTGCACTTTCCCGTGTTCACATACTAATACTTTAAATGCACATGATGTGATGTGCCATCCTCGTGCCTAAATACAAATATACATTTTTAAATCACTCGTGTTACACAGACCCATTTATATCCCGTGTACCGATGACTATACACCAACATTTACACACAACACGTAACATACAACACAAACTACGCACAAGGGCGTGGCCACATTGCCACATATACCCCCCAGCAGTCCAGGACAAAGTCTCGGGCTGGGAAGGGAGGCTTCAGTGGGCCCATGGCTGGTAATGCTGTCAGCACCCCTGCCGGTAGTGGCACGGCTGACAGCATGCTGGTCCACTCCTGCAGCAAAACTGCTGCTGGGGAAAGTGGTCTCCTGACCTCTCCCCCTGTCTTTGTAGCCGGTAGCTCCCTTTCTGGGGCTCCGCCACCGTACTCCTGTGGTGGAGGTGCGGGCCTCCCCCCTTAAAATCCCACAAGTCTCGCTCGAAGTCCTGGGCCAAGAACAGGGACTTTAAGGGGTTGATGGGCGGCAATGTTGCCAGTAGCCAGGCTGCTACTGGCCCTGCTGTCAGCAGACGTGCTGACAGTGGGGCGAATCTCTCCTCCCGCTGTACCACTGGCAGCGGAAATGCTGCCAATGGTGCGGCTGTCAGCAGATGGGCTGACAGCTCCCAGACTGACTCCTTCAGCCGGGGCAAGTCCAGCAGCGGAAAAGCTGCTGGAGTTGGTGGTCTCCAGACCTCCCCCAAGATCTCCGGCAGCGAAACTGCTGCGGGGGAAGGGGGTCTCCTGACCTCTCCCCCCTTTATTGCCGGCAGGTCCCTCTGGGGACTCCCGCCCCCAGAACTCCTGCAGCGGAATTGCTGCGGGAAAGGTGGTCTCCTGACCTCTCCCCCTTTTCATAGCCGGCAGCTCCCTCTAGTGGGGCTCCGGCCACACTGACCCCTGCGGCCAAGCAGAGCCGACTGCGACCCCTGGCGAAGCAGTTCCAGCGACCCCAGGTGATGCGGAGCGGCTGGCAACCCCAGGCGAAGCAGTTCCAGCGACCCCAGGCGATGTGGAGCGGCTGGCGACCCCAGGCGATGCGGAGCGGCTGGCAACCCCAGGCGATGCGGAGCGGCTGGCAACCCCAGGCGATGCGGAGCGACTGGCAACCCCAGGCGATGCGGAACGGCTGGCAACCCCAGGCGATGCGGAGCGGCTGGCAACCCCAGGCGATGCGGAGCAACTGGCAACCCCAGGCGATGAGGAGCAACTGGCAACCCCAGGCGATGCGAGGCAGGCATCCTTGGGCGAAGCGAGGCAGGCATCCTTGGGCGAAGCGAGGCAGGCATCCTTGGGCAAAGCGAGGCAGGCATCCTTAGGCGAAGCGAGGCAGGCATCCTTGGGCGGCGAGGCAGGCATCCTTGGGCGGCGAGGCAGGCATCCTTGGGTGAAGCGAGGCAGGCATCCTTGGGCAAAGCGAGGCAGGGAGTCAGGACAAGCTGGGGTGCGGGTTTTGGCCCTCTTCTCGCCACTGCAGCCGGGCGGTTCTTCCCATGCTTTCCTCAGCAGCCTATGCAAGGGCTGCTGAGGACCGCCAGCATCTAGTCCTGGTCCTTCTGGTGAAGGGAGAGGCAGCTCCTGCTCCTCTCCCCCTGATGGTGATGGAGGCAGAGGCAGCTCCAGCTCCTCTCCTCGTGATGGTGGGGGAAGTGATACCAGCAGGCATTCATCCTCTGCTGGTGGGGGAAGTGATACCAGCAGGCATTCATCCTCTGCTGGTGGACAGGGACCCAGCAGGCCTTCACCCTCTGCTGGTGGACAGGGACCCAGCAGGCCTTCACCTTCTGCTGGTGGACAGGGACCCAGCAGGCCTTCACCCTCTGCTGGTGGACAGGGACCCAGCAGGCATTCACCCTCTGCTGGTGGACAGGGACCCAGCAGGCATTCACCCTCTGCTGGTGGACAGGGACCCAGCAGGCATTCACCCTCTGCTGGTGGATGTGGCGGAGACAGAGGCAGCTCCTGCTGCTCTGCTCCTGCCGGTGGAGGTGGCGGAGGCAGAGGCAGCTCCTGCTGCTCTGCTCCTGCCGGTGGAGGTGGCGGAGGTGTGTAGTCTCCTGATGGCGGAGGTGGGAGCAGCGTGTAGTCTACCCTTGTTACAGGGGACTGATGCGGCTCTCCCTCACTTGCAGGGGACTGGTGCGGCTCTCCCTCCTGTTCTGGAGACAGCGGTGGGACCTCTCCCTCTGGCGCTGGAGACGGCTGCAACGGCTCCTCTCCCTCTGGCGCTGGAGACGGCTCCTCTCCCTCTGGCGCTGGAGACGGCTCCTCTCCCTCTGGCTCTGGAGGCAAAACCAGCAGGCATTCTTCCTCTGCTGGTGGAGACTTGGGCGGTGGACGCTCTGCCTTCCTCTTCCCCTTTCCCCTTCTCTGCCTCCTCCTCACCTTCCTCTCCTGGGCCAGTTCCTCCTCTCCCTCTTGGTAGGGGCAGCGTACCACCGGGTTCCCGAACTCCCCACAAGCAAGGCACCAGCCTTGGTCCTCTAGACCACCGAGGAGGTCCTCCAGATCCTGGCAGCCATCTCTCCAGCTCCAGCCTTCCATTTCTTTATTATTATTTTTTTTGTTGTTTTTGTTTTTTTGTTTTTAAACCAGAAACTGCGGTCGGAAGAGGCAGAGGCAGCTCCTGGCGTTGGACTGGTCTCGTGGCCTTTAGGCGAAGCCACTCCTCCGCATCCTCCACCTTTCCCTGATCGAGGGCCTTCAAAAAGAGAGGGTCTTCATAGGGGCAAACTTCCCGGAGGTGCCCATACTCCATGCAGGAGGCACACCATGGAGCCCCTCCTTCCTTCAACTCCTCCTGGCGATTACGCCATGGCTGAATTTCTTCCTCCCATCCCATTTTTTTTTTTTTTTTTTTAATGAATTTTCCACCCGCAGTATCCCTGGTCTGACGCTTGGAGGAACTGTTGTCCCGGTTCTGACACCACGTGTCACAAAGACGGCCGGAGTGGGTGGTGTCAGACCAGAGCCAGGAAATAAAACAACAAGAGAGAGGTGGAGTTTGGTGAAGCTGAGCGAATGGTCTCGCTCAGCATTTAATAAATAAACAGAACAGCAAAATAAAAAGGTTGTAACATACAAAAACACAGGGCACGGCACTGGTAGCCAAAATAAAGAGACAAACAAAACGAACTATACAGACAAAACACGGTGAGCAGATTTAACTACTTATTACTATTATTTTACTTCCGTCTCCACACCCGTTCTCCACTCACCGAACACACAACCCCGAGTGAGTGAAAACATGCTGCTTTTATGCAGTTGTACCGAGACTCGATTGGTAGTCAATCATTCAATTGGAATCTCGGTACAACTGCACGTGAATTAATTAAAGTGCACTTTCCCGTGTTCCCATACTAATACTTTAAATGCACGTGATGTGATGTGCCATCCTCGTGCCTAAATACAAATATACATTTTTAAATCACTCGTGTTACACAGACCCATTTATATCCCGTGTACCGATGACTATACACCAACATTTACACACAACACGTAACATACAACACAAACTACGCACAAGGGCGTGGTCACATTGCCACAGGTTGTTAGTAGCTTATTGATCCCAGAATCTCATCAAGCAGCTTCTTGAAGGATCCCAGGGTGTCAGCTTCAACAACATTACTGGGGAGTTGGTTCCAGACCTTCACAATTCTCTGTGTAAAAAAGTGCCTCCTATTTTCTGTTCTGAATGCCCCTTTATCTAATCTCCATTTGTGACCCCTGGTCCTTGTTTCTTTTTTCAGGTCGAAAAAGTCCCCTGGGTCAACATTGTCAATACCTTTTAGAATTTTGAATGCTTGAATCAGATCACCACATAGTCTTCTTTGTTCAATACTGAATATATTCAATTCTTTTAGCCTGTCTGCATACAACATGCCTTTTAAACCCGGGATAATTCTGGTCGCTCTTCTTTGCACTCTATCTAGAGCAGCAATATCCTTTTTGTAACTGAACACAATATTCCAGATGAGATCTTACTAATGCATTGTAAAGTTTTAACATTACTTCCCTTGATTTAATTTCAACACTTTTCACAATATATCCGTGCATCTTGTTGGCCTTTTTTATTGCTTCCCCACATTGTCTAGATGAAGACATTTCTCCTAGGTCTTTTTCAGAGATTCCTTCTTCAATTTCAGTATCTGGGACCTTAAGCCAGTGCAGAGATGCTAGCACAGGAGTAATGTGATCTCGTCTCTTAGTCCCGGTTAAAATTCTAGCTGCAGCATTTTGTAAAAGTTGCAGTCGAGCTATAACATGGCTATGAGTACCAGAGAATAGGGCATTATAATAATCAATTCTAGAAGATACAAAAGCATGCATGAATCTCTGCATCTGAGTGGGAAAGAATACTTCTCAATTTGGCGATATTTCTTAGATGATAAAAATACATTTTAGTAATATTTCTGATGTGTGTCTCAAAAGAAAGATTTGGGTCAAAGATCACACCCATATTTCTCATTGCGTCTGCAAATTCATAAGAGAAGCCACCAAGGAGTAATTCAGACATATTACTTTGTCATAAAATGTCAGGTTTAGACTGAATGCCACTTCAAGAAGAATATTGCTGTTTTGTGAAACCTGGGCTGGCTAATAAGGGATACTTGAATCACGAGTACTACACTATAAATAGTGTGGCTTTATTTGGCAGCAGCATGTTGCCCTGCTGATGTGTTTTACAGGTTACGTTCTGGGAATGCTTATAGAGCTGTTGATTATTATTAATGTGTTTATTAACTGCACAAGCTTAGTCTTCTTATGTACTTGTTTGTTACCTTCAGTTTTATATTAATGGATTTTGCTTTGGGTTCTAATAACTTTTTTATATTTTCATATAAATGAACACAGGGGTCCTGCTCCCACATTGTATCATGCTGCTTCAGTGCTGTTTCACTATGTGCTTACACTGATGTATTACAGAGGGTAAAGGGCATAGTCTAACCTCCTCTGCCATGGCTACAGCACTTGTGCATATTCTAACCTCCTCTGCCATGCTTACAGCACTTGTGCATATTCTAACCTCCTCTGCCATGCTTACAGCACTCGTGCATATTCTAACCTCCTCTGCCATGCTTACAGCACTTGTGCATATTCTAACCTCCTCTGCCATGCTTACAGCACTTGTGCATATTCTAACCTCCTCTGCCATGGCTACAGCACTTGTGCATATTCTAACCTCTGCCATGCCTACAGCACTCGTATATCCTCACATTTGGCCTCCTCTGTTTTGAAAGTCCTTGCTGTAAGAAAAGTAATAGAAATGTACCATTATTTTAAGAGTATAAAAGACACTTTTTTACACATTGGAGAATTCTTACCTGCTCTAAACAGGTGCACAGTATGCTAAGGTTCTGCATTGTGTTTTTTCTATAGGAGTGTGTCATGCAGAAGGGGTTCCTTACACAGAAAGTGTGCATTATACTGTATTATAAGGGATCTAGCCCAACGTGGTCCAGTCATGCATGGTATGCATTGTGTGTATGTGATATATACAGGATGTGTTTAAACATGTGCCCACATTAAAAACAACAAAATGGAAAGTACTGGTACAAGTATTTCTCTGAGGAATATTGTTGCACATTTGCACACAGATTTTTCAGATTTTCACTTGAACCTGTTTTAAATGTTTTATTAACCTGGCATCTTACTTACTTTTAAAGATAAAACACAAAGTTCCCTTCTTTTAATGATTCTTCTTTGAATTTGTATCTGTCATCGTTTAGCTAACTGAAGGGGCCCCACTGTAGGATGCAGTACTATCTTCTACTTTCTTACAAACTGTTTGAGTTCCAAAAGCCCTGCACCCTGTTCCTGGTTAATATGCTTTCACTCCTGCTGAATGTGCATTTTTATAGAGGAGGCTCATGAGGTTATTTGAATTTACGAATAGAATGTAGCATGCCAAACCTTTGTAGATTTTCTAAAAATACTAGCGTCATTCCCTATAAAAAATGCATGACGGAGAGTGAACAAAAACCTATAAACCTATCACGAATCCTGGAAGAGTTGTTTTAACAATGGCAACAGACAGATACTTTATTTATAGTGCATTACTTTTTACAGGGAATCACACCAATAATCTTAATCCTTTGGTCTCAGATAATTGCACACAGATTTGTAGAAAATACAAATCCGGCTTTGTGCTGTCTTGCATTACTGAATGGGAAGGCTTGATCAAGTTTACAGACCTGACCATTTTTGTAGGTGCTGTGTTGGGTATGCCAAGCTAAGATGGGCTAAAATCTCCAAAGAAAAAGAGGTTTTGTCAAAAAAACTTTGACAATGACTTGTGTAGAAGCGCTACACTTGTGCTGTGATCCAATGCAAACTTATACAAGCGTGTCAGTAACATACACCCCCCACCATGGTGGTAGATTGAACATCAGAGCTATAACGGATGGTTTAAAGGCAGTTTATTGTTGTGGTATGTGGCAGGGTACACCGAGTACTAGTGGTTAAGCAGGCAACACACAAACAATTAAGAATGCACTGAGGCTCTTTGGCACACCTTATTATTAAACTGCACCATTACCAAATGTATTATTTTATTAATTAATTGCTCAACCAATCACAGTGCCAGTTTCCTCCATTCCAGCCACATTCTCACATGGCTGGAATGGAGGGAGCCTGGGACCAATTTAAGTCAGACAGACAGTTACAGGCCAAAAAACTTTAATAACTCTGCTCTATGGACTTCAAAAACATGACTTTCTTGACTGATTCATAAAATAAATATGGACAGCAGACCTCAGCTCATAATGGGAAACTAAAGGCTCCTCAGGAAGAACTACAGTTACCTTCTGCGGCATCAGGCATTACAGTCCCCTGTTGGTAACTAAAGTTCTTCCCTCGGGGGCCAGTTTCCCACTATGAGCCTCCTCTCCAGTCCATATTTATTATATGTAGATGTATATATGTGTTTGTAAGCAATAAGGCACGACAGGATGTGTGATATACTCTAATAATATCACCACGCTCTGGGTGCATTGCGATTGCATTGTGATATTACAGATATTAGGGTATATCACACACCCAAGTGCCTTATTGCTCTTATAAAATGTGTTAACTAGCTCAATTGAAATTGTCGAGTTGTATTTATAAATATTCTGCATCAGATTGCACATAACTGTGCAGGGGGTGGGATCAAAATCTTTTTTTAAAAGCTAAAAGTTTAAGATATATTTTTAAAACTTTATTTGCAGAATGGGATAGGGAAACGCTGTAGTTCATGGAGAAGGAGCAGCGAGTGATCAGTGTCGAGTTTTGAATTGATTTAAGTACTTTAAGTACACTTCGGTTTCCAAAAGGTCAACATTTACATAAATCTGTCAGTCATGCTTATTGTGATAAATTCCAATATACCTGCTTTTTTTTTTTTTTAAAGATTCTTGTGCCGTATTGATATCTACAAGTGATTTGCCTCCTTTTGAAAAGAAGTGCCGACCCATGGTAGGAAGGTTTGGGCAATCAAAAGTGACAGTTTCATTCAGCACTGAACACCAATGGTGTGACTATGTTTTAATGAAAATCACACATACTGGGTACTTTGGACAGACTGAAGGTGTTTGTCTAGTTTTGTCGATAAAATAATTGGATTCCACGGTTCATTGTGAGATTGGCAATCTCAGAGTATTATCTGGATTTTTTTTAAAGCAGTGTTTACTCTGAAGCACAGGCAGAGTTGTTCAGATGGCAGGCCCATAAACATTACACCAGTGTGTTTGCAGTGCAATAAGCTATCCGTTGTGCAATTCTAGTAATGCATGACAGCTACTCCACTGTATCAGCCAGTGCAGAGGAACCAGTGCAGTAATGCATGACAGATACTCCACTGTACCAGCCAGTGCAGAGGAACCAGAGTTCTGGACAACGACTACTCCTGGAAGCCGTGCTTTATTAGAAGGTTCACTTGTCACCTTTATTCTTGCAAAGTTTAAACTGGCTAGCCACTTATTAGAACCTGAACCTAATATCGGGTTGCGCCACCCTTAGCCCTGATCACAGTCTAGACACGACATGAGGAGCAGGAAGGTGTCTCGAGGGATTCTAATCCAGTCACTCATTTATATTTCATGCAATCTATGCAGAGAGACAGACGGAGGATAACGAATACACCTCCAAAATGTATAAGAGTTACCCGCATGCAAAAGGGCACTGCATGCCAATCCATTGTTCAGAGTTATTGCATGCCAAAAATAAAAAAAAGACTAAGTAAAGGAAACAGAAGGCTTACAAACAATGACCCGCTCCCACTCCCCTTTGACTGGATGGATATACAGGTATGTATATATTTAGAAGTTTAAGCCTATCAACTGTTTTTGCTTCTCCAGTGGTCTCTGTTTGTCAGAGGTGTGTTGACAATGTGTCAGGATGCCATTAGAGGGAGGGACTATGATTCAGCTGTAAATAAACAGACGATGTAGTATGTGTGGAGTTTTCAGTGCAAAACAATGTTGCTCAAGAATAGCAAGTCAATTACTTTGAGCTACAGAACATGCTAGTGAACTGATGCCAGAGTGTCAGCTCATGGCAGTCTCATTTTACACTAAGATAGATGAGGCGTTTTTGCTTTTTCCTCTCCCTTTGACTGAAGTCAAGGCACAAAGTTGTTAGCAGTTGCTGGAGTTGTAACCAATTCCCTGCAGTCCCCATGTGTAGGGAAGCAGCCGGTAGGTGATACAATGACAATGAGAACATTTGGTATTTGGAATTTGGAAAACAAAATGTATGTCAGTCAGCACAAATGGCAAAGAAAATTCTCCGCCTTGACTTTTTAAAGTCCACCTGATATTTCAAATGCATTGCCGAATACCACTGGAGACTGAAAAAAAAAAAAATCAATAATAAGTTAATAATCAGGCTCATTGGATCAAGCTCCTGGGCTGGAATGTACTGAGCGAGCCACAGGATGCAGACCCCTATTGTAAACAATAACCCAGAACATAATAGCATTTCTTTAAGTACTAGAAATGAATGCATTACATAGCATAACTTGGATCCTCACATTTTAAAAGTTAACATGTCAAGTTTTGTAATTCTGATGCTGGCAGCACAGTACAGTAACAGTCAAAAAAAGTGATGAATACACATTTTTATTCATTTAGTAAAAGCACATGTGTACTGCAGACCCCCAAGGCACAGTAACACATGTGTTTAATTCAATGCTTTTCAATGCTTTAATTTTAAGATGTAATTGTGCTACCTGTTACTTAGATCATGATGTTGTAATGGATTGGCATCCAAGCTCATTTTATCTGTGGATGCAGTGCTTCATTGCTTTCTCCATCAGTAACACGTGGTGTTTGCTAGCTAGCCTCTTTGTAATTACTGGATTTCACTGGGTTAATATATAAATTAGGGACAATCTTGAAAGCCATATAAGGTTCAATGATTTCATCCACAAATATAAAGAACTGTGCATGGCATACAATACTTGTCATAGCAGCAAACGTCTGTTTTTTAAATTGCAGTCAAAAGATCAATTGCATGAAATGGTTGGGTGTACCTGTAAATTACATTTGCAAACACACGTGACTCGTAATCACAGTTCAAGGAATGTAAGCTTGGTAAACGTTTAGATCTAATTGAGGAGGACCGGTGCCCCCTGCCAGTCAAGCTCATATTGCACCGGGAGCGACACAGCAAGGCTGTTCTTTAGCCGAAACATGTTGTTTCAAATTAGTCCAGTTGCTCTCCTTTCCCCCCACTGACCCCACAATCCCCTCCCGTATCTCTACCTGTCTATCTGCTATCTTCTCCTGGATGCACTTGCATCACCTCAAACTCAACCTCTCTAAATCTGACCTCCTTTTCTTCCCCTCCTCATCTTCCCCCTTCTCAGATCTCTCTATCTCCAAATCGTCTGGAACCACGCTCAGCCAAGAACCTTGGAGTAACCCTGGACCCCTGCCACTCCTATTCCCAGCACATCTCCACTCTAGCACGCACCTGACGATTCTTCCTCAGCAACATACAAAGAATCCGACCCTTCCTCAACAGCAACTCCAGGCCCTGGTACTCTCCTGCCTAGACTACTGCAACTTCCTCCTCATCTCTCCCTACACCCCCACCCAAACTCTCCGCTCTGCCTGCACTAGAAGACTGGCTAATTACTGTGTAGTTACATAGTAGTTACTTAATAAATACATGTGTACTTACACACAATTACAATGGTGTTATGCATAGTTACAATGTACTTAACATATAAATCATTTTGCATTATATATGTAAAAGGCTTAGGGTTAGGTTTAGAGTTACGTATAGGGGAGTAATTCCAATGTGTCCTTCTTTATTATAATAATTTTAAAGCAAGCATGTTATTACATCTATAAGCAAGGCACTGCTGTTTCACTGTTGACTAAGAACAGTCTGGCTGGGAACCACACATGTCTATGTAGATTCCTGATATATTCGTCCGGGCATGCATATGTATACGTGACATTATGAATACTAAAACCTTTCACACGTATTTTTGCAAATGATTCCCAATAATCTCATTCAGGCAGCATAATTAAAAACTACCAAGAATTACTTTGCTGGCAGTTAGTCAGCAGTTCAGCAGGGTTTCTTAGCAACCAGTGATTCAAAATGTTAATCTTGCCTGACATTCGAAACCAATAGAATCTATTTAACCTTCTTACTGCAAGCTTTGAGAGGGTTTCCAAAAAAAAAAAGACAGATAAAGTTCTCAAAAACACCTCATCATTGATAAAGGGTTATAACCAGAGGTTCACATAACTGGTTGGCAGGTACACATGCACACTAATGAAAACATTTTTGCTTAATGAAAATATGCTTGACCATTTGCAAGGTCAAGCATATTATCTGGCTGTGACCCATACCTGCCTAACCTCCCAATTTCCTTTTGAGTCTCAAGGTCTCTGGGATCTAACGATCTCCAGGTAATTGTGCTTGTTATTGCTGACCATAATTAAATACCAGTCCTCATATTTCACTTAAGGCTGGAGGGTTCCAATGCACTAAAAAGTCCATTCAATGCTAGTGCTATCATTGCCTGCTTTAAGGTTTTATAAAAATAAAAAAAAATTGACATCACTCATTTTCTTTTAATGGACAATGATATCAGGACTCTCGATGGAGCTGTCCATTCAGAGCAGAGGGATGCAGTTACAGGGAGTGGCGTTGTGGAAGCTTGCTGACCTTCCCAAACTGAGCGCAGATGAGATGAGGTGTTGTTGTTTGAGAGCCTTTACATTTTAAAAAAGACATTTACTTAAGCCTTAAGGCTGGGATTTGCTGGTAGGCTATTGAAATAAACAGAGAATGTGTGATGATGTGTTAAGAATTGTAAAAACCAGCAAACCGACTCCACCTAAACATTCATAAACTGTTGTTGTTGTCTCTGACACTGCCATTAAGCAGTGCTGCTTGCGAACGTATATCTATCTATCTATCTATCTATCTATCTATCTATCTATCTATCTATCTATCTATCTATCTATCTATATACATTCGTACATTGATATATATATATATTGATCTCGCCTATCAGCCTCATGGCTTTCTGCCCTGACACACATTCATGTAAGATGACCACTGAAACCTTTCATCCTGAACCCAGCATCCTTGACACGGGTGCAAATCGTTTTGAAAATTGGTGCTAAACTGTTTTAAGAGAGCCTACTGGTGTTAAATTATTAAATACCTTCCTAATCAAGCCCCCCTCACAACGACACAAACCTTCTCTCCTGTGTATGTGGATGAGTGCTGGGGAGGGGGTGGGGGTTATGTGAGTAGTCCAGACCCAGTGGGAAACTATCATCATCTACGGTTGCTAACGAATAATTAAAAAAATAACTAATAACTAATAATAATAACAACAATAAATTAAATGTGTCTACTGGCGCCAGAATTTAATGTTGCTCGCGCTAAATGAGGTACCCTGGCGCTAGAATCTAGCTCCGAATTTGCACCTCTGATCCTTGACATCCCAATTGTTTGTTGGACAAGGTGGTGGAGCTAGACAGCGTCTTGGATGTCTTCTAATTTTGGTGCGTACCAAACCATTTCTGCTGGAACTCACATGAGAACCTAATGATAAAAGTTCTGAGAGCCCCTGCTTATACCAAATGCTAATCCTTTGTATTCATATTCCATTTGCTCTATTTTTTAAACTATTAGCCTAAAGAGAGTATTTTCCATCTGCTCATATCTAAAACTAATAGTTAATCATATTCCCTACTGTTTCAGGATGTGATACAGGTGACACTTGGGTTTATCATTTTGTATCTGAATTCTGGATGTATATATTACGTTGGATATTTGTAACTTGTTATACAGTATGATGTTCACCACTGTACCTAAGGCAATTGGCTTTGGGTGGTTAACACACAAATAGTGCATGATAACACTGTTGCCAAATTTCTTTCTGTTCTTTTTATTTTGTACTGCTGGTTATTAAAACGGGCGTGCTGTGACTTGTATGCTATTAAAGTTGTATTATAAATTCACCCCAAGGAAGGAGATGGGAATCTCAGGTGCAGGAAGCGCTTGATTAAAACCAGAGGGAAGGTGGGATCATGATTTACAGCCACAGTTCCAGTTGGGATGATGAGGTATAATAACAGGGACAGCAGAGAACCAGCTCCATCTATACAGTGTACTCTGCAGCTTGATTTCCCAGTGTCATGCATGGTTTGTACTGTAAATAAGGGCAGGTTAGTAGATTGTAAATCCAGGACAGAAGGCAGTGTGGGTACATGATTAAATCTGCTGAAATAAACAAAAAACAACAACAACAAAAAAAACATATTGTTGCTGCTATTCTTATCATCATAACTAATTAACACTCAATCACTCAATAGTGCTGAATTTCAAAATAATAAAAGGAATTTAAATTCAATGACAGACATTTCGAGAAGAAGTCTTTTTCAGTTTCTTCTGCTGTTATTAATTAGAAGAAGAAGAAGAAGAAGAAGAAGAAGAAGAAGAAGAAGAAGAAGAAGAAGAAGAAGAAGAAGAAGAAGAAGAAGAAGAAGAAGAAGAAGAAGAAGAAGGCAGCGGTGGCGGCGGCTGTGTGGTCCAGTGGTTAAACAAAAAGGTTTGTAACCAGGAGGTCCCCGGTTCAAATCCCACCTCAGCCACTGACTCACTGTGTGACCCTGAGCAAGTCACTTCACCTCCTTGTGCTCCGTCTTTCGGGTGAGACGTAATTGTAAGTGACTCTGCAGCTGATGCATAGTTCACACACCCTAGTCTCTGTAAGTTGCCTTGGATAAAGGCGTCTGCTAAATAAACAAATAATAATAATAATAATAAGAAGAAGATTTGTAATTAATTTATTTGAACATAAGAAAGTTTACAAACGAGAGGAGGCCATTAGTCCCATCTTGCTAGTTTGGTTGTTAGTAGCTTATTGATCCCAGAATCTCATCAAACAGCTTCTTGAAGGATCCCAGGGTGTCAGCTTCAACAACATTACTGGGGAGTTGGTTCCAGACCGTCACAATTCTCTGTGTAAAAAAGTGCCTCCTATTTTCTGTTCTGAATGCCCCTTTATCTAATCTCCATTTGTGACCCCTGGTCCTTGTTTCTTTTTTCAGGTCAAAAAAGTCCCCTGGGTCAACATTGTCAATACCTTTTAGAATTTTGAATGCTTGCGTCAGATCACCGCGTAGTCTTCTTTGTTCAAGACTGAATAGATTAAATTATTTTAGCCTGTCTGCATACGACATGCCTTTTAAACCAAGGATAATTCTGGTTGCTCTTCTTTGTATTCTTTCTAGAGCAGCAATATCCTTTTTGTAACGAGGTGACCAGAACTGAACACAATATTCTAGATGAGGTCTTACTAATGCATTTTAAAGATTTAACATTACTTCCCTTGATTTAAATTCAACACTTTTGACAATATATCCAAGCATCTTGTTGGCCTCCCCACATTGTCTAGATGAAGACATTTCTGAGTCAACACAAACTTCTAGGTCTTTTTCATAGATTCCTTCTTCAATTTCAGTATCTCCCATATGATATTTATAATGCACCTTTTTATTGCCTGCGTGCAGTACCTTACACTGTTATTAAATGTCATTTGCCAGATTTGCTATTTTTTTCTTTGTCTATGATTTTGCCATTTGTGTCTCTTAGACATTTAACCTCCTCTTTGAATGTTCTCTTGCTGTTGTAATATTGGGAAAACATTTTGGAATTGGTTTCAGCCCCCTAAGCAATGTTCATTTCTATCTCTCTCTTGGCCTTTCTAGCTTCCTTTTTGACTTGCATTTGTTGTTCCAAGTACTCTTTCTGTGTACTTTGTTTTTGGTCCCTTTTAAACGCTCTGTAAAGTGCCTTTTTTCGCTGAATTTTTTTTAAATTGATCTATTAAACCATTTTGGCCATTTTGTTTTAGATTTAGATTTGTCTACTTTTGGGATGTAATTGTTTTGCGCCTCTAGTACTACATTTTTAAAAAAACAGCCATCCTTTTTCTGTGGATGTTTTCTCTATTTTACTCCAATCTACTTTTGTTGGTCTCTGTTTCATACCTTCATAGTTTGCTTTTCTAAAATTGTAAACCTTAACTTTACTCATTACTTTTGGGGTTTTAAAAATCACTTCAAATGAAACCATGTTGTGGTCTGAGTTTGCTAATGGCTCTCTGACCTGTTTTAGTTATTCTGTCTTTGTAATTTGAAAAGATTAGTAAATGTTTATTCCAACAATAGCAGACCGTTCACATGACATACAGGATGCTTTTTCATTACAGAATTCAGTTTAAGGTTAAATCTGAAAGTCAGCAGAAGCAATGAGATCATGAATTATTTCACCTCATTGCCCCACTGCCTGCTGTTGCTGTTTGTTTAGTTATATCTTTCAGACAAAATGGTCGTCTGTCAAAGAGCACAGGAGATTGCCTGGAGTCTTGATGTAAGCCTCGTTCACTGAACCACAGGCTCGTTCGTCAAGTGAAATTCACTGTTTCCCCACAGCTTGAGGTCTCTCTTGAAAATATATCTAATAATACAGCCCTGGTTAAGAATCTGATATCGAGCTCGATATGTAACTGCAGCACATGCCCAACTTACAATCCATATTCTTGTTCCTTCAGGTTCTTAAATGTCAAGTCGTTCCTGGTTGCTTTGCTTAATAAAGTTATTAGACAGTGGGCACATTGCTAGATCTGTTTCAGGGGCTGGCAATGTCGCTCCACATGCGGAGTGATTATTAGCTGTTGTATAATATATTGAAACTGACACTCCTATGAAAGCTTTGCAGTATGTTTTCTGATGGGGTGGGCAAGATGATGGGGTGGGCAAGGAGCTTGTAAACGTAAAAGAACATGCCTATGAAGCCTTAGCAATATTCTCAATCGTGAAAAAGCAGGAAGTATGATGGCACGTCAGAATAACTTCACCCTATAAGCATTCAATATATTTATTTACAGGCTTTTCAAATGTGTAAACTGGCTTCAGTGCCCGAGTCGTTTCAATCTTGAATCATTACAAGAGGCTCTTGTCACACTTACATCCTGCAGTGTTATTACATTTACAGGAGATTCAATGAGCTCTTTTTTCCATCACTAACGGGATTATTAAGAAAGGGTCTGATGAAAACCTCTTGGTCACCATGCCAGTCACACATCTGCCTGGCAGAATGAGGGTCACGGAATGTCGTGTGACGGAAGCATGGTTGCCATGGTTACTTTTATCACCTTCCACGCTTTCTGTCTTCAAGACGATATTAATGCACTTATCTGAAAAGGAAGGAATGTGCCCCAGCAGTAGTTTGAGTTCAGAGGTGCTTGTCAAGGACATGTCAAGTGACCTGCTATTTCTGAATCGCGGAAACATTTTACCCAGTATTGACAAGATCTATAATTCTCCACAGAGCCCAGAGGACAGATCAGAAAGGAGAAGAAGAATAGGGCTGTCTGTGGAGAGCTTTAATTGAACATGCTGCTCTAGGGGTCATGAAGCTACCTTCAGATTAGGTGAATGGTGAAAAACAGAAAAACTCCAGAGCCGGGTGGTATGCAGGGAAAGTCATACAGTCAGGGGAGCGCAGGTTTGAAACCTGGCTGTGCAAAGTTAGTCAGATCTGTTTTTGGGATTTCACAGGGAGCATCGCATTGGCTCTATTAGTAAATTGGGGGCACAGTCAGCACTGACATACTGTACACCCCCTGTAAGTATATCATTCTTAGAGATCCCCTAACCTTGGCATGTCTGCTTACTGCTTGAGTCTCTTGCTATGTCAGGATTCATACGAGGCAAACATGTGAAAGAGGTTTCTACTGACAGTACCGTGAATGGAAGAATCAATTACCTATTGTAAGGTGAGCATTGTCAATTCAAATAACTCTCGTGAGGCCAAATGTATTTACACTCCCTTCTGTCGCAGTATCTTAAAATGTTTGCAGGCAGCTCCGTTTACAGTCTTGTTAATTAGGAAGGTAAATAATTACTGCTTAATAGCCTCGGTTCCTATATTGCTGAGACTGTCTCCAGCCCAAGTAAATTGAATTGCTTTTCTTTCTGGGAATCCTTGCGCTGGAAAAAGATATATTTAATGATACAAAGAAACAGCTGCTTACTCAGTTGGATGACAGAGAAATAAGCTGTGCTGCCTTGGTAGAAGATATTAGTATTCTTTGAGAAGGTTCCATTCATCTATTCACTGACTAAATGGGTTTGCTTTGAACGAGGTCATTTTTCAGATTTATCCTAAATGTCTAAGAGATCAAAGGCTAGTCTTCACCCCAAGGTGTTTTCTAAACGATTTTCTGTGTTTTATAGGGTGTGAAAAAGCAAGCTTACTGCACTTTTAAAAACAAAGGATTTTAGCTATCAGAGAAAACATATCTATCTATCTATCTATCTATCTATCTATCTATCTATCTATCTATCTATCTATCTATCTATCTATATAAAGAGTACATTGATTCAGATTACATTTTCTTACTGTCCCCTTTAACTTTCTAAGGGGTCTGCAATCATTTCGAGTGTTTTTTTTTTAAAGTTCTCGTTAAGATGCTGGAGTTGATTTTCAGTTCTAGTTGCCTGCCATAGATCATTAAAGTGTGCTAGATCATCCAACGTGTCATTATATTTGTAGTGTATGCGCCAGCGCCATCTGGTGCAACAGCAGTGTATTGCCAGCAAAACTAAAGGAAACTAGATGGCACTGGCTCTTACGTCTATAAAGACCTGCTGGCTGATCTAGCCTAGGTTACTAATGGAATGCAACTGGAACTGATGAGCAGCTCTGAGACTTTGGGTAAAGCACCTCAACACAAAAAGAAAAAAATCTAACTAAACACTCTTTGAGTAATTACAATTAGAACCACATTAAATAAATACATCAATAAAAATGAAAAAACATGAAGCCAATTACTCTTTAAGTACAAATAGCAAATACATGTTGTTAATCCTACAAATGTATACCATCTGCACCACTGGTATATAACCCTTGACTATCTCAGATTTTATCCATTGAAGACTGTTGATCTCCATTTGCAGCAAGTAGTTCTCTCTTAATTATATACATAATGTCTTTCTTAGCATGACTCCAGGGTCAGAATAGCGGTTTTCAATGGGTGTCGACTACATGAGTAAATGTGCTCGTACTTTTGTTCATATTCAATTGTTTTGAAACAAACTTGAATGTGGTGATTCTGGTAAACGGCACTGAAAAATCTAAACGTGGTGAAATTGCTTTAAATTGGACTCTATTATCAGTGTTTCATTGTGTCTAATTTTGGGGTTGTAAGAGATGCTGATCGTGTGTCATTCTTCTGTTATAACCACAGCTACTTCATGTGGCTCTGTTAACTATATCTGATTCATCTCGTACAATTCATGCTTTTGAATTAAAGTGAAAAGACTCTCCACTATTATGAAACAAGCTGACAGAAAGCTAGGCAACCAACAAATCACAAGAGAAGCTGCACAGGAGGCTGTGCAATTAAGGATAAATCTAAAAGCCAGCAGTATTTTCCGTCATGCATTTGCCTAAGTGAAGCAGTGTTCTTGGTTATTTTTATATAATGTAACTCGTGACGGGCAAATCTGTTTCAAACAGACATCATAAATCCTACTAAATTGCTAAACTGTCCATTTTTTTATTTGATTTAAAGAGAATATTTGGGGGAAATGCAATCACACACGTACACACACAACAGTAAAAACAAGGTTTCAGCCTCAGTCAGGGATATATTGCAATTCTATTTGATTTGCAATGGGATGCATGCTTTGTTTCTTGGAGACATCAATCCAGCGAGGTGGGGATGTTTGTCATAAGAAACAAACTAAGTAAAGCTTGGCTGAATGGAATAAGCAAGCTTGAAAAACAATTATCATATAACTGTGAGAAAAAATACAATGGCACCAATATGATTAATGGGCCTGTAACAGGGCGAGGTGCCCTGTACATTGTTTTGTTTATTTATTTTAGATCGGGGTCTCCTCCTCCGCCCCTGTGTTTATTTTGTATTGTTTATTTATTTTTATTGTATTATTTTAGATGACGGCGAGCGCCGTATAATTTGTTTAGTGACGGCGTTGCCGTTTGTTTGTTTATGTTTTGTTTAGTTACGTGGATGGGAAGCCCCATCCACGTAGTAATAATAAACTTCGTGCAGATTGTGGCGAGGGTAATAGAATAATTAATTGCAAGTTAGTTAAACCCCTCGGCCACAATATAAAAGCTGCAGCTCTCTAGCTCGAGGTGGTGGGTGTTGTGAGAGCGAGAGCGAGAGCGAGCGTGAAAGAACATAGGAACAGTGAAGGCAATCTGCCCAGCCTGACCTTTGTTCGTATTTTTGTGTTCATGATTTTGTTTTGTTTACCTGTTTTATTTTCGCTCTGTGAGCAAGTTTCTTTTGTTAAAACCTTTTATTTATTTTTTGTTATTTGAAAATAAAACGGCACAAGCGCCTTTTAACTGCAGTACTTGCCCTGGTGTCAGTGTTTGTCCGTCCCTGCTTCTGCCGTGACGTCACCGCACAGTCACCCTGCCACACGTGGTGTCCAGCGTGGGATTACCAGCGCCTCCTGGACTCAGGCAGAAGAGGGTACTGCAGTTTGTTTGTTTTTTCATTCGTTTTTTCGTTTTTTTTATCACTTGTGGAGAGTGAGGAGGAGGGTGGGGAAAGAGGATGGGAGGAAGGAAGAGCTGCAGAAAGCAGCAAAAGCGGCAGCAACAGCAACAGTTGCCACCAGGGGATGTTGGCCCTATCTACCTGATAGATGAGTGGTGCCCTGGTTGTGGGGAGTTTGGGCACACTGTGGCCATCTGCCCCACCCAATACCAGGGAGAGGAGTGGGCTGCCAAAGCAAGCCAGGACCAGGTACCCCGGGGGAGACCCCAGAAGCGGGAGCTACCAGTTGCGACCACAAAGCGGGAGAGCAGCTGGGATGCTATCATCCGAGGCGGTCATGGAGGACTGCTGGTGCCCCATCTGCGGTGAGCAGGGGCATTCCCCACTCAACTGTCCTCTCCTGTCAGAGGGGTGCCTGCTGCGCCCATTCCCACCAGCAGAGGGAGAGTGCCTGCTGGTCCCGACCCCATCACCTCCACAGGCCAAGGGAGAAAAGGTGAGGAGGAGGAGGCAGAGAGGAAAAGTGGAGCGAGAGGAAGAGGAGTGGTGCACCAACTGCATGAGGTGCGGGCATGAGGAGCACCACTGCCTGGAGGTCTTCAAGACACGGACCTGGAGTGGGAGGAGCCCGAACATCCTGCGCCTGAAAGGGAGGAGCCCGAACATCCTGCGCCTGAAAGGGAGGAGCCCGAGCGTCCTGCGCCTGAAAGGGAGGAGCCCGAACGTCCTGCGCCTAAAAGGGAGGAGCCCGAGCGTCCTGCGCCTAAAGGGAGGAGCCCGAGCGTCCACAGCCCAAGAGGGGAGTCGGTGCGTCCACAGCCCAAGAGGGGGAGTCGGTGCGTCCACAGCCCAAGAGGGGAGTCGGTGCGTCCACAGCCCAAGAGGGGAGTCGGTGCGTCCACAGCCCAGGTACCTGCCAGCAGAGGGAGAGTTCCTGCTGGTTCCACCTCCACCGCCCTGGGAGGACTGTGTGTCGCTCCCACCTCCGCCAGCAGAGGGAGAGTTCCTGCTGGTTCCACCTCCACTGCCCTGGGAGGACTGGGTGTCGCTCCCACCTCCGCCAGCAGAGGGAGAGTTTCTGCTGGTTCCACCTCCACTGCCCTGGGAGGACTGTGTGTCGCTCCCACCTCCGCCAGCAGAGGGAGAGTTCCTGCTGGTTCCACCTCCACTGCCCTGGGAGGACTGTGTGTCGCTCCCACCTCCGCCAGCAGAGGGAGAGTTCCTGCTGGTTCCACCTCCACCACCCTGGGAGGACTGTGTGTCGCTCCCACCTCCGCCAGCAGAGGGTGAGTTCCTGCTGGTGTCACCTCCACCTCCATGGGAGGACGACGTGTCGCTCCCACCACCACCAGCAGAGGGAGCATGCCTGCTGGTTTCACGGCTGCAGCCTGAAGGGGAGGAGCCCCTGCCGCCTTGGCCGCCTGAAGGGGAGGAGCCCCTGCCGCCTTGGCCGCCAGAAGGGGAGGAGCCCCTGCCGCCTTGGCCGCCAGAAGGGGAGGAGCCCCTGCCGCCTTGGCCGCCAGAAGGGGAGGAGCTGCCTCTGCCACCACCACCTCCACCACCTGGGGGAGAGGAGCAGGAGCTGCCTCTGCCTCCACCACCGCCCAAGGATGCCAGCCTCGCACCGCCCAAGGATGCCAGCCTCGCACCGCCCAAGGATGCCAGCCTCGCACCGCCCAAGGATGCCAGCCTCGCACCGCCCAAGGATGCCAGCCTCGCACCGCCCAAGGATGCCAGCCTCACACCGCCCAGGGATGCCACGCCCGCTCCACTCAGGGATGCCACGCCTGGATCGCCTGGGGCTGCCTGTGGCTCCGCATCGCCTGGGGCTGCCTGTGGCTCCGCATCGCCTGGGGCTGCCTGCTGCTCCGCATCGCCTGGGGCTGCCTGCTGCTCCGCATCGCCTGGGGCTGCCTGCTGCTCCGCATCGCCTGGGGCTGCCTGCTGCTCCGCATCGCCTGGGGCTGCCTGTTGCTCCGCATCGCCTGGGGCTGCCTTTTGCTCCATACAGGATACAGGGTACGAGGGAGAAGTGGAGCTCCCGCTGCCGCCTCTATGGCCAGGGGCTCCCCTCCCGAGTTCGCCTCCCGAGGGTCCGCTGCTGCCGCCGTCGCCTCCCGAGGGTCCGCTGCTGCCGCCGTCGCCTCCCGAGGGTCCGCTGCTGCCGCCGTCGCCTCCCGAGGGTCCGCTGCTGCCGCCGTCGCCTCCCGAGGGTCCGCTGCTGCCGCCGTCGCCTCCCGAGGGTCCGCTGCCACCGTTGCCTGGGGTCACTGCAGGCTTCGCTTTGCTTGGGGTCGCTACACTGTGGCGGAGCTCCATGAAGGGAGCTGCGGACATGAAGAAAGGGGAGGTGAGGAGACCACCTCCACCACAGCCCGACCACCACCCCTGTGCCATAGCCCGGCGCCTGGAGGTTGGTTCCCTCAACCTGGGCTCCCAGACACCCAGGCTGCATGTCTGGACCTCTGGTCGCTGGGCCTGACTCCCAGGTCGCAGCACCACCAGGCACAGGAGGTCGCCTGGTCTCCTGCTCCGCTCCCCTGGTTGCCCAGGCGTCGCTCCACAGTTGCCTGGGCTCGCACCTCTGCCTGGGGCTGCAGCCGACTGCTCGCCTGCCTGCGCTCCTGATGCCCCATCCACTACGCCTGGGTCCCCTGTCGCGGGTCTCGGTCCCGCCGGGAAGGCGCCGGACTATGGACTAACCCTCCCTCAAGGATGGGAGAGGAAGGACAATAGGGGACTTGAGGGAGGGTGGATGGCTTTCAAAGGGGGAGGTCAGGAGACCAGCTCCCCAGCCGCACTTCGCGGCAGGATAGGGTGTGGCAGGAGCCCGGAAGAGGGAGCTGCCGGCCACAAAGAGTTGGGGGTGCCAGAGATTCCACCATGGCCACCCCAGAAACAACTTGCTTCCCCTCTTCCGGGACTTTGAGACTGAGGGGGAGGTGGCCGTTAGGGCCATGTGTGCGTTGCACAAGGGGATATGTAACAGGGCGAGGTGCCCTGTACATTGTTTTGTTTATTTATTTTAGATCGGGGTCTCCTCCTCCGCCCCTGTGTTTATTTTGTATTGTTTATTTATTTTTATTGTATTATTTTAGATGACGGCGGCCAGTATAATTTGTTTAGTGACGGCGTTGCCGTTTGTTTGTTTATGTTTTGTTTAGTTACGTGGATGGGAAGCCCCATCCACGTAGTAATTAATAAACTTCGTGCAGATTGTGGCCGAGGGTAATAGAATAATTAATTGCAAGTTAGTTAAACCCCTCGGCCACAATATAAAAGGCTGCAGCTCTCTAGCTCGAGGTGGTGGGTGTTGTGAGAGCGAGGCGAGGCGAGAGCGACGTGAAAGAACATAGGAACAGTGAAGGCAATCTGCCCAGCCTGACCTTTGTTCGTATTTTTGTGTTCATGATTTTGTTTTGTTTACCTGTTTTATTTTCGCTCTGTGAGCAAGTTTCTTTTTGTTAAAACCTTTTATTTATTTTTTGTTATTTGAAAATAAAACGGCACAAGCGCCTTTTAACTGCAGTACTTGCCCTGGTGTCAGTGTTTGTCCGTCCCTGCTTCTGCCGTGACGTCACCGTTCAGTCACCCTGTCACAGGGCCTCTTAAAGATATTTCCGTAATATGAAAATAGTAAGTAGCATTTTAAGGGGTTGTATCATACAGGAACTCAGCCATGAGTAAAGGCTGTGAAAATAAAGTTCGCTGTTACATTTCAGATAAGCTGTGGGGGCACATTGATGTACAATTAACAATGGTTCATTGCACCTCCAAAAGAGGTAAATGTATTGCACAGATTCAGAATGCCTATCAAAGAAAATATATTCATGGAAACACCTTCTTCTTACAAGTGGAAACTTTACCTAAGATTCAAAAGAAATCCAAATAAATCACAGTGTAACTTAAAATTCTAGCCATCCCAACAGAAATGAAAGTGAATAAATATGGTTAGATTGTGCTCTTTAGAGTAGATTGAAGGAATGCACCTCTGGGAGTTAGCAAGCCGACTCAAAAAATCAGGAGCATGATTGGAAATGAGAATAAAAAGTGTATGCAGTGGGAGAGAGAGATTTGGGGGTGCAAGTGGCAATGACTGTAATAATACAGTGCATCCTCATTATAATGCGATAAATGAAAATACAGGTACATATTCTGTTACACAAAAATAGGAGGAGTGGCAAACACTGATGCAGCAGTGTTTGCCACTGATGCAGCAGTGTTTGGGAGGCTGTGTGGTCCAGTGGTTAAAGAAAAGGGCTTGTAACCAGGAGGTCCCCGGTTCAAATCCCACCTCAGCCACTGACTCATTGTGTGACCCTGAGCAAGTCACTTAACCTCCTTGTGCTCCGTCCTTCGGGTGAGACGTAGTTGTAAGTGACTCTGCAGCTGATGCATAGTTCACACACCCTAGTCTCTGTAAGTCGCCTTGGATAAAGGTGTCTGCTAAATAAACAAATAATAATAATAAAAGTGTAAGGTACTGCACACAGGCAATAAAAATGTGCATTATAAATATCATGGGAGATACTGAAATTGAAGAAGGAATCTATGAAAAAGACCTAGGAGTTTATGTTGACTCAGAAATGTCTTCATCTAGACAATGTGGGGAGGTTATAAAAAAGGTCAAAAAGATCCTGGGATATATAGTGAAAAGTGTTGAATTTAAATTAAGGGAAGTAATGTTAAAACTTTACAATGCATTGGTAAGACCTTGTTACAAAAAGGATATTGCTGCGCTAGAAAGAGTGCAAAGAAGAGCAACCAGAATTATCCCGGGTTTAAAAGGCATGTCGTATGCAGACAAGCTAAAAGGTATTGACAATGTCGACCCAGGGGACTTTTTCGACCTGAGAAAAGAAACAAGGACCAGAGGTCACAAGTTCAGATTAGATAAAGGGGCATTCAGAACAGAAAATATGAGGCACTTTTTACACAGAGACTCGTGGGAATCTGGAACCAACTCCCCAGTAATGTTGTTGAAGCTGCCACCCTGGGATCCTTCAAGAAGCTGCTTGATGAGATTCTGGGATCAATAAGCTACTAACAACCAAACGAGCAAGATGGGCCGAATGGCCTCCTCTCGTTTGTAAACTTTCTTATGTTCTTATGTTCTTACATTGTTTTAAACATAAATGAAGATTTTTACCCCTTTTTTGATTTATGAGGGAGAAGCAGCCCACTGTTTGGAGTGGCATTTTTGTTTCGTTTTTTTTGTATTACAGCACAGACACTTAAATAGATCACTTAAAAAGACCATCCACAGCTGAAACCATCCAGCCATTAACAGCTTACCTACCCTATATAAACTGCTTCTTCGGTGCACTCAGGAGAGAGAAACAGGGGAAGCCACAGGAAGGAGCGGGGGCGATCCAGAAACTGGTGCAGCGATCAAGGCACTGCAGGGAAGGATTGTGGAAGCGGTCAAAAGCAGACGGGAGACAAAAAGAAGGACCTGTGAATGGAGAAACAGATAATTGTGTGATATATGGGAAGTACTCATTTCTTTGAAAGTTTTTATGTTACAAACAATTTGTGGAAGAACTAGTGTGTGTAAAACAGTGCTATGCCTGTTACACTTAAACGAATGGCTTATGATGAAGTGTAATCTATGTGATTAAATGAACTACCTTGCAGGAGGGCTATGGAGGTTGTAAATGAATAACGTATTGAATCACAGAAGAGTTAAACACAGTGAGATTCCTCCGGTATACTTTTGTTTATGTGCAGGGACTGCATGTTCAGGATTGCATATTCACATCTGATTCTTTTACTGTTTTGGGCGATTGTTTCCGCAGGTACCCGGGCCCAGTGTTTTGTGCGGAATCCAAAAGGACCTCGAGGCGATTGTGCAAGGGGACAAATTTAATACGCGGTACACCAGCCTTTCGGTTCTAACAGGTGCCTGCAAGTCTTGGGGGACCAGCGGCTGATGAGAGGTGGGTCTGTTTCAACCCTGGATAATCTGCAAGACTGTCTTTGGGTTTCATGGAGGAGAGTGAGTGCACATTCGTGACTGTCCTGGACTTTTGAGCCCAAATGATGATTGTGTTGGCTAGGGTGTCCTCGGCTCACCGGGCACCCGCGACCCCTGTAGACTGGCCGAGCGCATGTGGGCTTACCTATAAGCTGCCCAGAGCTGCATGGCGGACCTGCAGATTGAAAAGAAGTGGTCGGCTGACCGCACACGTTTCAGAGGACAGCGTGTGTTCGTCTTCGCTGCTCCTGAGTCAGCGCGGGGGTGGTAGCGGTGAGTTGAGCCTAAATACAATTGGTAATTTCAAATTGGGAGAAAAATGGGGTAAAATGAATTGGCGACTATTAAATTTTAAAAGGGGCGTATGCTTTCCCTATGGAGCTCAGCTATTCCAGACAGACAGAATGCATCTCGGTACAGCGCCGCTTTTCCACGCTGGAGCAATGGAACACATTTTTTCAGAAAGTTGAATTTTGACAACTTACAGATCAAGTGCTTTATTCCAGTTCTGTGAAGCAGCGTTCAGAGATGATTTGTGACATTTCTCTACTCTCATGGTCTGTGCCTGTACACAGCTTTTTTGCAGCAGTATGAATCTGGTGGGTTAAATTAGGTGAGCCAAGAACATTTTGCTGGCATTCCACTTCCCCAGCCTTGTAGTCCCTTCCCTGAGGACATCACAGATTCAGCATCTTACTCACACACTTGGCACTGTGAGCTCGGGCAGCCTTACTGAGGGTGTAAAGAATGGAAATGTCTCGCTAATGCCACAGTTAAAGTGGACTCACAGGATGAAGACACACAGGAGTATGGAAATGTCAGCTAGCGCTTTTTGCATGATGCTGAGAGAGGTCAGGCAGATGTTTCTGCCTCTGCCCATAAAAAAAGTTTGCCTGTGTACATTGTTATGGTCATTTTGCAGTTTTCCATGGTTTGTTCATCTTTTCGCTACGCCCCTTTATCTAATCTCCATTTGTGACCCCTGGTCCTTGTTTCTTTTTTCAGGTTGAAAAAGTCCCCTGGGTCAACATTGTCAATACCTTTTAGAATTTTGAATGCTTGAGTCAGATCACTGCGTAGTCTTCTTTGTTCAAGACTGAACAGATTCAATTCTTTTAGCCTGTCTGCATATGACATGTCTTTTAAACCTGAGATAATTCTGGTCGCTCTTCTTTGCACTCTTTCTAGAGCAGCAATATCCTTTTTGTAATGAGGTGACCAGAACTGAACACAATATTCTAGATGAGATCTTACTAATACATTGTAAAGTTTTAACATTACTTCCCTTGATTTAAATTCAACACTTTTCACAATATATCCAAGCATCTTGTTGGCATTTTTTATAGCTTCCCCACATTGTCTAGATGAAGACATTTCTGAGTCAACACAAACTCCTAGGTCGTTTTCATAGTTCCCTTCTTCAATTTCAGTATCTCCGATATAATATTTATAATGTACATTTTTATTGCCTGCTTGCAGTACCTTACACTTTTCTCTATTAAATGTCATTTGCCATGTGTCTGCCCAGTTCTGAATGCTGTCTAGATCATTTTGAATGACCTTTGTTCCTCCTATTTTTGTGTCATCTGCAAATTTAACAAGTTTGCTTAATATATCAGAATCTAAATCATTAATGTAGATTAGGAATAGCAGAGGACCTAATACTGATCCCTGTGGTACTCCACTGGTTACCTCGCTCCATTTTGAGGTTTCTCCTCTAATCAGTACTTTCTGTTTCTACATGTTAACCACATGTTGTCCGTATCCTCCTTCGTAAAAACTTCTGAAAAGTAATAATTTAATATATTTGCTATTTTTTTTCTTCGTCTATGATTTTGCCATTTGTATCTCCTAGACATTTAACCTCCTCTTTGAATGTTCTCTTGCGGTTATAATATTGGAAAACATTTTGGAATTGGTTTTAGCCCCCTTAGCAATGTTTATTTCTATCTCTCTCTTGGCCTTTCTAACTTCTGTTTTGACATGCATTTGCAGTTCCAAGTATTCTTTCTGTGTACTTTGTTTTTGGTCCCTTTTAAAAGCTCTGTAAGGTGCCTTTTTTCGCTGAATGTTTTTTTTTAATTGATCTGTTAAACCATTTGGGCCATTTTGTTTTAGATTTAGATGTGTATACTTTTGGGATGTAATTGTTTTGCGCCTCTAGTACTACATTTTTAAAAAACAGTCATCCTTTTTCTAAATGTAGTAGTTGCTTCTAATAGGTTCCAGTATGAACGGGATTAAAAAAATCTTTAAACGCTACGCCACGAATATTCGCTTCTCATTGGTCAGTTTCCCTAGTTACGGCATGCGCTGCGCCAGAATCAGATCAAAAAATCAGATCAGTGGAGCCTGCTCATGATCCGTTTAGTACAACGCCTTCTCAAGATCCGGCTCCAGTGAGCCCGGATCCGATCCTGTTTTTTGATCTCGTTAGTACAACCGGCCCATGGTGTTTTTATTAGTATCATTATTTATAATAATTTTACAAAAAATGTTAAAAAATAAAGAGCTGTGCTGCTCATAGCATAAATAATTCACTTTTGTCGTTGAAAAAAAGTTCACATGCTGTGTGGGATAACCAGAGCATGCTCTAGCAGTGACGGGCCCTGCTGGTAAGTAGGAAGGCTGTATTGCTTGAGGTGCCATCCTCTAATGTCACGTATAGCCAAGTCCTGTCTGTTTAGCGGATGTCTCATGCTAAACACCTGTGCAGTATAGTGAGAATATCAGCCTTGTGAAAGCAAGCTCGTCCCTTCACTTTCACACCTCCCAGAATGTGGACAGAGCCGTACTGCAAACACGCGTGGATTTGGAAGACCGCTCACTTGGGTGAATTGTAATTCATAGGCTGGATTTATAGCTGTGAAAATCGTGATCTCGGCACACTGTGAGACCAAATGAGGTAAAATACTGTATTTTTAAGTTTAAAATCCAAAGCACCAAAGTCAATACATTCTTCTGCCTATGTGTTCAGATTATAGGTTATTTTTGCTAACAGAACCGGTATCTTGCAATATGCATTGATCGTTACTCCCCATTGTACACCCATAGAAATTTGAACACAGTTGTCTTAGCCTTGGTAATCTCAATTTCAAAGAGATCTTCCACAGCAGGATAGCTGAAACATTCTAAGCACATTTACAATGAATAAAGACCCACAGGCTTCAGTCACCTTTCCAAATGGTTAAGTCTTGAGTTTGCATATGGTCTGCTAAGGTCAACATAACACTATATCAACAGCAGAGGTTACAAAAACAAATGGCCTCTTTCACGTTTTTTTTTTTTGCTGTTGGTTTTCACAGCACAGTTTGTGCTGCAGCTGCATTGACTAAATGTCAGCCCCAGGTGGCTAGTCTTTGTATATTGACACAAATGAGCATGTCGGTATGAGGGAATCATTTTCACATGACTGGCGTGAATGCACCGGCATGGAACAAGATAGAAGTTCCTGTGGTAAGTGGAGTGGCTTGCATTGTTTCATTCTAGGGAGAGTTGATTTGTGTTCAAAAGAACCGCTAAGTTGCTCTGATCTCAATTTTGAAATCCTGTAATACCGGAAGTGTTAGCAAGCTCTCTCCACAGCGAGCTCAAACTGCTTACTTCACTGCTGAGACACTGAAGTTATAGCAAACTTTTATGAGGTGGCTGTGTGGTCCAGTGGTTAAAGAAAAGGGCTTGTAACCAGGAGGTCCCTGGTTCAAATCCCTGCTCACTCACTGACTCGCTGTGTGACCCTGAGCAAGTCACTTAACCTCCTTTTGCTCTATCTTTCAGGTGAGACGTTGCTGTAAGTGACAATGAAGCTGCTGCTTTCAGGTGTATTCAGTTTAAGTCAGCCAAGTGGCACAATAATGATGTTGTCTTGCCTGGATGTGTGTACAGGAACTTCCAACCCAACATGTATATCCATCTCTCCAACTTTCTATCATAAACACAATTGCAATCTAGCTTAAAATTCTATTGACTGTCTTCATTTCTGTGCACTGTTTCAATTAACATATGTAATTACCAGTATGTATTTGTTTTATTATTATTTATTAATACTTGCTGAAGGGCAAATAACAGCACAGGGCAATCATTTTATTATTTCGTCAAAATAATAATACATCTTCTTTTTTTCCACTTCAATCTGTTTGAATGGATTTCTACAGTACATCTGCTGCAATAAGCCCCTTATCTGGAGAAGCATATGAAAAGATAGCCATCAACTTTCATTTGGACTGAAATCTGCCTTCTATCATTTTATACAAATAGAGGGAGGTTTAATTAATTCTTACACGCTTGGATTTATACAAGCTAGTTGAAATATGTGTTATTATGGTATGCAAATCAGGACATTGTAACCCTGCATTGTTTGTTTTTAAATGAAATTACAGAAACAGATATGGAGTGAATTGAAATGTAATTATTCATGTGATCTGTGTATTAAGTGCATTACTGCTGTTCACAGCCATGCAATGTACAATTGAAATGTAATTATTCATGTGATCTGCGTATTAAGTGCATTACTGCTGTTCACAGGCATGCAATGTACAATTGAAATGTAATTATACATGTGATCTGCGTATTAAGTGCATTACTGCTGTTCACAGGCATGCAATGTACAATTGAAATGTCAGAATTACTAATCAAAAAGGATTATTAGCAGTCTGGCTTAAATAGCTCAGCATTAGGTTATGGTGAACAGGCTGAATACATTCTGAAATACAACCAAATCTGTGTTGTTTGCTTTAACAACCATTACATGACACTGATTTATTTTAAACTGTTATTGAATTGACACAATCTTCAGGGGAATATATAAACAGTAATTAATAGTGGATAAGTGCATTTGTGCATGTTTCATGAAGCAGCCTCCTTTTCACCAAGCGAGTCCTGTATACAAGATATATAATACATACACACAATGTGCTTTAAACATTAGTACTGCATTGTGAAGTTCATTTTTGATAATGCTAGATTTATGTAGAACATTACAAAGAGGGTACAGTGTAGAAGCTATGTATGTAAGATTCATGCAGAATTCTTTGAGGGCTGACATTGCTCTCCCTGCACAATTGGAAAGGTTGATTCTAAGCCACCAAGAGGCACCAGCACCAGTAGAATCCCGTATTCTCCCTCATCTGTCTCCTGGACCCAGTGCATTTAAATGTTTGGAGGTTTGTCCCACTTGAGCCATGAATTTTCCGGCTACACCAACCAGCATGGCACGGCAACAAGGCAACTCCCTAACAACCAAACAAGCAAGATGGGCCAAATGGCCTCCTCTCGTTTGTAAACATTCTTATGTTCTTCTTATGTTCATGCAATCCACCAAATATTTTCTTATGGTTTCTTATTTTGAACTGGGGTAAGACTTGTGGGGTGCTGTGTCCATATAGTATCTCTATATGGCCAGGATATGTCATTTTAAAACCTTGAAATATACCTTTGCTTCTATGACTCGATCAGACATATCCCACAATTCTCTTCAACATCCCGTATCTGCCTATTGCCTGAGCGCCGCAGAGCAAGCAGGGGCGGCACATTCAAATTTCAAACTACACAGAAACACGGAGCACTTAGCTTAAATGTGTTTAAGCTACTGATTGTCTCTGTTGAACCGAATATTGTTTTGTTGTTACCCGTATTTTTTATTGATTTAGCTTATTTGTTTTTAAGCTACTGACTGTCTCTGTTGAACCGAATACTGTTTTGTTACCTGCATTTTTATTTTCATCGGCAGACGCGCTCTGGATGCAAGTACAGTGCTGACACTCCTACAGTTATATTAAGCGAGGTTTCGTGTAAATGTATAAAGAAAAAAGGCACTGTATATTTTAGCACGAGTACAACAAGCCCATGTACGGAATTAAAATGATAGGACATAGAATAGTCATTTTTTTGTAACAATTTAATTGGTTTAAAAGCAAACAAATTGGTCATTCTAAATCAAATAAATAATTGGTATAAATGCAACAATTGGAATATACGTTTTGAAAACATTCGGTGAGGAAAATGGCACATTTTTGTTTCATTTCGCAGTACATCGGAATGCATGCTCACAGGAACGTAAATTGGAAGACATATTGCGCTACTGAGTCGATGCTTTTCTAGTGAGACCAGGTTGCCTTGCTGCTGGTACAGCATTGACAGACAGTGGATCAGGCATGAATTACATACTGCTGCATCTCCAGTGTGTTTAGTTCCAAGAATAGCTTCCAGCTTTCCATTGTTAATGAAGATAATATAAAGTAGAGAAACCAAAAAGCACTAATCTAAGCCATCTAAAATCAGAAATATCAGGGGAATCCATGGCACTGTAGATAGCAGTCTTTCATATATCACGGCCAGAGGCCATAGAGAACTAATGCATTGTGCAGCAAGGTGATGAGATGTACCAAACATGCAAATAACATACTGCCAGGATGAAATGTTGCCTGTTTCATTTAATATCTGTTTCAGATTTTTCCCTGCACTTTTTGGAAGGAAATTGACACTTTTGTGAAAAAAAAAATGACTTACCTTTCATTTGACATGGGTGTTTATTATGTCAAAATCTGTATATTTGTTATATTACTCAATACAATGATTCAATTTATTTTTTTTGGCTATCTAATAAAGATGTTCGTAAATATAGCACATTTTACCACAAATTAAACATAGAAAGTTGAATTTCTGTTCATTAAGAATAAGGCAGGAATATTAATTTGAATAGCAGTGTGACAGAAATATAATGAGTTCTGGTGGTAAATCTCCCTCCCGACCTGTGAGGGCGCTAAAGAACGAGAGGAGAAGTATCTGGAAGGGCTGGCCTGACAGTTCGTTTCCGGGACCGGGAAGTGGGTCAGCCTGGAAGGAAGCGAGACTCTGTTGTAGGACCGTGTTGACGTGAAAGGTAAACGAGGGGCAGCTGCAAGTAATAAGGCAGCTGCAACCGTTTACCTGGAAATCATCTGGGACTACATATAGGGGCCAGGGTAGCGCTGATCTTCTCCTTCGTTTGGGTAGAGCAAGGAGAGAGAAGGACTGAGAGAGGAGCTCTCAGAAAGTGATTGAGGAAGCGTTTGTGTGTGAAGTATTGTCTTTGTTTGTGTCTGTCTGTCTAACTGTTCATTGTCTTCCACCACCAGACAGTTAAACACACCTCGGAGCTGTCGCAGAGGTCAGCACTAAATCCGAGCACCACTGCACTAAACGTTCACCCTTACCTGTGATTTCACTCTGCACCAGCACGACTGCACTCACCCGGACTGGTGACCGTGTATTGTTTTGTGTTCAGGACTGTGTTTTTGCGTTTTCCCGTGCTTTACACATTGCTGTGTATAGCGGGGATTTATTGTTTGACGGTCGCCAGACCGGGATTACAAATAAAAGCACGTTTTTCACCGAGTAACATTGTTTGTCTTTTACTCCTGCTCCCCATCACTGCTACACCTGTACCCCTTCACTAGCCACTTTGCCACACGTGGTGTCAGAACACGGGATCATGGACCGCAACACACTGGCGGAGCTGCTGCAGGCGCTGGAGAGCAGGCGGGGCGCAGAGGAGAGAAGGAGGGAGGAGCGCTACGGCTCATTGAGCGGGTAGGGCTGGCGTTGCCGCAGCAACAGCCCCTACCACAATACCGTTGATGTCGCCCGAAGGCACGGGCGATGAAAATGTCGGCGGAGGATGACCGAGGCGTATTTGGTGGCGTTGGCGGCTGGCCACCGCGGCGGCTTGGCGCGGGAGTTCTGGGCCAGCCAGCTGGGTCCCTGCCTGATCGGGAGGCTCAGGCAGCGTACCAGGCGATGAGCGACCATCACGCCACCGACTACGACCTGGTCAAGCAGGCTATTCTCCGCCGCCTGAATATAACAACGGAGACCCACCGGGCGCGGTTTAGGGAGTACCGGAGAGCCCCAGAGACACGCCCCAGGGTGGTGGCAGAAGCGGTTGTGCGACCACATGGTGCATTGGCTGACCCAGGAAGAAGACCGCCCAACAGATGGGGAAGCCATTGTGGTAGAGCAATTCTGCCATGTGGTCGGCGCCGAAACCCAAGCGTGGATACGGCGCCACAACCCTGACACCCTGGAGGAGGCAGTCAAATTGGCTGAAGATTTCGAGGACTCCCTGGCGTCTGCCGGATCGGGATCCTATCGACCCCTGCCCTTGAGCAATCGCCCTCTCTCTCCCTCTCCTCCAACACCACCACCCCCACCCCCGTGTTCCCAGGACCCAGACCTCCCAGGCGCCGACCCCATTGGGCCCCTTGCCTCCCCCATGGAGACCAAGGTTGGCCCCAGCTGGGGTAGAGGTGCTGCCCTGCCCGTTGCCATACCAGCAGCGGGACAGATTTACTCCCTATGCCCCTCTGTCCCTCCTATCTGTTTTAGGTGCCACCAGCGGGACATCTGGCCAGGTCATGCCCGCTGCCATGGAGTGTGGCGTGGCGGCGTGCAATTGGGCACCTGAGACTGGTAAGTGTGGGGAAAATGGTCGGGAGGGGCCTTGTCTAATCAATGTGGTTTTAGGGAATGTGAAAACCCACGCATTAGTGGACACAGGGTGTGAGCAGACCTTGATTAGGACAGCTCTCCTGGGCGGTGTGTCGTGGCGACCACGAGGTCAGGTGGCCATCTCCTGTATCCATGGAGACACGGCGACATACCCCACAATAAAAGTATATTTATCGGTAGGTCCGATAAAGCGTCACCTTGTAGTCGGGTGGCGGAAGGTTGCCACACCCAGTTATTCTGGGCGAGACTGGCCAAAATTCAGAGATTTAGTGCAAAAGTGGCAGTCTCGGCCACACACGTAAGCGTGGCAGAGAGAAAAGGAACGAATTGGTGATGTGTTTCCTTTTCACACTGAAATGTTTTCTCCTTTTTCCGTCCTAGAAAAACAAATAAGGAGAGACGGACCGCAAAATGGGAGGGAGCGTTGTTGAGACAAGGCTGGGGTCTGGTGGGAGAGTGCGGCAATGGTAACAAACGCCAGTCGAAGGGAGTGGGAACGCAGTGTGACCGAGGGAGCGAGGTTACTGGGCCAACTAGAGCAGAGGTTATTCCAGCCCCTCTCAATGTACCGGACCCGTGGTACTCAAGCGGACCTAGTGTGGGGCCAACATAACGACCGTCACTGGTGCACGCTTGGGGACAGGTCCGTCCATTGAAGGTAAGGATGTTGATGGCGCTGGGCGCTAGTATATCCACATTTCAGTATCAAGGGGCAATTACTGTATAGGGTAAACCTAGCCGCGGGCACAGGACAGCCTGTAGCGCAATTGTTGGTTCCCCGTCTTGTCGGCCCGAGGTCATGAGGCTGGCGCATGATATCCCTTTTGCGGGGCACCTCGGAGCCGAGAAGGCGAGGGAACGAATATTAGCTCGATTCTATTGGCTAGGTCTTCATACTGATGTGTCGAGATATGTAGCCACATGCCCAGACTGCCAGCGAGTAGCGCCGGGTCGAGTCGCCCGCCCTTTGGTCCCACTGCCGATTATTTCCACTCCGTTCGGCGCATTGCAATGGACATAGTGGGCCCTTTGCTACCTTCTGACTCGGGTATACGCATATATTAGTGGTGGTGGATTATGCAACGCGATACCGGAGGCAGTTCCATTGAGGTCCACTAGTGCCGCTGCAATAGCCACTGAGTTAGCGCAGATTATGGCTAGAGTAGGGATTCCCAAGGAGATTTTGACCGATCACGGAACCAATTTTCTGTCCAACACGTTACAGCAAGTGTATAAAATATTAAAAATACGTCCCATCAGGACGTCCGTTTACCATCCACAAACGGACGGTCTGGTGGAACGTTTTAATCAGAACTTTAAAGTCGATGCTGAGACGATTTGTAACACAGGAGCAGAAACATTGGGCATCGCTTCTTCCCTACCTCCTCTTTGCAGTGAGAGAAGTGCCGCAGAGTTCAACGGGGTTCTCCCCCTTTGAGCTCCTGTACGGCCGGCAGCCTCGCGGCATTCTTGACCTGCTGAGGGAGGGGTGGGAGGAGCACAAAGGCTCGTCCAAAAATGTAGTGAAGTATGTGCTCCTACTAAGAGATCGCCTGGATTTGGTCGGTCGTTTGGCCCAGGACAACCTCAGATCGGCTCAGCACCAACAGCAGCAGCATTACAACAAAAATGCACGGATTCGAACCTTTCGACCAGGGGACAAGGTAATGCTGCTACTTCCCTCATCAGAATCAAAACTGTGTGCTAAATGGCAGGGGCCGTATGAGGTGATTCGGGCTATAGGGAAAGTAAATTATGAAATTAGACAGCCCGATCGCCGGAATGAGCGTGAAATTTACCATGTCAATTTGTTAAAGCCCTGGCAGGCAAGGGAGGTCTTGTTTATAGCCCCAGGCAATATGGAGGATGATTTAGGCCCCTGTCCAGAGACCCCGCGCACAAGAGTGATTTCAATGGGGAACAATTGGTTCCAGATCAGCAAAGAGAGCTGCGTAAGCTTATTGAGGAGTTCAGCGATGTTTTTCTGGCGTGCCCGGCAGAACGAACTTAGTTGAATATGACATTATCTCTCCACCAGGTGTCACAGTGCGAGAGAGACCGTGCGGATCCCAGAAAGTCGACGAAGTGGCGTTCGCAAAGAGGTATGGGATATGCTCGAGCTTGGGGTGATTGAACCTTCCAGGAGCGAGTGGTGCAGTCCGATTGTCATAGTGGCTAAGAAAGACGGCACCAACCGCTTCTGCGTTGATTTCCGTAAGGTAAACGCTATTGCTAAGTTCGATGCGTATCCCATGCCTCGGGTCGACGAACTTTTAGACAGACTGGGAAAAGCGAGGTTTATTTCCACTCTGGACCTGACGAAGGGATACTGGCAAATCCCTTTAACCCGCAGCTCCAGAGAGAAAACCGCATTTTCAACACCAGAAGGGCTGTTCCACTTTAAAACCATGCCATTTGGGCTACATGGTGCGCCGCTGCCTTTCAGAGACTGATGGACCAGGTTTTACGCCCACATCATGAATATGCAGCAGCGTATATTGATGGCGTGGTGATTTACAGCTCCACCTGGCGAGAGCATTTGGCTAGGGTTGCAGCCGTTCTTCAGTCTCTAAGGGCAGCCCGGCTGACAGCTAACTTGAGAAAATGTGCGTTTGCAAAACAAGAAACTCAATATCTGGGATTTATAATGGGAAATGGAAGAGTGAGACCTGTGGTCACCAAAGTCCAGGCTTTGGTTGATGCAGCGATCCCCAAAACCAAGACTCAGGTGAGGTCACTACTGGGCTTAGCGGTTATTACCGCCGTTTCATCCCGAGTACGCCACAGTGGTTAACCCGTTAGTGGACCTCACCAAAAGAGTGCCCCAAATTTAATAAAATGGTCAGTTGAGTGTCAGGGGCGTTTGATACGATTAAACGTAGACTTTGCCAGGCCCCCACTCTTATTACTCCAGATTTCACCAAGAGATTCATCCTCCACACCGACGCATCGGATGTAGGTTTGGGTGCTGTCTTGTCCCAAAAGGTAGCTGGAGTAGAACACCCGATAGTGTACATAAGTAAAAAGATGTTGCCTCGGGGCGTAACTACTCCATAGTCGAAAAGGAGTGTTTGGCCATTAAATGGGCTACTCACTCTTTACGATACTACCTGCTGGGACACTCATTTGATCTGGTCACAGACCACGCCCCACTCACATGGTTAAGCACAATGAAGGACAGCAATGCCCGGATAACTTCGGTGGTATCTGGCATTGCAGCCCTTCATGTACCATATGGTACACCGTGCAGGGAAAGACCACCAAAATGCGGATTATTTTTCCGGGAGGGGAGTAATGGGAAAGGTAGATTTAGCCGAGTGTTCCTTCGGCTCCACTCTGAGCGGTGGGATATGTGACAGAAATATAATGAGTTCTGGTGGTAAATCTCCCTCCCGACCTGTGAGGCGCTAAAGAACGAGAGGAGAAGTATCTGGAAGGGCTGGCCTGACAGTTCGTTTCGGGACCGGGAAGTGGGTCAGCCTGGAAGGAAGCGAGACTCTGTTGTAGGACCGTGTTGGCGTGAAAGGTAAGCGAGGGGCAGCTGCAAGTAATAAGGCAGCTGCAACCGTTTACCTGGAAATCATCTGGGACTACATATAGAACCAGGGTAACGCTGATCTTCTCCTTCGTTTGGGTAGAGCAAGGAGAGAGAAGGACTGAGAGAGGAGCTCTCAGAAAGTGATTGAGGAAGCGTTTGTGTGTGAAGTATTGTCTTTGTTTGTGTCTGTCTGTCTAACTGTTCATTGTCTTCCACCACCAGACAGTTAAACACACCTCGGAGCTGTCGCAGAGGTCAGCACTAAATCCGAGCACCACTGCACTAAACGTTCACCCTTACCTGTGATTTCACTCTGCACCAGCACGACTGCACTCACCCGGACTGGTGACCGTGTATTGTTTTGTGTTCAGGACTGTGTTTTTGCGTTTTCCCCGTGCTTTACACATTGCTGTGTATAGCCGGGGGATTTATTGTTTGACGGTCGCCAGACCGGGATTACAAATAAAAGCACGTTTTTCACCGAGTAACATTGTTTGTCTTTTACTCCTGCTCCCCATCACTGCTACACCTGTACCCCTTCACTAGCCACTTTGCCACAAGCAGGTATTGCTTTTTTTAACCAGACAGCTTGTTTATCATTGGTTCATTGGAGTGGAGCTGCTTTTTCAATAGAGAAAACAATTTAATTAGCTCCTGTGGGGCTCAACTTTCTGTTCACAATATAGTGTGCAGGATCTGTTTCTGGAAAAAAATATATTGGTGCACTCTCCCAATTTATTTATCATTAGTCACAAACAACAGGAAGGTGGTGCTGACCTAAATTATTCCTGAAATATATGTCCTGCTAATGACGCCTAGCACAGGACTAAGCAATAGCTAATACTGAACTGTGTAATGTATTGCTGCAGCTAGAGTTCAGAGCAACCTTACCCAAAAATAAAATGCTCCTTTTGAAGGCTTGCAGGACTTAAAGCAGATAACAACTAGAGAGAGCTTGCTTAAACTTATTCCTGTATTAACCTATCAAGGTAAAGCTATTTAAACTGAACAATCACTCAACAATATTTCTTGACATCACTGGCCTCTTTTAAGAATAACATGAAAGTGTTCTAAATATTCTGTTGATATTTTGATTCCTGTTGAGTGCTGCGTTTGGTCAACGGCTCTGTATTTAAGGGCAATGATAGCACAGGGACAGCGACCGTTTAAGCCAGTGGAAGAATGGGACCAAAGTGCTACCATTTTGTTGTGCTCTTTCTTCTTCTGACACAGTGTAACCACTGTCAGTATACACAGATACTTCATGAAAGTACTCCCTTGTTATAAGACAGCCCTTTATACGGGTTATTAATCATGGCTTTGCTCCATAATGCTATTCCACTGGCTCTTGTGTTTTCGTTAGGAGGGGGTACAAACAGCACAGTCTCTTAACCAAGACATACCAGTTTTGTCAAAAACAAGTCTGATTTATTAACTCTGTCCATGAAAGATGGGTTTGAAAGGATTGTTTAGACTCCTGACAGACCCATCATAAAAAAGGTTCATTTAGAAGATTTGAAATATTCAGCAGAGCTTGGGATAATCCGGTAAAATGTTGTAATCCATTTAACACGAAGGCTTTCAAGCATAATCCTTCATTGTTGCAGCCAGATTTCTTTACACAGCCAATCATTGTGGTCCCTCCCAGGCTGAATGAGGTAACACTTTACTGATGGCTAGATTTCCTGCTTATCCCATTCTGCGTTGAAGAGAGGATGGATTAGATGCCTGTGGTGGAATAAAGCTATGGACCGTGGACTTGATGCACATATTTTGGCTTTTGCTAACAAACTGGAACTGTGAATTAGCAAGTATAAAAATGATGGCTATAGCATTTTCACTGTGAACTGTGATCAGATCAGATCTATGAGGCCCTGAAGGGTTGGTCAGTACTTTGCAGCTATCCTTTTCTTATTGGTCAGTAATGCTGATAGTTCTTTAGCACCTCCTACTCCGTTGCGAAGAGGACGGAGATCTGCACAGACGTGCCTTGGGTATATCCAGACAACTAGGCTAAATAATAGAAGCAAATCAGAAAATAGTTTCATACAAAATACGCCTTATAAAAAGTACACTTTATTTTACCATATTTTGTTCCCATAATTAATCATTCTAACCAAATGTAAGCCTGCTTTAATTCTTTACTAAAAATGAATGAATGAACTGCAGTAACTTATTCCTGGTTATGCAAAGTTTTAATAAAAACGTCCTTTTCTGAACTGCCACAAATGGAGACATAGAAGCCATGAAATACATGTTGCAGAAAACAAGCTCAGCAATAATAATTCCAACAAGCGTCTGCTTGGTATGTGTAGCTGATGTTATTGGGTATCCAAAGCTAGCAGAGTCTGTGCACTTACAGTCTGCTAAAGGACACCATCAATAACATTCAAGCAGCTGTCTTGCTATAAAACATTCTGCTGTACACCCAAGTGCATCTTTGAATCCAACATTTCTCTTTTAAAAACAAACTGGTCCATGCTTATTGGTTTTAAAAAAAAAAAGGTCAAGGGTCTGTAATTATGAGGGAAGCATCCAGCTGGTTCAGGAGCAGGAAGTTCATGGTGACGGGCCAGCTGCTTCCTGTAATGATTGACATGTTTTGGACGGTAGTCAGTGCTGTGCTTTGCAGCTTGTCAATGAATCATTCCCCCATTCACAATTAACACCAGGAATGACAAGCTGGACAGACTTCCTCAAAGTGAAAACAGCATGGCCAGTCATACCAAGAAAGCCCTGGGGTAGAAAATGCCAGTGCAGTACAGTTAAGATGCATATTATTATTATTATTATTATTATTATTATTATTATTATTATTATTATTATTATTATTATTGAAATGAACATCCTCAGCCCAGTGGTTTGGATTGTATTGTGCATCTGACTGAAGGGGAATACTTACAAGGTGGGATCCTTTTATGATTTAAAAAAAAAACAGATCTCCTACTAGTAGGAATTCTTTGGTGATGAACATTAACACAAGCGCTATTTAATTACATAATTCATTAGCAATGTGTTCTTCATGCATATTTTAATCTGCAACATGCATATATAATTAAAATTAGTTTGCGTACAACTTTGATTCTCATCCATAGGAGAGGCTTATAGGAGGCTGTGTGGTCCAGTGGTTAAAGAAAAGGGCTTGCAACCAGGAGATCCCTGGTTCAAATCCCACCTCAGCCACTGACTCATTATGTGACCCTGAGCAAGTCACTTAACCTCCTTGTGCTCTGTCTTTCGAGTGAGATGTAATTGTAAGTGACTCTGCAGCTGATGCATAGTTCACACACCCTAGTCTCTGTAAGTCGCCTTGGATAAAGGCGTCTGCTAAAATAAATAAACAATCCACAGATTGGCGTTAAATGCCTTTGCTTTCCTTATTCAAGTGAAAAGGTAGCAAACCCAGTCTAGCCCTGATTCCCTGAGTTGGGGTGGTTAGACACTGTCTTTAATTATCCTTTTCAGGCAACATTACTGAATTGTTTTTTTTGCTGATCTTTTATGCCCTGTTCCTCCATCAATCATCCTCAACAGCTTTTCAGTAGCTTGATCCAATGCTTCTCACACTGCATTGCCTGGTCTTCTAACCATTTCCAGCAGTTATACATGCTGCAGGAACACAGCATACAACTGATACAACATGCACTGGGTCCCATTCTGTACATCAGGCATCACAGGCATAATTCTTAATATTGGATGTCTCTCTTTTTCAGATCATTTTGATAGTGACACTAATAAGCAGTGGTTCTGTCCATCATCTGATAAGAACAATACAACAATAACAAATAAGAGGAGGCTGTTGGGTTCATCCATGCTGGGCTAGCTCGCTGGTCTAAAAGGTTTGTCAAGTCAGGCCTTAAAGAGTCAATATGATTCAGCATCAGTAACACGGCTAGGTAACCCATTCAATACCCTCACCACTCTCTGTGATGCTTTCCCAATGGTTTTCATTGGCAGCTGCTCAAAGCCATTAATGTTAATCCACTAAGACCCTAACTGGAATGGGTAGGACAGTGTTATATGGCAGCCAGTCCTGAATATCCAAGCAGAAGCTGGTCTGCCTGTCATGCTTCATGTCTTTCTATCACATTAAACCAGTGGGGTCAAGGGCTGAAGAGAAGTGCACAGCTCCCAATCTCCAGATCTCAATACAGCAAGCATGGGTCCCAAGTTTCATCAACATTAGTTCATTTAAAGTTATATAATTTACTATTTGAATTAAGAACTCATCAATCAATGGAGCGTACATACAATCATTATTCTGACTCTAGTCTTGTGCTGTGCACTGAGGTCGGGAACCAGCCAAGACCTTAAATCCAATCTTACATAGAAGTTGTATTTTTCGGGTTGTACAATGACTGTTGTGGGTCTGCGGGTTTTAATGTCAATTTGCGGGTCTGGCCAGTGAAATGCATTGTCACTTGGGTGGTCTGAGTAAGCGACTTGTAAGATGAATTTGATGTTTAGCTGTCTTTGAAAGTGCACCCTAATTGATCTGTAAAGTTACCTGTGATTTAAAAAAAGATTACAAAAATAAATGCAAAGTTTTGTGTTTGAAATACATCTCCCACAACTTTTTTTTTGTACACAGCAGTTTTCTATTTTTGAATCAATATAGTAACCTCAAAGTAAAATACCACTACCAGCTGTATTAAATGACTAATCTTGTCAATACATTCTGGTGCAACAGAAAATAAATATTTCAGCACTTTAACAAAACAGTGCAGTCCTTTACTAAGTTTGTAGGAAAGCATGTCAGTACACTTTTTTTCCATTTCCATTATGCTTTATTTATTTCAAACCCACACTGTCTATCCTTGCATTACCTTCTGTTAATGACAGTGACCGATACAGACTGTCAGAGAATGCAAGTGAAATAAGTGCAGCCTCTCCATTTAGAAAGCTGAGCCCGTGGAAGTGGTGCAGGATGATGTGAATGATGCGGCTCAGAGCACTCTTAAGTGCTTCTGCTGTATATGGAAAGGGCATTCCCACCACACACCATGAAAAAGGAAATAAACATTCATGAAAAAACATTCAGGATTTAGTTTCTCTCTCATTGTATCTTTGACTTGAAATCTTCTTACGTTTTCTTCCTTTTTTCATTTGATTTAATAACATTAAAAAAAAAAAAATCAATGTAGATTTCAGCCGAGCATGGTTCTGGAGCTAGAAAAACAGTCCTCTATCATCTTTACATCCTTACAATAGCCCAGGACATAAGATTTATAGAGAGCAGCATCCTAACAATAGATACTATTGATAATATACTGCTTCTTTTAGTGTTGGAACACAAAGACTTATTAATTTATTTTCAGGAACTGGCGTATTATCCTGATTAAAAGATCACTACAGTAATCTTCACTACAGTGTGCTTCACTACAGTAATCTTCACTTCAGTAATCTTCACTACAGTGCTACAGTTAGCTTTGTATTTTTTACTTTTTTTTTTTTTACCATGTTCGGCATTATAAGAACAGTTATGTTCAAGAAGAAATCATTTGCCCCATCAGTGCTCATCACTTATTATTAATGATATGCAAATTGCCTCCTCTGGTTCGTAAACTTTCTTACGCTGTGCAAGCCACAGCACAGGCTTTACTATGTCGAGGCATCTCCATTTAGATATATACAATGTATATGTTAATGCACACACATACCAACTGTCTGCACTGGATTTTCATTCCTTTCCATCGGCAGTGTTTTGTATCGCTTCTGAATTCATTCAGATACCTCCTGTAGCTAAACACTGAGGGCTAGTTGTACTAAAGTGTTGTGCCTTTCGCAATAGTCTCAAACCAGTTGCAAATGAGTCAGAAGACTAGGGTGAAATGTACTAAACAAGCCCAATGCTATTAGTGACTTTTTAGGGAATGGTTTGTGGTTCAACCTTAGATGAATATGTAATTATGGGCTTTTCTGCATAAATTCGCAAAAATGGGGTGTGTTCTCAAATATTATAATGAGATGTATGAAAGCTCCCGGCAATTGTGACACTTATAATTGCATCACCCAAGTACCTAATTTTCACTAGTCAGGGGGTACTTACAAGCCTTGAAAACAAATTTCTATGACATTTCTGGTTTCCCCAACATGCTGGGAGCAATAGACTGCTACTTGCATGCATAGATGTTATCCTTTGGGCACCCTCTGCTGCAGCAAACCAAATCTCAGCTCCCGCTATTTATTTGAACAGTGTCGCACGACTCTCGCAATGCTAGACCCAACAAATATTTGAATTAGTATATTGCGGTTCTTTTCATTAATGTATTTTTTCTTAGTACATATGACAAAATGTATACTTTGCGAAAATGCAAATTGCTGTATGTTTGAGCTGCGACTGTCCCAACTTATTGCATCTACCCCTGATTCATTAACTCAGTGAATGAGTCAGTAGACTGAACTCAGTGTAAACTTTAATAAATATTGAATGTTAATAATTAACTATTAATACTCCATTAATGTCAGGTAAGTTGAATTGAATTATTTCTTGCAAATGCTGTGCTTTTTCAAAATGCTTTTTTTGTGAGATATTTACATATTAATGCAGTTTGACTCTGCGTTAGATTTTGTATTTACATATTAATGCAGTTAGACTCTGTGTTAGATTTTGTATTTACATATTAATGCAGTATGACTATGCGTTAGATTTAATATTTACCAGTAAAACAAGAAAACCCATCAACTTCTCCAGTAGACAATAAAATTACCCACCTCTAAAACTCACATTAAATATATTATAAAGTGTGTGTTGGTCACTCTAAATTGCCCTCTGTGTGAGTGTGTGAGTGAGTGTGTGTGTGGTGCCCTGCGATGGACTGGCGTCCCGTCCAGGGTGTAGTCTCGCCTTGCACCCTGTGTATGCCAGGTTAGGCTCCAGCTCACTGCGACCCTGTAAAGGAGTAAGCGGTTTATGATAATGGATGGATGGATAAAGTGTGTGAAAGTTGATGAAACTGCCTCACAAAATGATTACATTGTTTTATTCCACTACCATTTAGTCTAAAGCACACTCCTTCTTGGGGGCAGGATTTCTGCCATGCGTCAGAACAGCTTGTTGGTTGGCTTTGTTTGTTTAATTGGCAGGACTGTTGGAGGATCTATTAGTAAAGAGAAGGTGGACAAGACATTACTGTTAAAAAAATGATGGTGGAAGAGCCCTTCAAACGTCTCTCTTAAACTTATTGTAGCTCTAGCAGGTCAATCAATTAACTATTAAGTAATTAATTAACTAATTGGCCAACCAATCAGGTCCTCCCATTCCAACTGCAGTCTCACATGGGGAACTTGGCCAGCCAGACAGATAATCAACTTCAACCCTGACAAACGCAAAACTGCCCACATACCATATGCAGTATATCACACAATATGCAATATTTACCTGTGTAATGATCACAGAGAGATGCCTTCAACCATGTATCTCCTTTCCTCAGTGCTAGAAATATCTGCAAAGTGGAAATTATTTTTCTGGTCCACTGGAGTAAAACGTTTACAAAAACTAAAAGCATTAAAGATGTGTTTTAGTGGACACCAGATCAGATTAATCACAGGGACGTGAAGCGCACAGCTGGCACTCCTCAATTCACTTCACTAATGGGTCATAAAGACATTCCTTCTTGTATGCCTTACTAAAAGCTTCCAATATAGACTTTAAAGTGCCTTTTAAAAACCAATGCCTATTACTGCACTAGCAATAACAATGCTGTGGGATTATATATATATATATCTAGGCGGTATATCACAGAATATCCTGTTTGTGTACACAAATGCAATGTGGGCTTACTTTCTATTTTCAAAGAAATTCTATGTAGATCGGAGTGAGCAAAGTGATTGCAAATCTAAATAAATCTACTGGGATAATGTGGAAAATAAACTGAAGAATGCACTACCAAATCATTTCTCTACTAGAATGCAGAACACTGATTGAGTGATTTTGAAGTAATGGGTGAACATACAGCTTTATGTTACTATGTTGGATGCAGTCTCTCATTAGAACAACCTAATTTCATTTCTAAATAGAAAGTCATCTTTAATCTTCCAGTACATTTTAGAGTTGATTTACTTGACTTAAAATGTGATTGGTCAAGATAGACAGTGAAGTCCTTTTAATGCCCCTTTTACATACTTTTAAAGACGAAATCTGACTCAAGAGACTCAGGCATACTGAGATGATGGAATTCCTAACATCGTAACATAAATTAACCTGTGCTCAGATCAATTGAAAAGAGCCTATAGACATGGCTTTCAAAACACTGGATCTAATTCTCACAGTTTAAGGAATATCTTGAGACAGTAACAGTTGCAAGCTGAAAGGTACTGTCTCTTATAAGACAAAGGTTGGCACTGAATTGGAAATGAATCACACAGTGGCTTTCCTGTCAGTTCTCATCTGAATGTGACATGAAATATTACAGCCGCAGAGCTAATGCATAGTAGTTTTTACAGTTTTCGATGGCGAGAAACCATCGGGTCAGCAGAATGAAACATGTACAAAATCTCCTGCTTTTTAGGGTTAACCATGCATTTAGTTTATTACAGAAAGGCCACCGTTTCTGTTCTCCTAAGAAGCAAGAAAATGTGGATACAAATATATTTTTAAAAACGTGCTTAAGGAGAAATGTGTGTAACACTGTGTATTAAATGTCTTCAAATGTGGTGTAATAACATTGTTATTACATGTGTTGTTGCATATTAATTACATATACACATGTAATTGCAGTGCAATTACGAAATATGCTCTCTCAACTGTCAACATTATTTTTGCCTATACACATGTTGTTGCATTATAACTACACAACCATTGTGTATGCAGTGTTGTTACAGTAACTGCACATACTGTAAAGTGTTACCGAAATTTACACCGAAAACAGCAGCAGCAAGTAGAAAGGGTCTTATTCACTATTTCTAATTAGAATATGCACCTGAGATTGTTCTGAGAACATTGCAAAACTTTGAGGCCACTATTTTACAAAAAAATTGTTTTTTTTTTAGATTATGAGGTCCACCGAATAGTATGCATGGTGTATGCATCAATCTCACAGCCAAGATATGAAAAGGATTAATTAATGCCCTGCAGTTTGCTGGCCATCTGCTTATAAAGCAGATGGAAAGTTGTTTAAACTAAATGCCCAATGAGGAATAATTTGCCACATGGTCCTGCAACGTGCTTACCAGAGTTATACCTGGAGGAAAGGGACAATTACTTTCCTTGAGAAGCATCTGTAATTTGAACAGTCATGATTGGAGTGTAGGGGTAGCATTACACCCAAGGCAGGCTGGTGGAGGGAATAGTAATCACCAGTGACAGGAAGGGGAAGTTAAGCTATGGGGAGCACGCTTTTACTAACAATAAAGAGAGCCCAACCTGCTGCTCCTGAATGCTGAAATGAACTGAGCTGATGAGCTGTCTCCCAGCTCCTCCAGATATGCGGTCAGGCTAAATTGGAAATTAATCAGCCAGGTGAGTTGCTTACCTCCGATCGGGTCAGACTAACCAGTCCAGCCACATTGTCACATGGATGAGGGACTGGGATACCCATGGATGTGTGTTTGATGCAATCCAGTGTGATTCCCCCTCTGCTGTGAAATGATCTAACAATGCTGCTGCAGCTTATCCAGGCATGGTATAGACTGATCAAATCAACAGCTTAGTCAGCTCCTTGAGAGTTCAGTGCAGAAAAAAATGTAAAGCCTTGTGGAAATGTAGGGAAATTCAATTTAAATGAGTAACAAGTATATAATTTCAGGGGATAAACAGAAATGCAGATCAGTGCAGGTTTTCATCCTTGAAGTGAATCATTGTATAGGATTATTATTTGGAACTGTAAAGAATTTGTTTTGAAGGACAGCGTCTTCAATTGCCTAGACTAGTCAAACCCTGTCTTGTTCTGTCCCAGTAGATTCCACAGTGCCATACACAGCAGTTTTTTGTTTCTGCTCCCATGCTAAAGAACTGTAAATGAATGCCTGCAGATTCCTTTTCCGTTCATTGTGCTTGTTTCTTCTCATTCTGTAAATCATAACGAAACAATTGCACTCTGCTTCTATGTGTCCTTGTCATTAATTTGTAATTTGATTCGACTCCAGAGTAATGAAAGTGTCATTGGGCTGTACCTAGGAATGCCATCCGCGGCAGTCAGCAGCATGTTTGGAAAGCAGTAATAAATGGTGAAAAGAGTTTTCTTTTCAATTTAACCCCATAATTGCCAACTGGCCACACCTATACAGTACACACTATCCAGATGCATACTTAACCGTGCATAGACTTTAGAGAGGCTTTGGGGAATCCTCTAACATGCCATCTGTATTTGCTTTAAAACTGGCACACTGCCCTGGCTCCTAACCTAAGACACGTACTCTTTGGTAGTTAAAATGCAAAGCACTTACCTCTGTGCTTCTTCATCAATGTTGCCCATTCTCTTTTTATTAGACCAGGAAGTGGTTCTTTGTCAGAACTTATTTGTGTGCCATGGAACACTGAACAACATAGACAGCAAAATATGAAAACCGTCTCTGCTTGTGATGAAGGCAGACAAACTGTTAGATGTTTTGCGCTGAATATTATTAGTCCTCCATTTCCGGTCAAAACACATGGCTGTGCCCTTGTTCTGGCTTGAGCCTGGGTGCACCAATTCTATTTACAGCTTCACAGATTGAACATTCATGAGACTGCTTTCCATTATTTACAGTATGTTTTTGTTTTTGGGATTTTAATGCCCGTAAAAAGATAAGGAACTATTTAGTGACCTCAGAAATTGATTTTGTATTCTCCATAGTCCATCAATTGGAGGAACAAAAGTATTGTATTTATTGGATACAGAATACAGAATACATGTTTAATACAGAACACATGTTTAAATGCTATTTGTACTTATAATTTTGTTCTTAAACATGGATGTGTTCCAAAATACCCCACACATTGTGTTCCCATGCCAGTAGAGATGAACGGCTCAGCCACATGGCTACCAACTGCTTGCCATTATATTTATTAGATACTGTATATTTTTATATTGCATATTCCTGTTCAGTCTTGGCAGAAAAACAAAAGCATTATAAAACTGAGATGCAATGAACTGGGAAGGGATAATAAACCACAATGCAAACTCATTTGAAATGCATCCTTATGAAACCTAGTCAATGTCAGTACTATTAGAAACAGTAGTTGTTTTTTTTTGTATTGTTTGTCATACAAATAATCTGCATGGATTTTTCCTAACTGACAAGAGCTAATGAACCCCAACGACAGCCAATCTGCCTCACGCTGTCTCCCACAGATACACTGAGATGCCAGAGCGATGCTGTGATTGCTGTTTACTCTAATCTGCAGCATCTGAGTCCCAGAAAGGCTCTGCAGTTTGGAAGCACAGGATAAATAGCTTCAGATCACCGCAAGTCCGAGAGGTAAGATAACCCTTTATTAAATGCTGTCAAAGGCGCTGACATGTGCAATCAGAGGTGGGCTGGGATTAGTCTTTTCTTGTGAGTACAGACAGCAGCACCATACGCACACCATACTGGGGTAGGCTGATAGGAAAGTAAAGCCACATTTCATGCACCTGTCATTGAAAATCAAAGCAAAGATTGGGCCAGGCAGGCATCTGTTAACCCTCAATTGCTGAACCAATTACAATTAAGGCAGACCAGTTTGAATTGACCTCTTTGCAGGCTGAACCGTGACCATTAATCATCCCCAAAGCAGCATTTCTTTCCTCAAAACACGAGGATGAATGCAAAACAAGGAGTGCTGACCCAGGCTTTTTACCTCTCATGAGCATTCACAGAATTCAAACTTATTGTGTCGAAGATATTTTGTTTGCTGTCTTGTTTTGTTTTGTACTTTTATACAGGATATGCAGATTTTTCAACACTGTGGATTAAAAAGACTCAAACAATAAACCTGTATCTTCATGGTATTAGCAAGTAATTTGATACAAGGAACTATCTACATATTTTTATATCCACATATAACATTTAAATACAAGAAATAAATCTTTAACAGAAAAGAAATGTGCTGGTGCCCATAAGAGATAGGAAGTGTTTTTGATTAGCACGCCTTTACTGTACTATATAGCATGTTGTAAATGTGGTAACACTTTACAGTGTGTCTCTCACTCCTGTGCATTTACATAGTAATTACTTAGTAAATACATGTGCACTTACACATAATTACAATGTCATTATGCATAGTTACAATATACTTAAAGAGTAAGTAGCAGGGTTCAGAAAAATATAGCATTATACATCCCCACGTGTTGCTACAACTGTTTAAATAACATACCGGTATTTTTTTTCTTTTCAGTATTAACATTCTGACACATTTTCAAAGCTCTTTTCAAAATGTCCGCTCTTGGTTTGAGATCTGTCCTCTAAATCACTGCAGGAAGAGCGACAAAAAAACAAAACATAACTTTTCTGATACAATTGTGTACTTACATATATTGTGCAAAAATATTTACACGCTAAGTACATTGTAACTATGCATAATAACATTGTAATGATGTGTTAGTGTACAGGGTAATAAGAGACATTTAATGTAAAGTGTTACCCTTTACATATTCCTATTTTTGTGTTCCCAGTTGGCAGAGCTCACTTGTATATTTTCTTGGTTTTCTTTTTCCTTTCTGTCTTTTACTATGAATCCGACAGGACTCTTTCTTCCTCCTAATTTAGTTAATAGCACCCATTTGAAAATGGTGATGGACTGCCACCATTGCAACTCAAATAACTCTCTGAATCATCAAGGCTTGCAAAACGCTGTTTATCATTTTATATGGTTATAATGACGTGTGCATCATGCACTCACAAAAACATATTTTAAATAAATTCTGATAATGTATCATGAAATGACTGAATAAGAAGCAGATGGCTTTGAATTAATGAGAGCAGTGGTTTTTTAATCATAGGAAAGGGGGTGGGGGTTGTTACTAAAGTAAACTCGCTGTGATATTACATATTTGAAACAGCTATTCTCTCATTTGTCTCCATAGCTTTATTTTCCCCCTGTGTAACATGAAAGCACAACATTTACTAGTGAGTGTATTTATGAATCCAGCTCCGCTTTCCTGATTCAGATATGTCCTTGTTTACCCTTATTGCTCTCAACCCTACATTTACCTTTAGCACCTTCTGCTGGGTGTCCTACAAGCACTACTGACCAAGTTCCCCTGTTCTCCTAGTTTACCCCCATAGAAATCATTGTTCTCAATGGCAATACATTTATTATTTCGAGATGAGGAGTATGTGAGTGCTTAGCTTTGAAGGGCCATCAATTGAAATTCAAGTCCCAAAAACTCCAACAAAGTGCATGATTTAAGCGATCGTGCAGCAATTACCAAAGAATATAGTGCTCATCACGACCATGCCAGCTTGCATCATCACTGTAAATCCTGGTGTTTAAAAAATGGCTTTAATGTGCAGATGACCTTTAAATCGTGAAAGGTAATTTGCTAAGAACTGCTCTATTATCATCACCACTCTATACAGGAGATGGTTTGCAAACAAAATAAATAATGCCTGTAATTGCTGATAGCTATTGTTATAAAAGCTGGGGTGGGTTAAGATGACTAATGCTGGAGTTAAAATACACCCAAAGCTATCAATCAATCGATCAATCAATCTTTATTTCTTATACAGCAGCTTTCGAGATAAATTGACTCAAAACACTTTACAGATACAAATAACAAAAAATGAATAATATAAAATACTATCAGTCCTTTCATTTCTTGCCATCTTGTATCTGTTCTGGGAGCCTGTTTTGACCACTGTGATGAGGCTTGTCGAGATAGGAACCACACACTGGGGCAGCTCAGGGGGCAGCCTGCCACTCATTTTAGTCTCAGTAAGGATCTTCTGCCATGCCCTGCAGACAGAGTTCCAGTACTGCCTTGAGATAAACTAGTCTGGCTTGAATACACTGTGCCCTATTTTGAAGTAAGTGTGTATTTCTTCATATCGTACTTGTTTCCAGATTAACCAAACAGAGTTCTTTTGTGAGCGTACTTTAGTGCGGGAGAGACGTCTGGTTTGGTTATTTTCTCGATGCCTGAGATAATCAGCTAGGGTTTGTTTTAAGTGAACTGAAGTCTGTTAGTTAGGACGCTTGTGTTTTTTTTTCTGAACCTAGGGTGTGGTTCATGCATTTCAGAAATGCATGAAAACAATTCAAACCATAGTTCAATTAGCACCACACTTGGAAACCAACTCAATATAAAAGGGCCCTACATGGAACTGCTCTGTGGTCGGGTCACAGGGGCTGATCTGGTTGTAGCTCACAGACTGAATAGCTTTCTCACTGTACACCCTGTGAAAATGAACCACAATAACTTGTCTCTTTTCCTTATAATTGCACTCCTGGAAAGTATCTTTCCAATTAGACACTTCATCTGAGCTCAGCTCTTTCTAGTTTCAGATATAGCATGGTCAGAACATCCAGATGAGTTTGAAAAAAATCTGAAGTGACACAAGGGAATACTCACATTAAAATACACTGGCATTCATCTTATTAAATGAACGAGTCTCACTGCAAATAAGACTTGACTGGTCTGCAGCTCAGGCAAACACATAACAGGACTAATAAAAAGCTGCCATCTTTAGCGGGCACATTGGCTAAATGTGTTTGCAGTAACCCACAGTAACGTCAAAAGCTTCATAGACTTTTTGTAAAAGCACAGCGATGGGCCTTAGGCAGTATCTAGCTTCAGTAAGAATAAAAGCAGGCCAGCCAGCATGGTATGGCTGTGACATATCAGCATTGTCTTCTTTTTCTTACATTCACATTGTACTGTATAAGTTGTTGTTCCTGTCATCACACCCCTGTCTAACCTCCATGTCCCTCTGGTACACTGGAGTGTAACTGTGAACCTGCCCCCTGCAACGCTCTGCTGTTCACCTAGTGGATGGAACCCTACATTTTCCGAAGGTTTGGTTTATTACCACTTGGAGCACTAGGTAGCGTGCTACAGGAGGGCAGGTTGGCCCTAAGTTGTTTTTTATTGTTGTAATGGTTCTATTCGTCTCAGAAAATGTGCCTCTGCCTTTGCACTTGCTTTAAATCAGGGCCCCTATTCTCCTAATACAGATCCAAGCGCCTTAAAGAACTCTCCACCAGAAGGATCTATGTCATTGTTAATAAAAGCCTAAATTAAGTTTCAAATTGCAATTTGCAAATCTAATATTGAACTGCCAGAAATGTTTATTAGAACAAATGTATCAAAGCTAAAGGGAGGGGAGATTTCCAGCCCGCTCTTTCACAGGACTGAGAAGAACTGAGCACAGTTTTATTTGTCTTAAATACATGTTCGGACATGGAGTTTGCACAAAAAAAAAATACAGATGCAGTCACTATACAGTATTTTCCATCATGCCTGTGCATGGAAACCATTCATTTTCCAGTTTCAAACCACAATTAGGCCCTTTAATTGATACGAATTATATGCAAAGTTTGAAATATATGAGTGCACAATACACAACATCGTAGGAACCTGTTAATTGCAAGATAATATTTCCTAACTTTTACTTTATTTTCAATCTACGCTTTTTTCTAGTACCAATCAATTCTAATGAGGAAGCCTCTTCGAATTGAATTAGATAACTTATCTGAGCACTTTATGTAGGCTTTTGTCTTTGCTGATCACATCTGGGCATGAGGCTTGTTAAACTGTGTATGCCTTGATTGCTTTTACCATATGACAGAAACCACATGCAAGTGATAATAATTAAATCTCACTGTTGTTAATGAATATTTTAATTAACATTTAAACATTCATGAGAACATAGAGCACAAAATGATGCAATATGGATCACAGACATAAAAAAAGCTTCAGTCCCAGGCAGTAAAGTACAAAAACATTAGCAAGTTCATAATATAACATCCACTGAGGTTAATGGGTCAGTGGTTTTGTTAGCTTACCAAAAAGTCCAGCAGCTAATATATACAATAGTAGCAGAATTATATATATAGCAAAACAAAAACAATGTTGTTTTTTTTCCAAACCTGTCCGTAGATTCCTTCCACGGACCAGTAGTAGCATTGCATGCAATAGAACAAAACACTGTTGTTTAACAATAAAAGGGAATAACTTTTCTGTTCTTTACTTTTTTGACTTTTTTTTTGGAGCGAGAGAAACACACATGCACACATGCGCATTTTGAATTTCCTTCAGCTTCCTGCTTTTTTCTAAAATTCCAACCCCCAAATGAAAACAGAAAGTTTCTAAAATTTAAAGAGGCATGCTGTGCACATCTGAGACTAGACAGGTTTTTAAATTGGCCCTAAAACTGAAATAAATGAATTCATAAACTGAGCCTGATTCATACATTTCATCTGCAGACTGATGCCTCTGACGTAGTAGGACTAGGGACGGATCTCCCAGGAGGTAGAGGGCGTGGGGCTTTGGTATTGTTTGTACATTAGTAGGAAGCTGCTTGCGTGAGAGACTCAGAGACCAGGTATGCTGTAATCGAGGAATAAATGCCTAGCCTTCATAAAAGAACAAAATGAACCGAAAGCAAGCTTCTGAGCGCCTCTCTTCCTGTGTGTGTGGGCCCGTCCGCCCGCATGCAGTTATTGTAAAATTTCCCAAACAAACAGCGACCTCGTGGGGCCCCAATTCTGCTGGGGGCCCCACGTTATAGCATAATTTACATATAGGTTACTTATTCCATTAACGAGGCAATAATGTTATGGTGTCAGACAACCCGACAGACGCACACTGCTGTAATAAAGATTAGTGTCAAATCAGTGGACCCTGAGAATGAACAAATAACATACTTTGAATTGAAAGAAAAGAAAAAAAAGAAAAGGATAAGAGTTTTCTTCTACCATTTCTCAACAGCTATATTGCTGAGTTCTTGGTACAATTGTTACAAATAAGTGCCTCTAATTACTGTGTATCTACATAGTAGTTCCTTAGTAAATACATGTGCACTTACACATAATCAGAATGTTACAGCACAGATACAGTAATGCATTTCGTGTAAACACTGAAGAAGAGCGTCCTGTAAAAACTTTAAAACACACGCAAGCTTTGAAAGAGCCAAAGAAATAATAATAATAATAATAATAATAATAATAATAATAATAATAATAATAATAATATGGCCAGTTGGCCTCTGTGTAATTATAAAGCAAACTACTGTGCAACTTAACTTCTCACCACTGTTTCTATAGCAATGCCAAGATCATGCACTGCATTTTTGTGTCATTTTTGTTGGTGTATGCAGAAAATATATTCAGGTTATTCTTGAATCTATTTTTAAAATGCCTGTACTGTTGAATCTGTCATGCTCTTGAAGTATGATGAAGATTATTGATGACAGCTTATGAAGATGATGCAGCCTTAACAAAATCTCTTTACCGTTGAATATAAATGGCAAACTTGAAACCCACAGTTTTACCAGTGCTGACTTTTTTTATACCAGGGATTTTCCTCTTGCGCAATTCGAATTATGATTTAATAATGACTCACCAGGGTGGACTCAGTTCATCCAAAATGTATTAAAAAACTGCTTTTATAGGGATGGCTTGGGTTTGATAAAATAAACAGCTCACCATCATCACTGCATTATTAAAGAAGAGGTGCGTGAACAGCACTGAATGCTGTGCCCAAGGCCTTGTCTAAACTGTACAATGCACTGCAATTACTGCATGCCACAGCCACTGCTGCTTTTAACTGTTAGCTAAATTGCATTTGCATATTAATGTTTCATAGCACCCGAGTCTATTTAGTTTATTAATATTCTTTAAAATGCCACTTTTGTTAGTTGTCGGCACTGTGCCCTTTTTCATGGAGATGATTTGAATTTTGATTTGAATTCAAATTTATGAAGAAGAAAAAAGATGAAGCATATTAAAACCGGAGAGCAGAAACACACTAAAGTGTTTATATTTGAGAAATGAAGGTTATCCAGATTTGATTAATAACCATTTAATTGAAGCTGCTGCAATACATGTAGCCCACAGCCTCCAGCAATTCCATATAAACAATACTGCATTAACTAGCATTCTGCATTGCAGGGTGGTGTAGTACTACTGTATTGAGGACTAAATGCAGACTACAGAGGGTAGTTCAGAGCATGCTGGATCCTACTTTCCTTGGAAAAGTATGTATGTGTGTATTTTACATTGACTCAAACTCTAAACATCTTAAACAAATAGGCTTTACTCCTTGTCCGTATAGCACCATTAACCCAGCCAAAATAAGCAACGTTGTAGTGCCTGCTTTCACGTCATAAACACTGCACTGCTTGGTGGGATGCACTGCTTTGACAAATATGAAATGCTCTATGACAGTGATAATCTTGCTAGTGTAATAAGAGGTAATCAAATGGGGTTTAAAGACGGTAACACTTTGCATTAAGTGTCTCGAATGAATGTGTATTTACATAGCAGTTACTTAATAAATACATGTGTACGTACACATAATTACAATGTTACTATGCATAGTCACAATGTACTTAATGTGTACATCTTTTTGCATGATAATAACCCTAACCCTTTTCTGATATACAGTAATTGTGTACTTACATACAGTATATTATGCAAAAAGATTTTAAGTGCATTAAGTACATTGTAACTATGCATAATATTGGAATTGTGTGTAAGTACGCATGTATTTACTATGCAAATACACAGTATTTATAAAGTGTTACCTTAAAGCCACTTCTTACTTCTTACTTACAAATAATATGACCTGAGATAACATATAACTGACTTGACTATGCAATAAAATATATATACAAAGGTTTTAAAGGGCACATAAGGACCTTTTTATTTTATTGTGTTACATGTACCCATGTGTTGCTACAACTGTTTACGTAAGGTGTGTGTGTATTGTTTTAACTACATTTCCCATCATTCCCTGCTCACATAAGTAACTGAGATGGATTTACCAGTGAGCAGGAGGATGATGGGAAATGTAGTTCTGAGAGTTCCATGCGAGTACATGGGAAGCCATCTTGAGGCAGGGAATGCAATTTAAAAGTTCAAAAAAGTGGTCAAAATGTAAAAAAAAAAATTAAAACAATACACACACGTAAACAAAAAGGTCCTTATGTGCCCTTTAAGCACAACACATTCAATGCTGTTGGTTTTTCAAACCTATTTAATGGATTTAGTTCATTGGGTTTGCTTTGCATTTAATAGTTAATTTGATGAAGCAGGTCCCACTATGTATATAGGTACGGTGATTCACAAGCTGCAAAGCAAAGAAATGACTATGAATTTAAATCCACAAACACCACAGCATGCCCATTAACATCCCATTTACTTGACTCAGCCTGAAGCAGCACTCGCATACTGAACGGGGTTCCAGGCAGCTTTGCAACGCTATTAACAAGTGATGCTCAGTAGATACAGCAAAATCAAAAGGCTGTGGAATCCCCAGATAAAGGTTTAGTCCTCTGCAATACTGCCACCTATGCATACCGCAGTGTAACAACAGGCTTTTACTTGTGTCCCAGGTTTGTCATCATAGACTTGAACCATAGACTGAACCAACCTCTAATTTTATCTCTTGGCCTAAGACAACGTAACACTCCAGGGCAAATAACTCACCAGAAGGCTTTTAAAGTTGGAGATGCAAGAAGGGCAAAGACAGCACAAAGTATATTTTATACTCGAAGAACCATTTTAGTTGGATACTCGCTTCCAGTTGGAGCCGACACAATTTTGAATGGGGAAGACGAGCAAACAAAGCACTACAATAATCTAACCAAGAAATAACAAAAGCATGAGCCACCAGCATCTCTGCATCTTTATCAAAAGAAGCATTTAAAAATAAGGCCTCCTTTTTAAAAAACAAAGCATCTTTACAAGTACAGTTAAAAGGGTTAAATGTGTTGTGAGCTTCCTCTAAAACCTGGTGCTAACACAAGAAGACAAGGAATACTGAGCAACAGAGATAATCCTAATTGGCTAATTTGGGGGGAGTTTCCATGGTAATTCAAATTCCTAAGAGACTTCATAGTTGATTAATCACAAACTTTTATCATCAGATGCCTGGGGTTGCCTTGGCTATCCTTGCAGTGCCTGCTTTTCAGTGCCTACACACACATACACACACTTGTGTAAGGAAAATGAAAGAAAATATTAAAGAAACAGCTATGGTTTCCATGGAGATTTGCCAATACCTCATGTAAAATGGTAAGGGACCCAGAAGAGGCTGTAAAGGACATGAGTTTCAGAAAACAAGCCCTGACCAGGGCCAACATGGCATGTCCTTTGGAACAAAGGTTGCCCCGGAGGTCCAGCAGAATAATAATGGCTGCGTGGGGAAGTTGTGTTTATCCTGGTTCCTCACCATTTCACAAGCGGTGTAGACTGTAGAAACTTGCTATGGTCCTAATTAATTCAGAACTGACATGTTTTCTAAGATCAATGCAGTGACATCAGGCGTAAATTAACACTGAATGAATCTGAACGCTGAAGCGAAGAGAATACATTATAACCATTACTCCAAATAAACCAGACGGTTGATGATAAAAGCAGCTTCCCAACACCTTCGGTCTGCTGTCACTTTTATGTTTTGAACACTATCTTAAGCCTGTTTACACCATGCCCAAGTGAGCCAGAGTAAGGAGCTCCAGCATAATGGAAAGCCACAAGGGGCAGCCAAATACAAACTGTGCCAAACTGTTAACACAAATGTCAAACTGAAAAGGACAGTTCTGCATGTGTTTATACTGTCTGCATGATGCAGCGTCACCAAAGCCAAGTGCAACTAAACCTACATTTAAACATCGAAACCACTTTTTTTTTTAAGGTTTGAAATATACTGTAGAATGTTTTTAGTCAACTTAATTATATAGATATTATTGATACTTATTTGGTGCAATTGACCTGCAGCCATATGTTAAATTAAAAGTGTGTAATACAGGGTTTCCCGTAAATCAATAGTATTTAGGCAATATCAAATACTATTAGGATGTTCGCTGTTGTCTGTTAAATCTGAGCAGCCACCCCATCATCAGAATGCATTTCACAATTGAAAAAAATGAGACACACTAATAATAACAAGTGTGTCCCCGACGCCTGATTTATGGGACACCCTGGATTAATATTGACAACCAATTCATATTCAGTCATCAAAACTTGGCATGGTGATGTTGCGATCTGTCCATCTGGCCGCCTGTATCTATGTAGAAGTGCTTGAAGCTGCTGCTGTATCATGCAGGGCTGGAAGCATTACCAGACAGACACAGTTAGATGCTTGCAAAGCATTGAAAAAGCATTGTACAGAACATAAGCCTGTGCACGCTGTGCATGATCTTTGTGCTTGTATAGGGTGGCGTGTATAGGATGGCATGTGTGTACTGTGTGTATGGACATGTCAGAAATACTGACACATCAGACAGTTAAAAAAACAGAGCTTCATGTAAAACGCTTCTTATCTCAGTTATAAAGGAAATGTCGCGTTTTACCTACAAAGGATAGAAAGCAGGAACTGGGTTACCATAGCAATTGTTCATTAGAGCCCACAGTTACCTTGGAAATAAACTGCTTCCAGCTAGCTAGGCTGCTTTTCTTGCATTTGTTGACAGAGAAGGTAGAGTGGGTGTAGAGGGAGAGCCCAACTTTCTTTTTAAAGAGACTGTGATGTACAGTGACAACGAAAGCTGGGGAGCGAGGCAGCCTGTTCGTTTTATATGATACTCATTACCTGTCAGAAACGCAGTGTTTTCAAAGTTTTCTACCAGACGTCTCAAGGCAGTCAAACTCCTTTTCAAATTGAGCGAGGTGTCTGATTGCCTTGCTCTTGGGCTGCATGTGCAGCTGCTGCTGTCCTTCAAACCACAGCCTCTGAGTCAGAAGTACCACAACCCACTGGTAGTTTTGTTATATGAAGAAGTTACTTTTTCATGACAAGAAGAAAACAAACAAATAAACAACTAATTAAAAATCAGACTGGTTTGAATTTCAAACATCAATTTACTGCCAGGTTCTTAACAAGCTGAACATGTTTTTTTTTTTTTTAATACCAGACAGACAGACTCTGAAAAGCAAAGTGATTGGTTATCCCTCCCCAGACACAGACACAGTTAGAGATGCAGTCCATGGGGAAGTGACCTTTGGATGAAGTCTTCAACACTACATCATTACATTGTCGTCTTCTCTCGAGCGCTCAAAGAGACCCTTCAATCTATATTGTTATAGCCAAAGGCTTTATTATTATTTAGTTTTTTTGGCTTTGTGACATTTCTCTGTTCCACCATTATAGAAACCGGTCTCAGGCAGTGGTCTTTTGAGGTCGCAGGTGGAAATACCTCAGATAAATGCCAAAGCAGGCCCCCCTTGGATACAAGATGATTCACCTCACAGAGTTACTTACAGACAGCAGAATGGAAAGCAAAACATGTGGGTCATTCAGACTTGGATAAAGCTAAAAACAAGAAAAACTGATTCAGACTATCTGTCAGAAAATGCACACACACACAAAGGGCTTAAATCGAGAATCATATCACCATTAACCTCATCTGTAATCGCAGCAGGCTCGTTCTTCTAATTGCTTTGTGGTTGTTATTTGAAAATAACAAGTAACAACCTTTATAGTTTGACCTTTGAATCCATTAAACCAAGAGGATGTGCAGTGAACACACTGAGTGCGTTAGATAAGAAATGTAAGCTTTTGTGTCACATGACACACAGATAGTATCAGAGAACCGTCTTTTGTAAGTCAGATTGAGTTTGTATTTATGGCCTCAAATGTGGGCGCTTTGCTTTACTTTGCGTTCCAGATGGTTTTTGCCCCTGGCTTCACCTTAAGCCTAACCACTGTACTCTGCTTGATTTGTTCTTAGCGAGACAAGACTGAGAAGCAGTTCTCATGTGACTCCTGCGAGTCAATCACAAGGGCTCTGAAACCCTGAGCAACCAGCACACTATAACAATCTACATCAATTCAGCTTCTGAGCATCCAGCACACTACAACAATCTGCATCAATTCAGCTTCTGAGCATCCAGCACACTACAACAATCTGCATCAATTCAGCTTCTGAGCATCCAGCACACTACAACAATCTGCATCAATTCAGCTTCTGAGCAACCAGCACACTACAACAATCTGCATCAATTCAGCTTCTGAGTGCTCCCCGGGCAACCAGCACACTACAACAATCTACATCAATTCAGCTTCTGAGCATCCAGCACACTGCAACAATCTGCATCAATTCAGCTTCTGAGCATCCAGCACACTACAACAATCTGCATCAATTCAGCTTCTGAGCATCCAGCACACTACAACAATCTGCATCAATTCAGCTTCTGAGTGCTCCCCAGGCAACCAGCACACTACAACAATCTGCATCAATTCAGCTTCTGAGCATCCAGCACACTACAACAATCTGCATCAATTCAGCTTCTGAGCATCCAGCACACTACAACAATCTACATCAATTCAGCTTCTGAGCATCCAGCACACTACAACAATCTACATCAATTCAGCTTCTGAGCATCCAGCACACTACAACAATCTGCATCAATTCAGCTTCTGAGCATCCAGCACACTACAACAATCTACATCAATTCAGCTTCTGAGCATCCAGCACACTACAACAATCTGCATCAATTCAGCTTCTGAGCAACCAGCACACTACAACAATCTGCATCAATTCAGCTTCTGAGCATCCAGCACACTACAACAATCTGCATCAATTCAGCTTCTGAGCAACCAGCACACTACAACAATCTGCATCAATTCAGCTTCTGAGCATCCAGCACACTACAACAGTCTACATCAATTCAGCTTCTGAGCATCCAGCACACTACAACAGTCTACATCAATTCAGCTTCTGAGCATCCAGCACACTACAACAATCTGCATCAATTCAGCTTCTGAGTGCTCCCCAGGCAACCAGCACACTACAACAATCTGCATCAATTCAGCTTCTGAGCATCCAGCACACTACAACAATCTGCATCAATTCAGCTTCTGAGCATCCAGCAAGAAGCTTATAACATTCAATGAGAAATATTTTGACTATAATACTACATAACCCCCATTCAGTTTTTTTATTGTCATTGATGTTACCCAGTATAGTTATGAAGCTCACTTAAATGATACGTTTTCAGGGCATTTAAGGGTCAGATGTGTACAAAAGGTGGATGCTTTTAAAATAGTGATGTCTACACAGAGCTAAAATGTGATTTGTCTTGGGTTAAATAATACTGACAAACACACCAGAGCCTGCCCACTCACTAAACAGTGTTGTCAGTACATTTAAGCCTCAGCACAGTGATCTGGTGAGGAAGTTGTGCTGCATGCATTCTCCCTTACCACTGGTTTTGTTTTTGTCTTTTAATGATACTGCTTTTTTAGATTTTACTGACAAGGTCCCCTGCAAGTCGCTTTAGATTATGTCCTGGCATTATTTTATGCAATATAAGCAAAGATCTGAGATTTTCCTTTAGCCATTTGAAAGGCTACACTGAAGATGTTGGTTTAGATGTTGCTCTTTAGAAACAAAGCCAATTAGTGTCATTAGCACCATTTCACTTCTGAAAACAGACAAACACCCATTGAATGGAAACACTTTACATTGTGTCTCTAACTATTGTGTATTTACATAGTAGTTACTTAGTAAATACATGTGTACTTACACATCATTATAATGTTACTATGCAGTTACAATGTACTTAATGTATACATTTTTGCATGATATAACCCTAACCCCCTTACCCTAACCATTTTCTGATACAATTGTGTACTTACGTATATCGTGCAAAACAATTTACACATTAAGTACATTGTAACTGCATAATAACATTGTAATGATGTGTAAGCCCACATGTATTTACTAAGGAACTACTATGTAATTAGAGACACTTCATGTAAAGTGTTACCTACATTTCTTATATAATTACGTTGTTTTTTTATGCTCTTTTAAAGCTTTGTTTTTCTTATTGTCTGCAATGATAATGCTCGTCTATGTTTTTATGCTTTGTTTTTCTTATTGTCTACAATGATAATGCTCGTCTATGTTTTTATGCTTTGTTTTTCTTATTGTCTACAATGATAATGCTCGTCTATGTTTTTATGTTTTGTTTTTCTTATTGTCTGCAATGATAATGCTCGTCTATGTTTTTATGCTTTGTTTTTCTTATTGTCTACAATGATAATGCTCGTCTATGTTTTTATGCTTTGTTTTTCTTATTGTCTACAATGATAATGCTCGTCTATGTTTTTATGCTTTGTTTTTCTTATTGTCTACAATGATAATGCTCGTCTATGTTTTTATGCTTTGTTTTTCTTGTCCACAATGATAATGCTCGTCTATGTTTTTATGCTTTGTTTTTCTTATTGTCTACAATGATAATGCTCGTCTATGTTTTTATGCTTTGTTTTTCTTATTGTCTGCAATGATAATGCTCGTCTATGTTTTATGCTTTGTTTTTCTTATTGTCTACAATGATAATGCTCGTCTATGTTTTATGCTTTGTTTTTCTTATTGTCTACAATGATAATGCTCGTCTATGTTTTTATGCTTTGTTTTTCTTATTGTCTACAATGATAATGCTTTCGTCTATGTTTTTATGCTTTGTTTTTCTTATTGTCTACAATGATAATGCTCGTCTATGTTTTTATGCTTTGTTTTTTCTTATTGTCTACAATGATAATGCTTGTCTATGTTTTTATGCTTTGTTTTTCTTATTGTCTACAATGATAATGCTCGTCTATGTTTTTATGCTTTGTTTTTCTTATTGTCTACAATGATAATGCTCGTCTATGTTTTTATGCTTTGTTTTTCTTATTGTCTACAATGATAATGCTTTCGTCTATGTTTTTATGCTTTGTTTTTCTTATTGTCTACAATGATAATGCTTCGTCTATGTTTTTATGCTTTGTTTTTCTTATTGTCTACAATGATAATGCTCGTCTATGTTTTTATGCTTTGTTTTTCTTATTGTCTACAATGATAATGCTACGTCTATGTTTTTTATGCTTTGTTTTTCTTATTGTCTACAATGATAATGCTCGTCTATGTTTTATGCTTTGTTTTCTTATTGTCTACAATGATAATGCTCGTCTATGTTTTTATGCTTTGTTTTCTTATTGTCTACAATGATAATGCTTTCGTCTATGTTTTTATGCTTTGTTTTCTTATTGTCCACAATGATAATGCTCGTCTATGTTTTTATGCTTTGTTTTTCTTATTGTCCACAATGATAATGCTTTCGTCTATGTTTTATGCTTTGTTTTCTTATTGTCTACAATGATAATGCTTTCGTCTATGTTTTATGCTTTGTTTTTCTTATTGTCTACAATGATAATGCTTTCGTCTATGTTTTTATGCTTTGTTTTTCTTATTGTCTACAATGATAATGCTCGTCTATGTTTTTATGCTTTGTTTTTCTTATTGTCTACAATGATAATGCTCGTCTATGTTTTTATGCTTTGTTTTTCTTGTCCACAATGATAATGCTCGTCTATGTTTTATGCTTTGTTTTTCTTATTGTCTACAATGATAATGCTCGTCTATGTTTTTATGCTTTGTTTTCTTATTGTCTACAATGATAATGCTCGTCTATGTTTTTATGCTTTGTTTTTCTTATTGTCTACAATGATAATGCTCGTCTATGTTTTATGCTTTGTTTTCTTATTGTCTACAATGATAATGCTCGTCTATGTTTTATGCTTTGTTTTTCTTATTGTCTACAATGATAATGCTCGTCTATGTTTTTATGCTTTGTTTTTCTTATTGTCTACAATGATAATGCTCGTCTATGTTTTTATGCTTTGTTTTTCTTATTGTCTACAATGATAATGCTCGTCTATGTTTTTATGCTTTGTTTTTCTTGTCCACAATGATAATGCTCGTCTATGTTTTTATGCTTTGTTTTTCTTATTGTCTGCAATGATAATGCTCGTCTATGTTTTTATGCTTTGTTTTTCTTATTGTCTACAATGATAATGCTCGTCTATGTTTTTATGCTTTGTTTTTCTTATTGTCTACAATGATAATGCTCGTCTATGTTTTTATGCTTTGTTTTTCTTATTGTCTACAATGATAATGCTCGTCTATGTTTTTATGCTTTGTTTTTCTTATTGTCTACAATGATAATGCTCGTCTATGTTTTTATGCTTTGTTTTTCTTATTGTCTACAATGATAATGCTCGTCTATGTTTTTATGCTTTGTTTTTCTTGTCCACAATGATAATGCTCGTCTATGTTTTTATGCTTTGTTTTTCTTATTGTCTACAATGATAATGCTCGTCTATGTTTTTATGCTTTGTTTTTCTTGTCCACAATGATAATGCTCGTCTATGTTTTTATGCTTTGTTTTTCTTATTGTCTACAATGATAATGCTCGTCTATGTTTTTATGCTTTGTTTTTCTTATTGTCTACAATGATAATGCTCGTCTATGTTTTTATGCTTTGTTTTTCTTATTGTCTACAATGATAATGCTCGTCTATGTTTTTATGCTTTGTTTTTCTTATTGTCTACAATGATAATGCTCGTCTATGTTTTTATGCTTTGTTTTTCTTATTGTCTACAATGATAATGCTCGTCTATGTTTTTATGCTTTGTTTTTCTTATTGTCTACAATGATAATGCTCGTCTATGTTTTTATGCTTTGTTTTTCTTGTCCACAATGATAATGCTCGTCTATGTTTTTATGCTTTGTTTTTCTTGTCTATAATGATAATGCTCGTCTATGTTTTTATGCTTTGTTTTTCTTATTATGCTTGTCTATGTTTTCCCAACACAGCTGCCAGTGAAGGACATTCATCACATTCATCACAAAAGAAATCTAAACACCCAGCATATGTAATGTGTTACGAGTACATCATAAAGTACTGGCACCTTTCACTCGTCAACGCAGACTTCCCATTGTTAATCAGACCCTATTTGCATAATAACAGTGCTGATTGATAATCCTGTCCACACATGTTGCAGATGTCTGGTACTGTGGTGCTGCAATTACCACCTGCAACCAAGGAACCGCGTCAATGGACTCGGAGGCAGCCTCCGCTCTCTCTGCTCCATCTCCATCATCCTGATTGTGATACTGATTGCAAAAGCATACTAATCTGGCCCCCTGACCCGGCATGTCATTTCAATCAACGTGTACGTGCTGCTTCAAAGCATTCTGCCATGACGCCGCAAACCCCATAATAGTTTCTAGCTCTGAAAAAAATAGGAGGAAAAATCTTCAGGGACTCTAATAATATAAGGAACCAAGCCGTGACTGAGTGAGGATTGATCCCCGACCTCCAGCTTCAGAGAACAATGCCATGTGTGCGATGCTCAAAGAGCCAGGATCCGTTGTGCATCTTTGTATTATCAGAGGTTCCTAACAGATAAACCGTGTGGCTTTTTGAATATTTCAATGCACGGACTGTAAATTCCACAGGGGGCTTTAGATAGCAGTCAATGCTCTTCAGTTCTTGAAGGCAGACTCTCCTGAGCTGTGACATCCACCTTACTGTCTACATAGTTTGCCACTCCACTCATAAATCTTCTTGAATTTCACTTTTAAAATTCTGCTGTTGACCTTTAAAGTGCTTCGGGGTCTTGGACCTACATATCTATCAAAACGGCTCCATCCATATCACCCTGGCCACCAGGTGCAATCGACACATTCAGGGCTGCTGGTTCCACCAGTGTCTAGGTACGCCACACTAGGAGGTGGCAGTTTTTCCCACCTTGCTCCAGCTCTCTGGAATACTTTGCCAGGGATCATCGGAAATGCTGATTCTCTGGCTGAAGGCCTATTTGTTCTCTCATGCCTTTGGAGTGTTAAAGCATCTTAAGTTTTTATTTTGAGTTTTATTTTACTTTTATTCTTTTATTGTTAGATCTTGCTTGATGTGAAGCTCTTTGAGATGGATTTGACATGAAAGGCGCTATATAACAATATTTTTTATTGATTGATTGATTGTTTGGTAAGTTTGGAAGGTGACATATAGCCATTGCCATGACATATATTGTGTAGTCTTTGTACTGAGTTCTAACTTTATTATTTTTCTGTATGATTCAATCTAACAGGCTGCCATGTTGCTTGTAGGCAACTGTTGTTTTGCCATAATCGTCATTGTATCTGTTGACTCCACTTATAGGTCAAAAGTTAAAAGGTCACATTATCACATGACTTCTAAAGAACCAGGAACAAATGCCAATAGCAGAACCACACAGGAGCGCTAGCAAGATTTAGACAGGACTGTGGAGGAAAGAGATCAAAATCACATTTTCCAACAACATAACTTGGAATTCTACATTATAATAAAGAGTTAAAAAATCTTTATGAATAAAATAATATGGCCTTTAAATAAATGAACACAAGTCACAAGCCATTGCCAGCACCACTCAACCCAGCTTCCTACCCCCATCCTTCCTCCTTCCACTTGCTGTCTATCTGCAGCCCAGCCTCTGCATCCTCCCTCCACTGTGCAACAAAGCCTCTGCATCCTCCCTCCACTGCAACACAGTCTCTGCATCCTCCCTCCACTGTGAAACAAAGCCTCTGCATCCTCCCTCCACTGTGCAACAAAACCTCTGCATCCTCCCTCCACTGCAACAAAGCCTCTGCATCCTCCCTCCACTGTGAAACAAAGCCTCTGCATCCTCCCTCCACTGTGCAACAAAGCCTCTGCATCCTCCCTCCACTGCAACAAAGCCTCTGCATCCTCCCTCCACTGTGCAACAAAGCCTCTGCATCCTCCCTCCACTGCAACAAAGCCTCTGCATCCTCCCTCCACTGCAACAAAGCCTCTGCATCCTCCCTCCACTGCAACACAGTCTCTGCATCCTCCCTCCACTGCAACAAAGCCTCTGCATCTCCCCCACTGCAACAAAGCCTCTGCATCCTCCCTCCACTGCAACAAAGCCTCTGCATCCTCCCTCCACTGTGAAACAAAGCCTCTGCATCCTCCCTCCACTGCAACAAAGCCTCTGCATCCTCCCTCCACTGCAACAAAGCCTCTGCATCCTCCCTCCACTGCAACACAGTCTCTGCATCCTCCCTCCACTGCAACAAAGCCTCTGCATCTCCCCCACTGCAACAAAGCCTCTGCATCCTCCCTCCACTGCAACAAAGCCTCTGCATCCTCCCTCCACTGCAACAAAGCCTCTGCATCCTCCCTCCACTGCAACAAAGCCTCTGCATCCTCCCTCCACTGCAACAAAGCCTCTGCATCCTCCCCCACTGCAACAAAGCCTTTGCATCTTCCCTCCACTGCAACAAAGCCTCTGCATCCTTATTCCACTGCAACAAAGCCTCTGCATCCTCCCCCAAATCTATAAACTGAGCAATCCCAGCCTCCTACACCCTGTGGCAACGAGTGTAAATAGAGAGTATATTCACCAAGGAGCAATACAAATGCATTGGTAATAAGTTGTGAGCTTTTAATAGGGGATCTTTAAATCATAATGTGATACGACATGTTTTACAGCCTTCTTCCAGATGTCTTAAATCAGGCACAGTGTATCGCAGCACTGGGAAGGCTTCCAAGCATGTTTTTATCTGTATAGTAAAATAAAAGCTTTATTAAAGAGGAAGTACCTTCAATTGTCATTTTAATTGATGCTTTACATTTATGGTATTTTTTTTTACCAAATTTGTCTTTACCTGGCTGTGAGTGTTACTTTGTATATCCCCGTATACCCTAACTGTCCCACCTACTGTACATATAGACAGGCAGGGTTGGGACCAGCAGAGCTGAAAGGTCCTATTGCCCAGGCAAAGACATAGGAAGCAACATAACCCAGAACCACTTAGCATGATGGCAAATCGGACCAGGAAGAGAGTAGAAAGAAATGTAAATAATACAGTAAAATGACATTTAAACCTACATACACTTTACAATTAAATATAGATTTTTTAATGTATAGATAGATAGATAGATCGATAGATAGATAGATAGATAGATAAAATCTGGCCCATCGTGCTCATGTAACATTATTGCCATCTACTGGTGATCAGTGTTAACACAGTTCTTCCCAGCTTGGTATGAGAAAGTCCCCTCAGGATTTAGAGAACAGTGGCCTCTACTGGTTAGTTTTACGATCCTTGCCATGCCCCAGTGCTTCCACAGAGTTTCCACATAGTTTTTTGTTTCTTAATCTTATAATTGACTGGTAAGCTGTGGGGAGCTGTCAAGACGAAGCTATTGTGGAAGGAAGGGTTTATTTAACCAGTTCACAGCAGGTTTGACAAGACCTGCTTGATCCATTAACTTGTTAAATAACTGGGATGTGACAATGTTTGATGTAACAGGGTTCCTTTAAGTATTCATAATACAGCATATGTCCGTGGGAAAGATGAATAATCAGTAGCAGAACTGGCTATCATCTACTGTGCATGTGTGTTGCACGCCATCCATTTGTGTTGAATTCCTGGGAATGTGCCCTATGAAAGTACACATGTGAACCTGCGCTCTCCTGACTGTAGGGTTCACCCCACTGTCATACCTTTACCAGGTGAGTAACTTGAAGACCCTCAATGCCACTTCAAGCAGGGTCTGGAAGAACAGAATAACATGAAAATGTACGACCCAAAGGAGGCCACCTAGTCCATCACTGCTTCTCCAGATCCCAGCAGCTGATTGATCTCACACTTAAAGGACCGCTGATTCAGCATCAACAACATTATGCAGCCCATTCCGTACCCTCGCCAAGCTCTGTGTGAAGAAGAGTCTCCAGCCCTCTGTCCTAGGTCTATATCCATGTCATTGGTCCTGGTTTCTGTTCTGTGCTTAAAGACATGGTTATAGTAGCAAAGTATGGGTCAGGGTTCTATTGGTAGGGAGTAAGGAGATTTAAAAATCCCTTTCAGTTTTAGTTTTTCCTTCACTGATCCTGTAGGTAATATTCATGACTACACAAGCACTGCAAGAGCAGGAATGTGAGTGGCAAGAGGGCTTGACTGATGAGGAAGCGAGTTTGCCAGCAGCTGAAACTGCCTTTTGGCAAAGCAAACCAACCAACAAGGTCTGTTTCCTGATGAAGGTGCAGCACAGCAGTGTTAATAGTGAAACCTGGACTCCTGTCCCTTACCTCAGCCCTAGCCTTTGGAATTCATTACCACCTTTGGTCAGACAAGCAGTCTGTTCCTGTTATTTAAATCTCTTGGTACACTGCCTTAAGGTTGTGAATTGATTTTAAATAACTGACTAACTCAGGCTGTGTGGTCCAGTGGTTAAAGAAAAGGGCTTGTAACCAGGAGGTCCCCAGTTCAAATCCCACCTCAGCCACTGACTCATTGTGTGACCCTGAGCAAGTCACTTAACCTCCTTGTGCTCCGTCTTTCGGGTGAGACGTAATTGTAAGTGACTCTGCAGCTGATGCATAGTTCACACACCCTAGTCTCTGTAAGTCGCCTTGGATAAAGGCGTCTGCTAAATAAACTAATAATAATAACTAAAACATTTCTTAGTTGTTTTAAACTATCAGTTTTTAATCATATTTGCTCTGCTAACATCTGTTCAGCGCTTTGAGAGGACCTGGTCTTGAAAGGCACTATATAAGCGCAATGTTGTCGTTGTCTTACTACATAATTAAACACAACCATGAGGCTGTGCATCTCGTATAGGCTGACATGAATAAGACTGGATATTGAACTGCAGTAAATGAAGACGCCAGCAAATGTCATGACCCATTTATTAAACAACCCTTCATTATCAGAATCATTATATTAAACCTTTATTTAATACATGGCAAGGAATTATTCATTGTCCTTACAAAAAAAAAAGAAAGAAAACTTCACAAATCAACTTTAAGTTTTAATTCTCCATACCACACTGTGATGCATAAACCCCATGCAACACCTCTCACCCTATTGTAGAAAGTCATCCACTATTCAAACTAAATCATTTAACTAGATTCTCAAAATCGAGAGCTCCAATTATCATTAATATTTTATTAATAAAGTAATTATTACTGTATCACACCGGGCACTAGCTGATCGACTTATTAGAAATGTAAGCAGGTTTGCTATTGCAGCACAAACATACATGATGCAAGTGACATAGAAAATTAGAGCCATCGGTATCATTAAAAGCAGATTCCCACATATCTAACCTGATACTTCATAACCAGGTTCCATCACAATTAGACACGGGACTCTCTAGATAAAATAAAAAGCAATATTGCTTTTTTAATTTAAAATGTAAATCAAAAAGACTGTCAGTCAGGCAGTCTGCATCAGCATTTTGGATTTCAATAGCTTAGATTCTTAACAAAACTGTATGAAGTGACCAGAATATTTTACTAGTGGCAGGCAATGTATATAATACACAGGAAACCACTTGATGTTAGAGTTGAACTGCCCTAAACCCACTGAAAGGCATTATTATTATTATTTATTTCTTAGCAGACACCCTTATCCAGGGCGACTTACAATTGTTACAAGATATCACATTATACAGATATCACATTATTTTTACATACAATTACCCATTTATACAGTTGTTGTTTTTTTTTTTACTGGCGCAATCTAGGTAAAGTACCTTGCTCAAGGGTACAGCAGCAGCGTCCCCCACCTGGGATTGAGCCCACGACCCTCCGGTCAAGAGTCCAGAGCCCTAACCACTACTCCACACTGCTGCCCCAAGGTAGCGTTGTATTCATCTTCAGAATCCATACTATATATAGTATGTGTATGGTTAGTAAACCAAAAAGAACAGGCACCATTTCTGTACTGGAATAAAACACGCTTCTTCAGCTTTGCTTACATAATATGGTTCAGGGTGTAAATCTAGGGATGAATACACTTACAAACTTTGTTTTTTAAAGAACTAGCGTTCGATTGTCCTGTTCTTTGTGGTTCTGCTTAGCTGCCATTTGAATCACATTATTATTTTGTTGTTGTAGTAGAAGCAGCTGTTTGCGTCGGCAGCATTTTCCCCACGGATAGCGTTACCAGGCAGATGCATCAGGCATGATTGTGTGAGCTGAACAGACTGGAGACACGCAGTGCTTGTTTAACCCTATTTATAAACCAACCGGGACTTTCTAAACAGACTATTGGTACAAATAATGCACGCCGGAGAACAATCTAACAAAGTAACATGCCCCAATGATACCCTTTACACACGGAGTTGTGTTGGTCAGCGTCTGAGCTGCTTTCCTCATCCACTACATTAGGATAGCCCTTCGTCTTATTTCATACGACTGCAATCAAATTTGTCATTTTGAATTTGGAACAGGAGGAATCTGCAGCACATGCCCTAGACCAAACAAGGCGGACACTGCTAAAGAAGGGAAAGACAAACCTAAATCGAGGTCTGTTGGTCTGTTCATGCCTGAAAGAGGTTGTAGTTTACCAAATGATTTCATAAATCTTACCTGTCACGCACTTCCAGTCCTTACACAGGTCTCAAACACGCGGTAAAGCTGTTAAACTAAATTCGCAGTTTTTTTGCCGTACTTTCAAGGAAATCTGTTACAGATTCACTTCCTAGGTCATTTAAGCACAGCTGTGCCTTCTGGGTCAAAGCTGACTGCAAAGCACGTCAATGAACAGGGGAAGCAGCTATTCAGTTAATGACAGGAAAGGAGGGGTTGAAGGGGTGGGGGAGATTTGAAGGAAGTGCAAAACTACCTAAAGCAAGGCTTGCAAACAGATTTCCTTCACCTGGTTAAAACGGAAAGTTCTACAATTAAAATACATGCTCGCGAATATCTCTGTTTCATTCAAAACTGGTAGTGTGCAACAGGTAAGATTTATGTCATTGTTCATTTGTTAGCTACACACACTCTTCAGTGTTTTTTCTGCTGGCTCTTAGCCCTGGCCTGTTCACTGAGCAGCAGGATGTGGTCAGCGAACTCGCGCACCGCCCCACGTCCAGCACTGTTCCTGCAGGTGTACCCCGCGGCTTTCACAGCATCCGAGGAGGCATCGTGGGGGACCCCACTCACCCCAGCCTTCTTCAGGCACTCCACGTCACTTTCATCATTACCTGAAGAAAAACAAGTACAGGGCTTCAATATATTTTACTGCCAGGGACTGCTAGAAACATTACTGCTTTACCAGGGCATTGGATGCAAGCTTACAAATTAAAATTCATGGGTGCCAATCCAAGTTTATACAATTATTAATACTAATCATTAAACTCTTTGCCCATTGAAAGATACATTACTAAAAGTTTGTTTCAACTATTTATATTTGACCTGAACGATCTATCTTTAGATCGATGTTTTTTTTTCTGTTACTGCACAACAAGAGTATTCTGCCTGGGCTTTCAACTTATAATATTCAATCAGATATGAATCTGATATGGATTTCATTTTGCGATCTATTCATTTATAGTAAATCCTAATAAAGACTGTGTGGTCCAGTGGTTAACGAAAAGGGTTTGTAACCAGGAGGTCCCCGGTTCAAATCCCGGCTCAGCCACTGACTCATTGTGTGACCTTGAGCAAGTCACTTAACCTCCTTGTGCTCCGTCTTTCCGGTGAGATGTTGTTGAAAGTGACTCTGCAGCTGAGGTGTAGTTCACACACCTTAGTCTCTGTTGGATAAAGGCGTCTGCTAAACAAACAAATAATAAAAATAAATACTACTTCAAAACTACCAACCCTGAATAAATAACACTTACCAAAATAAGCCACTTGCTCCCATAACAGTTTCTTTTTGCTTTTCCAAAGCTCCAGAACTTCCAGTTTGTTTGCTGCATTCTGTTCTAATTGGCAGTCAATCTTTTTGGCTAGCAGTTTGTGTATGGGGCAGCCTCTCGATGAGATGAGACAGACCTGCAAAAGCAACACGGACAGTTATCCAATGCACACACACAAATACAGACTTTCTACCACATTAACCGAGAGGCTGGACAAATCAACATGAGGCTAGAGGTCTGTGATAAAAGTTGGGAGCTAATGAAGGCACTCGTTTATGTACTTGCATGTGCAGTTTCTTAAAAGCTTTACATTATAGTTTTGAAACAGAGCTTGTCCTTGTACAATATATAGCTATTTGCTGCTGTCCTAGCACGCAGCAGTATATTACAGAGTACAAAGTGATCGTGATCTTGTACGTTTCTTTCTATTTTCCTCAGACAGCGCACCATGGAGATTCCCTTGGTGTCTGTCGGTGAATGGCGTGCAGTACCTCCACTCCCTGCTCCTGGATCGTGGAGATCCCCGTGGTGTCTCTGATGTTCCAGGACACCAGCTCCTCTCCCCCAGCAGACAGATACACCTGCCCGTCGGTCAGGCATCCATCAATATTGCACACAAGCAGCTTCACCTGCTCCAGCTGGTCCTTCCCAAAGTATCCAAACCTAGAACAGCAATCAAACACTGTTCTTGACTCGCTCAGACCCAGAGGGATAACCACCCTTGTAATCATTTGGAGTGGTTCTTATTACTCTAAACATTCAAGTATTGTGCTTATTGCTTTACCTGAGTACTCTCTGCTCCGCGACTGGCCAGTCAATGTCTATATCAATATCTACACTGAATTCAGGAAGCATCTCGAGGTAGGCCATTTTACCACCCTGGAAAAGCAAAAGTGAAAACGGTAATGCAATTCTCCCTGTGTCAGCGTTGCCCTCTCTTCTCTTACTTGTGTCTATATTGGCTACAGCCATGCTTCTGTGCTCGCTTCCGATTAAATTCGATTTCACAATATCCTATTTTAATGTGGTTTTTAATAATTAACAACACAATGTTATCATTCTGCACTCGGTCTGGCACCACATTTTATATGCCTGTGATATGCAGCACATACGTTTGTGTAACTGGGCTGTCACTCCAATGTATTATTTTAGTATGTTTAACAGGGCGGAGGCTGGGCGCGAAATGGCGACACCGCACATCGCAAGTGAGCGTCTTAACCACAATGCAAAAGATCAGGTCCCGTCTGCATTCGTGGTTTAGAGCTTTTAACCTCATCTCATCACACCGACAGGGGACAGGACAGAGTCCACAACGACAGTGCATCACACAACACTGCCTGTTACACATGCAAATAGAATGGTTGCAGATGCTCTGTTATCCTATTTTTTTCATTAGGGACAAACTCACAATGACTGAATGCAATTCAGGGATGTCTCTGTGCAATTCAGGGATGTCTCTGTGCAATTCAGGGATGTCTCTGTGCAATTCAGGGATGTCTGTGCAATTCAAGAGATTTCACAGCAGACCCCCCTTAAAGGAATTAAGGGCAGTTATGATGTCTCTTCCGTGGTGGCCCCTACACCATATTGACAGTTGTATGGCAGGTATGTAATTGTTACCTGTAAATATCCTTTCTCTATCAACTCTCTTGATGCAAAGTAGAAGGAGCCATTCTCACAGAGCTCCCCATCCCAGTCCTGTCTGCGAGGTCTGTTGGCAGGGTCCAGGTTTAGGGGTTTGGTATCAACACCTGCACTCACACAAATGAAGACAAACGTTAAGCTATGGGGGGAATGTACGGATAAACAGAGGAGACATCCTGAACATTCATAGAGTACTGTAGTTATTCCATGAATTAGCTTAGCGGAATAACCCACTGCCATCCTCACCCGTGAACAGGGGAGGAAATAAGACTCCCATTGCACAGCAGTTTCGATCGACGGCATACAGCCCGACCTGTTTATTTTGATTTGATGTTTGTATAGCTACCTCCTGTCTTGACCTCCTGCCAGCGGAAATGGTGGCGCCTCACGACAGAGAAGACGGAGTCGCAGCCGTCCTCCCGGATCTTCCTCGTCGCATCCTGCAGGTGGTTGGGGTGGAGGCATGGGGAGGTGGCTTGAATATTTCCAATGATATCAACCTCTGGGAAAAAACAAAACAGTTACACATTCACAGGGCAGCTTCGAGAGGCAAGCACATCCACTCTAAAGCAGCGATGGGTATTCAGCTCCACTTTCTAAATCTGGACCTGCCCTAGGTGGCATGTTTGATGATGTAAATACAGAGGTGCATTTTCAGATTGCTAAATACAGTATGTGTGATAACTGATTTATTTTTTTGCTCGGTGTGTGTATTTATGTAATTACGGGTAAGTGCAGGAAAAAAACAACAACAAAAAAAACAACCAGCATCTAATTTAGTTAATAGCACTCATTAGATTAGATTCACTGTATATACAGTAGCTTTCAATACCTCTTCAGGTATGAATGGAAATTGAAAGAATGCTTTTTATGTATATCTGGATATGCAAATATATTTTGTGCAATACTGTTTAGGCTCATCGTATGATGTTCTGAAATCAAAAGTGGTGTAAAGCAACAGGTTACAAGTCTACAGAACCAGAGACAGGTGTGAACAGATTGCTCTTTCTTAACTGGCTGATGCATGATACACATGGGAAGTTGTAGTATGAAAATAAACTCAGTCTGACTTAGCATTTCAGCAGCAAGTCTCAGCCAAGGTCTTTCTACACCAAAAAATCACGTGGAGCCCGTCACACCACAGCCTTGACTATCACTGTGCTCAGTACCTTTGTGCAGCCTCAGAAACTCCTGGATGGCATCTAAGGAAGACGAGGAGTCCGTTGAAACTTTCGGGCTCCTGCGATGGACCTGAGCACCGAACTCCTCAGCCACCTCTGCAATTTTAGCATGGTCTGTTGAGACCCACACGCTGTTTAAAAAAAGAAGGTGGTAGTGTTGATGTGTCAAGAGCACTGCTTTAACATGGGACATGAGATTAGAAAGCTTTAGCTCAATGACCTCCGACTGACTGTCCAGACGGAGCTGCACAAGCCCATTATTCGGATTGAGCTCCCCCATAGCAAACAGGACTGGGCTTATTCACTGTACAACTCCACTGGATAATTGCTGGCTTGAGGTCTGTATTTGGGGAACTGTTCTTAACATAAATTGTTCTTAACTTAAATTTGATCAAACATTTATTATATATCTCACCTGAAAAACCTGTTCTAATCACTATTTTTGGGCATATGAAGAAAATATTCTGGTTTATAAATGTACTTGGTCCAAAGTGTTTTAAAATTATATTTGCTTTCTACATACAGACACAGACAACAAGCAACACGTAGAAGTGTACAACTTAGTATTCCTTACATACATTAGTATTAAAACTAACGCTTCATAAAGTGTCTGTAAAGCAACAATATTACTACTAATGAGAAACAATGGGAGCAGTTTGCGATCGATATTACTAGCAATCACACACTGAACACTGTGAATGAGTTTACAGTGCAGAGCAGCCTATTCGTATCGTCACACGGCAGCTTTGTGCTTGAGTCCTTCTGCACGTACCTGTCGAATACCCCGGAATCAAACGCAGCCCTGAGCACCCATCCGATCAGCGGCACCCCCGCCAGCACCTTGATGTTTTTCAAGGGGATGCCTTTGCTGCCGCCCCTCGCCAGGATCAATGCTGACAGGTGCGGCTTTTTGCCCGACTCCTCGTCAGAAGCAGTGATTTTTCGTTTCCTGGCCGAGGCGCTGGCGTTCTCATTGGCACCCGAAGCAGTGGTGTTCATCTTTCTATTTCCAGTGTTTGAGCGATTGAAACGCCGATCACTGCTGTCGCGGGTACTGCTCATACCGGGATCTCCAGACTCCGATACTGTTGTTTTATCCATTTATTTATTTATTTATTTGCTTACAAAGACATCCTAGCCCAAGCCACACGCCTATCCTATAACTGAATTGGTTATTGTATAGAACTACCATCCATTACTATGTAACTTCCTGGTGTGGCTCTGCACTTGGATTCTGGGATTGGTCATGCCAATGCTGTCTGACGTGATGACGTGGCCGTCAACGTCCCCAAAATCGAAGGGGAAAGTAACGTAAAGGGTTTGTTAAAGTCGCAAACCAAACCACTTGAAGAAAGCGCTGTTTGTTGAAAATACTGGCATTCACGTAAACGTTTTGCTTACTAATAGTGAATAATAAATAATAATTTTAGTTGCATAATAATAATAATAATAATAATAATAATAATAATAATAATAATTTATAGTTACATAATAGTAATAATAGATACAATTACCAGCATTATGCAAAGCATTTCTATATATTTCTCTATATTTTTTAGGATGATTCTGCATAAGGACTAACAGTCTCCTGCAGCAGGGTACAGTGGACACATGTCCACTCTGAGCTGATTATGAACTGTGCAGAACTCCCATAAACAATCCCTGCTGGGAATTCCAGCGACTGCTGGTGAGCTGGTGACCGGCTACGAGCTGGGAATTGGAACCCAGATCTGCTGGCCTTTTGCTGAGTACCCAGCAGGTATATCAAATTAAAGCGTAGACCACAAACAGTTTTGTACTTTTCAGTGAATAGATTCTTCGAGCAGCTGATTGAACTGGAGCAGCTGAATAGTACATACCGCAGTGAGGTCACCGCAGGGCTGATCACAAGACATGCCTAAAATAGAAGCAAATAGCAAGCACACCATGCCGTTTACAGTGGACTGGAAGATTGCTTGGTCTTTTTTATCAGATGCAAGTTTACGATTTTTTTCAGACATCTGCGATTATCTAATATTCATAAACCATAGGACCAATATATTTACTAGCAAATCCTTAGAATAGTGAAATGGCTTCACCATCTTTACACCAGCGGGCGCTATGACACTAGAAATAGTGTACGCTGTATATTTCCTTATGGCATCATGTCAGAACTGTGCGGTGGGTGGTTGTGCAGAGTGCGTTTCACTGTCAAAGCACACCCTAAATGGGGCAATGAATACACGGGCATTCCCTCCCACAGTCTCATTGAAAAAGGTGGTGAATGACTGTTTCTCTCTTGTGTGTGTGTGTTGTATAGCTTCTATATCAAACAAAACAGGTCAAATACTTGTTTTTTTAATCAAGAAAGAAAGAAAGGCTGTGAACATATGCCACACAAAAACACTAACCTCTGCAATTGAGAGTTAGTGTTTGGAAAATCCACAGAAATCCAGTTTTCGTAGTCTTTTTAGAAGCGGTTGAAAGAGAACTTACTGTAAGCTAGTAAGATTGTAAAATAATAATCTGAGCAGAAACAACAGTCGTGAATGATAAATGAAACAGGGCTGTTAAACAGATAAGGAATTAAATATTAAGAAACTACACAATCGTGTGTATAAAGTATCCCATCAAAAGAAACCAACACTCAAGCCAACAGGGGGAGCTGTTTGCTTACTGTATTGAAATTACAGACGTCATCATTATCATTGCACCAGTGCCCAGTGCTGCTGAAATAAAAACAGTGTTGGGTCACTTACTGGAAATGATCCTCCATACCTACACCAATGAACCTATCACTGTCATGAGACATGGACAGCAGATACCAAGTTCAGCAAGTGTCAAAATGCAGCATTAATCACCTTGCTGAAATGCATGTTAGTCAATCTGATGACGTAAGGAAATGGGGAAAAAAGAGGTTGATAATAAAACGGTCTTCACATTCAGAGGTGTAGTTCTGGAAACATCCAGTGAGAGAGGGAGAGACATGCAGAAGTTTCATTTGAATTAGTGCTGCTATACCTACAGTTTGTATACTTCCAGCAGGTTCATAGAAGGAGCCCCATGTCAATGCTTAACTAGTTATGTCTTTCCTAAGGGTGGCCCATCAATAAATCAAATCGAGGATCTCTAGTCTCTGTTGTCTCTTGCAGAGGAATAAGTCAAGGGATTCCAGCTCAGTCATTGCCTTCAGTCTGGATCCTGTCTTACAGGTAGAGTGCCCCTGTCCCTTACTCTCATGTAGCTCGTAGGAGAGGAAGGATCTTATTAACTGTAACACAAGTGAACGGGGAGAGGAAACCAAGAGCTTCCATCAATCCCACAATGTTACAGAACACAGGGGATTCAACTGGAAATAACTACAACAGCCCTGTTGATTGCTAGCTGGGATAAGGCTAAGGTGATCTGCCATGTGGTAACTGCTGGTTTGTTAAAGATGTTAAAGTCATGCATTAGCGGGCTGAGGTGTGATGTTCTGTGCAGGGTCGGGGTTCATTCCTGCTTTTCAATTCCAATTCCTTTTTAAAATCAATTCCAATTCCTTATGAAGGAAATAGAATTGATCTTTTAGAGACATGATAATTGTTGTGATTGTTCAACTGCTTTCATTTGAAGCCAGTTTAATTGACTAACAGTGACTTCAATTTTATTTATTTTTTTGCCACTGGTGCAACCTACAAAAACAATAAAACTGTCATACAAATGACTGCATGACTAAACAAAGTGATTCTAAACAAGAAGGAAAACACAAAGCCGCTAATGAAAAATAAGGGCTTTATTCATCAGCTCTGCAGATCACAAGGAATGCAATTAGGAACTAATACAGTGGCTCAGTTAAACACCTTATTCAGGGAAATGACAGAACAAAACTTACTGTAGCACTTCAATACCATTAGAGGATTGCATTGCGAGGTTTGTATATACTGCATGAAAAGCGACATGGTGAAGCAGGTTTTAATGTAACCTGGGTTTGCACTGCATGATTTATTAGGTGCTTCAAAAGATCCCGAGTGTCAGCCCAATTAAAAAACACATTTACCAATATATGAATAGAAGATATTTAAAATATCAACCAAATATGATTTCACGAAGCAGAAATCTGTGAACCAGCTTGTTACCACTTGCGATTCCACGAGACTCGCATGATTGAATAGCTCCTAACAAGCTGCTCAGCTGTTATGCAGCAACGGTACACACTTTCCTTCCACATGGGTGCTGTTACAACTTAACAGATTGAAGCGCATCATGGAAAGAAAATCCATATTTTTGTACCACTTAGTTTAATGAATGGAAACTTTTTGTTCTGTCCTCTCCCTATGAATCCCTTTCAATCTATTGCAATCAGTTGTGGAGTTCAAGATTGGCTGGGACCAGTGGTATTTTCATCCTATAATACATGAACTGTGGGGTCGTAGGTCAAATTCATCGTTCAGGCGTTTTTTTTTTTTTCCTGCTTGTGCTGTAACACCCATCGGGTTTGTTTAAACTTCTCGTGTATTTGGAGGGAAGCCAGCTGTCGAGCTGGAGTTGTGGGATTCAATTAAAGTAATAGTTCTAGTTTACACTGATAATCCACAGGGGGATCTAAACACACGCAGATGGGAACAGGGGGATCGTTTCCCTCTTTGGGACTCCACAACCTAACGCTGCTTTCTCACGGTGTGAGCCAGAGGATGAGAGCAAACTTTAGCACAGATAATGCTGCTGGACCAGCTTCACAAGGGAACACATTACCACGGTAGCATTTCCGCTATTTGTAGTTTTATTTTGCGTGTGCGACAAACCGACATAAATAATGCTGCAGTGCAATATAATAGCACAGCCCCCTCTCCCGTCAGCTTTGCCAGCCTCTACCCTGTGAGGCAGTATTGTATCGGCTCCCCCTGTGGTTCACCTAGTAAAAGCACAGCTGCCCTGAGAGGCAGTATTGTATCAGCTCAGTCTGTGGCTCACCTAGTAAAAGCACAGCTGCTTGGAGTGCAAATGATAGTAAAATTGATCTAAAATGGTTCAGAGGGTCTGTGGCCCAGACCAGGGAGAGTTCCCATGGGGTCCTTAAAAAATTCATGAAACTTTTTCACCCAAGTTCAAAGGCACATTTTATAATTTAAAGCAGAAGAACAATGTAACTATTCCTTCTTGTGAATTGTTTCTTGTTTAATATGGTTACAATTTCCTCTCAGAAAAGTAGCTTGGCCTTTTTCACTTGCTTGAAAATATAGGCCAACATGTAATAAGCTGGTGTTTAACAATTAAATACTTTTCATTATCTCTTCATACTATTTGCAGTCCACTTCTCCCAGTCATTGAGACGTTGAAGTGCTATCATGTTGAGGAATCTGAGTGCAGGTCACACTTCCCTGGCTCGAGGAGGTGTGCAGCTGAGCACATCTATTAGAGTGCGTCCTGGCCCTGGTACATGTATGCCATTCCTCTGGTGTACCTAGGTCACAAAACAAACAGAGGCCTCTCATAGCGCTTGCCCTGCCAGCTTATATTGGCAGGGGAAACACTGTTAGCACGTATCTAAAGTGTACTGCCATAGAAGAGAAGGGTTCTGTTACCTAGAGTGGCAGAATGCTGGGGTGCTGACTGATTTCTGCTGTATTATGATAGACCGAGAAGTTTCCTTAAGAACGGGGTGGGGGGATTCACAAGCTGGTTCAACACCTGTTGAGGAATAAGGAGCACACACTGACAGACACACTCAACATGTGGAGCAGCTTCACATGAAGATATGAAGATCGCATATCATGATACTATTGTAATGTGATGCTCAGTGAAATGAATCCTATGTTTCGATCATAAAAAATCAATCACACAGAGTTCTTTCTTGCTTACAGCAGAGGGTCTCAGATGGGTGCTTTCGAGAGGACAAAGTTTCATCCCGCCCACATGCTGTCTGCTCTCACAAGCACACGGTGACTGCAGTCATGCCTATAGGATTGCATTCAGAATTGTTTTACTGGGTGCATGGAGTTTCTTCCCAAGCAGCATAGAGGTTTGCATGTATTCTGCTTGGTAACAAGGAAGGCGTGCTGAAAGTTGAAGTGAGTCGATGCTCACCGTTGTGATTCAGGTAGATAGCTGTTCTCAGTGAATACAAAACTGTTTTAAATTCAGTATTAAAAAACAAAACCCTCTCAGGATGCAGCAAAAAGCTCACCATAAACTTGAGAAGAAACAATTATTATTATTTGTTTATTTAGCAGACGCCTTTATCCGAGGTGACTTACAGAGACTAGGGTGTGTGAACTATGGATCAGCTGCAGAGTCACTTACAACTATATCTCACCCGAAAGACAGAGCACAAGGAGGTTAAGTGACTTGTTCAGAGTCACACAATGAGTCAGTAGCTGAGGTGGGATTTGTACCGGGGACCGCCTGGTTACAAGTCCTTTTCTTTAACCACTGGACCACACAGCCTCCCACTGATAATTACTGATAAATACGTCATTTTAATAACTTACGGTAAAGTTTGAAGTGTTTGGTAAGCGTCTCTAAACTAAATGTTTCCCTCTTTTTAACATCAAAAGTGATCAGTTGATCTAATTTAAATAACAGATATTCTCAGAGCTGTTTTGTATATTTTGCATTGGCAAACAATAAAGCTTTGTATGTGCGTTTAGACACTTGTTGTAAACATGTGATCCCTGTGTGCATACCTGGCCAGGACAATGCAAGTCAAGTCTCTTTGGAAATGCATTCCCAGGTTTAAATGTCCATCTGCAGTGCTATGAATCTGTGCAAATGTAATTCCAAAGATGCTTCCGCTATGTGATGGGAACATTTCTCCATGGGGTGATTCCATCTTCTTCAAGATTCCCTTGAGAAGCCTGGTTCCATGCTCCTTGTGTAGCCGGCCTTCCTTTGATGAGATGCACAAGGTCGACCCTGCACAGTCACTGCATGGACCGACCGGCTCCCTCGCTGGGGGAGGAAGGGTGATGTGAACCCCAGCTGGCTGCTGCTCTGTCCAGTGTCTCAGCACAGGGTCACACTGCTACGTCACACTGGAGCAGTTCATGAAAGTTCCCTGTTCTCCCAGTCTCGGGTGTTTAACATTGTGTTTGGAGGGTCAGTGGCTGCGGACAGATGCTTGTTTGTGTAGACGATCAGACTGCACTGTGCTGCTGCAAGCTGCACGTATGGCTTGAGAGTGCAACGAGGAAGTCATGTTGTTAGGACCTAGGAGGCTGTGTGGTCCAGTGGCTAAAGACATAGGCTTGTAACCAGGAGATCCCTGGTTCAAATCCCACCTCAGCCACTTAACCTCCTTGTGCTCTGTCTTTGGGTGAGACATAGTTGTAAGTGACTCTGCAGCTGATGCATAGTTCACACACCCTAGTCTCTGTAAGTCGCCTTGGATAAAGGCGTCTGCTAAATAAACAAATAATAATAATAATCCAGAGCAAGCCATGAATGTAACAGGTAGGATTCTTGTTTTAACTCTTTCCTTGTAGAAACTACTTTCATGGAAATGCAGTCTTTTAGAAATACTGCACAGAACAGGTATGTGAAGGTAGATGAACTCCTGTGAAGATTCAGAGGCCAACACCGTCTGAACCTAAATAGCCTTCCTCTGTGGAGCCAGCAGACAGAGAACTGCAGGAAAAAGTTCATTTACAGTCTGCCAGACAAAAAGTCATGTTGTGTATAATGGAGTGGCAGGTGTACTGTGTAAAACAGTGCTCTTATAGCCTGGCTCAGTATGTCACTTGATGCGTTATAAAGGAATGTGTACTGTATTATCACTCTGAAGTGTTGAAAATAAAAAAGTATTTCACAAATGACCTAAGAACATAAGTTTACTCCAAGATTCTAACACTGTAACTGTTCCCAAATGGTCTTTATCAAAGAGTAAACGATAACACTTTACATTAAGTGTCTCTAATTAGAGAGCGCCAGGAGAGGTGAGGTTTTGGGACTGGATCTGTGAGTGTTTGGGGCTGCCTCTAATTAACTGAAGTTGACAGGAACATTGATGGTGCCTTGATAGCTGGAAAGGAAAATAAAATAAAAACCAAGCCTGTTGATTTATATGGAATGTGCATTCGGTACAGCAAGTATAATATGATGCTAGCGGGTACCTCAATAGGAAGGAATGTGCTTTTTTAAATACTGTTGGTGCTTCCCGTTGTTTTATTTCCACATGTACACGTATAAATGTTTGAAAAAGTATAAAGACAAAGCAGCCACAGTTAATAGCAGCACTTTGAATATACGTAAGGAGATTGCAGCGTTAGGGAAGATGACATTCACTGGGCTGTTTTAATGGGTTTTGTCTGGCAGCTTTGCGGTTAGTCATTGATAGAAAGTCATGACTGTGTGTGTTTACAGTGGCTGTGAGAACCCAGGACCTCCTTTGATGAACTATTTCTTAACACAACATTCCTCTTGGCCCTGGATCCCTGTCTTCTTCTTCTGAATATACTGCTGTTCTTCCCCCAAGATGAAATTGAGAGAACACATGGTTATAGCAATAGCTTTGCTCAGCTGTGCAGGGATGGAAATAAGACTATGTTTTGCATAGCAGTTTCACCCATTCCAGGTTTTCATGTGTGCTTGATTATCCTAGTGTATATTGTTAAAGGCTCAGGTGTGTCTCATTAAACTCATAGTAAAACCAGGAATGGATCACATTGCTATGCACATGCACACATACTATCTTGCACTTATTATTATTATTATTATTATTATTATTATTATTATTATTATTATTATTATTATTATTATTTATTTCTTAGACTTAAGAAGCAAGTTGTAAACTGCATGCTTGTTTATTATTAGTGAGTCTGAGATTATAAATAATTTAAAATAATTCTGAAACACCCAAGGAAATCTCTATTTTCAATGATGCAAAAGTGACTTTTAAAAATACAGTTCCACTATATTCTAGCCAGGATGTAACCAACAAGAATTAAAAAAAAAACATATAAACATGGTTTGAGCTGTTTATTTTGTTACTGTATTAATGACCATTGTGAAACATCAGGCGTGCTGCAACTCAACTCAACTCAAAGCAAACCAGTAACAAAATAAACGGATTACACAAATGTGAACATAGGGTCTGCTATGTGTGTGACTAAGCTCATCCATGGCTGGACTGGGAAATGGCAACACTGTCGGGGAGTGGAGCAGCCTGTGTCTCTCCTAAACCATCAGCTGACTGTTCTCAGTGCTTGATCCTGTTGCTGGAAGATCTATTGAAATAACAGGTGACCTTCATGAATCCACTGATACAAGACTGGAGCTGCAGATAAGCTGAATGGTAATGTTAACACGGCCTGGGCAAAGATCTAATACATCCTGCATATGAACTCATTAGCAATATCCATTATTCTGCATGATACTGTGCAGCAGGTGGGTTTGTAAAATCTCATTCTAAAAGAAGCAGAGCTGCCTGTTATGAAGAGCATTCTGAGTGATGCATTCTGAGTGATGCATTCTGAGTGATGCATTCTGAGTGATGCATTCTGAGTGATGCTTTCTTGCTCAGATTTCATATATTAAAGGTTGTAGGAAAGCCTTCTTTCCTGGCTGCATGATGATTTTGATTACACTCATTTCACCTTTAGTAAAATGCTGTTTTGATCCCTAAGTGGTTCTGATTCCTGCTTTAAACCTACACTCACAAAATGGTGGATGGGGGTCAAGGTGATATAAAACAATGATGTGACATAAAAACCAAAAACACCACCTCACCACAAAGGTAAACACGACCATTATTCAAACCAGCAGAGCATTGTCAGTGTAAATTATACTATATTGTAACAAAACAAAGTGGTTGCAATAATTTCTAAGAAGTGCCACAACCTATTTTTTCCATGAATACCGTGGGGGTGTGTGTGTGTGTGTGGTGCGTGTGTGTGTGTGTGACAAACAATGCCAGCATTGTTAGTTACAAGTGCTTCAATGCATTGATATAGTGTATTGTATAGTACATACTTTAGGTAAAGTATTGCTACTGAGTACTCCACATTCACATTTGTGTTATTTATGAGCATGTTAGCTTAACGTCATACATTAAGCCCTGTGCCTCAGATATTTATTAGAGAATCTGTATTCTACCTCTGAGTGACGTTGGGATAAGCTCACAAGCAACATTCCATCCTGTGCTGTCAGTGTAATAAAGATTAAGCTCTGGAATTAATGTTCTTTAGATAGAAGCCATTTTACCTGCCTTTTTCTATTGAATACCCTTGGAAAATCTGAAACATTGTTATTTTGAATACCCTCTTATCTCAGATAATAATATTTTCAGTAAATCCTGAAGACATTGTACGACTCCTGACTATCACTGTTAGTACCACCAACACTGTATATACTTCATTCTCTGTTTAACATGCTTTTCTAAGTTTCAAAAGGGCGCCAATCAGGAAAGCACACGTTCCAATCCGAGTTGTAGAAAATGACCATATCACCCATTAAACAGCCTTGGTCGTAAACAGACAGGTGTTAGTGTTACTAAGAGACTGTTATTATCTCATGAGGTACCTTACATATCCTTTGTATATATGCAGTTCAAACTTGGGTATTGTACAATATTTACGATATATGACATGGACCAGATCACTCTGCTCTTCCCAGGAGATATGAGTTTGTTTCAATTCCATTTTGTTTATACCCTGGTAAGGATTTTTTTTTAAAAAGTAAGTTGAACAGTTTTCACTTCTTGTCTCGCTTCGGTGATGCAATGTCCATACTTGTAAAGAAGATGTTTTTTTTTTCAGGTTGGAGATTTTAAAGTATAAACCAATACAACACGTTTATATGTGAAGCTCAGAGTGAGGGTATGTTTGTGCTCTGTGTGTGTATTCACTGAAATATCCTCTGGCTGCAGCAGGTGGAAAAAGTCGCTGCATTGAGCTGAGAGAGAGATAATCACAAAGGGTATTTTGGTGCACTCTTATCTTTTCTAAAATGCTTTGAGAATGCACAGGCGAGGTGTCATTAGAGGAGTGCTGACCAAGGTTTAAACATCCATTTGCTTACCTCTCGTTAGCCCTAGCACTACAGTCACACCCCCCTTTATTCTGCGCACAGTCTTTAGGATCTTTGCTTGTATTGTTTGTTTTATGTGGAGTATACAGATATCTCACTATAGATGGAACGTGGCTGCTTCTACCTTATCACTTCACGTGGCCAGTAGTCTACACAAAGGTACTGTGCCAGGGACTGTTACAGTACCTGATCAATGGTGACATTTAATCTGTATTTGTAACCGAATGTTCACACATAAGCCGCGTGTAATTGTGTTCTGCTAGTTTTTGAAGATCGATTTACTACCGCCATAGAACAGTAAAGTGTGGCTAAGATTTCATTTTAATTATGGCGCCTCATTCCTTAAAGTGGCGTTAGTTTAGAGTGTAACAAAACAAACAAAAAATGATGAGGATAATGTGTTGATTATTTAATAATTGATCATACAGAGCTGTATATTGATTATCATTATTATTATTATTTATTATTATTTATTATTATTTATTTCTTAGCAGACACCCTTATCTAGGGTGACTTACAATTGTTACAAAATATCACAGTACAAAGTATCACATTATAAAATATCACATTACAAGTTATCACATTATAAAATATTACATTACAGAATATCATAATACAGATAAGAGCAGATATGAAAGTACAATAAGATCAAATTCAAGTAAGAGCAAAAAGAATACAGCAAATTATAAGAGCAGGTTCAACTAAGCAGCTGAAACTTATAGTAAATATCTGCTTATATGAGTAAAGTCGAGTAAGAACATGTAGTAAGTAAGATAGATGGATGAGAACGATTTCAAATAAGAGCAATTACAAAGAACGTGAGTATGGTTACCTATACCAGTGAAATCAAATACAAGATATAGTAAGTAGTTATAGTTAGGAGCAGTAGTTGAATGCAGCAAGGTATGGAGCAGTTCAGTGCAAGTACAAGCTGATGCAAGTACTGGCACAACTGAGTGCCATATAGTCCAGTATGGTCAAGAGTTGTGAGGTTTACAGATGCTGTCTGAACAGGTGTGTCTTGGGGAGGCGCCGGAAGGTGGTCAGGGACTGAGCACCACTGAGGGGCAAGGGTGGAGAAAGAGCGGGCTCTGGAGGCAAGGAAGCGGGCACATCTAGTCTGCCGGAGGTGGAGGAGTGGAGGGGGCGAGAGGGGGTAGCGGAGTAGTGTAGGAGAAATGAGGAAGTTAAAAGACAAGGCGAGCAGCAGTTTTGGATGAGCTGGAGCGGACGGGTAGCAGAGGCAGGAAGGCCGGGCAGGAAGGAGTTGCAGTAGTCAAGGCTGGACAGTATCAGGGTCTGAACTAGGAGCTGTGTGGAGTAGTCGGTGAGGAAGGGGCGAATTCTACGTATGTTGCTGAGGAAGAAGCAACAGGAGCGTGTCAGAGTAGAGATGTGCTGAGATTAGGAGAGGGAGGGGTCAAGGTTCTTGGTGGATGAGGAAGGAGAGAGGGTGGTGGATTGAAGCAGAACAGAGAGAGAGAGAGATCAGCAGTGTGAGAGGGGGGAAGAAAAGGAAGTCTGATTTGGAGAGATTGAGTTTGAGATGATGCGAGTGCATCCAAGAGGAGATGGCTGAGATACAGGAGGGAATGTCTCAGTCAGAGGTGGGAAAGGAGAGGAAGATCTGGGCATCATCAGCATAGAAGTGATACGAGAAGCTATAGGAGGAGATGAGGGGACCCAGGGAGTGGGTGTAGAGAGAAAACAGGAGGGGTCCCAGGACTGAGCCTTGGGGGACACCTGTCGAAAGACAGCAAGAGGCGGAGGGTGAGCCTTGCCAAGACACCTGGTATGTGCGCTCAGAGAGGTAGGAGGAGAAGCAGGCAAGAGCAGTGCCAGAGAGTCCCAGGTCAGCAAGGGAGAACAGGAGAATAGAGTGGCCAACTGTGTAAAAGGCAGCGGAGAGGTTGAGGAAAATTAGGACAGAGAGGTAGACGACACGAGCAAAGAGTAGAGTTTGTGACGAAGAGGAGCAGTTTCAGTGGAGTGTCCCAGGCAAAAACCAGATTGGAGGGGGTCGAGCAGAGAATGTGTTGACAGGAAAGCAGAGAGCTGGCAGTATACCGCTTGCTCGAGGCTTTAGCGAGGAACGGGAGAAGGGAGACAGGATGCTAGTTCTGGAGGGATGAGGGATCCAGGGAGGGTTTTTTTTAGGATGGGGTAGATGCGGGCTTGTTTGAAAGCAGAGGGGAAACAGCCAGAGAGCAGACAGGTGTTGAGGACAGAAGAAATAAAAGGGAGAAGAGCAGGGGCAGCAGCCTGGAAGAGGTGAGTGGGGAGGAGGTCCAGTGGGTTTATGGCTCTGGAGCAGGGAGGAGAGATCGGAGTCCGAGATGGATGAGAAGGAGAAGAAGGAGGGTAGAATTAATTGAATCTGCGCTCTAAATGGATAATATTTAATATTTTTAATTATTGCCCATTTTCCAATACAGAGAGCTTTTCTTACTGTGGTTGTATTATGCTTCTTCTTGCCTCTTAGGAATATAACCCATTAGACTGGACAGATTGCAAGAAATGAATCCCCACAGAATACAGCGAATGAAATGCTGCATGAGACAAGCCCGGAGTCGGGAAGGCTGTTGTGTCACTGCGCTCTGCGTGGTGCAAGAAAGGAACATGATCCTCTGAGTCCCCATCCTTCCCCTGAGTTATCCTGTTATTGCCATGCTCATTGATCTCCAGCAGCAATTATTAATCACTGAACTCTCCCAAGACAATGGAATGGAAATCCAGCCGGGGGCATTTGGCATGGCAGGTGTCCTTCCTGCTCTGGTTTTAAATATGTTGAAGGGAGGGAATTACCTTATTAGCCCTTGATGAAAATATCTACAGGAGTTTCCTTGACATTAAAATATCTACAGGGGTTTCCCGTAAAGAACCCACTAAATCTGTGTTGCTTCTTGATCTATAACAGAGTGATGATCAGTCAGTCATTAGGGCTATCATCATCATCATCATGTCATATCATATTATCATATCATCATTCATCATTCATCATCATCTTCTCATCTTCTTCTTGTGTATGGTATTTCCATTATCTCTGAAATGTAAACATATGCTGTGCAAGACCGTTTTATGAATGGATGTGTGTGCCTATCAGGAGACCACTCGCTGCAGGCTCATAGGTAATGAATGCTTCATATCCGAAAGCATCGGGCTCGCCGCACTGGAGTTCCAGGCAGAGCTGTATCAGCTGTAATGTATTGCACCATTGCCAGCCGATTGTTCCTGTGCCTTTAATCAATGCACATGCGGTCTCCTTGAAATTACCAAACACAAGACAGCAGAAACGAAAGCTCAATCCACATTTCACCGGTGAGTCTAAACAAACATACACACATATTTACATGGGTTTAAATCAAATGTTTTATTGAGTGTGTGTGTGTGTGCGCGTGTGTGTGTATGTATGTGTGTGTGTGTGTAGCCTGTGTATGCAGAGGCAGCGAGACATTACATAATGATGCTTCGGAATGAATAGGTAGGAACCGCATTTTCGACCGGTTTACTGTGCTGATTTGATATGGGCAATAATGCAAACGTTCTGTGCATTGCACAAATAGAATGACATTTCCTGAACAAATAATGCTGATGAGGTTGCTCCAAAATGCGGCATTTATATGTTACGGAATATAATGAACCTACATGGTTTCTTTCATTATGTATTCAGATATCTTTATTTTATGTGCATTTAAAACGGCATAACTTACAGGACGTGTTGTAGGTTTACAGGATCGTTGCGCTTTAATGTGTCGTTTTTTCCTCCATATTTTTAAACATTGCAAACAAAGGCTATAGACGACTGAGCAGCAGCATGTACTGTACCCTTAATATAATCCGTGGTTAACGACGCTTCATAGAGAATGTTGGACATCACGTTGGTAAAGCCTGACCATTCCCTGAAGAACTGTGCTGTACCCGAGAGTGACTCCTTGGCAGAATATTTAGACAACGGACACTTAAATTGCCATGTCAATTTGTGACGGTTTAAGGTTTTGAAAATCACTAAACATGCATGGTTATTACCAATTGTCCATACATAAGTCGAAAACTAAACCAACATTAAGAAAAACCTACTACAGAATAGCTGCTGTGGTTTAGGATGTTATTATTATTATTATTATTATTATTATTATTATTATTATTATTATTATTATTATTATTAGTAGTAGTAGTAGTAGTAGTAGTAGTATTTAACGTTGTTTCTATACATGTTATTCTACAGCATCGTATTCAATACGTCCATGAGAAAGGAAGAAAGGATTCATTTTTTACACTTTCTTCTGACCACTGTTATTGACAGGTCCGTCACAGAAGAAAGCGAGTCCCAGAAGAGATTCTTGGGTTAGAAACTCGATAGGAGGGAGCCGAGCAGGCAGCTGATCCGGCGCGTCTAAAAATAAGCAGCGTACACTCACAGAATACTTCTCCATTGCACGAAAATCAGCGAATAGGAATCAATGTGAACAAATAACCAACGGGATATATACATAAATATAATATATTGTTGTCGAGGTAAGGTTATATTTTATTTCCTGTATGGTGTCAATAACACAAGGAGCCCTTTTAATTTTAAATATACGTTTTATTGACGTACAGTTAAGATTACAGCCTGCACGCACTTCTTCATAAAGTTGAAGTAATTCACAAAGCCTGGGGTGGGTTTAAGCGTGGGGCTATTTTTAAAAACCTTAAAGCTATATCTACTTTCAGAAATGTTACATTATTGAGCTATCTGCATGTTTTTATTTTTATTTTTTTTTATGTCATATGTGTGTCACATATCGTGCATTGCCATTGCCATGCTAACAGTTTTAAATAAAGTCGATGATTCCTCTGTCGTTACTGACTAGGGGTGGACTACACCGTGTTATAAGTTCAATTATTCGTGGCTCAACGTTAGGTTTTTTTTAAGTGTTTATTTTAGATCTTGTAATGCCATTTAATAAGCTGGTGAGAAAGTGCACTTTATTTTACAACAGAGCGTGTCATGTATGTACACCAACTAAAACAAGCAGCAGCAAATATATGCAGTGGTTTCAAATGGATATGATATACAGCGTGTTATATACCTGCTTGTAAAATATGCAGTTATAAAAGATCCACTAATCTGAATAGTATTTCTTATAACTTGATTTTCATATGTGTTTTAAGAAGTTCTTACATTGTGAGGTGCTAACTATGTAATATTTAATTGTGGTGTTGTATAATCATGTCACTGTTGTATAGGCTAGCTGACTCTATCAAGAGCACATGCCTTCCACTGGCTGCAGGTTCACTGAAATCAAAGCTGTGCTATGGTCCCTCAAACCTGAGTCACCACACAGGATTGCTCTGCAGTAGTCACCACAAAGGATTGCTCTGCAGTGACACATTACTCAAAGTGAACACACCATAAAGACACATGCGTGGACCAGCACTCTGCTAAGACCATTTTATTCTTTAGTCTTTACTCATAATCATCCAGCTATAGTTAAACCAACAAGCCCCTTTATGAAAAATAAGTTGACGATCTGATGGTCTCCTTTCTGGAAGAAAACAATAAAGACAAACATGTATTGTTCGAAGAAAAATACAATGATAGTGTTGCCAAGTAATATTTCTGGTATAGCTGTATGGTAGTATTTATTACTGTATTAGAAGCAGGGGTGTTATGATACCCTAATATCACGATAAGATCCATATCACAATATGCAGGTCACGATACAATATGTATCACGATACATGTGATGGTTTTTCGTTTTGTTAATGTCATGAAACATAATGTCTTGATTCTTGATTCAAGAACCATTTGGTGAACTGCAATGAGCTATGTTGTGCTTTTGGTCTTGTATCACGATACAAACGATACATACCTCAATTATGATATGATACATCATGTAAATAAAGTATCATGCTGAGGGAAAGGACGATGTTCATAAGACTGAAATGATGCACCTGTACCTGTACCACCAAGTGGTGTGGTTGGTTGAGCAGTCAGTTTGTAAGTGTGGGGTTTGTTTGTAACTCTGAGGATGTTTGGGATGTGGTTGGTTGAGCAGTCAGTTTGTAAGTGTGGGGTTTGTTTGTAACTCTGAGGATGTTTGGGATATGGGTTCCGTTGCTGAATTAGTGCTCATTGCTAACCAGGCCCAAACATGCATGTTTTATACTGTGGTTGAGCAGTCAGTTTGTAAGTAGGGTTTGTTTGTAACTCTGAGGATGTTTGGGATATGGGTTCCGTTGCTGAATTAGTGCTCATTGCTAACCCGGCCCAGACATGCATGTTTTATACTGTGGTTGAGCAGTCAGTTTGTAAGTAGGGTTTGTTTGTAACTCTGAGGATGTTTGGGATATGGGTTCCGTTGCTGAATTAGTGCTCATTGCTAACCAGGCCCAGACATGCATGTTTTATACTGTGGTTGAGCAGTCAGTTTGTAAGTAGGGTTTGTTTGTAACTCTGAGGATGTTTGGGATATGGGTTCCGTTGCTGAATTAGTGCTCATTGCTAACCAGGCCCAGACATGCATGTTTTATACTGTGGTTGAGCAGTCAGTTTGTAAGTGTGGGGTTTGTTTGTAACTCTGAGGATGTTTGGGATATGGGTTCCGTTGCTGAATTAGTGCTCATTGCTAACCAGGCCCAGACATGCATGTTTTATACTGTGGTTGAGCAGTCAGTTTGTAAGTGTGGGGTTTGTTTGTAACTCTGAGGATGTTTGGGATATGGGTTCCGTTGCTGAATTAGTGCTCATTGCTAACCAGGCCCAGACATGCATGTTTTATACTGTGGTTGAGCAGTCAGTTTGTAAGTAGGGTTTGTTTGTAACTCTGAGGATGTTTGGGATATGGGTTCCGTTGCTGAATTAGTGCTCATTGCTAACCAGGCCCAGACATGCATGTTTTATACTGTGGTTGAGCAGTCAGTTTGTAAGTGTAGGGTTTGTTTGTAACTCTGAGGATGTTTGGGATATGGGTTCCGTTGCTGAATTAGTGCTCATTGCTAACCAGGCCCAGACATGCATGTTTTATACTGTGGTTGAGCAGTCAGTTTGTAAGTAGGGTTTGTTTGTAACTCTGAGGATGTTTGGGATATGGGTTCCGTTGCTGAATTAGTGCTCATTGCTAACCCGGCCCAGACATGCATGTTTTATACTGTGGTTGAGCACCTGAGCAGCTGTTGTTCTCTTCCCTCTAATTGTACTCTTGTTCCCCCCATGCCATGCCTTCCAGAGCTGAACAGGAGCCATGCCTCTCTCGTTCTGTGGTAACGATAATGCTTCAGCCTACAGTGTGGACGATGGGGTCTTGGACAATGGCTGTTTTGTTGATGCTCTCAACCTGGTCCCCCATGTCTTCCTGCTGTTCATCACTTTCCCCATATTGTTCATCGGTATGTAAATTAACTTCCTTTCGCTCTTGAAAGCATTGTTCAGATAATGCTCCAAAACCAACCCTGTCCCTTATTAAAGAACGTTAGGTAATTGCTCCATAATTAGGACAAAGCAACAATTCCAAATGCACCCTAAGCCTACTGGTGTGGATCACATTACAGGAATGGCTTGAGCTGTCAGTCCCATTAAAGGGCATTCAGCCCAGGCGAAAGTGACTTCCGACACGAGACCAGGAAGAAAGAAAGGGATAAAATACATTTTTGACTTATTTTGGGAAAAACTTCTTGTTCAAAGGCTAGTTTAAGCTATGCTTTGAAAGGCGAGGTAACCTGTATTTTATAATAATGCAACTTTTTTTATTTTCCTGCTTACAGTAAATTCTGATTGCCTTATGCACTCAGCGCCAGCAGGCAGACTTACAGTTTCCTACAGTTGTGCTCTGTTTTGTCCAGGTATATCTGCCCTTATTAAAATCACAGAGACTTTACTGTAAAATATGACATTCACACAGTCGTCGTTGCATTGTATTTTGATGAGAGAACACACTATTGTGAATAGTCTATCTTTGTTTTCTTGATCAAGCTGCACTGTATTAACCCTCTTTAGGGTACTAATATTGTGAGCACTTAATATACTATTCAAGGACTGAAGCCATGCTACTTAGAGTCACAACTGAGCCACATACAGTGAAAACACACTGACGTTGTAGATAAGTCCTACAGGTCTGAGTGGTGCTTGAAAACACCCTGACGTTGTAAATAAGTCCTACAGGTCTGAGCAATGCTTTGAAAACACACTGACGTTGTATATAAGTCCTACAGGTCTGAGCGGTGCTTTGAAAACACACTGACGTTGTATATAAGTCCTACAGGTCTGAGTGGTGCTTTGAAAACACACTGAAGTTGTAGATAGGTCCTACAGGTCTGAGCAATGCTTTGAAAACACACTGACGTTGTAGATAAGTCCTACAGGTCTGAGCAATGCTTTGAAAACACACTGACGTTGTAGATAAGTCCCACAGGTCTGAGCAATGCTTTGAAAACACACTGACGTTGTAGATAAGTCCCACAGGTCTGAGCAATGCTTTGAAAACACACTGACGTTGTAGATGAGTCCCACAGGTCTGAGCAATGCTTTGAAAACACACTGACGTTGTAGATAAGTCCCACAGGTCTGAGCAATGCTTTGAAAACACACTGACGTTGTAGATGAGTCCCACAGGTCTGAGCAATGCTTTGAAAACACACTGACGTTGTAGATAAGTCCCACAGGTCTGAGCAATGCTTTGAAAACACACTGACGTTGTAGATGAGTCCCACAGGTCTGAGCAATGCTTTGAAAACATACTGACGTTGTTTTGTGTTCTTGGCTCAGGCTGGGGGAGTCAGAGCTCTAAGGTCCAGATCCATCACAACACCTGGTTACACTTCCCGGGACACAACATGAGGTGGATCCTAACATTTACACTTCTGTTCGTCCATGTGTGTGAAACAGCTGAAGGGATTGTTTCTGATGGGTGAGTCACATAATTATTATTATTTGTATATTTAGCAGATGGCTTTATCCAAGGCGACTTACAGAGACTTGGGTGTTTGAACTATGCATCAGCTGCAGAGTCACTTACAACAACGTCGCACCTGAAAGACGGAGCTCGAGGAGGTTAAGTGACTTGCTCAGGGCCACAGTGTGAATCAGTGAGTGAACTGGGATTTAAACCGGGGACCTCTTGGTTACAAGCCTTTCTCTTTAACCACTGGACCACACAGAATCTGTGTTCCCTTTGCTTTGCTTCCTGGGATGGAACCTTGTTTATACAGTACCATGGTACACATCTAGCAAAGTTTAGAGGCAAAGTTAAAGCATAGATAGGCATAGGCTAGCAAGGACAATCACTTAGAAGTATGATGAACCATGGTACTGAGTACAGTAAATACCTACTGTAAGCATGGAAAAGTATACTGCAAAACACTTTAGATGGGGTTACTCCATTGCATTCTGAATTATCTGTATAAAATCCCTTTGTCAATGAATTAAATATGAACTTAGAGTTATTTAATGTATTCAGAAGCTTCACTGGAAAATGTTCAGTATCTTCTATTAATGGCATTTGTATTGATTTGGAAGTAGGTAACCTAAGTCATATCAAGGACCACTTAGCATTGAGATCGTATGCTTTTGAACCTATTCCTTCTTTTCTTTCAGGTATATGAAATCCCGCCACCTGCACCTTTTCCTGCCTGCGTTCATGGGGTTCATAGCTGCCACTACGTCTGTAGTCTACTATCACAACATCGAAACCTCCAACTTCCCCAAGCTGCTCCTGGGTAAGTGAATGGCATGCTGGCTCTTCAGTGAGTGCGTGTGCTGAGCACGGCAGGGTGTGATGTGTCAGGCATGTGAAACCTCAGAACTGCGTCCAGATACATGATCAGCACGCCCAGGAGCAGATGTGCATATTTCAAATTCAATTCGTTCCTATTGTGTTGTGATTATTTTGTCGGCCGGTCATCAGTCAGTGTTGTTTTCTGTTCATTCTTTGCCACACACCAGAATGCTCTACAGATGGTGTTTGCAGGATTTTTCTTTTTTTTTTTTGAGAGTCTGTTTGAAATTATGCTAATGAAAAGACTGTAATGCGTTCCAATTATGTAAAACAAAGTGTACCTTTAGACAGGAGGTATTTTATTCCATGTGTTAGTTAATGCACATTATAATAGACAGTGTTACAGTTGGGTTTTTATTTTAGATTCTAATTGCTTGTTGTTTTCTGTCACAGCCGGCCCCGCCCTGATCCAGCGAATCATCTGGTTCCTTGCTTGTTGTTTTCTGTCACAGCCGCCCAGTTGCATTCGTAGTTGTTTATTTGTGAATGATGTTTGTCCTTCGTGTTCCACAGCCCTGTTTATCTACTGGGTGCTGGCGTTTATCACGAAGACCATCAAGCTGGTGAAGTACTACGAGCACAACTTGTGGATCCAGCACCTGAGGTTCTGCATCACAGCCATGCTGGTCATTCTGTATGGACTACTGATGGCAGTGGAGATCAATGTGATCAGGGTCAGGGTAAGTCTGAGGCAGAGTGTTTCATGTACACATGCTGAGCGGAACTGAAGACTGTAGTGATAGACGGGACTGAGGTATGAAAAAGCGCTTAAAGCATTGCTTATCACAGGCTGAAGAGTTTTTTTTGTCTGTCTGTCTGTCCATGAAGGCTTTCTAGCTCCGTTGAGTCCTTGCTATTTACAATCACAACAGAACTGACATAGTGCAGTCTCACTGGAATTGTATGAAGGGTAACATACATACTATACAGGGTGCTATACAAATGTGAACCCTTTGCACTTTGCTTCTTGCTCCTAACCCAGTTAAAGGATGCTTTTCATAAAACAAAGTGCTGCATTCTTCTGTTTTTAATGTTACCCCATCTGTTGTAACGAGTCGTAGCCCGTCCTGCCCGTTGTTTTTGTTCAGGATAGCTTTTTAAAGGTTTTTTGACAATTCTAAAACAAACTGGAACCCTAATCACTAGCTCCTCAGTCACATGTCTGAGTTGTTTATTTCTAGTTGTATAACTTTATTGGCTGTGTTGCGCTGATGACACTTTGGAGTTAAGAGCTTTGGCTTTCAATTCCCTGAGAATTCAATTTGAATTTTGGCGCTGACATCTTTATGGCAACTTATATAACAAAGTACAAAATGATAAATCAAACAACAACTGTGTCAAAGGTAACTGCAGTTTTGTTGCCATGTTTTGCAGTGTGATTATTAAATGCAGTTGATACAGTTATCATACTTTTAGTTTATTTTGTCCTGTTTTTAAAAGCCGCTGTAAGGATAGCGGCACCGTAATTCTAATTGAATGCCAGGGTCAGTGACGACGTGACCACCCTGTATTGTCTATGTTATCAAACAGTTCCGTGCCTGTGAAATGTTGAACCGAGCTAAGGCAGTTCCAAACGCTTTCAGTTGTGCCTGTCTGATCCGAGCTGAGGCAGTTCCAAACGCTTTCAGTTGTGCCTGTCTGATCCGAGCTGAGGCAGTTCCAAACGCTTTCAGTTGTGCCTGTCTGATCCGAGCTGAGGCAGTTCCAAACGCTTTCAGTTGTGCCTGTCTGATCCGAGCTGAGGCAGTTCCTAATGCTTTCAGTTGTGCCTGTCTGATCCGAGCTGAGGCAGTTCCGAACGCTTTCAGTTGTGCCTGTCTGATCCGAGCTGAGGCAGTTCCGAACGCTTTCAGTTGTGCCTGTCTGATCCGAGCTGAGGCAGTTCCTAACGCTTTCAGTTGTGCCTGTCTGATCCGAGCTGAGGCAGTTCCTAACGCTTTCAGTTGTGCCTGTCTGATCCGAGCTGAGGCAGTTCCTAACGCTTTCAGTTGTACCTGTCTGATCCGAGCTGAGGCAGTTCCTAACGCTTTCAGTTGTGCCTGTCTGATCCGAGCTGAGGCAGTTCCTAACGCTTTCAGTTGTGCCTGTCTGATCCGTGCTGAGGCAGTTCCTAACGCTTTCAGTTGTGCCTGTCTGATCCGAGCTGAGGCAGTTCCTAACGCTTTCAATTGTGCCTGTCTGATCCGAGCTAAGGCAGTTCCTAATGCTTTCAGTTGTACCTGTCTGATCCGAGCTAAGGCAGTTCCGAACGCTTTCAGTTGTACCTGTCTGATCCGAGCTGAGGCAGTTCCGAACGCTTTCAGTTGTACCTGTCTGATCCGAGCTGAGGCAGTTCCTAACGCTTTCAGTTGTGCCTGTCTGATCCTAGCTGAGGCAGTTCCTAATGCTTTCAGTTGTGCCTGTCTGATCCGAGCTGAGGCAGTTCCGAACGCTTTCAGTTGTACATGTCTGATCCGAGCTGAGGCAGTTCCTAACGCTTTCAGTTGTACCTGTCTGATCTGAGCTGAGGCAGTTCCTAATGCTTTCAGTTGTGCCTGTCTGATCCGAGCTGAGGCAGTTCCGAACGCTTTCAGTTGTACATGTCTGATCCGAGCTGAGGCAGTTCCTAACGCTTTCAGTTGTACCTGTCTGATCTGAGCTGAGGCAGTTCCTAATGCTTTCAGTTGTGCCTGTCTGATCCGAGCTGAGGCAGTTCCTAACGCTTTCAGTTGTACCTGTCTTTTTTCCAGAGATATGTCTTTTTTGCAAACCCTCAGAAAGTAAAGCCCCCAGAGGACCTGCAAGATTTGGGCGTCAGATTCTTGCAGCCGTTTGTAAATTTACTGTCCAAGGCCACGTACTGGTGGATGAACCCGCTGATCATCGGCGCGCACAAGAGGCCGATTGACCTGAAGAAGATCGGGAAACTGCCCATTGCGATGAGGGCTTTGACTAACTACATACGCCTGAAGGACGCCTATGAGGAGCAAAGGGTTAGTCACGCATGGACTGTGCCCGAGTTAAACCTTGCTGAGGTGTGTTTGGTGCTTGGTGTCAGGAGACTAGGTGCCACCATTCACATTTGACTGGAGTTTTACTTTTATTGGGCTCCTCCTGTATAACGCTGTAGTTGGGGAAACTCTGCTACTGTAGGTATGTTCTGTCTTATAATGATAATGACTGGTGAACTGATATTATTGGACAAATGGGAGCCATGATGACCATCTCATCAGCTCTGTATGAAAGAATTGAAAAACAGCAAACAGCTCTTTATCCAAGGAGAGTCAAGGTCTAGTAGGATACTCATCAATCACTAGAAATACTTTATGAAGAAGACCTGTAATTGATAAACTGAAAACTCACTATTTTAATAATTAGCTTCTATATATATAGGTTTGAAAGGAGGTATAAATGCAGTGTACAAACATGAAAAACATTAAAAGGCTCTTTTTGTTTATTCATAAATGAGTGCTAAACAAAATGGATTTCATGAATCACTCATCTCAGAATGTACAGCAATGCAACTTGAATCTGTGCTTGTGGAAGATTGATGCACAGGCTTGTAAGTTCTCAAGGCTGGTGAGTGTGTTCTCTTACTGTCCTGTCTGCTGTCTGTTGTTTGAATCTGTGCTTGTGGTAGATTGATGCACAGGCTTGTGAGTTCTCAAGGCTGGTTAATGTGTTCTCTTACTGTCCTGTCTGCTGTCTGTTGTTAGAAGATGGTGGCAGACCAGGCTGACAAGAGCCCGTCTATCTGGAGGTCCATGTACCATGCGTTCGGGAGGCCCATCCTCCTTAGCAGCACCTTCCGCTACCTGGGCGACCTGCTGGGCTTCGCTGGACCGCTCTGCATCTACTGCATCCTCATGCGGCTCGACGGCAGGAACAGCCCCGAGAGCAGCGAGCAGAAGAACGTCACGGTACACATTCCTACTGTGCACTCCACACACAGCACTGTATGCATTCCTACTGTGCACTCCACACACAGGGCACTGTATGCATTCCTACTGTGCACTCCACACACAGGGCACTGTACGCATTCCTACTGTGCACTCCACACACAGGGCACTGTATGCATTCCTACTGTGCACTCCACACACAGGGCACTGTATGCATTCCTACTGTGCACTCCACACACAGGGCACTGTATGCATTCCTACTGTGCACTCCACACACAGGGCACTGTACGCATTCCTACTGTGCACTCCACACACAGGGCACTGTATGCATTCCTACTGTGCACTCCACACACAGGGCACCGTACGCATTCCTACTGTGCACTCCACACACAGGGCACTGTACGCATTCCTACTGTGCACTCCACACACAGAGCACTGTACGCATTCCTACTGTGCACTCCACACACAGAGCACTGTACGCATTCCTACTGTGCACTCCACACACAGAGCACTGTATGCATTCCTACTGTGCACTCCACACACACTGAGCACCGTACGCATTCCTACTGTGCACTCCACACACAGGGCACTGTATGCATTCCTACTGTGCACTCCACACACAGGGCACTGTATGCATTCCTACTGTGCACTCCACACACAGGGCACTGTATGCATTCCTACTGTGCACTCCACACACAGGGCACTGTATGCATTCCTACTGTGCACTCCACACACAGGGCACCATATGCATTCCTACTGTGCACTCCACACACAGGGCACTGTACACATTCCTACTGTGCACTCCACACACAGGGCACTGTATGCATTCCTACTGTGCACTCCACACACAGAGCACCGTATGCATTCCTACTGTGCACTCCACACACAGAGCACCGTACATATTCTTACTGTGCACTCCACACACAGAGCACCGTACATATTCCTACTGTGCAATCCACACACAGGGCACTGTATGCATTCCTACTGTGCACTCCACACACAGGGCACTGTATGCATTCCTACTGTGCAATCCACACACAGGGCACTGTATGCATTCCTACTGTGCACTCCACACACAGGGCACTGTACGCATTCCTCACAGGCAGAGCGAGGTACTGTGATGCCATGTGCTGTATCTTGATATTTCAGTATTGAAGTTTATTTTGGACACAATCTATTGTTTGACCCTCTCGTTCCCAAATGATCTCCAATGACAGGGCACTACGAGACAACTTCAATGGTACTTTAAGGTTTTTGAATTCAGTGATTACTATTATTGTTAATATCATTATTATTGTGGTTTTAAATTTGAAAAGCTAGTGACCACTGATTTATGAATAATAAGCACAGCATAATCCTTATAAAATTTTCTCACAGTAAAAGTGTAGCAAAGTGAAATAAAGTATAGGGAAGCATTGTAAAGCGCAGAGAGGTATTGTTAAGCACATTAAATTATCATGGCAAACCAGAGAAAACTATGATAAATGCATAGTAAAGCCATGGTAAAAGCATTGTAAAACTGCAAAAATACAGTGCAAAAATACCATAGTAAACTGTCATAAGGAAAACAGTAGTTCTAGGGTCAGCGAAGCCTGGCCACAGAGGCCCTGCATATCTTTGTGACGTGGACAACTCCTGCCTTCCCTTGCACTCTCACTCTCGGTGCTGTGTTTAAGGAGACTCAATAAAATTCCTGCCTCTCCTCGCACTCTCGCTCTCTGTGCTGTGTTTAAGGAGACTCAATAAAATTCCTGCCTTTCCTCGCACTCTCGCTCTCTGTGCTGTGTTTAAGGAGACTCAATAAAATTCCTGCCTCTCCTCGCACTCTCGCACTCTCACTCTCGGTGCTGTGTTTAAGGAGACTCAATAAAATTCCTGCCTCTCCTCGCACTCTCGCACTCTCACTCTCGGTGCTGTGTTTAAGGAGACTCAATAAAATTCCTGCCTCTCCTCGCACTCTCGCACCTTCACTCTCGGTGCTGTGTTTAAGGAGGATATACAGTACTGTGCAAAAGTTTTAGGCAGGTGTGAAAAAATGCTGTAAAGTAAGAATGCTTTCAAAAATAGACATGTTAATAGTTTATATTTATCAATTAACAAAATGCAAAGTGAGTGAACAGAAGAAAAATCTACATCAAATCAATATTTGGTGTGACCACCCTTTGCCTTCAAAACAGCATCAAGCATCAATTCTTCTAGGTACACTTGCACACAGTTTTTGAAGGAACTCGGCAGGTAGGTTGGCCCAAACATCTTGGAGAACTAACCACAGTTCTTCTGTGGATTTAGGCAGCCTCAGTTGCTTCTCTCTCTTCATGTAATCCCAGACAGACTCGATGATGTTGAGATCAGGGCTCTGTGGGGCCATACCATCACTTCCAGGACTCCTTGTTCTTCTTTACGCTGAAGATAGTTCTTAATGACTTTCGCTGTATGTTTGGGGTCGTTGTCATGCTGCAGAATAAATTTGGGGCCAATCAGATGTCTCCTGATGGTATTGCATGATGGATAAGTATCTGCCTGTACTTCTCAGCATTGAGGAGACCATTAATTCTGACCAAATCCCCAACTCCATTTGCAGAAATGCAGCCCCAAACTTGCAAGGAACCTCCACCATGCTTCACTGTTGCCTGCAGACACTCATTCGTGTACGCTCTCCAGCCCTTCGGCGAACAAACTGCCTTCTGCTACAGCCAAATATTTCAAATTTTGACTCATCAGTCCAGAGCACCTGCTGCCATTTTTCTGCACCCCAGTTCCTGTGTTTTCGTGCAGAGTTGAGTCGCTTGGCCTTGTTTCCACGTCGGAGGTATGGCTTTTTGGCCGCAAGTCTTCCATGAAGGCCACTTCTGACCAGACTTCTCCGGACAGTAGATGGGTGTACCAGGGTCCCACTGTTTTCTGTCAGTTCTGAGCTGATGGCACTGCTGGACATCTTCCGATTGCAAGGGAAGTAAGCATGATGTGTCTTTCATCTGCTGCAGTAAGTTTCCTTGGCCGACCACTGCGTCTCACGGTCCTCAACGTTGCCCGTTTCTTTGTGCTTCTTCAAAAGAGCTTGGACAGCACATCTGGAAACCCCTGTCTGCCTTGAAATTTCTGCCTGGGAGAGACCTTGCTGATGCAGTATAACTACCTTGTGTCTTGTTGCTGTGCTCAGTCTTGCCATGGTGTATGACTTTTGACAGTAAACTGTCTTCAGCAACCTCACCTTGTTAGCTGAGTTTGGCTGTTCCTCACCCAGTTTTATTCCTCCTACACAGCTGTTTCTGTTTCAGTTAATGATTGTGTTTCAACCTACATATTGAATTGATGATCATTAGCACCTGTTTGGTATAATTGTTTAATCATACACCTGACTATATGCCTACAAAATCCCTGACTTTGTGCAAGTGTACCTAGAAGAATTGATGCTGTATTGAAGGCAAAGGGTGGTCACACCAAATATGGATTTGATTTAGATTTTTCTTCTGTTCACTCACTTTGCATTTAGTTAATTGATAAATATAATCTATTAACATGTCTATTTTTGAAAGCATTCTTACTTTACAGCATTTTTTCACACCTGCCTAAAACTTTTGCACAGTACTGTATATATTTTGCTTTTAAGCCATATGGGGCATATGCTTGAAAGCTCAAACAGCCACCTGGGTAATGTAATAGAATAAGTAATAAAAGTGTGTGTGTGTTTCAAACAATTACATGATGTTTATTTTCATGCCTAATATAGAACGGTTTGGCCAAAATTCAAAACAAGTTGTTCTGCATATACAGCAGGTAGAGTAGTTGTGTGTACGCAGTATAACACTCAAATGAACACAGTGCATCAAACTAATACAGCTCAGAACACCTCCCGGGTATCTCTTACTGTCTGGTATGTGGTTTAGGTTGAAATAAATCATTTAGTTGGCTTGTGCTTCCGCAGTCAGCTGCAGTGTTTATTTATTTCTTTGTTTTCAGGCAAGTGGTTTGGATGTTTATTTCCTGTCGTCTCATGAGCTGCTGGAGAACACTTTTGTTCTGGCAGTCCTCCTCTTCTTGGCCCTGATTCTCCAGAGGACATTTTTACAGGCCTCTTATTACGTGACCATTGAAACAGGAATCAACCTTCGTGGGGCCTTGCTGGTAAGCTATGACCATTTTTATGTTGGTTTTTTGCAAGGTTAATTGGTTCTGTTATAATCATCATTAAAAAAACATTGAAATAGGACCCTCACAAAGGTCATGCACAAACTTGGTCTGTGATGGTTTAGAGCAGGAATGATGGACCTTGAGCTCTGTATGGCTAATTGATCTCTACAATCTGTCTTGTTTGATGTATTAGTAGTAGCATTTAAAGGGGAAATCTCATGTCAAGTGTTCCCAATGAGACTTTCCCTTTAAGGATCTTAAAAGGATGTTAATATCAAAAAGCTGAGGAGTGTTTTCAATGTTGACTTACGATACATCCCTTCATTTCTGAATACAAATCTAAAAGTGTATCGCCACAATGATACAGCATGGCTGAAGTGATGCTTTACTTATAAACACTGCAGTGTGTTCTATAACCCTTTAAAACAATGATACTCATATGATGGAAATTAAGCAAAGTGGTGGTTCTGGCAAGGAACTCACTTTAACTTCAGATCCAATCACGTAAACCTCAAGCATATTTTAGGCACTTCCAATAGCAGATCAAATCGACAAGTATCGTGGTATCGTATTCATCCTCGATAAGCAATCCGTCCAAGGATTCATATCTTACCTCAATCCATTACGTCCTCACTGAACGTCAGAGCTCACCTCCTCCTCCCCAGCCTCCACCTGCATTTTGGCTTTGTCTAACAGGGGAAGGCAGCTAAATCCTGCCCCCCTGCCCATGGCTTCCCTACGGTCAGCATCTCCACTTATCTGCAAGCTCATTTATGGGCAGGAATACCAAAGGCAAAAAACTGTAGTGTACAATATGGATAATGTTGTAGTGTTGTCTAGTCTATGCTTTAATAAATCATCTATCGCATGCATTTCCTGACTAAACCCGTTAACCAAGCCCTGCCAGCCTTCCTGACCCTCCGCCCCATCTACCTCCAAAGCTGCTCTCTTCCCCAATGCAGGCTATGATATACAACAAGATGCTCCGCCTCTCCACGTCCAACATGTCCATGGGAGAGATGACCCTGGGGCAGATCAACAACCTGGTCGCCATAGAAACAAACCAGCTCATGTGGTTCCTGTTCCTGTGCCCAAATTTGTGGGCTATGCCCGTGCAGGTAGAGCATAGAAGTAAGATTCTTGAAGAATGGAAGCTTCCTTGAGCTAGCCCCACTGTGGTGGTCAATTACAAGAATATGTCATGTACAGTTTATCAAACTATTGTTTAATTCCAAACCTACAGTTACCAAGTATAATGCCTGTTTTGCAAATTATAAGCAGATTTTCAAATTCAGCAGGATTTCTTATATTTATCTGTTTACCTTATCAGACTTTTAAATGGCCACTGTGAAGTTTAATACACATATACTCATAATATGTAACCATATGTGATTGCCTTTATAAAATATACTGTAGATAAACCCTATAATTGAGTCTTAAGAAAAGTGCCCTGATGTAAGCTAATGCAAATCCAGTTTTGATTTGTCTTCCACAGATCATCATGGGAGTTATCCTCTTGCATTACCTGCTGGGTTTCAGCGCTCTGATTGGTGCGTGTGTGATAGTGCTCCTAGCTCCAATTCAGTACTTCATAGCAACCAAGCTGGCTGATGCACAGAAGAGCACCCTGGTGAGTCCTGCCCATACCATTCAAACCGAAGGCCATGAGTGCACGTTTGAAGATGGATCTAAGCAAGGAGGATACAACGTTAAGGAGGGATTGCATTGCATACGATAAAAGGGTTAGGCTTGGATGGTGCAAGGGGACACTCAAGAAATTTGCAAGATTTAAATTTAGAAAAAAACAATGGCAAGCTTTGCACAAGGTATGCATGGAAGCCTTCCTTATCCAGGCACCATCCTTGCACAGTTCCTGCTTTAATCTGTTATGGGTTTTCATGTGGTTGATTACAGTGTAATATTTGTGTTTTTTTCTCTGTGGGTGACATCTTAACACACCTTTTAGAACTGATTAGTAGATTACAATTTTTTTTTATTCAAATTGTGCCAGTTTCTTCATGGACCACATTAAAGAAGTGTAATACAGAAATATATTTCATTGAAGTATCTACATTACATTTTCCTGGAGAGGTCACCTAGTTGTATCCCTTTTCCCAGGATTACTCCACAGACAGGCTGAAGAAGACCAATGAGATTCTGAAGGGCATCAAGCTGCTGAAGCTGTATGCTTGGGAGAACATCTTCTGCAGCAGTGTGGAGGAGACCAGAGTGAAGGAGCTCACCAGCCTCAAAACGTTTGCGCTCTACACCTCGCTGTCCAGTAAGAGGATCTTCAGGGCGTCAGTGAACCTGCTCACATAGGCTTGGGGGTCCAGATCATTCAATAGACTGTATTAACCGGCACCGCTTCTAATGTATAGTGTTGGTACACAATGGGCTGGATTCTCAAAGCTCTTCACTGCGAATCACCACTAGCACAGATAGAGAGCACAGACATTTAATTTAGAGGCTTGTGATAGTCTGAAGGTATCTCTTACTCGTTTTTCTTAAATGTAAGCTAATGACTATGTGGAGTACATGGTCAGAATGTAGCCCAGTATGTTGCACTTATCCACAATATATATATATTTGTATATGTACACTATCATCCATAGCAATAAACACTCAAAAAGAAACTTCAATTCAATGACAAACATTTCCAATGTCTCCAATGTCACTCAGTCTCATGATTATTATTATTATTATTATTATTATTATTATTATTATTATTATTATTATTATTTCAGAATCTCAGAATATTACATAGAGAGGAATATATGGAACACAATCGAGAATTGATGCTGTTCTTATACTGGATAATATATTCCTCAATACTTTTTAATTTAGTTTATAATACATTGACGTACTGTTTCATACATACGTTGTGCCATGTATTTCATTTTTTGTCACTATATATATATATATATATATATATATATATATATATATATATATATATATATATATATATACAGTACTGTGCAAAAGTTTTAGGCAGGTGTGAAAAATGCTGTAAAGTAAGAATGCTTTCAAAATAGACATGTTAATAGATTATATTTATCAATTAACTAAATGCAAAGTGAGTGAACAGAAGAAAAATCTAAATCAAATCCATATTTGGTGTGACAACCCTTTGCCTTCAAAACAGCATCAAGCATCAATTCTTCTAGGTACACTTGCACACAGTTTTTGAAGGAACTCAGCAGGTAGGTTGGCCCAAACATCTTGGAGAACTAACCACAGTTCTTCTGTGGATTTAGGCAGCCTCAGTTGCTTCTCTCTCTTCATGTAATCCCAGACAGACTCAATGATGTTGAGATCAGGGCTCTGTGGGGCCATACCATCACTTCCAGGACTCCTTGTTCTTCTTTACGCTGAAGGTAGTTCTTAATGACTTTCGCTGTATGTTTGGGGTCGTTGTCATGCTGCAGAATAAATTTGGGGCCAATCAGATGCCTCCCTGATGGTATTGCATGATGGATAAGTATCTGCCTGTACTTCTCAGCATTGAGGAGACCATTAATTCTGACCAAATCCCCAACTCCATTTGCAGAAATGCAGCCCCAAACTTGCAAGGAACCTCCACCATGCTTCACTGTTGCCTGCAGACACTCATTCGTGTATGCGCTCTCCAGCCCTTCGGCTGAACAAACTGCCTTCTGCTTCAGCCAAATATTTCAAATTTTGACTCATCATTCCAGAGCACCTGCTGCCATTTTTCTGCACCCCAGTTCCTGTGTTTTCGTGCATAGTTGAGTCGCTTGGCCTTGTTTCCACGCCGGAGGTATGGCTTTTTGGCCGCAAGTCTTCCATGAAGGCCACTCTGACCAGACTTCTCCGGACAGTAGATGGGTGTACCAGGGTCTGCCAGTTCTGAGCTGATGGCACTGCTGGACATCTTCCGATTGCGAAGGGAAGTAAGCATGATGTGTCTTTCATCTGCTGCAGTAAGTTTCCTTGGCCGACCACTGTGTCTACGGTCCTCAACGTTGCCCGTTTCTTTGTGCTTCTTCAAAAGAGCTTGGACAGCACATCTGGAAAACCCTGGCTGCCTTGAAATTTCTGCCTGGCTAGAGACCTACCTTGATGCAGTATAACTACCTTGTGTCTTGTTGCTGTGCTCAGTCTTGCCATGGTGTATGACTTTGACAGTAAACTGTCTTCAGCAACCTCACCTTGTTAGCTGAGTTTGGCTGTTCCTCACCCAGTTTTATTCCTCCTACACAGCTGTTTCTGTTTCAGTTAATGATTGTGTTTCAACCTACATATTGAATTGATGATCATTAGCACCTGTTTGGTATAATTGTTTAATCATACTCCTAACTATATGCCTACAAAATCCCTGACTTTGTGCAAGTGTACCAAGAAGAATTGATGCTGTTTTGAAGGCAAAGGGTTGTCACACCAAATATGGATTTGATTTAGATTTTTCTTCTGTTCACTCACTTTGCATTTAGTTAATTGATAAATATAATCTATTAACATGTCTATTTTTGAAAGCATTCTTACTTTACAGCATTTTTTCACACCTGCCTAAAACTTTTGCACAGTACTGTATATATATATATATATATATATATATATATATATATATATATACAGTACTGTGCAAAAGTTTTAGGCAGGTGTGAAAAAATGCTGTAAAGTAAGAATGCTTTCAAAATAGACATGTTAACATAGTTTATATTTATCAATTAACAAAATGCAAAGTGAGTGAACAGAAGAAAAATCTACATCAAATCAATATTTGGTGTGACCACCCTTTGCCTTCAAAACAGCATCAATTCTTTTAGGTACACTTGCACACAGTTTTTGAAGGAACTCGGCAGGTAGGTTGGCCCAAACATCTTGGAGAACTAACCACAGTTCTTCTGTGGATTTAGGCAGCCTCAGTTGCTTCTCTCTCTCTTCATGTAGTCCCAGACAGACTCGATGATGTTGAGATCAGGGCTCTGTGGGGGCCATACCATCACTTCCAGGACTCCTTCTTCGTCTTTACGCTGAAGATAGTTCTTAATGACTTTCGCTGTATGTTTGGGGTCGTTGTCATGCTGCAGAATAAATTTGGGGCCAATCAGATGCCTCCCTGATGGTATTGCATGATGGATAAGTATCTGCCTGTACTTCTCAGCATTGAGGAGACCATTAATTCTGACCAAATCCCCAACTCCATTTGCAGAAATGCAGCCCCAAACTTGCAAGGAACCTCCACCATGCTTCACTGTTGCCTGCAGACACTCATTCGTGTACCGCTCTCCAGCCCTTCTGCGAACAAACTGCCTTCTGCTACAGCCAAATATTTCAAATTTTGACTCATCAGTCCAGAGCACCTGCTGCCATTTTTCTGCACCCCAGTTCCTGTGTTTTCGTGCATAGTTGAGTCGCTTGGCCTTGTTTCCACGCCGGAGGTATGGCTTTTGGCCGCAAGTCTTCCATGAAGGCCACTTCTGACCAGACTTCTCTGGACAGTAGATGGGTGTACCAGGGTCCCACTGTTTTCTGCCAATTCTGAGCTGATGGCACTGCTGGACATCTTCCGATTATGAGGGAAGTAAGCATGATGTGTCTTTCATCTGCTGCAGTAAGTTTCCTTGGCCGACCACTGCGTCTGCGGTCCTCAACGTTGCCCGTTTCTTTGTGCTTCTTCAAAGAGCTTGGACAGCACATCTGGAAACCCCTGTCTGCCTTGAAATTTCTGCCTGGGAGAGACCTTGCTGATGCAGTATAACTACCTTGTGTCTTGTTGCTGTGCTCAGTCTTGCCGTGGTGTATGACTTTTGACAGTAAACTGTCTTCAGCAACCTCACCTTGTTAGCTGAGTTTGGCTGTTCCTCACCCAGTTTTATTCCTCCTACACAGCTGTTTATGTTTCAGTTAATGATTGTGTTTCAACCTACATATTGATCATTAGCACCTGTTTGTTATAATTGTTTAATCATACACCTGACTATATGCCTACAAAATCCCTGACTTTGTGCAAGTGTACCTAGAAGAATTGATGCTGTTTTGAAGGCAAAGGGTGGTCACACCAAATATGGATTTGATTTAGATTTTTCTTCTGTTCACTCACTTTGCATTTAGTTAATTGATAAATATAATCTATTAACATGTCTATTTTTGAAAGCATTCTTACTTTACAGCATTTTTTCACACCTGCCTAAAACTTTTGCACAGTACTGTATGTATATGGATTTTCCAATAAAAATTAGAATATATATATATATATATATATATATATATATATATATATATATATATATATATATATATATATATATATATATATATATACTGTCCCAACCCATTTATTACACTTCAATATACTGCATTTTTTTATTGTAAGGATGACTTTAAATTGAAGGTACTAGTATGTTCATGGGATTGATTAAGTGTACTCATGTACCTCAGTGTTGAACTTAATGTTGACAGCCATATCTACCTCAACCATACGAAACTGAGAAATGTTTGTGCAAATACATGATAGCTACAGGATGCCACTCCCAAAAGACACAGCATTTATATATTCAGTTTTACATTGCATGGTAATCGATATTTCTTTTCTTTCATTTCCTTCCACAGTTTTCATGAATGCTGCCATCCCGATAGCAGCTGTGCTAGCGGTAAGTTATTGCATTTGCTAGAAAAGACCTGGTCAACCCTGTTCCTGGAGAGCCACAATCCTGCAGGTTTTCTGGGTATCTTTAAATCATCAATGGCTAAAGACCTGGAAAATATGTTTGTGTTGACCAATTAAGAAAATAATTGGTTCAGTGAAGTCATTGAGAACTTGGGTGGAACGAAAACCAGAAGACCATGCGGCTCTCCAGGACCAGGGCTGCCCCCCCAGGGATAGACGGACAGGCTAATGAACCAGAAGACCATGCAGCTCTCCAGGACCAGGGCTGCCCCCGGGATAGACGGACAGGCTAATGAACCAGAACAGCCTGTGGCTCTCCAGGACCAGGGCTGCCCCGGGATAGACGGACAGGCTAATGAACCAGAACAGCCTGTGGCTCTTCAGGACCAGGGCTGCCCCCGGATATATGGACAGGCTAATGAATCAGAACAGCCTGTGGCTCTCCAGGACCAGGGCTGCCCCCCCCGGTATAGACGGACAGGCTAATGAACCAGAAGAGCCTGTGGCTGTCCAGGACCAGGGCTGCCCCGGTATAGACGGACAGGCTAATGAACCAGAAGAGCCTGTGGCTCTCCAGGACCAGGGCTGGCCACCCCTGCGCTAGAATAAATAAACAAACAAGCAAACAAACAAACAAACCAAAAAATCTAAATGAAAACAATATGATTTTCAAACTAATGGGCTTATTGTATCAGTATAAAAACAAACAAGTTACAGTAGCATTGTGCTAGCTCTGTAGTAGTTTTAAAATCTGTCTATTCCCCTGTGAGAACTGTTCTAGTCCCTGGACATGCTTCAGTTTGGGCCCTCTGTTCATGCAATGGTTATATAGGCCCTTCCGTTATTTTACAGACATTCGTGACCCACGCCTACACCAGTAATACAGAGCTGAGCCCAGCCGTGGCCTTCGCATCCCTAGCCCTGTTCCACATCCTGGTCACGCCACTCTTCCTGCTGTCCACTGTCGTCAGGTTCGCAGTCAAAGCCATCGTCAGGTAAGAAAGGATACAGACCCCCAATAGGTCTACGGGGTTTTCATATAGTATTAACACAATAGCCCTGCAGACAAGGGTCTGTACATTGACACACGCGGTTTTTGACGCTGTTTGGATTTGAGTCGCAGCCCATATAAATCCAATGCTTGGACTCAGCACCACCTTTCGTGCTTCTCCAGGAGGAAATTGAAGAAAATACTGTCAGAACATGATCTGGGTAGCATTACTGAGGCTGAAATGATTACAAGAATTTGATAGAAGTTTTAAATAATGATTTTAATCTCTTTTTTTAAAAAACATTATCACGTGTTCATTACTTTGTAGGCATTTACTAGTAAGTTTTAGTTTAGTTCATATACAGCGGCACCAAGCACAAATATTACAGTAGAGCGTGGTGCATGTATAACCACCTAATAAGGTAATAACTGTGTAACTAACAGTAGGTCCTGCTGTCCTGCTCTTAGCTGGTGGGATAAGTGTGTAATTACATGTCTGTAATCTAAATTTACCCTGAGTTTGAATATCCATGGTTTTATATGTTATAGTTATTAAACAGTTCATTCCATTGTTTGCTTGATTTATTACTGCACTGTGTCCATTAGCACTGGTTTAGGTGTGGCATCTACATAGTCATTCATTATTTATTTAATGTGTCTGCGTCTGTGTAGATAGATCCTGTGTATTGATTTGGCTCAGTACGTTTTTCAGTAAATAATGACCTTGCCCCGCCTCTTCCTAGCGTCCAGAAGCTGGGAGAGTTTCTGTTGAGTGACGAGATAGGTGATGACAGCTGGAGGAATGGAGAGACCTCGGTGTCTTTAGAGCCCTGTAAGAAACACCCCGGAGCTGTAAGTACAAAGAATCATTCTTGACTTGCGTGTAGAGCCAAAGCATTCTGGGAGTTGGAGTCCTTTCTTCTCACATGACTCGCATGTTTTCAATGTCTCTGCATTCATCACAATACAGTGCAGCATACAGGCACATTTTGTTCATTAATTGCAATGAAACTTGAGCATTTATTTAAATAATAATTTGAATAATATAACACTACTGAAAATGTCAGCAACTATTGACCAACTAAAAGTTGGAAATTGGAGCAAATATGTATTTACTGAGCAGCAGTGAGGTTTTCTGAATATTCATTTAGGAGAGTAGACAAGTGTGTAATTACATAGGACCTCATTTTCCTTGGACCAACGTAACCAGTTCCACAACCAGCACCAAGTCTCCTGAACCAAGACAAGCAGCTTAAAACCAGCAAGCCACTAGCTCTGACCAGCAGGCACCATTACAGGTTCTGTTAACTGGCTAAGAGTCAATTAACTAAAAAGAATCGGATTGGAACAGAAACCAGACTGGAATGCATCTTGAATAGACTGTTTGTCTTCCTAGTAAGGCTGAGCCTGCAGGCTCCTGTGTCATGGTATTAAACCCCTCCACATCAGAGCAGGGTCTGGTTAACAGGGTAATGCGGACCTTGCCAGTGATGTGCCACTTGCAAAATGAACATCTTTATTAATCCCAAGTTCCTAGATAGAAAAACAGTCCTTGTTTTTGTCTCAATCGGGGGTCTAACAGACCTAACAGCAATCTAAAGTAACAGAGTCTGGGAGTGCTGTCTTTACGGGCCGTGGGAAGAAACGGATACATTAAATGAATGGTTGAAATAACAACTTGGGCTCTTTACTGCCAGAGCTGGGAACCAGTGTCATGGAGTTTACTCATTATTGCCACAGGGGGACTGCATGCTCATATGGTATTTATTTTTTACTTGAGTTGTGCTCTGACGAGGAAAAGCATTGTTGATATCCTGGAGCGGATTAATCAATGAAGTCTATGTGTCACTTCTGGGATCTGTTCTCAAGCTCTGCTTTCGTAAGTACCGGGGTCAAAGGGCTGAGGGAAACCCAAACACTCACATAGTCTTTCCACTCTGACATTTAGCACACCAAAGCCATAAACAGGAAGCAGCCCCTGAGGTATCAGCTGGATAGCTTCGAGCAGCCATCCCGAAGGCAGCCGCGTCCCACAGAGACTGAAGACATCGCGGTCAAGGTCAGAGGCTTCTTATAAATACAGACTGCACAGCTGTGGTTCTCAGGCTCCCTGAACAAACCTCACCTGAAGCAACCCCACACACACATACACACACACACACAGATACACACACGCACACTGAGACACATACACACACACATAGATACACACACACACACATAGATACACACATGCACACACACACACACACAGACACACGCACACAGTGAGACACATAGATACACACACACACACACACACACACTGAGACACATAAACACACACACACACTGAGACACATACACATGCACACACACACACTGAGACACATAAACACACATGTTTCTTTAGTGTTTATGCAGACTTTGCATTGACTATCATTATATATTTATATACTAATCCTAACCCCAGTCAAAGAAAACTCCACACAGGGTGAAAGTCAACAACAAACAAAATATTTGGGCACTTTTAAGTTTGTTTTAAAAAACACACACACACACATGTGCACACACACATAACCATAGACACACACACACACACACACACATACACACACACACACACACACACACACACACACACACACACAGATACACACACGCACACTGAGACACATACACACACACATAGATACACACACACACACATAGATACACACATGCACACACACACACACAGACACACGCACACAGTGAGACACATAGATACACACACACACACACACACACTGAGACACATAAACACACACACACACTGAGACACATACACATGCACACACACACACTGAGACACATAAACACACATGTTTCTTTAGTGTTTATGCAGACTTTGCATTGACTATCATTATATATTTATATACTAATCCTAACCCCAGTCAAAGAAAACTCCACACAGGGTGAAAGTCAACAACAAACAAAATATTTGGGCACTTTTAAGTTTGTTTTAAAAAACACACACACACACACATGTGCACACACACATAACCATAGACACACACACACACACACACACACACACACACACACACACACACACACACACACACACACACACACCCATTGGAACCTATTAGCAGTAGTTGCACTGCACAGTAGATCTTGCAAAGCATTGTAAATGTTTAAAATGCAGCAGGTGCTATAGAAGCAGATGAAGTGCATTCATATCAGGGCTTTGTCTGGTTTTTATTTAGATGTAATATGTTTGGAAGTGTTCAGTGGCTACTTCTAATCAAGTTTAAAGAGTACATTCTATAGCATTCGTTGTATGATTGACACAGCAAAGAGTGCGCAAGAATTCCACTCTCACTGAACACTTAGAACCGTACATCTAAAGTTACTGCTGCAGAGATGTTTCGCTCCTTTCTCTAGAAAAGCATGATTTATAATAATCGTGATCATTTTGAACCATTGTCAAAAGTTGAAAATCATGTTATTCTCCAGGTTTGTAAAATTATGTTTTTTTAAACAAACAAAAAAAATACTGGAATAAATGCTGTGATGCCCCACTTTAATTTAACTCTAACTAATTATTTTAGTAAATTTGGCACTTTTTGTTGACAATTTTTAAGAAACATCGAAAAGACCAAGTGCTAAACGCAGTAGAAATGCACGCTGATGAATGGTATTCTTCTCTTTGTCAGGTGAATAACGGATTCTTCTCATGGGGAAGCAACATGGCAACATTATCGGACATAAACATGCGCATCCCTACAGGTACTTCTGGCCTGTGCACTGAGGGAGGGCAGGCATGCACTCTGTGGTATTCTGTGCACTGAGGGAGGGCAGGCAGGCACTCTGTGGTATTCTGTGCACTGAGGGAGGTCAGGCAGGCACTCTGTGGTATTCTGTGCACTGAGGGAGGGCAGGCAGGCACTCTGTGGTATTCTGTGCACTGAAGGAGGGAATGAGTGAGCATCAGCAAGCTTGCTTCCACTAATCTACTAATTAGCTTAATTATTATGAGCAATTAATTATCGCTTTGCTCAACATCATTCAGGCAGTATCAGGCTAATAAAAGCTTTAAAAGCCAAATATTAATTGGTATGTTGAGTATATTTGTTCTTTATTAATGGCTTAATTGAAACACAGCCCATTAACCACAGCCTTATCCTGCACTAGTTATTCATGATCTTGCTGCTTATGTTGTAAATAGTAATTACAAAGCAAGCAGTACTATTTGAAATAATAATGCTGCAGCTTGCCAGGGTGACAGGGCACAGCAGCCTGGTTAATTGGCCCACAGCCTTCTTTATTGAACATGACAGACAACAGGCAAGTGCCACCCAGAGTTGAGTTGCAGCCAAAACTGGAACATTCTCATTCAGGCACTGCTGGAGGTGACTCACAACACTTCCCTTAAACCCCCATCCATGCACCACAACCTTCACTTCCCTCTGAAGCACCACCCTCTTTGGTGACAATGTCGACCCAGGGGACTTTTTCGACCTGAAAAAAGAAACAAGGACCAGGGGTCACAAATGGATATAAAGGGGCATTCAGAACAGAAAATAGGAGGCACTTTTTTACACAGAGGATTGTTAGGGTCTGGAACCAACTCCCCAGTAATGTTGTTGAAGCTGACACCCTGGGATCCTTCAAGAAGCTGCTTGATGAGATTCTGGGATCAATAAGCTACTAACAACCAAACGAGCAAGATGGGCTGAATGGCCTCCTCTCGTTTGTAAACTTTCTTCTGTTCTTCTGTTCTTATCTTGTAATGGTATGATACTTGGATGCTTTAACGTGCATGGTGTCTTCAAGAAGTCTAATCTCTCCTGAGCTATTGGTGACTATTTATCATTTAAAATCACCCACATATTAACACAACAACACACAGTGTATATATAAACCTGCACATGCTGATGTACTGTCCTGTTTTGCAATGGACTGATGCCAGCTTGTTTGTCGGTTGTTCTTCCCTTAGGGCAGTTGACTATGATCGTGGGTCAGGTGGGCTGTGGGAAGTCCTCTCTTCTCCTGGCAATGCTTGGGGAGATGCAGGCGATTGGTGGGAAAGTGCACTGGAGCAAGTAAGTTCAAACACACTGCGAGTGCAGGCCACTGCATGCTGCAATGGAGAATCCTCCAGTTCAAACACACTGCGAGAGAGGGACATTGCATGCTGCAATGGAGAATCCTCCAGCTCAAACACACTGCGAGAGAGGGACATTACAAGCTGCAATGGAGAATCCTCCAGCTTAAACACACTGCGAGAGAGGGACATTACAAGCTGCAATGGAGAATCCTCCAGCTTCAGTAGTTTCACAAATTGCTTTTCTGGTTCATTCTTTTTTTTATCACACTGCACAATATGATTAGCAACCACAAGACAAGCACTATGCTGTCCACACAGTATTCTAATTTACTGTGTTATGACTTCACTTTCTAGTATTCATTTGTAAAGTAAGGAATTATGGATGTAAGAAACAACACATTTGTTCTACGTGGTATTTCTTACTGGTGTAGTTTTTACTCCACTAGGGGCAGAGTGTTGCAGGGGGACCAGTTAATTGTTGCACCAGGATGTGATGACAGGAACAGACGATGAAATGCAAAGTGATTTTAACCTGAAAGAAGAATGCACTAGTTAAGATAACTGTGGTATGTCATGCCATTGTTCTTTTGGGAATTGAAGGGATTTATGAACCTGGCAGTAGATAAGAGATGTGGGACAAGAGCTCTTTTCAGACACGCTGTTTGTTCATGTTTAATCCTAATTATTTGAATTGTAAAGTCTATGATTAATTTTGACACTTTAATGTAATGTTTTTATTTTTCCATTGCCTGTAATATATGAGGAATGCAAATGATTTACGAAGCGTTCCAGTTTATGCAGTAATGCGCTGGCAAAAGACGTGTTTGCAAGAAGACACAGGCCAACGGCTCAGCGCCCCTAATATAAAATGAATGTTGCAGAACTGGTGTGTGCAGTCTACCAAGCACACACAAAGTATTGCTGCAAATATCCTTATCGTTCAGTGTGTGATGGTGAATTATGATGTGGACCAGTGACCACCAACATAACTTGAGCATTTAGTCCCTTCTTCCATTTCAAACCAGGTACCAGAGAAGGAGTGTGTTCTGTGCAGCAAGAACCGTACCCCACTCAAACCCAAGCGTTTGTTTCTCAGTTAAGGTTGCCATATTTAAACATGCTTATACACAATAACTGCATTAAACTACTGGGCCCTTCCAAAGCATAGACTTGCATTGGTTGTGATGAAATCACAAAGAAAGTACGCAGTCAAGGTAAAGGAAAAGCAAACATTCAGCAGCTGTGTGATCAAGCAATATACACAATCACTAAAACAGTACAGTGATACAATCTGCCTAAATTACCATGCATAAGATAACAAATGAAGTAACCTCCTGAATGCATTTAATGGCGGACAGCTCTAAAATGTGGCTAAAAGTTTTATAGCTGTTTGCTTTTGGCTACTTAGCTGCAATTCGTGTGCTGCAACCCACGTCCCGTTGGTTACCAACCTGGTCCTATCCATATTCTACATAATAATTATCAGTTAGCATTGCATTGGAAATGTTTCATTTCCACTGATGCATGTCAGCATCAAGTCTAACTTCCAGGTACATCTGGTACAGCCTTTAAACCTGCCCCCCCCTGAAACACCCTGTTTGTTCTATATGGTAGTTCATACTGATGGATTTCTTGCATCCACTGGGGGCAGAGTGTTGCAGGGGGAAGGGTTAACAGTTACACCTTGCTGTACCAGATGTACTTGGAGGTTAGGCAGGATTCCGAGAGCTCTGTTGCTTTTTAAAAAAAGTCGTCAGGATATGGTAAGTGAAACAGAAAAGAATACCACTTGAATAACAAGAAGAATGTGTCAGTTACTGGGATATTTCAACACAGAGAGATCCTGTTTAATGTTGAGCCACTGATATCTACAGGTAGTGGACAAAAAAATGGAAACACCTGGGTAAATGAGGGACACCAAGTATATTGAAAGCAAGGACTTCCACACAGGTGTGGCTCATGCATTAATTAAGCAAATAACATCCCAGCATGCTTAGAGTCATGTATAAAAATGCTGGACAGGCCTGGTTGCCTATAATTATGGCTAGCATGGCTGCAAGAGGAGACCTCAGTGACTTCGAAAGAGGGGTGATTGTTGGGGCACATTTGGCAGGTGCTTCAGTGACCAAGACAGCTCAACTTGCTGATGTTTCATGAGCAACGGTGTCTAAGGTGATGTCGGCATTGAACTCCGAGGGAAAGACATCATCAGCAAAGGGCAACAGTGAGTGGAAGCACATACTCCAGGATTGTGATATCCTTGCATTAATTCGAAGTGCAAGGCAAAACAGAAAGGAGGCTGGAGTGGTCCAGTGGTTAAAGAAAAGGGCTTGTAACCATGAGGTCCTCGGTTCAAATCCCACCTCAGCTATTGACTCATTGTGTGACTCTGAGCAAGTCACTTAACCTCCTTGTGCTCCGTCTTTCGGGTGAGACGTAGTTGTAAGTGACTCTGCAGCTGATGCATAGTTCACACACCCTAGTCTCTGTAAGTCGCCTTGGATAAAAGTGTCTGCTAAATAAACAAATAATAATAATAAAAACAGGCGAACAACTGCAGATCAATTGACTGCAAATTTCAACCTGGGATGCGAGCAGCCAGTTTTATCAAAAACGGTCCCCTGAGAACTCCACAGAGCGGGATACCATAGTGGCCCAACACCCTATTAAGTGACTTTACATTGGTGTTTCCATTTTTTGTCCACTACCTGTATGTACAGTATGTCTGCATGCATGCCTTCCCCTGTCAGAAAGATGCTACTGTTTCCACCACCTGCTTATTTTACTAACAATAAGCTGTGGCTGTGTTCTGTTTCCTGTCCCTGTCTGCTGTAAACTCAGACTACCTGAATGTGAGCTGATACACGAGGGGAACCCAAGGTATTTACCAACGAGAGTTCAGTTCTTTTTATTTTTATTCCTATTTGTTTTTTCTTATTTAGTTTAACGAGGAGAAAGGACATTTCAGTACTAAATTAATATGGCTTTAAACTCACTTGCCAGGGAGAATACAGTTACACCTGGTTGCCTCGCTGGTTTTGGGGTACGACATATTCCAGAATTTACACGACACCCTTATTCTTTTATTCTACCTGAAATACATATGGGAATGTGTGGTATACCATCCCTGGTAACACTTTACAATAAAGGCAAAACATTTAAATTCAGGGTTTAGGGTTAAAATACTCCGCTGTAAAATGTCGAACCCCACTATAAATCAGGTGACCCTTCCAAATGATTTTTTTGCCCGTATTTCTAAAGCCTTTGTCAGCTGTGGTTACGTTAGCGAAAACGATGGAGCACATTGAACGTGCAAAAATATAACAGTATCCTGAGTGGATACAGCCTGTGCCTATCCTCTAGGTATACATGTACTGCAGCTATTAAATGACAAGCAATTTGGTCTTTCCTTCTTTTAAGGTTGGTTTTGAACAAAAGGTGAAGTTTGGCTTTGCTGTATCGGGTTGTGTGGCTCTGTGAAACTGTCTTGTTTATCACAGGGTGCAAACGGATTTACAAGTCAATACCCGAAGAATTCCACTTGTCACACAGTATAATGCAGTTTACAACATCCTGTATAATGTTTTCCTAATATATTGTACAGAACCACACCTTTCCATTCATACTGTTGGAATTCAAACGAGATTTCTAGTCTAGATTTTTCCTTGGTTCCTTTGTGTTAGCATAGGTATAATTTATTATTTTGACGTTTATTTCATTTCACAACATGCATTTTGTGTTCTGCTTTGTGACAGCTGTTTGCGGCATATCTATGTTGAGTTTTTCCTTTTAAAAATAAATACATTAATTAATACTGTACATATAACGGGGTAGTTAATATATATTATAAATGTCTAAAAAATATCTGGTCCAAACAGCCTTTACCTAATGCCATTTACCGTAACTTGCAGCTTTCATGCCCCCGAGCCCTTGTTTGAAGCCATGCAGAGGTACATTCCAGTCTTTATTTTCAGCAGTAATGCATCATTTTCTTCCAGAAGCTCATCCAGCTATCTCCAGTACTTATCCTCCTTCAATGCTTGTTGTAGAAGCTAATGGTGTTACAGTAATTCTACATGTGAACAGATCAAACAGACATGCTGGGAGTCGGTATTTCAATCGAAGTTGGGTTCAATTCAACTGGTAATTGCTATTTTCATATCATTCCATTGGTCATCCTTTTGGGATATAGAGGATATGCGATGGCTCCAATTGCGTAATGAAGAATGAAGGCTTTCCTTGTGAACGTAGCATTTTGTCGTTAAACAAGCAGCCATCATTATTTCTGTTTATCCAACACTGTAAAATGGTTTTCAGATTGTGAAACTCTGTTCGGCTGGCTAGTGATTGGCACATCAAGCGGTGGCTATTAGAATAGGGAAAATAAATAGAATAAATAGAGAATACGACGTGATTGTTCAGTCAGTACTGTCTTTATTCCACGAATGAGGATGGCCGGGGTTGTGCTTTGCCTACGGCCATTCTCGTGATAAAACAATGCTTGAGTATTCCATCTATATTGCAAGTACAAGGTATCGAAAGTGGGTTATTACATTCAGAGAATAAGTTCTGCTTTGCATCTGCTTAGCGGCGCAGTGCGATTTGCGCCGTCTTTCTGTCTTTGCATTTGAACACTAGACAGAATCCAAGTTGATATTTCTGAATGAGTATGCACATGGGATAAGCACAGTAACACCACCACTGTATCCCATGTTTAAAGTGGGGTCCTATTTACATGTCTCCCAGCGTGGCTGTGTTGTTCTGTACATGGTGACGTGCAGCCCCCTGCATAACATCTGTTCCATAACTTATCATTACTCCATTATTTCATCCATGTTTGTTTTGCCAGCCTTCTACTTTGTACATGGTATCTAATATGGCTAGTCTTGGTTGGTGTTTTAGTATTTCAAACCAATGTTATCTTTTTATTTTTTTCTTGTAATTTCTATGCAATTTTTTTTTCATAAATAGTAAAAACAGGAACTCTGTGGCGTATGCTGCTCAGAAGTCTTGGCTGCTGAACGCCACAGTGGAAGAGAACATCACATTCGGGAATCCTTTTAACAAGCAGAGGTGAGGCCTGTCGAGCAGCCAGATCACACTCTGAGAGGCAGGAGCATTCAGATAGCATGGCGACAGACCAGTACTACTGTACACAGTCATCACAAAATACACACAGCGGCAAATCATCAGACCACACCCTGTGAGGCAGGAGCATTCAGATAGCATGGCGACAGACCAGTACTACTGTACACAGTCATCACAAAATACACACAGCGGCAAATCATCAGACCACACCCTGTGAGGCAGGAGCATTCAGATAGCATGGTGCATGGCGATAGACCAGTACTACTGTACTCAGTCATCACAAAATACACACAGCGGCAAATCATCAGACCACACCCTGTGAGGCAGGAGCATTCAGATAGCATGGTGCATGGCGATAGACCAGTACTACTGTACTCAGTCATCACAAAATACACACAGCGGCAAATCATCAGACCACACCCTGTGAGGCAGGAGCATTCAGATAGCATGGTGCATGGCGACAGACCAGTACTACTGTACTCAGTCATCACAAAATACACACAGCGGCAAATCATCAGACCACACCCTGTGAGGCAGGAGCATTCAGATAGCATGGCGACAGACCAGTACTACTGTACACAGTCATCACAAAATACACACAGCGGCAAATCATCAGACCACACCCTGTGAGGCAGGAGCATTCAGATAGCGTGGTGCATGGCGATAGACCAGTACTACTGTACTCAGTCATCACAAAATACACACAGCGGCAAATCATCAGACCACACCCTGTGAGGCAGGAGCATTCAGATAGCATGGTGCATGGCGATAGACCAGTACTACTGTACTCAGTCATCACAAAATACACACAGCGGCAAATCATCAGACCACACCCTGTGAGGCAGGAGCATTCAGATAGCATGGTGCATGGCGATAGACCAGTACTACTGTACTCAGTCATCACAAAATACACACAGCGGCAAATCATCAGACCACACTCTGAGAGGCAGGAGCATTCAGATAGCGTGGTGCATGGCGATAGACCAGTACTACTGTACTCAGTCATCACAAAATACACACAGCGGCAAATCATCAGACCACACCCTGTGAGGCAGGAGCATTCAGATAGCGTGGTGCATGGCGACAGACCAGTACTACTGTACTCAGTCATCACAAAATACACACAGCGGCAAATCATCAGACCACACTCTGAGAGGCAGGAGCATTCAGATAGCATGGTGCATGGCGACAGACCAGTACTACTGTACTCAGTCATCACAAAATACACACAGCGGCAAATCATCAGACCACACCCTGAGAGGCAGGAGCATTCAGATAGCATGGTGCATGGCGACAGACCAGTACTACTGTACTCAGTCATCACAAAATACACACAGCGGCAAATCATCAGACCACACCCTGTGAGGCAGGAGCATTCAGATAGCATGGTGCATGGCGATAGACCAGTACTACTGTACTCAGTCATCACAAAATACACACAGCGGCAAATCATCAGACCACACACTGTGAGGCAGGAGCATTCAGATAGAGTGGTGCATGGCGATAGACCAGTACTACTGTACTCAGTCATCACAAAATACACATACCGTAAGTCCTCAGTTTGTACAACTTTATTCACGGAAATGGTATTGATTCATCTTAACTGTAATACTGTAAAAACACCAGTACAAGTGTCGCAGTTTCTTAATGACTTGGAACAGTTCACCTGGGTTAGTTACTAACTGTAGTTTATTTTACCAGAGCCTATATTTGAATTACTAACAACTGCATACATATCTGTGTATTTCTAGCAGAGAAAACAAATAAAGAAATCCAGTTACTGTAGTCCTCCTGACTCTGAGAACACTTGTTGTTTCAGGTACAAAGCTGTTATAGACACTTGCTCTCTGCAACCTGACATCGACCTGTTGCCCTTTGGAGACCAGACGGAGATAGGAGAAAGGGTAGGAGGCAGCTGTATTGTTGGGGGACTTCCTTCTTGTGTTATATATCTCTGACTCAGACAGTCATTGCATTCTAATTGTCTTGCAGCTATCCTTATAGCGGCTTTTAAAAAGTAACAAATAATAACATGCCGTAGAAATGGCCAAAGCAAATGGGCTATGTGGATCACAGTAATTGGGCTGTGTGGATCACAGTAATTGGGCTATGTGGATCACAGTAATTGGGCTATGTGGATCACAGTAATTGGGCTGTGTGGATCACAGTAATTGGGCTATGTGGATCACAGTAATTGGGCTATGTGGATCACAGTAATTGGGCTATGTGGATCACAGTAATTGGGCTGTGTGGATCACAGTAATTGGGCTGTGTGGATCACAGTAATTGGGCTGTGTGGATCACAGTAATTGGGCTGTGTGGATCACAGTAATTGGGCTGTGTGGATCACAGTAATTGGGCTATGTGGATCACAGTAATTGGGCTATGTGGATCACAGTAATTGGGCTATGTGGATCACAGTAATTGGGCTATGTGGATCACAGTAATTGGGCTGTGTGGATCACAGTAATTGGGCTATGTGGATCACAGTAATTGGGCTATGTGGATCACAGTAATTGGGCTATGTGGATCACAGTAATTGGGCTGTGTGGATCACAGTAATTGGGCTGTGTGGATCACAGTAATTGGGCTGTGTGGATCACAGTAATTGGGCTGTGTGGATCACAGTAATTGGGCTGTGTGGATCACAGTAATTGGGCTGTGTGGATCACAGTAATTGGGCTGTGTGGATCACAGTAATTGGGCTGTGTGGATCACAGTAATTGGGCTATGTGGATCACAGTAATTGGGCTGTGTGGATTACAGTAATTGGGCTGTGTGGATCACAGTAATTGGGCTGTGTGGATCACAGTAATTGTTTGCTTTGTTATTTTGTATTTTTATTAGCTGCATTCAGGATAGGAGTGTGATAATTAATATGAATATGTTCATTTTAGGGTATAGTATATGAGGCACTGTGGCTCACTGGTCATAGCTGATATCTGAGAGACAATGGGAATGAGTGCTAGGATGCTGGCTTTTTGCAAAGTCCAATTTCGGATGTATTTTCCACTGTACATCAAAAAAAATAATAAAAATAATTAATTTCTGTAAAACACATGCATAGTAAAATAAACTGTTGAGCTGTATAAAATGCAACCAGCATACAGCTTGGGTTCAGTTGAGTGTAAATGATTACCATCTGTCGATGGCGAAACCTATTGTGTTGTTCATGGCTGACAGGTGTTTTTAATAGGAACAATTCGTGCAGAGTGTGTTGGACTGCTTTGTATTTTCATGTGCGAAAGCCTTTGTTTACTACTGGAATCACGTTATTTACAATTCTGCCTTTTCCACAGGGAATCAACCTGAGCGGAGGCCAGAGACAGAGGATCTGTGTGGCACGAGCCCTCTATCAGAACACAAACATCGTGTTCCTGGTGAGGACCGATCGAGCGCCTCAGCTTGTTACTGCTTTACGGTTCTTGGATAATAAGACAGAAACAAGTCCCTCAAGTATGAAACTAATTAATAACTCTGCTGATATACGAAGTTGGACAAACACGAAAGCCAGTCATTCATTCTGTTGACTGATCTCGTGATGATGCAAGCCTTGGATATTGTGTTGGGCAGAAATCATAGACATTAGCACCATGCCTCTGTGCTTTGTGGAGCAGGTCTTAAACCTCTGTGCCTGTGCCAGGAACACTAGCACGTCTTTCAGAAACAGTGTAACGTTCAGTTTGTTTGCAGTTAATTGTCAGCTGGGAAGATCCTGCACCTGGTTAGTTTCCAATGAAGCAGGTGTCTTTTATCATGGGAGGCCTGCCCTGGTTTAGTTAGATCAAGCCAGACTCAGCTGGACAAAGACTGTTCCCCTCCCCTAGACGATGCATAAAAATACTATATTTCCAGCACATTCTAATGCTAATAACTCAATGCCATAGATAATTGAAGGAGAAGCTTTTCCTCGCTTGACCTTGTTTAAACAGTCAGTGTACAGAGTGTTTTCCAATGGATTTTTCCATTTAGTCCACGCTGGCTGTGAATTTTGCGAGTGACAGTGGATTTCTTTGATTTCAGGATGACCCCTTCTCTGCGCTGGATATCCACCTGAGTGACCACCTCATGCAGGAGGGGATCCTCAAGTTCCTGCAAGACGACAAGAGGACAGTGGTGCTGGTGACACACAAGCTGCAGTACCTGATCCATGCTGACTGGGTAACTGAGAAACTCACACTGGTCTCTGTACTCAGTCCTGCATTTCAGAACTACCTTCGTCAGGGCTGCCAACTTTTAGAAATCCGTTTGAGTGAGACTTTTGAAAAAGTACAAGTGTGGTGTTGCGTTCTTAGTTAACAGATCAAAACACTGGAGTGTAGCAATAAAGTTAAATAGTTGTTTACTTTCTATTAGTAAGCCCCCTTGGATAATGGCGTCAGACAAATTAATAAATAATAACAACAAAACAAACAACAACAACAATAATATTATTATTATTATTATTATTATTATTATTATTATTATTATTAGTAGTAGTAGTAGTCGTAGTAGTAGTAGTAATGCTGGAGGTCTATGATTTCAGTGGAGTAGTGCTGTCAGTGCTACGGAGCAACTCGGTTCAGGCAGAGGTACTTTATTTACATATTTATAAATCATTCAAAGCTGAGCTCCAGAATGCATTTGTTTTGGGCTAACACAAGTCAGGTGGCTTGATCAGAAAGACTTTCACTGGAGGAGGATTTGCAAAAGAACTCAAAGCAGACTGACCATCATCAAAGCAATTCAAACCTGAAGTAAGTCAAACCACAAATCATATACATTAATATTACTATATTAATAAAATGTCAGTTTTTATTATATATTAAATTACAATTTATGGCCTTCTGATTTTACAATAGCAGTGACACATTGTTTTTATATCATAAACAAATGATTAATGGTGAAATAATTATTAGCATCATAAATAATGGATGGTCAGATAAGGCACAAAACCCAAAGATAAAAAAAAATGTCTAATTAAACTAAGAACCCATTGTCCTTCCTCTCGATCTGTGGGTGTGTTCACTAAACTCTCTCAGCCTCACTATCTGTACTGTGTCTGCGGTAATCTTCAGGAACAATATATTTTCTAAATGTAAATACGCTGGTTTAATCCACACCAAGTAAATAAAACCTTGATATTTGTGATTATGTGTTGAAAGTGGTCCAATAGAAACAGTTACTATAACAAAAACATTTTTCAAATTGTGTTACAAGGTGTAAGTTATGAGATATCTCATCTCCAGGTAAAAGGAATGTCAGTTTTACCAAACAGATGTGGTAACGAAATAAATAGTGAAATAGTTATCGTTTTACATTTTTTTTTGTTATAATTATAGTTATAAACATTATTAAGTATTAACAAGTATGATTTATCTTCGTTATTAGACATTTTTGTTACAGTTATAGTTAACTAAAAGGCTATCGTTTTACATTTTTTTGTTATAATTTTAGTTATAACATTATTAAGTTTTAACAAGTATGATTTATTTTCGTTATTAGACATTTTTGTTACAGTTATAGTTAACTAAAAAAAACACTGCTGTTGACTCGGCAGAATCTGATAAAAGTGTCTCTAGCCATTCCCCAAAATCATGCCCACCTCGACTTGGTCGTTTTGATTTATTCAAAATAATGCACATTTGATAATGAAAATGCAGAAAACTTACCACAGTTACTACAATCCAACTCACACCACCACAGATGAATCAGCTGCTTCAAATGCTGTGCAAAGCCTGTAGCTTGGGTTGCCCTGACAGCAGCTGCATGGAGCACCAAAAAAGGAGGCACACTGTGATTGCCCGGAAATTAGCTGGATCCAGCCGGTCATCCAATCACAATGCGTTTTAGATAGCTGCTCATTCTAAACAATACATCAATCGGAAACCGACCAAAAACTACCCAGGATTTTGAAAATTGCGTGAGATTGTTTTACTAATGCATGTGAGCGTGAGAACAGGCACAAATGCGTGAGTCTGACGCTCAATGTGTGAGTGTTGGCAGCCCTGCCTTCTTAAAGGATATTATTGAGATTTAATGTTAAAAGCCCATGTTTGTGGTGCAGACTAAGACATTTCTTTACTTGTTTTTCTGATTGAGTTTTTAAAGTTATGGATGAATTACTGACATATTGAAACACTCAGTACAAGAAGAAGCAAATATGTCTGATATAAAAGACAAGAAACAGTTCTTACGTGTTTATATTTTTGGATGTTGAAACAGGATCGAACTTCAAAAGGCTGCTGATGAGTTTCTGTTTGACTTGGCTGTCAGCCTCTTCGCAAGTGAAGATTGGATACATGTTATTATACAGTGTATACACTGACTGGCCAAACAATCAGAGTGCTGCTGCTAGAGCCCACAATGTGTAGCTCCTGGAGCACTGATTGAGTGGAAGCAGGTGCATCTTGGGCCAGTATCTGTTTCTTGTAATAGTGTGTTGCACTCATCTGAATCTATCATGACCCAACCACAATTGCTTTCCAGGTGATGGCTTTCACTAAATGTTACCATTCTAGATACACCTTGATGGACAAGTTATTCTATGCAGCCACTGGCATACCCCTTGAGAAGTCACAGAGATATTTATGCTTTCCCATGATTGTTGCTGAATAGTTGCATACAGTTTTCACATTGCTGCCATAGGACAATGGGATCACATACATTTTCAGACTACGTGGTTTTTAATTTGAATTGTCTAGTTTTGTGGCCACTTGCTGTAGGATTGGGGCTGCAAGGTGTGTTTGAAGTAGACGTACTGTAACCTGTGCCCTGTTTTCAGATCATTGCTATGAAGGATGGTACTTTGCTCAGAGAAGGAACGCTGAAGGATATCCAGAACAATGACGTTGAGCTCTATGAACACTGGAAGACGCTCATGAACCGACAGGATCAAGAATTAGAGAAGGTCTGTGTTTTTAAACTACATTTAACATTTAAACAGGAAATAACTAGGAGTTAAAAAAAAAAAAAATTCTTGCATCTGACTTGAAGTCCATTTAACCTGCCACTGCATTGTAGATTGACAACGGGTGCATTAATAGATTCCCACCTGAAACAATAAAGTGTCCCCAACTAAAGTGAAAATAAAGTCTAGAAACTGAGAGCTTCATTTGATCAACCGGTGCCCTTATGGGACAAACCAGAGCTGTGTTTTGTTAGAGCATTTTACAGCACAGGCGAATCCCCTGGATTGCAACCACCTGTCTTTGTCCCGGGGTAACCACAGAAGATCAGAGCTATTCCCCAGTACTGTAAAACCTTCCAATAAAATCCATTCTTGGCTTATCCCAACAGGGTTAGTTGATCAAATTGAACCCTAGAAATATACTGTAAGGGGACTATAAGGAACGTTATGCAAATGGTATTATAGGTAAGAGTGTGTTTAAAAATCTTGGTTATCATCTTGTTAAAGATAATTAATAATACCATTAGACATCTTCTTTCAAGGATGAAATGATCCTATCTTACTGTATGGCTAGGCCCCAGAGTACAGTAGCTGTCGTATGGATCAGTCCAGCAGTGATGTCATTTCTGCTAAGATCTCCACCCCTATGTTTCTCTTATACACCCTTTTCTTCTTAATGATCTGGAATGAATTGAGCCTGTGGTTTATTCTATTCTTGCATGCTGGTAAATACACTTACCAACTCCAAAAAACAAATAGATTTTAAAAAACAGTGCTCTGGAAGATGAAACTACTGTACCTACACCATTCAAATCATTACATTGGGTAAATGCCATAAAGGTTGGGTTTTCTTTCAGACAATTGTTCACTGGAGACTCATTTACACTTAGAGCAATGTTGAACCCTCTGTATATAAAAAAAATTCAAATAAAAAGATTGAGCTGCCTTCTCAATGTCTTTGTGTAACAGAGCGTTTTTGATGTATTTTATTTGTCTTGCTCTTTTCTTTTTTGTTTTTTCCCATGTAAATGTCACTGTGTTTGTGAAGGACACTGATGTTGCTGACAGCCAGACAGCTCTGGAGAGGAAGAACCTCAGGAGAGCCTTGTACTCAAGAGAGGCCAAGTCGCAGATTGACGATGAAGACGAAGGTAAGCGGCTCCCCTTTGTCTTGGTCCTGCCGTGGGCTGTATTGATTTATAGGGTTCACTTTCACCTTTTTTACAACCTACACAGCGAGATGCCCCAAAAAACGGGGCTCATACCATCAACAATGTTGTCGCTCCTGCTCATCAGATTAGTCGGCCCGCCACTGGTATTGTTCAAAACTGAAGATGATGTTAAAACATGGCTAGTAACATGCAGTTACCGATGCCAGCAATGAGGCACGAAACCCACAAGCAGATGAGAACTTGAGGAATATATGGAGGCTTCTGTAAAGCAAGATCAGTACATTATGTCTAGAGGCAAAAACGCAATCCCTTTTCCTTAATTAATTATAAGATCTGGTACCTTTTTATTTACAAGTGAACCCCTGGAATACCGTCTTCTTGTTTCCCACTTTGGGTGGCAGAACCAGGCAGCTTCGCTTTGTTGTCCTCCTACCCACCCAGAGGGCTCACGAGAGGCACTCCTACAGCATAAAAGACACATTAATAAAAAGTGTAGCGCGGGTACATAGTCACTGTGCTGTGGGCACAGCCTCCACGTTCTTGACTACATGCTTGTCGTGACACACAGAGGAGGAGGAGGAGGAGGATGACGAGGACACCATGTCGATGATGACCAGCCGGCGCTCAAAGATCCCCTGGAGGGTGTGCTGGAAGTACCTGACCTCAGGGGGCTTCGTGCTGCTCTTCATGATGATCTTCTCCAAGCTGCTCAAGCACTCCGTCATTGTCGCCATCGACTACTGGCTGGCCACCTGGACCTCCAGAGCGCAGAACACTTCTGTGAGCCAACAGCAGCCAACGACACGCTCACAAACACGGTGAGGAGAGAGAGGGCCACAGAGCTAGAGGTGGGAAGGGAGGGCAGGGGGCGGTCAAAGCTCCTTGACATCCCACTGTTTAACTTCCTACTGGACGTGAATTGTGTTTTTCTTGGTTGTGGTGCATATCACTTTTTGTTTTGATTGCTCAAGTCAGGAATGAGCAACCAAAGCTTTCTTTATAGTGACATATCAGATAGATTGAAAATGTAAAAATCTGGGGTGTAGGGAAGCCTGCAGTGCAACCATCTTGAAATAGCATCTTAAAGCCCTTGCACCTCCAGTTAGTTTGATGTGAATTAAGGTGCTTTAGTTCAATTGCAAGGGAACCACACTTGAGGAAATGAACCTGAATTAAACATTTGTTTCAGTGTGAAAGCCAAACCATTTCAGAAATATGTGGTTGCGAACCAGCTAAATGAAATTTCATTTGCAGATTAACCACGGTGACTGTGAAAAGGACTCTTGTGAGACATGCTGTTATTGTAACTGGACGTGGGATGGTTTCATGTAAGAAGCGCTTTGTAAATTCATTCGTGTTGTAAAGTAACCTGTGTGTTTTTTGCCTCTAGGTTCCTTTTGATCTCTCCTACTACACCACCGGCTTCAGTATTCTTTGCAGCTCTGGGATTGTACTCTGCCTCATCGCCTCGTTGACTGTGGAGTGGATGGGCCTGTCCGCAGCCAGAAACCTCCATCACAATCTTCTCAACAAAATCATTCTAGCACCAATCAGGTAGCGAAGCTCCAGGGGAGCCACATGATTTACATGGCATGAATTCATTCTGCATAGTTATTGCACTAATAACTGCATGTGGAATGAGATAAATATATATATATATATATATATATATATATATATATATATGGAACGAGATAAATAAATATATCTATATATATATATATATATATATATATATATATATATATATATATATATATATATATATATATATATATATACAGTACCAGTCAAAAGTTTGAGTACACTTGCTGGAAACTAGGTCTTTTTCATAATTGACAATGTTTTATGTCGTATACGTTTCTGTAAATACTTGAAAATGAAAACACATGTTACAATATACAAAACAGAACATAAGGAGTATCAAAACAATGTTCAAGAAAATTGAAAATTGTCTCTAAATCTTGGATTCCTCAAAATAGCCACCCTTTGCCTTAATAACAGCCTCACAAACATGAGGCATTCGGTTAACAAGTTTCAGCAGGAAATCACCCGACATGTCTTCCCAGCTCTTCTGCAGCAATTCCCAAGGATGTAGGGCACTTGTGGGTAGCTTTGCTTTGACTCTTCTGTCCAGTTCCTTCCATACAAGTTCTATGGGATTGAGGTCTGGAGACTGGGCAGGCCAGGTCATTAGATTGAGTTGTCCTTCACTTTCCTTCTTCGCCAGATAGTTCTTGCAGAACTTTGAGGTGTGTTTCGGGTCATTATCTTGCTGAAGAATGAAGGACTGCCCAACTAGCCGTAATCCTGATGGAATGGCATGCCTCTGAAGTATGCTATGATAGCCATGCTGGTTGACTTGCCATGGACTTGGTAAAGATCACCAACTCTGTCACCAGCAAAGCAACCCCAGACCACGATACTGCCTCCTCCATGCTTGACAGTGGGAACCACACATGCAGAACTCATGCGCTCACCCTCTCTGCATCTTAAATACTCGGCGGTTGGACCCAAATATTTCAAATTTTGACTCATCGGTCCATAAGACCGACTTCCACTCCTCAAACGTCCAGTTTCTGTGTTTTTTGGCCCAGACAAGTCTCTTCCTCTTATTCTGCACTTAACAATGGTTTCTTTGCAGCAATTCTTCCAGTTAGGCCAGCTTCACGCAATCTCCTCTGAACAGTTGATGTTGAAACATCTGTACTTCTAGTAGCATTTAGCTGAGCTTGTATTTCAGGGGCAGTTAATTGCCGGTTTCACAGACTTGTGACTCGAATGAACTTGTTCTCTGATTCTGAGGTCACCCTTGGCCTGTCTGACCTTGTTCGGTCCTCATGAGTGCCAGTTTCTTCAAATCTTCAAATCTTCAAATCTTGGCCACAGCAGTTACAGACTGTTGCAAAGTTCTTGCGATTTGTCTTAAAGATTGACCTTCGTTTCTTAAAGTAATTACAGACTTTTTTCTTTGCTTAACTGAGCGTATTTTGCCATTTTCTGCTCCCTTACATTCAGGAATGACAACTTGTGCCTATGCTACCTATATTTATAGTAATCATGGACCCTCACCTGTTAACAATAATTGGTGACAAAAGGTTAATTTGGTAACATGCTAGTTAACTCAGAGAACATCTAACAAAGACACTTTTATACTTAGGCCAGTGTTCTAACACCGTGTTATACACATTTCAGACTTTTAACTGACTTGGGCTTCAGACTGAAATCCCCTTGCTTTGGGTGACCATTTCATTGAAGTTGACAAGATTTACATTTTCATTTAAAAATAAAATTTTTGAATGCAATTCACTTATGATTATCAGCTTATATAAGTACACGTATCATATAATGAAATATTAAGTGTTTAAAGACAAGTTTATACAGTTAAAAACATAGATAATCAAGAAAAACCTGGTTTCAAGCAGGTGTACTCAAACTTTTGACTAGTACTGTATATATATAGTGTCTTACTAGATGGAATGTTGATAAGCGTAAAGTTCTAACAAGATATTAAAATAAATTTAACTTCAAACTTTGACATTGCTTGCAATCCTATGGTCCCTGTTTTAATTTGCAACATACATTTTCTGAGAGTATAGAAAACAACTGTAATGGTATATAAGCAGAACGAAGCTTTACTCTAAAGGCTTTCTGTAATAAGACTTTTTTGTTTGTTTTATCTTCAGATTTTTTGACATCACACCCCTGGGCCAAATACTGAACCGCTTTTCGGCTGACACCAACATTATTGATCAGGTGAGGAATCAACTACACTGGCACCCCTTCATTTCCAGTGACACCAACACAGTGTTATTACTGCTAAGAGTATACAATAGCAAGACAGCAACATTGTTACTGTGTTAGAACAGCTCTGAATAATTGTTCTTAGTGGGAAGCCCACAGTTACCTGATGCTAATGTGTAACAGCCAAGAAAATAATATATATTTCCACTTAATGGCGTAATATTTATTAGAAATGTACTCTGGATTGCATCACTTGCTTTTGTATGAAGTGTTTTATTATCTTTAAAGGACATGAAGCAAATCATTCTGTGAAGTCCAGGATTCTTTTTAAATTTTTTTTTTTAATTTAACACCTTGCACCAGGGTTATGGTTACACCAGAGAACAATCTACTTAACAGGACAATTGTTTTTGTACAATTGTGATGAAACCTGGTAGACTTTTAGAGTTTCTTCATCTATCTAGAGAAGTTGAGAGTGCCATAAAATGGTGATGTATGGAGGCATTTTGCCATAGTTCTTGTATTTTTGCAGTTAGATATACTATAGGTCCTGGTGGTCTACTTTCTCATGTTGCTGATAGCTCTAATGTTGTACTGTGGCAGAGAAAGCCACTTCCCCTATAAAAGCATAGCAAAGTGTAATAAAGCACAGTGAAAGCATGGTAAAGCATAGTAAGCATTGTAAAGGACAGAGAGGTGAGGTAAAGCATTAAAAAAAATATACTATGGGAAAAGTGCAAAGATGCTGTGGTAAACATGTCTGCGTGTGTGTGTGCGTGTGCGTGTGTGTGCGTGTGTTTGTGCATGTGTGTTTGTGTGTGTGCGTGTGTTTGTGCGTGTGCGTGTGTTTGTGCGTGTGCGTGTGCGTGTGTGTGTTTCCCAAACAGCACATCCCTCCGACTCTGGAGTCCCTGACCCGCTCCACCCTGCTCTGTCTGTCAGCTATCGGAGTCATCGCCTTCGTCACGCCTGTCTTCCTCATCGCCATGCTGCCTCTGGGGGTCGCCTTCTACTTCATACAGAAGTACTTCAGGGTCGCATCCAAGTGAGTGCAATCATTAATGATTTACATTCTGGTATAGTAAGCAAACTTGTTAAATTTGCAGACGACACAAAAATAGGAGGAGTGGCAAACACTGTTGCAGCAGCAAAGGTCATTCAAAATGATCTAGACAGCATTCAGAACTGGGTAGACACATGGCAAATTACATTTAATAGAGAAAAGTGTAAAGTATTGCATGCAGGCAATAAAAATGTGCATTATAAATATCATATGGGAGATACTGAAATTGAAGAAGGAATCTATGAAAAAGACCAAGGAGTTTATGTTGAGTCAGAAATGTCTTCATCTAGACAATGTGGGGAGGCTATAAAAAAGGCCAACAAGATGCTCTGATATATTGTGAGAAGTCTTGAACAAAGAAGACTACGCAGTGATCTGATTCAAGCGTTCAAAATCCTAAAAGGTATAGACAATGTCGACCCAGGGGACTTCTTTGACCTGAAAAAAGAAACAAGGACCAGGGGTCACAAATGAAGATTAGATAAAGGGGCATTCAGAACAGAAAATAGGAGGCACTTTTTTACACAGAGAATTGTTAGGGTCTGGAACCAACTCCCCAGTAATGTTGTTGAAGCTGACACCCTGGGATCCTTCAAGAAGCTGCTTGATGAGATTCTGGGATCAATAAGCTACTAACAACCAAACAAGCAAGATGGGCTGAATGGCCTCCTCTCGTTTGTAAACTTTCTTATGTTCTTATGTTCTTCTTATGCCTTGGGTAACGATTAGGGCGAGGGTCCGGGATAAGGTTAGGGTTAGATTAAGGGTAGTGTTGGAAACGAAGTGTAAATAAGCATACTGAAAGCATAGGTAACCAATATGAAGCCAAGAGGGGGTATGATAAAACACATACAGAATGTAAAATTAACTAATGTCAAGCACGGGAAAACTGCTAAATTACCGTGGTAATATTGTACTTCCTGACACCCACACAATAAGGCATAACAATTGAGAACAATTCTGTGTGCAGCCTGTTTTTCCCTGATTTCCATTAGATTCTTTCAGTCCAATTCTATGTGGTATTGATCACAGACATTCAACACCCCAGAAAAAGAGTGAATGTTTTACTGTTATTGTTTTGTTTTAGTGAGGAGAATACATAGCAGGACTAGAGGAGGGTGGAAGACACACCTCTACCTGGGCCACAGATGCATGTGTAGCCTGGCCTGACCCTTGTAATGTGATTTATAGGCCTCTCCAGGGCCTTTAGATCCTTCCTGTTCTTCCTGTTTCTAACCCCCGACTCTCCAGACAGTGTTTCTAACCCTCTGGCCTGTCTTCACCCCTCACAGGGACCTGCAGGACCTGGACGACTCCACCCAGCTGCCACTGCTCTGCCACTTCTCTGAAACCGCTGAGGGCCTCACCACCATCCGCGCATTCAGGTCATAGAATTATACATCGCTTAGCATCAATGTCCTGTACAAAGGACCAGTGTTCACCTTCTTTTTATAAGCATACCAGTGTAGTTCAATCCATACGATTATTTAAGGGACATTTTTAAGACAAGATTTTAAATTATTATAATGCGAACTACTGTACATTCTTCAAGGGGGGGGCTAAGCTAAACTGAGACCATAACTTACTGTTATTATGCCATTCTTTAAGTTTCCCTCACAAACTTCTTAAGTCTGTAACCTTTACCTGCACTGCAAAGCCGTTGGTTCTAGGAGATTAGTCTCCAGTGTCACTGGTTTGGAATTGGTAGATGGAAATGAATGAGTCTGAGTGTATTAAACGCTGCCTATCGAAAGGCTTCCCGCTGACTCCTCGGGCCTCGGTGTGAGTAAGACTTCACAGATACCGTATAGCTTCTGTATTTATTGACATGGCGGTGCATTGCAGTTCTGATTGCCCTCAGAGCTCCTAGGAACACAGACAGCGCCACAACTGGTGTTTCTTAGTCTAAAAAGCAGACATGAATAAGAGCACATTGCAAGGTGAAATGTTCATAGTACAGACGTCTAAATAAAATATCTTCTCTTTTTGTTTTTTAGATAATACCCTAAATAAAATATCTTCTCTTTTTGTTAACTTATAACAAGATTCCGAAAGTATTCAAATCTAGGAATATGAGGAGGTTTCTTACATAAATCCTAGCGATTTGCTTTTCATGATACTGATAGCTCTCCTTCAGCGTCAAAGAAAACTATTTTAAACTGAATAAACATTTGTATGAATAGAGACACTTTTTAAATGTGTTACTTGGTTATAGTTTGGATTGGATCTCTTCGGTTGCTTGGAAGTGATGACGCTGATTAAAGGGTATTTCAAGACTCTAAAGTCCCATCGGCTGTTAGAGGGCATCTCCCTGTGAGTAATGACTGCTTTACTTGGTACCTGAATATGATCACTGAGTTTTGGGACTGTTGATAACATTTTAAATAATAAATATAACTTCAAAACAAGTGATGACCAAAAGCGTTATCAACAAAATCCAGAAACGTCCAACCAGAGAACTGCACCGGCAGGGTTCAAAGTGCAGGCAGAGCACCCTGCAGATATTGTTGAAGTGGACTGGATTCCCAGTAAAGACTGACTCTCGGCCCTCTTGCAGTGTAGCCTGTCAGGAATGGCACAGCACTGTTTAATGGAAAAGCTGAGGGGCTAAAGGTCTTTTCAGCTTGTCTTAACATTGCAAATACTGCAAGGTTTTCCATTTGTCACACTTCCCATTAAAAAGGGAATCGGAGCCAAGCAGTTCCCTGCTGCTACCCTGCGGTACAGACAGGCCTTAAAAGGTGCGTGAAGTCCTGCCTGGTTTTCTTCACTGCAGCTCCAGGGCCCCCTGGATGGCAGGTGTACTCTACTAATGCTAGTATATCAACCCTCCGAGAAATACTAAGAGTTACAGAGTATCTGTAGTGGTGTAAGAAGAGAATTAATGAACGAGAGGAGGTCATTCAGCCCATCAGGATCCCAATGACTGAGCATCAACAACTAGGTAACCCATTCCAATACCTTCACCACTCGCTCTGTAAAAAAAGTGTCTCCTACCCCAAGTACATTATGGGGCTAATTATGTTAGTTTGTTTAATAATTAATTTAAACAATTAATTTAAATAATTAAAATAGTTTACATCTATGTGTGTTAATCAACCTGAATGAATACTATATGACCATTACCATATTAGATCAGTTATCTATTAAATAATGTGAATATTCATTCACGTTAATTAAGACCTCATTATAATCATTTTATTTAATGATTATAATTATTTAATGTATAAGATCGAAGAATTACGATGAACACACAAAACACCCTCAACCATAATAAGGTAGATTAAAATATCTTAGCAGTTTATTAGATAATAATACTAATGGTACAGAAAGGCAAAACCTAGAAAATCAACATGAGGTAACAGTTCAACATAGACATCAATACAGCACGAGTGAACACTCACCCCTTGAATATACAGTACTGTGCAAAAGTTTTAGGCAGGTGTGAAAAAATGCTGTAAAGTAAGAATGCTTTCAAAAATAGACATGTTAATAGATTATATTTATCAATTAACTAAATGCAAAGTGAGTGAACAGAAGAAAAATCTAAATCAAATCCATATTTGGTGTGACCACCCTTTGCCTTCAAAACAGCATCAATTCTTCTAGGTACACTTGCACAAAGTCAGGGATTTTGTAGGCATATAGTCAGGTGTATGATTAAACAATTATACCAAACAGGTGCTAATGATCATCAATTCAATATGTAGGTTGAAACACAATCATCAACTGAAACAGAAACAGCTGTGTAGGAAGAATAAAACTGGATGAGGAACAGCCAAACTCAGCTAACAAGGTGAGGTTGCTGAAGACAGTTTACTGTCAAAAGTCATACAGCATGGCAAGACTGAGCACAGCAACAAGACACAAGGTAGTTCTACTGCATCAGCAAGGTCTCTCCCAGGCAGAAATTTCAAGGCAGACAGGGGTTTCCAGATGTGCTGTCCAAGCTCTTTTGAAGAAGCACAAAGAAACAGGCAACGTTGAGGACCGTAGACGCAGTGGTCGGCCAAGGAAACTTACTGCAGCAGATGAAAGACACATCATGCTTACTTCCCTTCGCAATCGGAAGATGTCCAGCAGTGCCATCAGCTCAGAACTGGCAGAAAACAGTGGGACCCTGGTACACCCATCTACTGTCCAGAGAAGTCTGGTCAGTGGCCTTCATGGAAGACTTGCGGCCAAAAAGCCATACCTCCGATGTGGAAACAAGGCCAAGCGACTCAACTATGCACGAAAACACAGGAACTTGGGTGCAGAAAGATGGCAGCAGGTGCTCTGGAGTGATGAGTCAAAATTTGAAATATTTGGCTGTAGCAGAAGGCAGTTTGTTCGCCGAAGGGCTGGAGAGCGGTACACGAATGAGTGTCTGCAGGCAACAGTGAAGCATGGTGGAGGTTCCTTGCAAGTTTGGGGCTGCATTTCTGCAAATGGAGTTTGGGATTTGGTCAGAATTAATGGTCTCCTCAATGCTGAGAAGTACAGGCAGATACTTATCCATCATGCAATACCATCAGGGAGGCATCTGATTGGCCCCAAATTTATTCTGCAGCATGACAACGACCCCAAACATACAGCGAAAGTTATTAAGAAAAATCTTCAGCGTAAAGAAGAACAAGGAGTCCTGGAAGTGATGGTATGGCCCCCACAGAGCCCTGATCTCATCATCATCGAGTCTGTCTGGGATTACATGAAGAGAGAGAAGCAACTGAGGCCGCCTAAATCCACAGAAGAACTGTGGTTAGTTCTACAAGATGTTTGGGCCAACCTACCTGCCGAGTTCCTTCAAAAACTGTGTGCAAGTGTACCTAGAAGAATTGATGCTTGATGCTGTTTTGAAGGCAAAGGGTGGTCACACCAAATATGGATTTGATTTAGATTTTTCTTCTGTTCACTCACTTTGCATTTAGTTAATTGATAAATATAATCTATTAACATGTCTATTTTTGAAAGCATTCTTACTTTACAGCATTTTTTCACACCTGCCTAAAATTTTTGCACAGTACTGTATATGCTTATATGTATCGTTTCCCCATACAATAATGCCTTTAACTACAGTGCAAGTGGAATCCTATTGCTTTTCAAGCATACAGTGTAGGTTCAACATTTCATTCTGACACAGTACATTAACTTCTGTCTCAGTCTCAGTCCAGGCTGCGCGGATCTGCTACAGGTGATGACGTCACTCTGCTGATAGTTCCCTCAGCTGGACTACACAGACTGTGACCCTGCATCTACCACTTATAGGCAATATAACCCTAGTTAAACGCAATGCATCTATCACTTACATGCAAACAAACCCTGTTCAATTACAATTCCTCTAATAATATATCACAGCTAATGCTGGACTACAATTGTTTAATAACAATTACACAAGTATACTTTCAAACAAGCACTTCATATGACAATATGAGTTAAGCAGCTTAGTTACTTGCTAACAAGGTTCAAACTCTGAGGATTTTCATCCGTACATTAAAAGCGTAAATTAAGATAACAATTTTATCAACTTCTATGTGGTGCGATTACAATTAATTACTCTAATTTCCCATTTTATACTCAACGATTCCTTGACGTAGACCAAAAGTCTGTATAATAAATCTTCCGTTGCAGTACAGTTTTCACTTCGTTGCAACAAATCTTCAAACCCAAGTTGGGGCTCTGCACACTTCCTGTGTGTTCCTTTATCTTCAAAACCCAAGTTGGGGTTTCAGCACATTGCCTGTGTGTTTCTTGTTATATTCTTCATATGGCTTTCCTGAATAAACAATTTTTAAATAAATTTGGGAACCAAATCGGAAACCAGGTCTTATAGGACTTTCACATAAAGACCTATACATTACCCCTACAACTGTCTTCCATTGTGTTGGACAATGGGTTGCCTCACCCTGCATTATCTATTTATGGCTTCCTTCTGCTGTCTCCAGCTTTCGTTTCCTCCATATATTCTATGTGGATGCTCCAATCTATTTATGATCCTGTAGAGCCCCTTTGTGTCGGGTTCAGTTAAAGTCCACTGGTCAGAGAGCTCACTACCCCCTCCTTTGTGCTGGGTGCTTGGAAGTTGCTCCAGTCAATAGTTCACATGCTGCACTGCATTCTGTGTGCTCAAGAATTAATCCAAAAGATTAGTTCAGATATGTACTTATATCAAAAATATTTATTAATTCCACGCCATTGTGCCTACAACATCTCCACTTCATTTCCAACTGTGTCCAACTGTGTTGGGCTACCCATTTTCTACTGGGATGAACTCAACCTGCAGTAAATACGAAGAACCACAATGCGCCTGTGAAAACAGAACATTTACCAACAGCTATAGACTTTCATGACAGCGCTGTCTTGATCTTGTTGTTTTAAATATTAGCTGCAGTTAATATACTTTACATTAAAGCATATTTGCATCAAAATGTATTATAAATGTAATTGAAAAAATAGGAGCACACTAAAAGTTCTTGTATTGACGGTGTGCTATAGGCTCAAGTAAATATACAGAATGGCGTAAAAAGTCAAGCACTCACCAGGTATCTGCTGTTAAGCTTACTTCTGCATGAATTCGCTTCATTGTTTTTTCATAATGATGTTATAATAATAAATATATAAGCTTAACAGCAGATACCTGGTGAGTGCTTGACTTTTTACAACATTCTGTATTATAAATGAAGCATCCAAAGTACAGCAATATATTTGCCAGGTCAAAAACAAAATGATGACACCTAACTTGTATTAGTTTTGCCTTGTATTATTGTTTCAGTGCTTTGCGTTGTGGCTGAAGACTTGTGACGCTGTAAAAAGACTTCCTCTGTAGAGATTCCATGTCTGTGCTTTGCAAGCTGTCCCATGATAGTTACTGCACATGAGACACTGGACTGGCTGCTGAGAGCTGCTGGAGTATAATGAGTAATTGACCTTGCTGCTTGGCATAGCTGACTCTAAGTTATTGTCCTGCCTAGTAGTGAGGCAGAAGGGAAACATTGAGACTACACAGTCATGGAAAGAATTGAAACGTACTGCAGATTTGATTATGCGATATTGTTAAAGCAAGGTACTGCAGATTTGATTATGCAATATTGTTAAAGCACGGTACATTAATAGTAAGGAAGCTAGGAGAGCCCTGAGTTTTCCATTTCAGTTATATACCCACACGTGTCAATAATTTATCATTTTGCCCACATGTGAAATGGCTTTATTTGGTTAACTGTATCAATTGGTGCATGGCGCCCTGGCCTCTTGAGTGCAACTGTTTATGTACTATATGATTGAGGTTATTTGTGTTAAACAAGCCTAACGTATGATCATTAACTAACTTATTGTTATTTTATTATTATAGAGATCACTATATATCTTTTTGTACTTATTTTAACTTAAAAATACACTAGCATTGAATGATGCCATGTTGCATATGCAGCGTGCTAGCTGTAAAGCTGTGTGAGTAACGCAGTGCGCTTGGTATGGACCCTGTTAGCTGTAAAGCTGTGTGAGTAACGCAGTGCGCTTGGTATGCACCCTGTTAGCTGTAAAGCTGTGTGAGTAACTCAGAGCGCTTGGTATGCACCCTGTTAGCTGTAAAGCTGTGTGAGTAACGCAGTGCGCTTGGTATGGACCCTGTTAGCTGTAAAGCTGTGTGAGTAACGCAGTGCGCTTGGTATGCACCCTGTTAGCTGTAAAGCTGTGTGAGTAACGCAGTGTGCTTGGTATGCACCCTGTTAGCTGTAAAGCTGTGTGAGTAACGCAGTGCGCTTGGTATGCACCCTGTTAGCTGTAAAGCTGTGTGAGTAACGCAGTGCGCTTGGTATGCACCCTGTTAGCTGTAAAGCTGTGTGAGTAACGCAGTGCGCTTGGTATGCACCCTGTTAGCTGTAAAGCTGTGTGAGTAACGCAGTGCGCTTGGTATGCACCCTGTTAGCTGTAAAGCTGTGTGAGTAACGCAGTGCGCTTGGTATGGACCCTGTTAGCTGTAAAGCTGTGTGAGTAACGCAGTGCGCTTGGTATGCACCCTGTTAGCTGTAAAGCTGTGTGAGTAACGCAGTGCGCTTGGTATGCACCCTGTTAGCTGTAAAGCTGTGTGAGTAACGTAGTGCGCTTGGTATGGACCCTGTTAGCTGTAAAGCTGTGTGAGTAACGCAGTGCGCTTGGTATGGACCCTGTTAGCTATAAAGCTGTGTGAGTAACGCAGTGTGCTTGGTATGTACCCTGTTAGCTGTAAAGCTGTGTGAGTAACGCAGTGCGCTTGGTATGCACCCTGTTAGCTGTAAAGCTGTGTGAGTAACGCAGTGCGCTTGGTATGCACCCTGTTAGCTGTAAAGCTGTGTGAGTAACGCAGTGCGCTTGGTATGGACCCTGTTAGCTGTAAAGCTGTGTGAGTAACGCAGTGCGCTTGGTATGCACCCTGTTAGCTGTAAAGCTGTGTGAGTAACGCAGTGCGCTTGGTATGCACCCTGTTAGCTGTAAAGCTGTGTGAGTAACTCAGAGCGCTTGGTATGCGCCCTGTTAGCTGTAAAGCTGTGTGAGTAACGCAGCGCTTGGTATGCACCCTGTTAGCTGTAAAGCTGTGTGAGTAACGCAGTGCGCTTGGTATGCACCCTGTTAGCTGTAAAGCTGTGTGAGTAACTCAGCGCTTGGTATGCACCCTGTTAGCTGTAAAGCTGTGTGAGTAACTCAGGCGCTTGGTATGCACCCTGTTAGCTGTAAAGCTGTGTGAGTAACGCAGCGCTTGGTATGCACCCTGTTAGCTGTAAAGCTGTGTGAGTAACGCAGCGCTTGGTATGCACCCTGTTAGCTGTAAAGCTGTGTGAGTAACGCAGTGCGCTTGGTATGGACCCTGTTAGCTGTAAAGCTGTGTGAGTAACGCAGTGCGCTTGGTATGCTCCCTGTTAGCTGTAAAGCTGTGTGAGTAACGCAGTGCGCTTGGTATGGACCCTGTTAGCTGTAAAGCTGTGTGAGTAACGCAGTGCGCTTGGTATGCACCCTGTTAGCTGTAAAGCTGTGTGAGTAACGCAGTGCGCTTGGTATGCACCCTGTTAGCTGTAAAGCTGTGTGAGTAACTCAGAGCGCTTGGTATGCGCCCTGTTAGCTGTAAAGCTGTGTGAGTAACTCAGAGCGCTTGGTATGCACCCTGTTAGCTGTAAAGCTGTGTGAGTAACGCAGTGCGCTTGGTATGCACCCTGTTAGCTGTAAAGCTGTGTGAGTAACTCAGAGCGCTTGGTATGCACCCTGTTAGCTGTAAAGCTGTATGAGTAACTCAGAGCGCTTGGTATGCACCCTGTTAGCTGTAAAGCTGTGTGAGTAACTCAGAGCGCTTGGAATGCACCCTGTTAGCTGTAAAGCTGTGTGAGTGACTCAGAGCGCTTGGTTTCTATGTTGCAGACACGAGGCCCGTTTCAAGCAGCGCATGCTGGAGCTGACTGACACAAACAACGTCGCCTACTTGTTTCTCTCTGCTGCCAACCGGTGGCTGGAGGTCAGAACGGTGCGTGTGGAGGTTTTCTGCTTAAACTGGCAACCGATACTGTTAGTACTGTGGATACTGTATATTCATTTGTTCAACTTTTACACATAAATATGCTGACACAATGACCATGACCCCTTAAAAAATAATGGCTGCAAATGTATAATGAATTCCGGCTGAATACCACAGGAATAACACCTGAATATCTACTGCACTCTCTGAGTTCTGAAGTCATTCGTTTTGAATTCAGCCCTGTTAATTCATGTGGATTTAATTATCCGTATTCATTACATGTCCCTTTGTAACAAATGATGCGTATCACGATATATAAGGCATGCGTTCATGCATGGAGTGATACTTCTCACAATCCCCAGGTGGGTGACTAAGAGGGCATGAATGCATACGTTAACCTTAATAATGCATTGATTACTGAAAGTTATTTAAGAACATAAGAAAGTGTACGAACGAGAGGAGGCCATTCGGCCCATGTAAGCACATTCCTAGCAGCTGATTGATCTCAGAACTTTGTCTAGCTGGGTCTTAAAGGCTCCAAGTGATTCTGCCTCAACTGCATTACTAGGTAGCCCATTCCATACATGAAAACGTGTTCATACTGATAAGACCATGATGTCACTCTGGCATCAGGGTGCAGCTTATATTTTGTTTTTCTTCTAATCCCCAGAGATACGTATGTGTCTGCTTTCTAAAAATAACACGAAATATATGCTCCTGTCATCTAAATATCCACTCCTGTAGTCTAAATATCCACTCCTGTAGTCTAAATATCCACTCCTGTGGTCTAAATATCCAATGCACAGTTGACGAGAGGATGGTTATTGATAGAGGGATTGGTGGGTGATAGCTGTGAGGAAGTTTGTGGGGGGTAGCTCAGCGTTTAGCAGGGACAGTGTGCTTTTCTACATGCTGAGGAAGGCACTGAGCACCCGTCCGAGTCTCACTCTCTGTGTTGGTTGCAGGATTATCTCGGTGCTGTGATTGTACTCACAGCTGCTGTCGCATCAATACATACTTCTGAGAACGGACTTCAATCAGGACTGGTGGGACTGGGACTCACCTACGCTCTTACAGTAAGTATTTAATAATTTAGATGTAGAAATCATTTTTTATCTGTGTTTTCTCTTATGCCGTGGCTCATGAATTAATTCTGAGCTCTCTTAAATCTATTGCATCTGTTTCAAGTTCAGATGAATAGAAGTTGGAATGGGATTCAATAAAAGGGTCATATTTCACACTTCTGAAGAAGGGAATCTGAAACCTTCAGTTAAAACTATAGCTTTTTATTTAACTTTGTATTGTAGCTACAGGGAGGGCAGTGTTATGCCTACATTCACACTATAGCAATCATTCAAGGCCATGCTTAACAAAAAAACATGACACCTACAAGACGATAATAGCAAAACTTCTGCCTTTAAAATGAGATCCCTAGAACCCCAGATGGGCTCACCTGGTAAAGGCATGACTGTGGTGTGCTGGGTGAGTCGTACAGTCAGGGTGTTGTTGTGGGGGATTCCACAAGGGGTATCACACTGACTGGCACTCCTGTGGTTTTGGGAGCCAAACTTGCCAGTTTCACCTCATCATGCTACAACGGCTCCTACTGGCCAGGTGCTCAAAGTGGACACCTGCAGAGCTGGCCTTTGTCCTCCAGGGGCTGGTAGCTTGTCGCTGTAGAGATCCTAGGTGTAAAGAGGCAATTAGCTTGGTCTTGAGATGCCTACTGACCTCCTGTTCTTCTGAGCTGTCATTGGGGATTGCTGTGGTGAAGAGGATTGGACATTCTACCCTAGGAAGAAAATAAGGGGTCAAATAATTAGGCAGATCTATATATATATAGATATATATATATATATATTCTTTCTTTCTTTCTTTCTTTCTTTCTTTCTTTCTTTCTTTCTTTCTATGAATTTCAGCAGTACTCAGTTACTTTTATCTTTCTTTGACCCAGGTGACTAACTACCTGAACTGGGTGGTGAGGAGCCTGGCAGATCTGGAGGTGCAGATGGGAGCAGTGAAGAAAGTCAATGGCTTCCTGAGCACGGAATCAGAGAACTACGAGGGCTCTATCGGTACGGTATATAGCAGAGGAGACACCATGCACGTTCGCAGAGTACTGTGGTTATTCCACCAGTGAGGAGAGGCAAATAACCCGGAGGAGCCCCTGACGGGGTCGACACGATAACGCAAAGCAAGCACTTGAGTAGTCCTAAGGAGAGTGATTTATCATTTGCTGAAACAAAGCTTTTGCCCAGCATGAGGCAATGGAAATATCTTTTAAATAGCAGTGGAGCTTTTAATCTCACTGGGAGACATGTTTTAAACAGATATCAGCATTGGCCTGTCATCTTGACCACAGAATCATTTTATTTTTCTCTATAAAACTTAAGGAAACCTCAGTCGAGGTCCAGTGCTTACTGGATAAAGTTTTATTCAGATTTCATGACTGTTGAGCCAAACGGGGGTAGATCTAAATATCAATGCTATTAAAATGGTTCATTATTATTAGGTCCCCATTAAAACCTCTCATCTCGTGTTCAAGGATGTACACAGAATCCTACGCGTTCAAATCATTCCCTGTAGCAAATATCCTAACAGGGAGAGGGATAGAGCAAACCCTAACCCTATCCCTAACCCCAACCCCAACCCCAACCCCAACCCCAACCCCAACCCTAACCCCAACCCCAACCCCAACCCTAACCCTAACCCTAACCCTATCCCTAACCCTAACCCCAACCCTAACCCCAACCCTTTCATAAATCATACTCAGTTGCTTGTCATACTCATTTACTTCAATGTAGAGTGTGTAAAAAAAGACATTTCTCAGTGCTAACAAACATACTATGTACACTGAAGAAGGTACTAGCCAAAGCCTTTGCTTACTTGAGTGAATTTCTTCTACAATTCAGATTGAGCATTTTGGAATGTATGGATGATTGGAATAGAAACCCCAACAAAATCAACCCAAAAAACACCCTTGGTTGCTTTTAAGATCACATCATATTTCAGTGCCAGATAACATGCACTAAACCCAGTTTGTTTTGCTTCACACAAACCCTTTCAAACAAACCAAACAGCTTTCACCTTGAAATGAATTGCCTGAAGGAACCAAAGTGTCAGTTGGCCCACACAGGGACTGGGAATGATGTTACGCAGTCATAAGACATCGCTAGCAGGAAGTTCACGTCAAGCAGGATGTTTTATTTTTTTTCAGATCTCTCTCAAGTTCCAGAGGACTGGCCTCAGCAAGGGGAGATCAAGATCCAGGGCCTGTCTGTGCGATACGACTCCATTCTGAAACCAGTGCTGAAGCATGTAAACGCATACATCAACCCTGGACAAAAGGTACAGTGCACATGCACGCACACGCACACGCACGCACACACATACACGCACACACATGCACACACACACATACACACACACGCGTCATTTTATTCTCCTTTTCTCAGCTTTATCTAACCTGTTTGGATGTTCTGGGCTCCGTCACCTCTTTCTTCAGTTCCAAGTCATTTGTTTCCAGTTACATTTTCTTATTTCCCCCCTTACCTTTTTGTCATGTTTGCAATTATTCTTAGTGGTTCTTGCTGCAATGATTGTACTAAAATATTTGCTCAGTTTGTGTTTTAACTGTGAGTTCAGTATCTGCTCTTCAGTTCTAGTTGCCTGTCATATATATATATGTAATATAGGCTTGATCAGCCAAAGTGTCTGTATATGAGTAAACACCAGCGCCACCTAGTGCACTGCAATGTATTGACAGCAAAACAGAAGGCGCTGGCTCTAGATGGCGCTGGCTCTTACTCCCAAGACACTGGCTAGTCTAGCCTGTGTTACATGTATCTATGGCAGGGACCTAGAGCTACTACATCTAGGAGAAAGCACCCTAACACAAACACATTATCTGATTCATTTCAATTAAAAACAATAATTGCAGACCTCAGAAACATGTAAGTGCCAGCATATCCCTACGGGAACCTCTGCTCTTTACTCACAGGAACAAGATACCACAAAGAGAGGCAGCAGTGACCTGACAAGCCTTCTGTACACTGATTCAGAGATCTGGCAAACCTAGCTGACAGGGAGAGCATACACAGCAAGCTTCTCTTTATCATCTGAATGATTTGTATGTCCAGGGCCAATTTACCATCTGCATTAAATGAGCGCAGTATAAATAGTTTACAAAGCTCTGCTGCACAGTTTCCATTTCAACTGGATTCACTTCAATTTGGTAACCATCTAAATATATATATATATATATATATATATATATATATATATATATATATATATATATATATATATATGTAAAGAGAGAGAGAGAGAGAGAGAGACAATTCTGTCAGTGTGCTGTACAGCAGATGCTCTGCATTATTTTACAGTATCGCTGCTTAATGTGTGTTTTAAACACTTTTATTGTCTTTTTTCACAATTCTATTACTTCTACAAAGTGCGCTCTGTTATACAAGACACCTGGGATGCAAAGGATCAGTGTTTCCTAAAAGAATCTTGCTATAGGAATAATGATTTGTAAAAAAGGAAGTGAGGTTTTAGGATATAATTTATGCCGTAGGAAGACCGCTGATTTATTGTCAGTGACGTGTTAAGCAAAAACAAAAAATATGCAGCACATTGCACTGATTATTGCATGAATGTGTATTATTGTGGGAATGTGTATTATTGCATGAATGTGTATTATTGCGGGAATGTGTATTATTGCACGAATGTGTATTATTGCATGAATGTGTATTATTGCACAAATGTGTATTATTTCATGAATGTGTATTATTGCATGGATGTGTATTATTGCGGGAATGTGTATTATTGCACGAATGTGTATTATTGCATGAATGTGTATTATTGCATGAATGTGTATTATTGCACAAATGTGTATTATTGCATGAATGTGTATTATTGCATGAATGTGTATTATTGCGGGAATGTGTATTATTGCACGAATGTGTATTATTGCATGAATGTGTATTATTGCACAAATGTGTATTATTTCATGAATGTGTATTATTGCATGGATGTGTATTATTGCGGGAATGTGTATTATTGCACGAATGTGTATTATTGCATGAATGTGTATTATTGCATGAATGTGTATTATTGCACAAATGTGTATTATTGCATGAATGTGTATTATTGCGGGAATGTGTATTATTGCGGGAATGTGTATTATTGCGGGAATGTGTATTATTGCATGAATGTGTATTATTGCATGAATGTGTATTATTGCATGAATGTGTATTATTGCATGAATGTGTATTATTGCATGAATGTGTATTATTGCATGAATGTGTATTATTGCATGAATGTGTATTATTGCATGAATGTGTATTATTGCGGGAATGTGTATTATTGCACGAATGTGTATTATTGCACGAATGTGTATTATTGCACGAATGTGTATTATCACATGAATATGTATTTTTTCTGAAATGCTTTTGTCCAGTTAGCATATAATCTTGCTAATAGACACATGGGCTCATAGACACATGCTATTTTCAGTGAAAATGGGGGATGAGATGTTTACAAATCTGCATTACTATACAACAGCATGGTAGGTTCGGATAGTAATGTTGATAAATACCCCATTAAACTTTGTAATTGTGTTTGATTCAGTTGTCGTTAAAATAGTCCTGCTTCAAGCTCATGTATAAGTGTAACTTCTTCCAGTTAAGTGTAACTTCTTCCAGTGCGGGGCCCCTCTGCACTGTGGCAGAGGTAACTTCTTCCAGTGCGGGGCCCCTCTGCACTGTGGCAGAGGTAACTTCTTCCAGTGCGGGGCCCCTCTGCACTGTGGCAGAGGTAACTTCTTCCAGTGTGGGGCCCCTCTGCACTGTGGCAGAGGTAACTTCTTCCAGTGTGGGGCCCCTCTGCACTGTGGCAGAGGTAACTTCTTCCAGTGCGTGGCCACTCTGCACTGTGGCAGAGGTAACTTCTTCCAGTGCGGGGCCACTCTGCACTGTGGCAGAGGTAACTTCTTCCAGTGTGGGGTTCCAGCAGCACTCAGTAACTCAGTCCTCTCTCTGACAGGTTGGGATCTGTGGCCGCACAGGCAGTGGAAAATCCTCTCTCTCCCTGGCCTTTTTCAGGATGGTGGACATGTTTGAAGGTTAGTTTCCACGAATCAAGACACTTTAACAAGAAACTCGAGCAGCATGTATACATTGTGTTCTTTTCTTCCTGTTTTTATTGGCAGGTTTATAACATTCTTACCTGACTCATTATTAGCACAACATATTAATGCTTATCCTGTGCAGGGCTGCTTCTTGACATAAACCATTACGCCGACGTGGCAAGGCAGAAGATTTTTATCAGCTTATGCTTGCTGCTTTCAGGGCTTGGAAATCTTACATTTCCTCCAGAAAAACAGGGCATCCAGTGTAAAAGTCCAAAGTGTGAGCTTTGATCATATATACACTTACTCGGCATGTACTGTATGTAAACTCACATTTAGCAAAAGGTCAGCTCTTATGCATTGTTTATTTACAGCATAAACAGTTGAGACTGATTTACAGAAACAGTCGTAAGGGATAACAGTGATTCATTGTGAGGCATGTCAACTGTGTATGACACATGACTGATAATGATTTCTTGCTAGTGAAATGCTATTCACAGTCTCAAGCTTTTCCTTTTCTATTTTCACTAGCTTCCCTGCTTCTCATTAGCTCCCCTAACCATTTTCCAGACCAGTTGTGGTTTACACGACCAACATAACACACGGACCTTATAAAGCACGTAGAAATTCTCAAAAAATGTGTGAAAGAGTGTGCTCTTGTAGGTAAGCAGTAACACAGGAGAAGACAAGGTGCGTTGAGAGACATGAAGCCTTCAAGTGTGTTATTGTGCTTATAAAAAGACATGCTACGCTGCGCGAGAGAGCAGCGTAATGTATCTCCCAGTTACTCAGGGGAATACATACATCATCACAGCAATATGCTTTACTTGTCATAACATCCATCTGATAACGGTATTGTAAAACCGAAAAAAATGCTCGGAAAATGTTGGCTGACTTTTCAAATCCTTTCTCTCTCAGTCAATTAAAAGCAATGTATTCTGTCCTTAGGGAAGATTATCATCGATGGAATAGACATCAGCAAACTGCCTTTGCCCACCCTGCGGTCAAGACTGTCCATTATCCTGCAGGACCCTGTGCTGTTCAGCGGCTCCATTCGGTAAACTTTAGAGTGGTGTTGAGTGTGCCCTGAAGCAAGATTCGTACCTGAATGCGTCTCTGAGTGCAACCTCCTGGGGTAGTTTAGAATCTGCATGAATTACTACCAGAGTAAAGTGTGTGGGAACTGAGCTAGATTTTAAGTGAATTCTCCTCTTATCCAGGGTACTGCCGTACCGAGGCTGTTAACAGACAATGAAAACGCCGTTATCAGTTTACAGCCTTGGTACGGCAGTACAGCAGTACAAATGTCAGCTCCTTGGATGAGAGGAAAATGAGCTTCCAATCGGCTTTCAAAGCATGCAGAAGAGTTAATTACCATTGATTTGATACAAGAGGGTAAGGAAGGACAGCTTTTGTTGTTTTGAAATGAACACATCAATGAATGGATTTATTTAATACCTGCTGATAAATACTTGTGTATCAGCACAGCCCTAGTACCTTTTTCACTGGGCGCCACAGTGAGTGGGAGGTTGTGACTGGGAGGTTGTGACTGGGGTTGAACCTCAGTCTAAAGTTCAGATAAGAAAGTACAATAATAATTATAATAGTATGTGACAGGGCATTACGTCACGTGCGTGGATAGCCGCTGTTTACAAAGTACAGAGACACTGGGGGGTGGAGTTGAAACGCCGGCACAGGCGGCAGGATTTATTAATACAAACAGAAACTAAAGTAAAGGTGGTCATGTGACGTTACCAGCCATGGTAACACGCAGAGGACACAAACAGCAAGCTGTACAAAAGGCAAAATAAAACACAGTACAAAAACTACAAATAAAAGGTGCCCCAGAAGCCTTAAAACGAGGCGTCCCACTCCAGGAACCGGCTACACTACGTAACCCTCGCTATACATCACATGGGATCACTATCCCCTAACTAACCTACTCACGAGCCGGTATTCATACAACGACTCCTGCTGCTTCATACGGCCTTGGTTGGGCATTGCCTTCACAAGCACCGCTTGCAGTCTCAGGGTTGCGTAGCGGTCGTTCCTGCAGAGCGGACCCTCTCCTCCCGAGTATACGCCGCTCCCCTCTGGCATGGCGTTGCAGTCGCCTCGAACCATCTCCCGCGGATGCTTTTGAACTGACGGACACTCGGTCAAGGCCCGCCCACCTGCTGATTGAGGTCCAGCACAGCCAATCACTTGCTGCCCTTCCCCTCAACCAAGCCTAGCAGGCAGCAAGTCTCAATCGAGCGCCCGTCTGTAAACAATAAAGTAATTAAACAAATCAACTTCAAAACGACACACAATAAACCCATCTCCCCATACAAATTATACCAACACTAAATACACACATGCAGGGCAATCGCCCTGCTACATAGTAATAATAATTTGGTAACTTGTTCCAGTAGAAAGATAATTAATAGCAGGGATTACAAACATGAGATATTTTGGGCAGATCAAACCCCAACTGCCTTTCGCACTGAAGCCCAGTGGCTGCGTTCCAGAACGAGAGCCATTGCCTAATAAGGCCATTTAACTGCTCTGTTTCTGGAGGTAAAAGGAACAGCCTTTTAAAAAAATAGTAACTGAATCCTAAACTTTTAGCCCAACTAGAGCTCCAGCCCTCATCCTAACGAGCAGATCTGCCATGCAGAACTGAATTGCTCTTTAGACAGCCCAGTTTAATAGATGCAGTATGCATCTAAATAAGGAATAAATAGAGGAGCTTGATATGGAAAAATGGCTGATGAGAGGTATACAATCATACGAGCGAGGCTGACGGCAAGCAGCCTAGTAACAGAGTGTGAGTCGTGACATGAGTTCTGGTGGTAAAGTAGATAACTAGAATATGTAAAGGCTTCTTTTCTTCAACATGCTGAATGCAACAAGTCCTGAGTATTCAGTACAGCCGAGTTGAAGAGCCATCCCATGAGTCCTCACGGATATTCCTCTTCCTCCTGCAGGTTTAACTTGGACCCGGAGCGCACATGCACGGATGACAGACTCTGGGAGGCCCTGGAGATTGCACAGCTGAAGAACATGGTCAAATCACTGCCGGGCGGGCTGGGTATTACTGGCATTTCATATCTCATTCACTTACAATGACTGTTTTAGCAGTACAGAACATCAGCTACTGCTCTGCTGTTTTTAGAGGGAACTGTACATATTATGGTTCTGTATTTATTGATTTATTTTTTTAAATACATTTTCGACAATGAACAAAGAAACATTTAAAGGACCGATGGTTCCAATTACGATGCAATAACAGAGAGAAAGAAGAAAGGAAAATGAGATATAATGAAGCTGGTGTAGTTGGTAGTTGATTTAAAGGAAAGGCAGTTGATAGTCGTTTGAATGCTGTGTTGATTTAAAGGAAAGGCAGTTGGTAGTAGTTTGAATGCTGCTGTTGATTTAAAGGAAAGGCAGTTGGTAGTGGTTTGAATGCTGTGTTGATTTAAAGGAAAGGCAGTTGATAGTAGTTTGAATGCTGCTGTTGATTTAAAGGAAAGGCAGTTGGTAGTGGTTTGAATGCTGCTGTTGATTTAAAGGAAAGGCAGTTGGTAGTGGTTTGAATGCTGTGTTGATTTAAAGGAAAGGCAGTTGGTAGTCGTTTGAATGCTGCTGTTGATTTAAAGGAAAGGCAGTTGGTAGTAGTTTGAATGCTGTGTTGATTTAAAGGAAAGGCAGTTGGTAGTGGTTTGAATGCTGCTGTTGATTTAAAGGAAAGGCAGTTGATAGTAGTTTGAATGCTGTGTTGATTTAAAGGAAAGGCAGTTGATAGTAGCTTGAATGCTGTGTTGATTTAAAGGAAAGGCAGTTGGTAGTCATTTGAATGCTGCTGTTGATTTAAAGGAAAGGCAGTTGATAGTAGTTTGAATGCTGTGTTGATTTAAAGGAAAGGCAGTTGATAGTAGTTTGAATGCTGTGTTGATTTAAAGGAAAGGCAGTTGATAGTAGCTTGAATGCTGTGTTGATTTAAAGGAAAGGCAGTTGGTAGTCGTTTGAATGCTGCTGTTGATTTAAAGGAAAGGCAGTTGGTAGTGGTTTGAATGCTGTGTTGATTTAAAGGAAAGGCAGTTGGTAGTAGTTTGAATGCTGTGTTGATTTAAAGGAAAGGCAGTTGATAGTAGTTTGAATGCTGCTGTTGATTTAAAGGAAAGGCAGTTGGTAGTGGTTTGAATGCTGTGTTGATTTAAAGGAAAGGCAGTTGGTAGTAGTTTGAATGCTGTGTTGATTTAAAGGAAAGACAGTTGGTAGTCGTTTGAATGCTGCTGTTGCTTTAATGGAAAGGCAGTTGGTAGTGGTTTGAATGCTGCTGTTGCTTTAAAGGAAAGGCAGTTGGTAGTCGTTTGAATGCTGTGTTGATTTTCCCGATACACCCTTGTGTTTCCTCCCTGGTAGACGCGGTGGTGACGGAGGGAGGGGAGAACTTCAGCGTGGGGCAGAGGCAGCTCTTCTGTCTGGCCAGGGCCTTCGTGCGCAAGAGCAGCATCCTCATCATGGACGAGGCCACGGCTTCCATAGACATGGCCACGGTGAGTCTCTCTGCACGCACACCCTGCATTCCTCATGCAGTCTTTGTGAGCTCTTTATCTTCTGTAAATTATTTTTCTTAAATCAAATGAGATCAGTGCATTCATTTTGCATTCCTATTTAAGTTAAACTATAGTTGTATTAAAATATTATTATATATTTTAGCAGCAGTAAAGCAGTGCTGTTCAGTAAGCATATTTTGCTTAACTGTCACGTCTTTTTAGAATCTACTTGGAATCTACTTTCAATAAAAATAAAAAAAACTTTAATTAATCCTATTTCTTGAAAATAAATAAAAATGTGATGGAAATTAACTTTACAAGGATACGATAAAGTTACACTAAAAATCTAAATGCATTTGTCTTTTTGTTTGTTTTTTACAGGAGAACATTTTACAGAAGGTAGTGATGACAGCCTTTGCAGATCGCACAGTTGTTACCATTGCTGTAAGTATCAAGGAAGACCCTGTCTAGCTGTCTCTATGAGCACTCTTATCATTGCTGTAAGTATCAAGGAAGACCCTGTGACGTGTTTCGTGAAGTAAGTAGTGGTTTTAGAACAGGTGGCAATAATTAGTGTCATATGTGAGCCGTGCTTTATTTGCTGTTCCGTTATTGAGTGATAACAGAACTGCTGACCTCCATAGAAAGCAGTAGGAGAGCAGGGTCCAATTGCTGTAAAATCAGTTTTTAAAAGATCCCTAAATTAAAGAGTTACCCTCCCTTGCTGTAGTTTATCTCTCTAGCTCAACCTGGACTATTTCATTGCTATAAAGTTGGACACGATGTGAGGAAGTCAAATATAATGCTCTTTCTTTCTTTTTTTCCTTCTGTGAATTTTCTAAACTTATGAATTATGTTTTAATATGCTGGGTTAGATCATTGGAGTTTTTATAAGAAATCTTGTGTCAGGCCTTGAACTGATCTGTTGATCTACACACTGGACAAAATAATGAAATCTGCAAACCAAATCTTGCATATGCCTAATAAGGCTTGTATAAATGTGTTATAACGGATGTTATAAATAAGTGTTAATAATAAAAACAGGCTGTCAATGTTAGAACACAACAAGTGCATGGACAAAGGCTCATTGTCTCACTGGTATAAAATCAGGGGAGTGAGCGTTTTATAATCATGATTGAAATGCTTTAGAACTTGACATAAAGCCTGACATTAGTACTGCGATACAATGTTATCCCTTGTTTATAAACATCAAAACCTATAATAACACATATTTAGATGTTTTATAAATGGTTGCTTAAACTAGACCCTAAATTGAATTTGCAGTTTCTGTCACGAGCATTAGACTTTTAAATTAGCATGTCCCTGTACAAGTAGACCATTTTCATATCAAGTCTATAAAGATTATTTTCACTAAAATGTAAACCCAATTATCGAACCCGAGCTTCACCACGTTCTCTCTCTCTCTCCTCTCCCTCTCTCTCTCCTCTCTCTCTCTCCCTCTCTCTCTCTGTGTCTCTCTCCTCTCTCTCCCCCCTCTCTCTCTCCTCTCTCCCCCTCTCTCCTTCTCTCTCTCTCTCTCTCTCTCTCTCTCTCTCTCTCTCTCTCTCTCTGCTTGTCATTCTCTCTTCCTTCCAGCACCGGGTGTCCTCAATCCTGGAAGCTGAGCAGGTTTTAGTGTTTTGCGAGGGTATTTTAGTGGAGTGTGACTCAGCTTCCAGCCTGCTGTCCCAGGACGATAGCCTCTTCACCCTTCTGGTGAAGACGCACAAGTAGACGAGCCCCTGTGTCTCCCGGAGCACTTCCTGCTCTCTGGTTGGTAGACTCGGTGGCACCCGCCTCCCCTGTCAAATCTAACAGCTCTGAAAGCGTTGCAGGCTTGTTAGATCTCTGCTTTGTTGTGTGCTACCTGTCCAGTGCAGTGCTTATGAAAGCCGTGGTGTGCTTGGCCCTTTGAGGACTGCAGGTGTGCTGTGTGTGACGAGAACATAAGAATGTATAAGAATGACAGGAGGCTATTCAGCCCGTCAATGCATGCCAGTGTCTGGAAGCATTGATTCAGTCTCAACAACACGGCTAGGTAACCCGTTCCATACCCTCACCACTCTCTGTGTGAAGTGTCCTCTTTAGAATTCATATAGTTATATGGTTCGTTTTATCCAAACAGCTCCGGGGACATGGAAAAAGTTTGTGTAAACAGTGCAGGATTCCCATTCGGAAACGGGCAGGGGCATATTAGAATTGAATGGTGTATTTAGCGCAGTGGGTGTTTTCAGAACAAGATTTTGTTTCTAAACAGCCCCTGTAGTCCTCATAAGGTTTAGGTGTGTTGTGTTAAGCTTTTTAATGCTATATGTTTATCTAACTAGCTGTAGGTGTGTGTGTGTGTGTGTGTGTGTGTGTGTGTGTGTGTGTGTGTGTGTGTGTGTGTGTGTGTGTGTGTGTGTGTGTGATGTATACATGCATATACCATGAATATACACATCATAACAAGGTCGTGATTACAATTCAGATAGATCAGTCACCAAATGTACTGTTTTTGCAGAATTGGGACATTCTAAATTGGGATGGAAATCAGGGGGTAAAATAACTGGGCACTGACAATCCATTTCCTCTTGTGTGTTTCACAGCACCGCGTGCACACTATCCTGACGGCAGACCTGGTCATCGTGATGAAGCGAGGCAATATCCTGGAGTACGATAAGCCTCAGACTCTCCTGGCACACGAGGAAAGCGTCTTCGCCTCTTTTGTCAGAGCTGATATGTAACTCTTCACTGGGCTCCCACACAGTGCATGAAGCGAGCCTCGCATTTAAAGAGCATGGCCATTCGGGATGACAGTTACCACACAAAGGGGCAGATTCTCAAAAGCTACTGTATTTACTGCAAATCGTCAGCCACGCCTTCTTGTTTTTTCCTGAAAGGAAAAAAAGTTATATGGTGTCCTGAAAAAAGAAAAAAAACACCAATTACACAATGAAGAAGAAAAAGAGATTTAACTTGTTTATTTTAGGTTTAGTCATTTTATTGGGTCCCTTTTTCTTTTCAGAAAAAATGATGATTTGGAGTAAATCACTTTAAGAATCCAGTCCAAAATCTTTAGATAGCTTTGTTTTTATTCTTCTTTTTTATTATAAAAAAACAAATAATACCTTTAATACAGTATATACTTTTATAATTCACAAGCAATAAATATAACAACACGTTTGCCAGTTATAATTGTGAATGTTTTTTATTTGTATTGATGATGTAATACACTGTACTTGTACATATACTTGAAATATCAAGTGCTGTCCCAAAAGCACATTTTGTATACTCTGTTTATCTGACATAACTAACAAAAAGGTTGATACAAGTCTGGCATTTTTATCAGGGTTAGTATGGCTTTTTTATAAGGGTTAGTCTGGCATTTTTGTTGTGTGCTGACATGTAATTTTATAAAAAATGTCTTCTTCATTTTGAAGTATATCAGTAGCTTGACAGTAGCCATTGGGGGGAAAAATCCTGTCAAACTGTGTCTTCTGAATCTCAAGATCCCTTTCAGTGTTTTGTCATTTTGCCAATTTTTGATGCTTTTAAAACACTTCTTTTGTCTTAAATGTAGTTACTGTTTTTTACATGTTGGGTTTTAAAGACATTTGACTAGGAAAAAAAACACGTGCCTACTTTTTTACACTTGAACAATAAACAAAATGTCATGTGTTTTGAGTGATGTTTAGTGTGTGTGATTTTATTTATTGTGGGTGTTTGAACAGATTTACTGCCATTCTTAATTCATGTAGCTATATATTTTCTGCATGAAAATGTAACGTTTTATAAAAAGAAAAAAGTGTATTAATATATGATCTGATATCAGATGAGCACTACCTTACCGTACAATGGATTGGATTGCCAAAGCTATTTATTCCTAATCACTGGTTTCTTCAGAAAGGAAAAGCACAGCCAGTGAAATTACCAAACCAGAAATAAACAACTCAGATAGTTCGGTGTGGGTCCAGTTTTTTTTTCCATCCAACTCTTAAGACAGCATGCAGCACACACTACCAGATATAAGAACATAAGAAAGTTTACAAACGAGAGGAGGCTATTCGGCCCATATTGCTTGTTTTGTTGTTAGTAGCTTATTGATCCCAGAATCTCAATCTGGTTGTTCGCATTCTTGGTAACTTCCTGGTCCATTAAGAAATCTCCTGGGTGTTCCTGGAACATTTACAACAAAAAAACACCAGCTCAGGCTGCAAGACACACTGCACGTGAATACTAATAGTTAAGACAGCAATTCTTCTTTATTTTTTGTTTGTGCAGTTTATTTTAAAGTTGAGCCTCTGGCAGCTAAAACAAGCTGGCCAGCTGTGATGCTCCCTGCTACAAGTGAAGTGTTTGTACAGCACATGAAAAATGAGGCGTATTGCACAAGCTGTCATCAAAGCTGTGAACTTTTCCAATAAAGCTCAATTCAAAATAAACCAGCTATTAAAAAAACAAGAAATACAGCCCTACACATTGCAATTAGGAATTTGCTGTGTAATTAGGGGCTGGGTGTGTGTGTGTGCGTGCGTGCGTGCGTGTGTGAGTGCGTGCGTGCGTGTATGTGTGTGTTTGAGAGAGACAGAGAGTTCCAGTCTGTTTTATAAACTTTTAGCATCTGTTTTTCCTCAGTGTAAAGAGATGTCAAACAAATTATATGGATGTTCTCCCCTAAATTTAACAAGCCTTACACAGTTTGTACCTGTATTGAAATGTGCCTGTTTGTTTTCTGTTTTGAATACAGCTGAGTCAAAGCATTTTACTGATACCACAGATTAACAGACGCGAGCCAACTGACCAGGTATCGTCTTTTGTGTCAATTCCAATTCCATCTCTTAATACTTCATTAATGCTATCAGTCATAGCTGCAAAGCTAACCCTGTAAAGAAGCGTTCTGAATGTTTGTTTTCCAGCAGCACACCAGCATGGCATTATTATTACTGTGTCGTAAGTAAATGGAAGCTGAGATGACAGCTTGGAAGGAAAGGGCTCTCGTAAAACAAAAAAGGCTGTTCTGTATTCATTGGAATGGCTTTTAAATAACCAGAGAGAGGGGGGAGTCCAGAAGCAAGTCTTTATGTACAGAGACCCTGTGAAACATGAATTTCATAATCTGAAATACAAAAATTAAGAAAATGGTGGAGATGGCTAGAATATAGAATATATTTAAATTTCCAAACAGTTCTGTCTACTGTTTAAATCCTTAACAATGTGCGCTAGTCTCTTGGGAAATGCCGTCTTTAAAAGGAAATAAAATCGGTATTGCCTGTTTCAAACTTTATTAAGTTCCCCTTTTCAAGGTTTCACAATTGCACAGTCATTTTCAATTGACCATGCATTTCTAATGCCTACACAGCTCTACGCAGTTGCATTGCTTTGCCGTTCTTTCTCAAAACACTCTGTTATGCAAGCTACTGTACGGTGCTGTCTGTGCTTTAACACTGTGTTATGCAGGCTACTGCACGGTGCTGTCTGGGCTTTAAGAACATAAGAACATAAGAAAGTTTACAAACGAGAGGAGGCCATTCAGCCCATCTTGCACGTTTGGTTGTTAGTAGCTTATTGATCCCAGAATCTCATCAAGCAGCTTCTTGAAGGATCCCAGGGTGTCAGCTTCAACGACATTATTGGGGAGTTGGTTCCAGACCCTCACAATTCTCTGTGTAAAAACGTGCCTCCTATTTTCTGTTCTGAATGCCCCTTTATCTAATCTCCATTTGTGACACCTGGTCCTTGTTTCTTTTTTCTGGTAAAAAAAAGTTCCCTGGGTCGACATTGTCTATACCTTTTAGGATTTTGAATGTTTGAATCAGATCACCGCATAGTCTTCTTTGTTCAAGACTGAATAGATTCAATTCTTTTAGCCTGTCTGCATACGACATGCCTTTTAAACCCAGGATAATTCTGATTGCTCTTCTTTGCACTCTTTCTAGAGCAGCAATATCCTTTTTGTAACGAGGTGACCAGAACTGAACACAATATTCTAGGTGAAGTCTTACTAATGCATTGTAAAGTTTTAACCTTACCTCCCTTGATTTAAATTCAACACTTCTCACAATATATCCAAGCATCTTGGCCTTTTTTATAGCTTCCCCACATGTCTAGATGAAGACATTTCTGAGTCAACACAAACTCCTAGGTCTTTGTCATAGTTCCCTTCTTCAATTTCAGTATCTCCCATATGATATTTATAATGCACATTTTTATTGCCTGCATGCAAATACTTTACACTTTTCTCTATTAAATGTCATTTGCCATGTGTCTGCCCAGTTCTGAATGCTGTCTAGATCATTTTGAATGACCTTTGCTGCTGCAGTGTTTGCCACTCCTCCTATTTTTGTTTCATCTGCAAATTTAACAAGTTTGCTTACTATACCAGAATCTAAATCGTTAATGTAGATTAGGAATAGCAGAGGACCTAATACTGATCCCTGAGGTACACCACTTGTTACCTCGCTCCATTGTGAGGTTTCTCCTCTAAAAAGTACTTTCTGTTTTCTACATGTTAACCACTCCCTAATCCATGTGCATGCATTTCCTTGAATCCCTACTGCGTTCAGTTTGAGAATTAATCTTTTATGCGGGACTTTGTCAAAAGCTTTCTGGAAATCTAAATAAACCATGTCGTATGCTTTGCAATTATCCATTGTCGATGTTGCATCCTCAAAAAAATCAAGCAGGTTAGTTAGACACGATCTCCCTTTCCTAAAACCATGCTGACTGTCTCCCAGGATAATGTTACCATATAGGTAATTTTCCATTTTAGATCTTATTATAGTTTCCATAAGTTTACATATAATAGAAGTCAGGCTTATTGGTCTGTAGTTACCTTGTTCGGTTTTGTCTCCCTTTTTGTGGATCGGTATTACGGTTGCTATTTTCCAGTCTGTCGGTACAACTCCTGTGTCAAGAGACTGTTGCATGATCTTGGTTAGCGGTTTGTAAATAACTTATTTCATTTCTTTGAGTACTATTGGGAGGATCTCATCCGGCCCAAGGGATTTGTTTATTTTAAGAGCTCCTAGTCCCTTTAACACTTGTGCCTCTGTTATGCTAAAGTTATTTAAAACTGGATAGGAACAGGTCGACATGTGGGGCATGTTGTCCGTGTCCTCATTTGTAAAAACCTGTGAAAAGTAATCATTTAATATATTTGCTATTTTTTTCGTCTATGATTTTGCCATTTGTGTCTCTTATACATTTAACATTGTGTTATGTAGGCTACTACACGGTGCTGTCTGTGCTTCAACACTGTGTTATGCAGGCTACTGCACGGTGCTGTCTGTGCTTCAACACTGTGTTATGCAGGCTACTGCACGGTGCTGTCTGTGCTTTAACACTGTGTTATGTAGGCTACTGCACGGTGCTGTCTGTGCTTTAACACTGTGTTATGTAGGCTACTGCACGGTGCTGTCTGTGCTTTAACACTGTGTTATGCAGGCTACTGCACGGTGCTGTCTGTGCTTTAACACTGTGTTATGCAGGCTACTGCACGGTGCTGTCTGTGCTTCAACACTGTGTTATGCAGGCTACTGCACGGTGCTGTCTGTGCTTTAACACTGTGTTATGCAGGCTACTGCACGGTGCTGTCTGTGCTTTAACACTGTGTTATGCAGGCTACTGCACGGTGCTGTCTGTGCTTCAACACTGTGTTATGTAGGCTACTGCACGGTGCTGTCTGTGCTTCAACACTGTGTTATGTAGGCTACTGCACGGTGCTGTCTGTGCTTTAACACTGTGTTATGTAGGCTACTGCACGGTGCTGTCTGTGCTTTAACACTGTGTTATGCAGGCTACTGCACGGTGCTGTCTGTGCTTTAACACTGTGTTTGTTATGCAGGCTACTGTACGGTGCTGTCTGTGCTTTAACACTGTGTTATGTAGGCTACTGCACGGTGCTGTCTGTGCTTTAACACTGTGTTATGTAGGCTACTGCACGGTGCTGTCTGTGCTTTAACACTGTGTTATGCAGGCTACTGCACGGTGCTGTCTGTGCTTTAACACTGTGTTATGCAGGCTACTGCACGGTGCTGTCTGTGCTTTAACACTGTGTTATGCAGGCTACTGCACGGTGCTGTCTGTGCTTTAACACTGTGTTATGCAGGCTACTGCACGGTGCTGTCTGTGCTTTAACACTGTGTTATGCAGGCTACTGCACGGTGCTGTCTGTGCTTTAACACTGTGTTATGCAGGCTACTGCACGGTGCTGTCTGTGCTTTAACACTGTGTTATGCAGGCTACTGCACGGTGCTGTCTGTGCTTTAACACTGTGTTATGCAGGCTACTGCACGGTGCTGTCTGTGCTTTAACACTGTGTTATGCAGGCTACTGCACGGTGCTGTCTGTGCTTTAACACTGTGTTATGCAGGCTACTGCACGGTGCTGTCTGTGCTTCAACACTGTGTTATGCAGGCTACTGCACGGTGCTGTCTGTGCTTTAACACTGTGTTATGCAGGCTACTGCACGGTGCTGTCTGTGCTTTAACACTGTGTTATGCAGGCTACTGCACGGTGCTGTCTGTGCTTCAACACTGTGTTATGTAGGCTACTGCACGGTGCTGTCTGTGCTTTAACACTGTGTTATGTAGGCTACTGCACGGTGCTGTCTGTGCTTTAACACTGTGTTATGTAGGCTACTGCACGGTGCTGTCTGTGCTTTAACACTGTGTTATGCAGGCTACTGCACGGTGCTGTCTGTGCTTTAACACTGTGTTTGTTATGCAGGCTACTGTACGGTGCTGTCTGTGCTTTAACACTGTGTTATGTAGGCTACTGCACGGTGCTGTCTGTGCTTTAACACTGTGTTATGTAGGCTACTGCACGGTGCTGTCTGTGCTTTAACACTGTGTTATGCAGGCTACTGCACGGTGCTGTCTGTGCTTTAACACTGTGTTATGTAGGCTACTGCACGGTGCTGTCTGTGCTTTAACACTGTGTTATGCAGGCTACTGCACGGTGCTGTCTGTGCTTTAACACTGTGTTATGTAGGCTACTGCACGGTGCTGTCTGTGCTTCAACACTGTGTTATGCAGGCTACTGCACGGTGCTGTCTGTGCTTTAACACTGTGTTATGCAGGCTACTGCACGGTGCTGTCTGTGCTTTGCCGTATTTTTGCTATTCTACCCTTCGAAACTGTATACATGGTATACCGTTGTAAGGTATTATAAGGCACCTGCAGTTTAATACGAGTTTATTAATACATTAAGCCATGTATCTGAACACGAGCTCTTTACAGTGAAATCCACAGATCACGGGTACTGCTGAACAGCTCCACAATAGTCGTGATTGAAAACCATAGTCGTGATTAAAAGCACAGACTTGCAAGATCCTCCTTCTCTTCCAACTCTAATTACGTCAGGGACGTTGGTCTGCACTGGGGAATGCCCTGTAAATTCATCAAAGACGCAGCTTTTGCAACTTTTACTTCGGGAGTTTACAGTTGGGTTTATATGGACTTGAACCCTCCAAGCAAAGGGTATGCTCGTTTTTATTTGTTTTGTATATACGCGTGACACAGGTGCTCGGGTCCTGCTTAGACAGCGGCGCTTCTTGTTTGGGACAATTATTTAATTTTAAAAGTTGAGGGGGGAGGAGAATAGGCGTCCTTTACTCGTGTTTGAGAAAGGAACCTTGTTATTGGATTTGGAGGCTTCAGTCAGGTTTTCCATTTGTGTATCTAGAAAGAAAGAAAGTCTGCGCCTGTTGGAGCTATTGAAATCAGCCGGACATGCTCCTTCAGATCTTTTTCATGTGAGATCACGTTGTGAAACGTATTGGACTTGGAGACACAGATGTGTGTATTTTAAAAATAGCTTTATTTTCCAAATATTATGTTCAATTAAATAGTTTTCAAAATTGTTATATAACCCATTCCCTGCCAGCAGGCTCGCGGCGTGCTTTTGTTTTGTTTTGTACTATGCTTCAAGAATGCTTCCTAGAAAGAGCATCATTCCGGAGGAGTTTGTGCTGCCGGTGATCACTCCGGGGTTGGTCCGCAAACCCCGCTTTAGAGACCGGCCGCAGAAGGCTCGCTTCATCACCAAGAGCGGAGCCTGCAACCTGGCGCACAAAAACATCCGCGAGCAGGGCAGGTTCCTCCAGGACGTCTTCACCACGCTCGTGGACTTGAAGTGGCGCTACACGCTGGTCATCTTCACCATGTCCTTCCTCTGCAGCTGGCTCCTCTTCGCAATGGTCTGGTGGCTGGTCGCTTTTGGGCACGGAGATCTGAACCCCAATCGGATGGGGATTGACCCATGTGTAACCAATGTCAAGTAGGTGCAGTTTGAAATTTATTTCCACCTGTCTTGTGAAGTTTCTACAGCCTTTATTTTTATAAGGGCATGCACCTCGTGAATTAGATAAAAGCCAGTACTATATGGTGTCTGCTTAAGTGATAACATAACGTTTCTTTGTGTGTGTGTGTGTGTGTGTGTGTGTGTGTGTGTGTGTGTGTGTGTGTGTATGTTTCCAGTTATGGGCGCTATGGCACGTTATTGGTGTCCCTTCTACATATATAGGATCTAGGTGCAATGCTTATAATCATCACTGAAATACATTTTAAATTCAGTGAAATGCATTCCTGTTCAGCACATATGTCCATAGTTCAGGCTTGCACAAACTCGTTTTGGCTGTCTGGTTTGTGTATAGGTAAATCGTGTCCTCTCTTCCTGACACATTCTTTGTACTCTGTCACTGTGAATTAAACAGGGAGGCTCCTATTCTGTTATGCAACAGTGTTATTAAACTTCATGAAATAAGACTTGTTAGTTTTTTCCACTTGCTGGTTTCACTGATAACTTTCACATTCATATTTTCACTATTCTACAATTATATATATATACTGTATATATGTGTATATATATATATATATATATATATATATATATATATATATATATATATATATATATATATATATATATATAGTACATAGACAGACTGTGCACAAATGTCGTTAGTACATCAGATCTACAGTGCACAGGTGTACTGCTTGTCCATCAGTACTCAACAGGGTGAGTTGCAGTAAGAATACCTCTGTTAAGAACAAGAGAACAAGAGTAAAAGGTTAAAATATGCAGAAGGACATAGAAATTGGTCCATGGAACAATGGTCAAAGGTGCTTTGGACACCTGCGCCTTCTGCCAGTTCTGTTGTCAATTCAATGCTTGTCTTCTTTCTGTTCCTTAAGGATATTATCTTCAAGTATTGCTCATCGTTGTTAGACAGCTTTTGGGGTCTTCCAGTCCTGGGTTGGTCAATTACAGATGATGTTTCTCCGTACTTGTTGATTATTCTTCGGATACCACACCTTGAAAGTCAAGTGATGCAAGCTATTTCACTCAATGTTTTTCCTTCTTTATGCAAGTCAAGGTTGTTATAATAGTAGAAAACACTAGTGGAGGCTTTGAGTAAATTGTTGATGCTCATAATGCATCAGAGTAGAAAAATGCAACATGTCTAAGACTTTTGCACAGCAGTATATATATATATATATATATATATATATATATATATATATATATATATATATATATATATATATATATATATATATATATATATATATATATATATATATATATATATACAGTTGATACAAAAATGATTTCACTTCCCAGCCTGTTTGAGTCTCTCTGTAATTTGATATGAAAAGGTTATATTTATTTAGGTGTGTCTTTCTAATTGAAGCTACTGTATAAGTACTTGATAAGTAACGTGTTGACAAGAAGAATGTGTGAAAAAATCACTGTCTGAGAGAGTCACAATTAATAGGAGTGAAAGCTTGAGTCTTATCATTTTTAGCTGATGATTGATAATGGAAAATGTCATCCAAATGATGTTGACCGCTAACCTGCTCTCTCGTCTCTGTAATGCTCCGCAGGTCCTTCACGTCAGCTTTCCTCTTCTCTATTGAGGTGCAGGTGACCATCGGCTTCGGGGGCCGGATGATGACGGAGCAGTGCCCCACGGCCATCACAGTCCTGATCGTGCAGAACATCGCGGGGCTCATCATCAACGCCGTCATGCTGGGCTGCATCTTCATGAAGACAGCCCAGGCGCATAGGAGGGCCGAGACCCTGATCTTCAGCCGGCACGCCGTAATCGCCGTGAGGAACAACAAGCTGTGCTTCATGTTCCGCGTGGGTGACCTGCGCAAGAGCATGATCATCGGGGCAGCCGTGCGCATGCAGGTGGTGAAGAAGACCACCACGCCAGAGGGGGAGGTCATCCCCATCCACCAAATCGATGTCCACACCGAGAACCCCATTGAGTGCAGCAACATGTTCTTAGTGGCCCCGCTGATCATCTCCCACACCATTGACAAGACCAGCCCCCTGTACGACCTGTCCTTCAACGACCTGCTGGACAGCAACCTGGAGATCATCGTCATCCTGGAAGGAGTGGTGGAGACCACGGGCATCACCACCCAGGCCAGGACCTCCTACATGCCCGAAGAGATCCAGTGGGGCCATCGCTTCGTGCCCATCGTCACCGAGGAGGATGGCGTCTACTCCGTGGACTACTCCAAGTTTGGGAACACCGCCAAAGTGGCGGCGCCCCGCTGCAGCGCCAGAGAGCTGGACGAGAAGCCGTCCATTCTCATCCAGGCCCTGCAGAAGAGTGAGCTCTCCCACCAGAACTCGCTGAGGAAGAGGAACAACTCCATGAGACGGAACAACTCCATGAGACGGAACAACTCCATGAGGAGGAACAACTCTGCTTTGATGGTGCCCAAGGTGCAGTTCTTAAACCCCGACGGCAGCCAGAATGTGCCCGAAACATGACACATTGTGACATCCTGTTTGCTGGCATGTATCATGACTTTGGGATACCTCAGAACTTCACTCTTCTTCATGGTTCTGGTACTAGAAGAATTTCTGTGTCTTTGCCAGCATGTTGGATGTTTTCACACCGTGAGCCCTATTCACAGATCTTCAACTCCCACTCGATTGAACAGACGGATCCTCTTCACAAAGCTTTAACTCAAGGGTCTGGGTTCCAAAGCTGTTTACTCCAAATCATCATTAGCACAGCTTTTTTCAGAATGGAAAAAAATAAACTAATAGTCTAAAACGAATAACAAACAACGTAATACTTCATTCGCGCCCCTGAATTAAAAGTATTTGTTGTTTATTTCTAGTTTGGTAACTTCATTGGGTGTGTTTCTCCTATCTGAAAAACTGGTGCTAATGAGGAAGTGGCGTGAGTAGCTTTGAGAATTTTGCCCAAGGATATTTTGATTCTGTTTTCATTAATAAAATTAAGTTATTCTTGAAATCTTTCTAAACTTTTCTGTTATTAAAGAAGCCAGCATCATGTCAAACTGTATTTTATTCACAAAAACAGATTCTGAGAAATAAGGGCTTGATTCTCAAAGCTGTTTACCCCAAATCGTTAGTATTCTGAAGGAAAACACCCCGAGCCTGTTAACAAACCCATAATTCAAATGTCAGACAAGTTTATTTCTGGCTTGGTATCTTTGGTAGTTGTTTTTTTTTCATTTCTGAATAAAGCAAGCTAATGCTGATTTGGAGTCCAGAGCTTTGAGAATCGAGTCCTAAATCTTTAAATAGCTCCTGAGTTAAGGCTGTGTGAACGAGGCGGGCAGTGATTAAAAGAGGCTTTTAAACATCCTCAGAGATTAGAGGGCACTTTGAAAGAACACGCTTTAGAAACAGTGGGGAACGGTTTCATTATACTTTCATTAATAAACTGCCTTTCAATAAAGCTAGAACAAAGGGTTAGTGAATAGGGCCCTCTAGCACAAAGATGTGCTCTTACCATTAAACAACAGTATTTATTGTCTAGGATCTGAAGCAATTCTTGTGCTTAATACTTGTTTTCTATACATGTGTCCGATGTACTGTATCTTGTATTTTGGAATCGTACGTTTACCCATTTGTATGTGACATGCATTCTTCTCATATACTTATCACTCATTACTTTGCACACTCAGTCATATGATATATAGTAGTACTATAGTAGTTTTACTAAGCTTCTTTTTAGTACTCTACACATATAATCATCGAACAGGAATCAAATTCCGATTAACCATCTGTGCCCAAAGGTACCATGCAGTCAGCAAACAAAGGAAGTGTAAGAGAGGGGAAACAGTAGAGGGGTACTGCACTACACAATACAAACTGCCATTATACCTATCTGAGAGTCGTAAGCAGTATGGAAATAGCTTGTATAACTGTTACCACTCTGTAATCTGTAACGCAACACTGAAAATGTTATTTGATATAGTACCTTGCAGTGCGTCTGGTTTTTGCTATGTTGCTTTTACATGTAATAGCTTGTGCAATATTTCACAATATTTTTACATATTACCACACGTGCGCAGCGGGCCTGGGAAAGTGATTCTGTTAATATCAGAAGCAACATTGCTGTGTACAGACATCTTACCGGCTGTTAATATTTTACTTTCCAGCAAGCTGGGAGCTGCTTTACTTTGTTTTTCTCAACACCAAGCCTGAAGTTTTGTGATAGAGCACGTAATTACGACTGACACTAAGACACAAATATGCTGTAAACTGTTTGACAAGTGTTATATAAATATGAATAAATCACCATTTTTTTACTTGTTTGAGTTCTTATTCAATTAAACAGTGAAAGCTGGGATGTCATTTTGGGAGTAATAACCCAGGCTTGAAGCTTCAAACAGCTTTCTTGCAAGTCCTTTATTGCAAGGTTAGAAGTTCAGCAGCAGAATTCCCCTGTTTAGGTATATTATTGAAATGACTAGGTGCTAGCAATCAGACCCTTGCTAAATCTCCTCCAACCACCTGATCACTGAAAATATATACTTTATTGACCAGGGGTCTGATTGCACAAACTCCAGCCTCTTGATCACTGAAAATATATACTTTATTGAACAGGGGTCTAATTGCACAAACTCCAGCCTCTTGATCACTGAAAATATATACTTTATTGAACAGGGGTCTAATTGCACAGACTCCAGCCTCCTGATCACTGAAAATATATACCTTATTGAGGATGGTTCTGAAACTGTGCGACTTTCTAACCCTGCTCGAACTCCTGGCTCCTGATCATTTCAATAATAATAGATTTTATCGAGGATGGTTCTGAAACCCAAGACAGGATGCAGCAGGGCTAGTGTGAATTTGTAACCCTGCTCAAACTCCTGGCTCCTGATCATTTTAATACAAACAGACTTCACTGAGGGGTGTTCTGAAACCCAAGACAGGATGCAGCAGGGCTAGTGTGAATTTGTAACCCTTCCTTATCATTTGTCGGTAAATTACTTATCCACATTGTATTTTCATTTTGACTGTGACGTTAATTTAACCTGCCACCTCACTTTATATTCAGTTCCTGTGCGACAGGTATTAGGACCACACCTGAAACATGAAACTCCCTTTGCTGCACATAGTGTAGGACTTTGAGTGGAGTCATGTGGGATCCTAATACCTGCTACACTGTGTTGTAGAAGGAGAAAGTGGAAATAAAGTCTGGCATAAAAAAACAAGCAACATGTTGTTTTGCTATTAAGTCATAAGAACATTTTGAAACTCTTTTTTGTCCCCTGTTATTTACTGTATGCAGTATATACAGTAGATAGGCTGATGAATCCCCGGTATGTGTAATAAGATTGTGTTTTATAGTGCTTGCTATTCAATGGGTCCTCTGTGAACTCAATGCATTCATTTTACACGGCACTGCTGGCATAGTGCAAACCATTAACAAAATCTGCAAAGAAGTTGTAATACTAAAGATAAACAAAACATGTTTATTCAAGTGTCCCCTTTTTGTAGTTTGCACGCCCGGTTTTAACATAATAAAGTGAATGGAAGGATGTGTGCTTTCTGTTCCTGTTTCACCCCCTGCATCCTGCTCTACAGACAGCTTGCACTCCAGACTGCACTGTTTGTGAAAGGAACGTTGTGAGTTTATTACTCCTCAGAACAGTGAATCCAGAAGACGTTCTTCCATGTCCAGCGAATGAAAAGAGAGATACAATGATTCTAGTCAAAACCTTTTTCTTGCAAAACTTGATATATTTCACATTACAAGTAATTGATAACAGAAAAACAGCATGTTTAAACCCTCTATAATAAACAGGGTGTCTGTTCTATAAGGGTTCTCGCTGCTGCTGCATTGGCTGTCTTCACATCAGAATGATTTGGATTCGTTCCTCTTTGCTTAAAGACAATTCACACCTGAAAGTAACAGGGAGAGACAACCAATATTCACACTTATGCCTAATGGGCCCTTCTGTATATTTGGGTGCAAATGGAGCGGTGGATCTTTTCCAAGCGTTCCAATATACTCAGGGGCTCCAGGGGAATATATCCTGGCTGGGTCAGCCAAAGCATCTTTGAAGAAGTATGAACCACTGCACAGCTGTGTATTATAATAACAAGAAACCTGATCCTGAATACATGTTCACTACGAGACAGCACGGGCTCTTCCTATAAAGACACTGTGACTGGTGTATCAGTCATGGCTTGCATGTGTCACTGGTAGAGTGGTCGAAACAAACACAGAAAATATAAACTCTAAATGTGAGCAACTTCAAGAAGAACGATGCATCATAACAAATTAAAAGCACTTCAGTATTGGGAGAATGGCACTAAAGACAACCAATAACAATGGGGTACAGGATCTAAATGTCATCAAGTTCATATCCTTGCTCTGCAGGGTCTGCACAGCAGAGAAAGCGTGTGGAAATGCAGTATGCAGTATGTTCATTTTCTACATCGTTGTAATTGTGCCTGTGCTCTGTTCTCAGTACACAGCGCAGACTCACTGGGTTTCATAATAAAACATTGTTTTCCCATGACCCATAGCAGAACTCTGTAGTAGCTACAGCTGGGTCACATTAAAGACATGCAGCACTTCTATGTGAATTGCAAATACAATAGGATAAAAAACAGCTGTGAATCATTTCACGAGTCAGGATGCTGCCATAAAGAGGTCACTATGACCTCATAAACCCCAACTCTGTATCTCTCACTGTCCAGACGTCTAAAACAATCAACCTGGAGCTCAAAGAGATGCTTTTCCTTAAAGATCACCATAGTAAAAGCACACAGACATACAAAAAAAAAAAAATAATTGCAATAATGTTAAGCACTCAAAATGACTACAAGCAAGATTGAAATGTGAAGCTAGCTTTTAATATTATCCCGTTCCTCCCTTTTTATTGAGTTGAGAATCTTTTTTGGTTCACTTTTTATTTTATTTTTTTATTATGAATTCAGTATTTACAAAATACTTCCAGCACAACACTGTAGATAATCTGCATCGTGCTAGCTGTAGATCACACAGTGGAAGCATGCTAATGCACAGGTAAGCACTGTAAAGCACTGAGAGGCATGGAAGGCACTTTAAACATGGTAAACCATGGCAATGCATAGTAACCCATGGGGAATGCATGGAGGAAACTGCAAACAATATTGTATGCACAGACATAGTCTGTTAAGTGACTTGTATGCAACTCTGCTCTACTGTGTTTGCCTAAATAAACACAACACTGTTTCAAGGCTTGTTGTGGTGAGTTTTCTTACAGCTAGTCTGGGACGTTTTGGGGAATCCTTACAAATTCAGCATAGATGCCATTCATTGTGGACATGTGATCCTTATCATTCAGTTACATTGAGAGTAAAGCATTGCACGTTGAATATGTGTATAAATACTGTCACCTTCTACTGCCAGGGCAATGATAATGAGCACATTGTGTTCTGATAATAAGTGGAGTTCAAGCTTGCCTTCAATAGATGTGTTAGTTGGTAGCACACACAGTGCAGCTATTCTTCCAAACAGACCCAGGCTTATTTTAAGGCAGCAGTGCCCACAATGCTGTTCTGGAACCAGGAAACACAGGGACTGTAGGGATCTAACTGGTTTCTGTACCTTCAAGTAATGTAGATAGTTCTTTATCGCCATCTGCTGGAGTAGCTAGTGGTAAATACCACAGAGACTGGGCTCAAAACTGTGGGAGGCAGGGAGGCAGGGAGGTAGGGAGGCAGGGAGGCAGGGAGGCAGGGAGGCAGGGAGGCAGGGAGGCAGGGAGGCAGGGAGGCAGGGAGGCAGGGAGGCAGGGAGGCAGGGAGGCAGGGAGGCAGGGAGGCAGGGAGGCAGGCAGGAGGCAGGGAGGCAGGGAGGCAGGGAGGCAGGAGGCAGGGAGGCAGGGAGGCAGGAGGCAGGGAGGCAGGGAGGCAGGGAGGCAGGGAGGCAGGGAGGCAGGAAGGCAGGGAGGCAGGGAGGCAGGGAGGCAGGGAGGAGGATGTAGGGAGGCATTAGGCAGGGAAATAGGGAGGCATTAGGCAGGGAGGCAGGGAGGCAGGGAGGCATTAGGCAGGGAAATAGGGAGGCATTAGGCAGGGAGGCAGGGAGGCAGGGAGGCATTAGGCAGGGAAATAGGGAGGCATTAGGCAGGGAGGTAGGGAGGCATTAGGCAGGGAGGCAGGGAGGCAGGGAGGTAGGAAGGCAGGGAGGCAGGGAGGTAGGAAGGCAGGGAGGCAGGGAGGCAGGGAGGCAGGAGGCAGGGAGGCAGGAGGCAGGAGGCAGGGAGGCAGGGAGGCAGGGAGGCAGGGAGGCATTAGGCAGGGAGGCAGGGAGGCAGGGAGGTAGGGAGGCAGGGAGGCAGGAAGGCAGGGAGGCAGGGAGGCAGGGAGGCAGGGAGGCAGGGAGGCAGGAGGCAGGGAGGCAGGGAGGCAGGGAGGCATTAGGCAGGAAGCAGGAGGCAGGAGGCAGGGAGGCAGGGAGGCAGGGAGGCATTAGGCAGGAAGTAGGAGGCATTAGGCAGGGAGGAGGCAGGAGGCATTAGGCAGGGAGGCAGGGAGGCATTAGGCAGGGAGGCAGGGAGGCAGGGAGGCAGGGATGCAGGAAGGCATTAGGCAGGGAGGCAGGGAGGCATTAGGCAGGGAGGCAGAGAGGCATTAGGCAGGGAGGGAGGTAGGGAGGCAGGGACCAATCCAATCACAGTCTTTAAACTGTGATTGTATTGGTTTCACAGATATAATTACAGACATGTGTATGCAATATATATCTATATGACATTGTGCTGTCATTACTATATTGTGGTGACACTCTGTCATGCCACTGAACCCACCCTTGTGCTATAGTTGCCCCTAGGTGCAACACCATCGCATTCTCAATGCAGTGCCTGTACTGTATAGAACGGTTTCCCAGGACCAGCTTGGAATCAATTTTTCCTAAAATTAGAAAATGTATATTTGTAAGATCATGTTAAACAGTATGATGAGAAATAGCACTAGCGACTAGGTCATACATTACATACATTACACATGGCATTACACATACACTACACATAGCATTACACATACACTACACATGGCATTACACATACATTACACATGGCATTACACATACATTACACACATAATACAGCACCAACAATGACAGCAACCAGTGGGGTTTTACCCAGGAATCTAATTCCACTGAGATGTATTACCAATATAAATACACATACTGCAGTAGAAATGCTGTATAATCTGATTTCAACAAAAACACAACCAACCAATGAAATTCAAATTTTTTTCTGAATGTTGATTAGAGTGTATTGTTTTACCCTATCAGGCATCTGTTACACACTACAAATAACATTGAAAATTCAACAAGGCAAAAGAAAACTTGTCATGTACGATATTTACCTTTAAGCGACACACTTATGCAAGTCTATGCCTTCTCCCTGCCTCTGATGTCAGTGCATTGTGTCTGTACAGTTTCCAGTCTCAATGTGTTCTATGTAAAGAGTCACTGCAATAGTAATTTAACAGTAGCTGCAAACCCTCAAATGAACACAAGAGGGCGATCCATTCCACCTTTTGAAAACAGTAATGTAAACTCTAAATGCCAGCAAGCTGCTGAAGAAATCAATGATATTGTCTAATACAATGAAGTAGCATTTAACTCTACCAAAGGTTTTACCTGTTCATGTGCTACACTTTTAAATTACCAAGTTATATCAGCACCTAAATATATAAGGAGAGGTTCTAGATAAACCCTAAAAGCATAGGGAAGAATTGTAAAGCCCAGAGAGGTATGGTAATGCATAGGGAAGCATTGTAAAGCACAGAGAGGTCTGGTAAATCATAGGGAAGCATTGTAAAGCACAGAGACGTATGGTAAAGCATAAGGAAGCATTGTAAAGCACATAGAGGTCTGGTAAAGAATAGGGAAGCATTGTAAAGCACAGAGAGCTGTGGTAAAGCATAAGGAAGCATTATAAAGCACAGTGAAAGCATGGTAACGCATAAGGAAGCATTTAAAGCACAGTGAAAGCATGGTAAAGCACAGAGAGGTATAGTAAAGCATATTTAAAAACATGGCAAACAGGGTAAGCTGTTGTAAAAGCACAATATAACCATGGGAATAGCTGCAAAATGACTGTTGGTGAATCATGATGAACCCATGCAAATCACTAGACTTCGGTGACCTTAATACATTATAAATACATTGTCTTTCACTTGATTTGACAGGATTGAGATCATGACAGATCTGAATTATCCTTCACTGTGTTTCAGGAGCCTGGAATATTACTGGCTTGTTAACATGCTTCTCTGCACCTCCCAGCAGCTTGTGGAGTCTCTGCCTCATTGTGTCAAGGCTGTGATGAGCGAGAACATTGTCCCAGCACAATATTAGGCAAAGGTGTTAACAAAGCGTGCAGGCAGTGTGCTTCTCTTTGTTTTGTGGAGCACTAGTGAAAGGTAGAGGCCAGTGAGCGCACAGTTATTCATGCACAGACCTACAAAGGTTTTCTGTTCTGAGTCATGGGTGTTCTCTATTTCCAGCTAAACCGCCATTAAGCCAACAGCTTCTGTTTCATTTAATTGGTTTTGAGTGTGAAGTGCTTTTTTTTTTTAACAGGGTCTGTTTGAGTGCATATGAAATGTATTGCGCTGTTAAATGAAATGAAAAGAAGCTCCTGTGGAAACAGACAGTGGACAGTTGCAGCATAAACAGCAATACACAGACATCAATGCCAGGATGCTCTCTGGTGAAGTTGCATTTTGAAGTTGCAGTTGAAGTTGCAGTTCAAGTTGCAGTTCAAGTTGCATTTTGAAGTTGCAGTTGAAGTTGCATTTTGCATCAATGTTATAAAACTGATTCATGTACAGTATGCATACTATACAGTGAAACCTTGCTGTGTCTTTAGTAGAGGGGATGGCCTTATCAGTTTACTCATATGTTATTTGATTTTAGTTTTCTTCATTGCAAACTGTTTTCATTTGTTTTAGTTTCTAATACAGTAGTTTATTATTTTTAAAATCTAAAATCAAATGTGCAAATGAGTTACATCATGTTGCATCCAAGTCTTGAGAGGGTTTGGTAGTGTACAGCATGTTTGTCTAATTAGAGAGGTCGTTTAACAGTGTTTCAACAAAATAGAGTCTGTCAGCATAAAGACCCTTACTGGTGCTTAAATCAGTACAGTTAGGAGCCCCACACCTGCAAACTGACCACTTAACCAAGCGCACTGCTTCACATGAGAAATGGGGCTCCTGGCTATTTTTAGTTGTCTTATAAGACCGTTTATTACACACTACACATACATTCAACCATTAAAGAAAGTTAAAGACATTTCAGTCTGACACCCTTCACTCCCAATGTGAACTTTGAGGTTCAACTGTGATTTGAAAAAAAATAAAGACACATGAGTTAATAACTGTTGCAAGGATTGGCACCCGGATAGGTAGAGTTTTTTGGGGGGAAAAAACTGTTTTTAAGAGGCTGTTGTGAGAACTGGTGCCACTACTTCACCTCCTGCACACGAGGGAGCTTAAAAGAAGATTTGTTTTTTAAATCATAGGAAAACTAAAAATCTGCAATCAAATCACCAATAGCAGTAGGACGACCGTTTGCTGCTATCTGTGTGCTCCCCTTTTTCCTTTGTGTTTTTTACACTGGTCATGTCACCTCACATGCATATCCATTTTTACTTTATCAAAAACAAAAGGAAACTCACATTCCAACTGAAATATTTACAAGGATGTTTATACATACTGCATAGTCTTCAGACTCTGAATAAGAAAAAGGAAGAATACTGTTAGATTCTTGTAAAGCTCCTGCATGCTGGACTGCTCTGCCTGCTTCAGTCAGGGAAGCTGGGACGCCTACTGTTTTTAAGACAAGATTAAAAACTTATTTTTACAGATAGCTGTTCTATCTTAGTTGTTTATTACATTTTAGTTTTAGACTCTAAAATGTATCTATTTCTACAAGCTATTTTATTTTTACAATTAAACCCACGTATTGAATCTCTTTTTCAATGTCTGTCTCATTGAATTGTGTTTTAGACTGTTTTTAATGAACTGGTTCCATTGCTTTGTGTGTGTGTGTGTGTGTGTGTGCGCGTGTGCGTGTGCGTGTGTGTGTGTGTGTGCTCATGCGTGCCTGCGTGGGTGTGTGTGTGTATGTGTGCGTGTGTGTGTGTGCTCGTGCGTGCCTGCGTGGGTGTGTGTGTGCGTGTGTGTGAAGCGCTTTGGGGTCCTTGTGATGAAAGGTGCTATAGCAATGGGAATTGTTGTTGTTGTTGTTTTTGATATGATGTAGGTACAATTATGTGCATTTAGTGTGTAAGGTGTAAGGAGTGTGAATGAAAAACAGACACTGGTACAATAAAAAACCTGTTATTGACACACTTCATTTTCACTTTCTAGGGTATGTAAATGTGTTCATTTTTCAGCTGATCAACAAACACTATCTGTGCCAGCTGATTGTCTATCACAATATTTCACTGCTAATACAGTATGTAACCATATGCTGTTATTTTCAGTTGCAACAGCATATTACAGTTTTGTTAGTAATATAAATACATTGATTTTTTTTTATTTATTCCAAAGATCATTATTGCATAAGTAAGACCTCACCTAGAATATTGTGTTCAGTTCCGGTCACCTCGTTACAAAAAGGATATTGCTGCTCTAGAAAGAGTGCAAAGAAGAGCAACCAGAATTATCCCGGGTTTAAAAGGCATGTCATATGCAGACAGGCTAAAATAATTTAATCTGTTCAGTCTTGAACAAAGAAGACTACGCGGCGATCTGATTCAAACATTCAAAATCCTAAAAGGTATAGACAATGTCGACCCAGGGACTTTTTGACCTGAAAAGAAACAAGGACCAGGGGTCACAAATGGAGATTAGATAAAGGGGCATTCAGAACAGAAAATAGGAGGCACTTTTTTACACAGAGAATTGTGAGGGTCTGGAACCAACTCCCCAGTAATGTTGTTGAAGCTGACACCCTGGGCTCCTTCAAGAAACTGCTTGATGAGATTCTGGGATCAATAAGCTACTAACAACCAAACGAGCAAGATGGGCCGAATGGCCTCCTCTCGTTTGTAAACTTTCTTATGTTCTTATGTTCTTATTATTTACCCATCTACAGTTTTCAGGACAAAAACATAAATAAAAAAATGATTAGAAGAGAAACATACATACAGTATATCAATTCAAAGAATAAAGCAGCGCATACTTAATACAAAAAAAAACATTTAAAATCTTGTTTTGAAAAACATATGTAATATCCATCATGTCCCCTTCAGTCACTACAATTTCAGCACATTAAGCTGCCTATCTGTGTATCTATTTTATAATGCAGATATGTTTTCTTCAAAGATATGGCATGGCTACTTCTCGAACTGTTTTAAAAATGTATAAAAATAAAATCAAAATGTGTGACAGAATGGGGATATGTTGTATGTTCTGTACATTTTAATATAGAATTAAACAGGTGCAGGGATTGTCTTTGTTAATAGAGTCACATAAAGAGTGGATCTCTTCCCTTAGAATAATGCTCTTATTACTCAGCTCTTATTATTTGAATATACAGCACCCTGCTCTGTCAACAACCAACTCACAGAGTCAAAGGCAAATGCAAGTGTTGTAAATGATGACCATATAAATGTGCACAGGAATGCTGTGCTTTCCATATGTGTATGCATTGTGCTATGCTGTTGCATGATATAAAATAAATCCCATTTAGGAGCAGTGGCGTTATCTGTATTACTATGCAATGCATACCCATCATTTGGGATACTTACACACCAGATAATATCACTTCACAAATTCTAGAAAATTGGACTGAGATGGATCTGCATCATTATCTATTTTTCAATCATAATCTTCACTTAAAGGTAATCTGAATCAGGTAATGGCATGCTTTGTGAATAACAAGCACACGTCTACATGCATCAAACCCCAAACAACAAAGCCATCACACCAGCACTACATTATCCAAATAGGCTTTGTTTGCTTTCTCAAATTGAACCTTTGCATTTCCGATGCTGTGATTGCAAACAGAGACACGTCATACCCACAGTGAAGGACAGTGGTGGCTTCATTCTGCCTTTCAAAAGGGGACCTGCAGGGGTTGGACAAAACATTGTCAATAGAGCATAGGGCCAACGCGGACGCCACTGATTAAATGTGGACGCCGCTGATTAAACGTGGAAGCCGCTGATTAAATGTGGACGCTGCTGATTAAACGTGGACACCGCTGATTAAACGTGGACACCGCTGATTAAACGTGGACGCCGCTGATTAAATGTGGACGCCGCTGATTAAACGTGGACACCGCTGATTAAATGTGGACACCGCTGATTAAACGTGGACACCGCTGATTAAATGTGGACGCCGCTGATTAAACGTGGACACCGCTGATTAAATGTGGACGCCGCTGATTAAACGTGGACACCGCTGATTAAACGTGGACACCGCTGATTAAACGTGGACACCGCTGATTAAACGTGGACACCGCTGATTAAACGTGGACACCGCTGATTAAATGTGGACACCGCTGATTAAACGTGGACGCCGCTGATTAAACGTGGACGCCGCTGATTAAACGAGGATGCCGCTGATTAAACATGGACACCGCTGATTAAACGTGGACAAATGTAGTCATGTACACTACCGGTCAAAAGTTTTAGAACACCCCCATTTTTCCAGTTTTTATTGAAATTTAAGCAGTTCAAGTCCAGTGAATAACTTGAAATGGTACAAAGGTAAGCGGTAAACTGCCAGAGGTTAAAAAAAGTTTAGGTTACCAAAACTGAAAAATAATGTACATTTCAGAGTTATACAAAAGGCCTTTTCAGGGAACAAGTAATGGGTTAACAACTTACAGCTGTTCTGCAGCAATGGAAGTAAATTAAGCCTTGAAAGTTGATGCTAACAATTCCTACAGGTGTCCCAACTTTTGTTGATTACTTACAAACCCTCTGTCTGTATAAAAGCAGTGTTGGAACAGACTGTGTTACTACACCCTCTTAAGCATTATTTGGACAGTATTGTACTGCAGGAAGTAGTATATTGCTATCATAATGGCGAGAAAAGGCAATTAACAAAGGAAGACAGACAGACCATTATAACCCTTAAAAGTGTAGGTCTTTCCTTTAGAGAAATTGCAAAGAAAGCCAAGGTGTCAGTGAGTACAGTTTCCTACACCATCAAAAGGCACTTGGAAACTGGAGGAAACTCTGACAGGAAGAGGTCTGGCAGACCCAAAGCCGCAACAGAATCAGAAGACAAGTTTCTGAGAGTCAACAGCTTGCGTGATAGGCGGCTCACAGGACAACAGCTTCAAGCACAGCTTAACAGTGGTCGAAGTAAGCAAGTCTCAGTTTAAACTGTGAAGAGAAGACTTCGAGCTGCAGGTTTGACAGGTCGAGTGGCAGTAAGAAAGCCATTGCTAAGATGGCAAAATAAGAAAAAGAGGCTTGCCTGGGCCATGAAGCACTGCCAGTGGACTACTGAAGACTGGAAGAAGGTCTTATGGACCGATGAATCAAAATTTGAAATCTTCGGTTCATCACGCAGGGTTTTTGTACACCGTCGAGTAGGCGAAAGGATGGTTCCTCGGTGTGTGACACCAACTGTCAAACATGGAGGAGGAAGCGTGATGGTCTGGGGCTCTTTTGCTGGATCCAGAGTCGGCGACTTGCACAGAGTGAGTGGCACCCTGAACCAAAACGGCTACCCTGCAATACCCTCTGGTATACGCCTAGTTGGTCAGGGGTTCATCCTACAGCAAGTTAATGACCCAAAACATACCTCCAGGCTATGTCAGAACTACCTTAGAAGAAAAGAACAAGACGGTAGGCTTCAAATCATGGAATGGCCAGCACAGTCTCCAGACTTAAACCCCATCGAGCTGGTTTGGGATGAACTGGACAGAAGGGTGAAAGCAAAGCAACCTACAAGTGCAACACATTTGTGGGAACTTCTGCAACAGTGTTGGGAAGAACTTTCCGAACAATATTTGATTTCCATTGTAGAAATAATGCCACGAGTGTGTTCGGCTGTTGTATCTGCAAAAGGTGGCTACTTTGATGAGTCAAAAATTTAGATTAAATTTTGTTAAACAAAACGATTCCATGATTTCTTTTTTATCTCCAATTGTTTATTTGTTCTATGCTTTAATTTCAGAGTACATTGAGACATTAAACTGCGTAAATTTCAATAAAAACTGGAAAAATTGAGGTGTTCTAAAACTTTTGACCGGTAGTGTATGTCCTGAGCCCATATGGTATAAATACCAGGAATGGAGGGGACACAGACTGGAATGTGAGACAGCCCAGTATCATGAAGCACTGTTCTGCGTGACATTTCAATGTTGTTTGTTTAAAATGTTTGCAATAAAGAGTCACATTAGCCTCTTATGATGTATGATGTGGCCTCTTATTTTATAGGAAGACTTTAACGCCTACAGTCTGTATGTTTGTATAATGTTGCCTAAAAACACCTCATCAAGAATGCTAGCATTTAAAACCTCACCATTGCGTTTTCAATCCTGTGAAAATGTCAAAGAGAATTAAATGCTTTTCATTCCCACAAATAGATCTGTTCAGATACAAAGAATATCTTTGTAGTGTACCATCTGTGCTTTTGTGCAAGATGAATAGGAAACAAATGGCCGAAATCATTGTTCTGTAAAGCATTGTGAATACAAGGGAATTCAGATCTCTGGGTAAACTAATACATAGCTTATAATATCTATATATCTATCTCTCTCTCTCTGTATATATATATATATATATATATATATATTTCTCTCTATCTCTCTATATATATATACACACACACACACACAGAGTGCCATGAAAAAGAATTTGCCCCCTGTCTGATTTTCTGCATTTTTGCATATTTTTGACACTGAATGTGATCATATCTTCAACCAAAACCTAATATTAGATAAAAGGGACCCTGAGTGAACAAATAACACAAAAATTTGATACATATTTCATTTATTTTTATTAAAGAAAGTTATGCAACACCCAATGCCCCTGTGTGAAAAAGTAATCGCCCCCTTAGACTCAATAACTGGTTACGCCACCTTTAGCAGCAATAACTGCAACCAAACACTTCCTGTAGTTATTGATTAGTCTCTCACAGCGCCGTGGAGGAATTTTGGCCCACTCCTCTATGCAGAACTGCTTCAACTCAGTGACATTTGTGGGTTTTCGAGCATGAACTGCTCTTTTCAGGTCCTGCCGCAACATCTCAATGTGGTTTAGGTCTGGACTTTGACTAGGCCATTCCAAAACTTTAAATTTCTTGTTCTTCAACCATTCTGATGTAGACTTGCTTGTGTGTTTCGGATCATTGTCTTGCTGCATGACCCAGCTGCGCTTCAGCTTCAGCTCACGGACGGATGGCCTGACATTCTCCTGATACAGAGCAGAATTCATGGTTCCTTCAATGATGGCAAGGTGTCCAGGTCCTGATGCAGCAAAGCATCCCCAAACCATGACACTACCACCACCATGCTTGACCGTTGGTATGAGGTTCTTACTGTGGAATGCAGTGTTTGGTTTTCACCAGACATAACAGGGCCCATGTCGGCCAGAAAGTTCCACTTTTGACTCATCTGTCCATAGAACGTTGTTCCAGAACTCTTGAGGATCATCCAGGTGCTTTTTGGCAAACTTGAGACGAGCATTCATGTTCTCCTTAGTGAGCAATGGTTTCTGCCTTGCTACTCTGCCATGAATCCCATTTTTGCCCAGTGTCTTTCTGATGGTGGAGTCAAGAACACTGACCTTAGCCGAGGCGAGAGAGGCCTGCAGATCCCTGGATGTTGTTCTAGGGTTCTTTGTGACTTCCTGGACGATTTTACGCCTTGCTCTTGGAGAGATTTTGGCAGGACGGCCACTCCTGGGAAGATTCACTACTGTCCCAAACTTTCTCTATTTGGACAATATGGCTCTGACTGTGGTTCGGTGGAGCCCCAGAGCCTTAGAAATGGCTTTGTAATCCTTTCCAGACTGATAGGCATCAACAACTTTTTTCCGGAGGTCTTCAGGAATTTCTTTTGTTCGTGGCATGATGTGCCTCTAGAACCTGTGTGCTGACAACTTCACTCTGATGGTAAGGGCCAAAGTTAGTCAGATTTATATTGGGCAGGGCTGGCCCAAATCAGGCCTGGTTGTTAACCAAAGTACTCAAACAGCTGACCCTAATTATCCCTTTAATTGGGTTGAGTTAACTAGGGGGGCAATAACTTTTTCACACCTGAAGATTGCATGTTTGATTACCTTGCAACACCAAACAAATGAAAGAATGAGCTGCCATAGTTCACTGTATGGCCTCGGAGGAGAGGAGAATTCATTTCCAATCGGCTTTCACAACACAATGCAGAACTTAATTGCCATTGATTGATAATTTTAAATGTGAGACAGCACAGCTTTTCTTGCTTTGAAAATCAACATGTTCATGAATGGATTTATTAAATACTTCTTAAAGACAATTCCGAGTATGAGGGACGAGTTACTGCTCACTCTTAATGAGTACAGACTGGGCGTTCTTGTGTCACGAGGCTCCACGTGTTTTTAACAAGGATCTTGAGTCCATCTCATCTTTCGACTGCACAAGTGTTCAAATATTGCTGTGTTTTTTCCTATTCAGAACTGGTGACTCTAATACGGTCATGGTGTTAATTGCATTTGAATCTCAATCCATTTGATACACGTTGCGAATTGTACAGTAAACAGGGCTGTTCTTTAAGCACTGCTTTTAAAATGGGAAAAGTCTTTGGAAAGTAGACATGCTCTGCTCAAAAACTATAGGTCCTGGGGCTTTTTACTAGTGGTGTCTATGGAAATCAATTGACTCAAACAGTGAAATTCACAACCATGCAGCATATTCCTCAAACACTAGGCTATAAGTTGCAATGCCTTACGTACTTGAAGGACACAGCAGGCAACCCATTAGACCAGACTGGCCTCAATACTGTCTGGCCTGCCTTCTCTTGTTATTTGCAACACTCATTCATTTTATTACATGACTTATTATCATTACAAGCCCCCTGATAAAAAATACATCCAGAGATAGAGGTCCTGTGCAGGGCTTCGTGTTTTAAAGAGACAATCTCTTATGACAGCAGCATGATTTATTTTCAAGTGTACCTAGAGAAATCTCTGCAAAGGAGTTGTGTGAGGAGGTTTGAGTTTGTATCCTTCATGTAGGATTCAACAGGTTGAACTGTATACAATTGATTATATATCATCGGTCGGATGGTTTGCCTTTTTTAATGTGGAAAATGAAATGGGAATATGAAGGGTTAACTATAGGAGGTATTGTCGTGTCTCCTGGTGGGGGATTAGCTTGGATACAGAAAGGTCAGCTAATCTAATTTGAAAGCACAGATGCTCATTGATGTATCAGTGCTATAAATATGCTCAGCAACAGTCATGTAACATGCAATTGAACATCTCTGCGTTTTTTTGCAAACTGAGGCAACATCAGGTAACATCACGCTGCGATTCTGTGACGCATCCTTGTGTATGGATGCATGTGTACGCTAAAATTCAAGGATTATCTAAATGCATGGCAAAGTAATGTCAAATGTCAACATACTTGTTGCGAATACTGAATCATTAGGGTCTTTTAAGACCTGACTTGACAATGTTTTGAGATCAATCGACTACTCGGAATGGGGTGAGCACTGATGGGCCAAACAACCTTGTGTCGTTCTGAAAGCAGGTATGAAAGCTGTTGTGTTGGATCTTAACCATAAAGAGTCATATAAAATAGGTTCAAAGTGTTACTGAGCAGGCTGTCAGGTTTAAAACACACTGCATTACTTTCCCTAGCGGTCTGCTTTGTTCTGCGTATTCATGCAACATTTTTGTCTTCTAATGATTATCTTAAAATGCATCATGGTTGTGATAAACGAAAAATGAATATGTACTACATTTCATGGCCCATTGTTGCATGGGCAACAATGGCGTGGTCTTTGATCACGGCTGCAGCATGTCAGGCAGATACATGTATGGGTCACTTCGACATGAGGCCATTACCTTGTTTTGTACCAACGCTCCTTTCAGGAACAATGTTACACTGCACTGTAATGTAACCCTTTGCTACTGTCTGGAAATGAAATCCCTGAAGCTTATTACAAAACCTCTGTCAGCACAAGGCTGCTTCACAGAAAGCCTTTATCTCTGCAAGTCGCGCGCTGCAAAATGATAATGAAGGTTTCTCAGAAAATATGCGCACGGCTTTCAGAAAAGTACAATTGCTCTTCCAATTTGCTCTTGCAAATGGAACACCATGGTGTGCGTGTGTTTGCTTTGAAGTGTGGGGAGAATGGTGGCTCTGCTTTGCTAGAGCAATCTCCTCCATTTACTCAGTAAGAAGCACAGGTACCTTGTTTATACCGGGACACACTTGCTGTGTTTGATCCTTTACTATTGTTTTCAGCACTATACTGTGAGCAGCATTGTCATTAGTTGTTTATCCATCTGGTTCTATAATTGTGGATGATGGAACATGGCTCTGTCTTACTGCAAAGTGTATAGATTACACTAATGAAAAGCACAGTGCAGCCTCAACATCATTGCTCTTATAAAATACAGTAAAAAAAAAAAAAAATAGCAACAGCAGGGCCAAACTCTGTACAGACCATCAATGTTGTTAAACAAAAATTATCTAACCACACTGAATAAAATGTGAAAAATACATTTGTAAAAGTTTTCATTTTTATTTTTGCACATTCATTTTTTTAACACATATTAAATATATAGTGAAATAATTTATGTATGACAAACACACATGTATTGAGCAAAAACTTACTTGTATACATAAAGATATAGTGAAGATCGGTTTCCTTTCTGTAGGTGACCTGATTATCCTGCATGGATTATTTTTTTGAAGATCTTTTTCTTTTCTGTAGGTGACCTGATTATCCTGCATGGATTATTCTTGTTGAAGATCGGTTTCCTTTCTGTAGGTGATCTGATTATCCTGCACGCATTTTTTTGAATATCTGTGTGTGCTTTATTTGTTTGTTCGTGTCATTTCAGGATACACAGAGCAATCCCAGCTGTATCACTGTTCCTATAGGTGGCTCAGGGTCATACTGTATGTTTTCCTGCCAGAACAATCAAGGGTCTCTGAAAGGCTGAGGACAATTGGAGTTCCTTTCCTCCAGCTTTTATACAGCCTTGCTGATTTGTGACTTGAGGGAGTTGGCTCGGAGAGATTTACATAATAGATTCTTTCAGAGTTTTATATCTGATGTATGCCAGCTAACATCTGTTTACAGGAATATTGAAGATATATTGAAGTGCTTTAAAACTCAGTTGAAAAATAGACATCTGTCCTGCAACAGGGCAACTGCCACTCATAGAAATAAAGCCAGCTTTTGTCTGATGCATGTCTATGCGTAGAAAGTATACTGGGGTAATTGTGTAATTCTATAGGGTTATATTAATCAGTCATTAAACAGCCCAAGTGTACTGAATCACACCAATCAAATATATGCAACACAGCAATGTTGTTACTTTCTATCACATGACCACTCCCTGTGTTCTATCACACAAAGGGGGAATGTTTGAGATGACATATCTTTGTAAATACATGCATTTTCTTGCTGTTTCTTGTTGTCTCCTGTCATTAGATAACATTACTAAAGGGTTACAAGAAGACTGGGAATGGATGGCATATCTTGTTTTAATTTTCTTTGAATGATTGTTTTATGATATTTTTAGTTGAAAGTCAGCAATGCTTTGTTTATTTTAATGAATATAGACATGTACTGTTTTATTTCTATACATCCATGTTTAATATCCCTCTCTAAACAGATTAAAATGTGTTTCATGGGGCTCCCGAGTGGCGCATCCAGTAAAAGCACTCGCGAGAGTACAGGATGCGCTCTATAGCCTGGACGTCGCTGGTTGGAGTCCAGGCTATTCCACAGCCGACCGTGGACGGGAGCTCCCAGGGGGCGGCGCTCAATTGGCCGAGCGTCGTCCGGGAGGGAGGGTGTCCTCGGCTCACCGCGCACCAGCGACCCCTGTAGTCTGGCCGGGCGCCTGCGGGCTTGCCTGTAAGCTGCCCAGAGCTGCGTTGTCCTCCGACGCTGTTGCTCTGAGGCGGCTGCACGGTGAGTCTGCAGTGTAAAGAAGCGGGTGGCTCACAACACACGCTTCGGAGGACAGCGTGGGTTCATCTTCGCCCCTCCCGAGTCAGCGCAGGGGTGGTAGCGGTGGGCTGAACCTAAAAATAATTGGGCATTTCAAATTGGGGAGAAAATAATAAAAACTAATTGGCAACGACTACATTTAAAAAAAAAAGTGTTTCATGAAAAACAAAACTTGATTTAAAAAGCAGACTTTAACAAAACATTCATTAAACAGTCGTTAAAGATCTGTGAATAGAGCCCTATATCTCAAACTAGAAGCAGCTACTCATTCAAACAGTGAATACTATTGTATAGTCATGCATACTTCACTACACTACTCATTCAAACAGTGAATACTATTGTATAGTCATGCATACTTCACTCACTACTCTTGTTTTCCATATGAGCTTATTGTGTGTATCCAGTGCTCTTCATTTCAGCAGTAGGTAAAGATCTAGAAAAGCACAGCATGACTATGACTGCTATACCACAGGTTTCATTAATGAACTGAGGAAACAGAATCTGAGAAGTTTTAAAATTACTTTACAAAACTTACATATTTAGGCAGTTCCTCACCAACACAACCCTTGTCAATGATACTGTCAAAAACCCTAGTGTTCTCCTCGTTACACATTACTGTGCATGACGTACAAGACTGTAGAAAAGGCAGCCTTGTGTTACACAAATGCTTTTTTCTAATCAGGCCCTTTGTCATTGAAATCCTCCAGAGCAGTTCTTGATGTAGTCACAAGGTACACATTAGGCAATGCTGTGCAATGAGGCAGAAACTGTTCTGTAAAACCATGATCTGGCTTCACTGTATGTCTGCATCTTTGGCAGTGCAAAGAGTACATATTGAACCAATCCACCAGCACATGGGAGGCTGTAATGTGATCTACAGTAAACCATGGGTTATTATTTTAGATACAAAATCACAAAGGAGCTCGCAAGGGAATGTGACAGAGCAATAGACCAGTGCCAGAAGACATCGGATGATACTGGGGGCGTGAGTGGCGGGTAGGGGTCAGCCAATCACACTTGTTACAGTACATGTCGGTTCTTGAACCAATAGGAAACAGGAATTCAAGAAGCCAGTTCATAGGAGCACTCCATTCTGTGTGGGAATGCAGAGAAACTCCACAGGGTTTCTATATAAACCTTATTTTAATTAAAAAGAAAAAAAACATTAACTTAGAGCATTTGGCATTTTGATCTTCTGTTACAGATCCACGGAGCATGACTAGCCTTACAGAACCAATTAACAAAAAAAAAAAAAAATTAAAACCATTGGCTATGGCAAGTAGTACCATTCCCTTAATGAATTTACATTTCTGAATGGATGTGAATCCCAGGCCATAAAACCAGGGATCTAGATCAGTGGCTTGTGTTATTAGGCATTAGCTTACTGCTTTCAGTGCCCTTCTAGTAAGAGCAGAGGGCATCACTTTAAATAGAATTAGGCAGGGCATCACAACTTCTCACTCCCATTGTTGGAAGCATAGCAAAACATTTCCACTCCATTTCATGCTCAGGGTGACTTTGGTGGAGTGAAGTGTGCAGTATGTGACAAGCTGCTGCTGCTCCTCCACCCTGTCCCACAATGACACATGTCCCCACCCGCCTTTAGACAGTACAATTGCACTGTGCTGGTTTTGGATACTATCGTTTTTCTTTTTGCATTTAGGAGGACTGACAAATGCAAATAGAGTTACTGTACGCCACAGCCTGGCTGCGTTATAAAACCAGCACTGTGTAACTTCCTGCAAAACCTCATAGAGGCCTGAATATATTGAGAGTGCCAAGTGTCTCCCATACAGTATTGCTCTTAATTTAACAATATAAAGCTGCTTGGAAACAGAAACTGAACTGCTGCTAATTGCAGCTGAGCTATCGACTGATATTTTATAACAGCAATACTGTGCTTTTTATTTTCAGAAAAACAACAACTTTGAAGTCAGAACTGTGTCCTAGGTGTTGTTATTTACAAAAGTAATTAGAAATAGATACTGCGCAATTTGTAGTCCAACACATCCCTGTTTACCATTAGAGAAGTTTAAAGGCGTGCCAACCAAGGTTTTAAAATGATATGCTGCAATATACTGTACTACACTGCATTATGCATATATACTGTATGTTTAGCTGCAGTGTTTTTAATTTTGTAATTATTAAAACTTCATTCCACTGCTATACTTGCTACACTAACCTATACACTACACTTACATCAGTTTGCCTACAGTATTTTAATATATACTGTATATTTTTTAAACTTTGTTTCAATCAGATGTTAAATCATATTTTCAATTTATATCACTTATATTTAAATAAATAAATAAATAAATAAATAAACTCATGCACATCAATTCCATGCAGATGAGCATTCTAACAGTGCAGTCTTACAAACATGCACTGAAGCAGCAGACCTTACTGCACTGCTTCTCTCCCATTGTCATTTGAAAACAAAAGAGGTGACCTTGCAATCCAATCTGAAAAACATTATTAAAACTGGTAGAAAAACCACTCATACCAAGTATGACTGTGAACAAGACTGCCAGCCATTTCTCTAATGCAGAGGGTCTCCAACCCTGGTCCTGGAGAGCTCCTATCCAGCAGGTTTGTAGGTGTCTTTACATCATCAGTGGCTAAGGATCTGGAACACCTGTTAATCTTGACTAATTAAGCCAATAATTGGTGCAATTAAGTAACTGAGAGATTGGTTGAAATGGATCAGCAGACACAGCAGCTCTCCAGGACCAGGCTGGAGACTCCTGCTCTAATGGCTTGTTTGCTTCTCATTGTGTACTATGTATGTGTTTATTGTAGTATTGTATGTGTGCGGGGCTGGGGGTGATAGCACTGGCTTTCTATTGCCATAACTCAAGGTTAATGTTTTTGATACTAACAAATATGTCATGTGACTTCACACAAGAATGCAACTAATGAACCCTGCTGATGGATAAGTCCCAAACAAGGAGCTGTAGCATGTTTTTTAAATTAGAGACTACATGGTGTTAATATTCAAAGGCAGCTTTTCAGCAGTTTGTTTGTAACTCTTTCATGCATGTCGACCTCATATGGGGATGGATATAAAACCTCTCTTCTGGTCTTTATATATAGAGGGACATGTGAAAGATACAAATGTATCAGGTCCCCATATAAAGCAATGGGAAAAAAATCTATTTAAGTTTGGCAGGGATGGGGTTAATTCCGTCCCTGTCAGATACACCTGTGGAATGTTGCTGGCTCTTGATTGAATAATTGATCATCAGTTAAGTCCCAGCTACATGGTATAAAGGGAGCAAGTCCCTGTATGTGGGAGAGGAGAGTTTGGTGAAGGGTAATGCACAGTGGGAACAGGTTGGTGGAAACGGTGTGGCTTGTTTTTGTTTAAATCCTTTAGTTTTGACCCTGTACCTTGTTTGAGTGTGTGCTTCCACTTTTTTTGTAGCTATTTAATATTTCATGTATACAAGGATTTTAGCACATTAATTGGTGGGCATGTAATTGCATGTTAAATGTTTTCATTAAGATTATTTATTTGAACTACATTGTGGAGGCAGTATGGTCCAGTGGTTTAAAGTCCAGGGTTTGTAACCAGAAGGTCACTGGTTCAAATTCCACCATCTCTGCCATTGACTGACTTGTTGTGTGACCTGAGTAAGTCACTGAACCTCCTTGTGTGCCATCCTGTGGATGAGATGTTAAATCAATGCCCTATTGTAAGTGACTCTGCATTTAATGCACAGTTCACAGCCTACCTCTGTAAAGTGCTTTATGATGGTGGTCTGCTGTGAAAGGTGTTACATAAAAGTAAAGATATTATTATATTGCTATTTCCATGTGCTTTGTTTCATGGTTACCATCAAAATAGCTGCATAGTAATAGGAAGTGGTTATAAGTGTGTCTGGTAAAAGATGTATGGTTCACACCAAATCAATACATTGTTCACGGGGCGTGAGCTGGGTGAAGGATAAGGCAGAAGAAGCAGCAAGGAGAGTTAGTAGGACAGAAGGTGGTCACTGACTGAGGGCGACGATGCCGACACATCCCAGGGGCAGAGGACCCAGCAACCGAAACGGGATAGAAAAGATGGTCGCTGACTGAGGGCGATGATGCCGACACATCTCAGGGCGAGGACCCAGCAACCGAAGACAGGATAGAAAAGGGGTCGCTGACTGAGGGCGACGATGCCGACACATCCCAGGGGCAACGGACCCAGCAACCGAAAACACATATGAGGGTTATGACTCGGAGCCGCCTCGAGAGGAGATGAGAGAGGTACCCAGCATCTGAGACTTCTGTAAGGGGCCAGTAAAACCCCTGATTGGCTGAGACGCCACGCTGCCTGGGACCTGAAAATAAGGACAAAGCATAGAGGTTAGTATAGGACTCAGAACGAGTGACCACGCCCTGAAAGAGAGGCAGAATAGAACAGAGCCTCGAGTGAGGTAAGATAAGCGCAGGAGCTGCGACAGGACAGAGTTTGGCCGGGGTCCGCTCTGACTCACATGGTGAGAACCCCTGAAGGTAAGGGAGGCGGATGCCTAGCCCTGAGGTCGGGAAGTGAGACTCACTTGCCCCCAAAAGGATGGACCCCGGCACCTCACGAAAACTCCCACACCGTGAGACAAACAAAAGACTGCACATGCCAACGCATAACATAAACAAAAGACCAGAAGGACAAACAGGACAAACAGAGGGAGATTAGTAATTGTTAGTAGGATGTGACTATGTGTATACCTGCCGCTCAGTGGAGAGGAAAAAACCCCTTGAGGCCGATTAGGGGAAAACCTCTGGTGGCCCCGGCAGACAGGAAGCCCCCACTCCAGGCATACTAGCGATTTTTAAAAGTGGTCAGCAACTATATGAGAGGAGGATGGATGAATGAAAGAATCCACTGCAGAAGAGGGCCATCTCCCTACATTCATGATCTGGCTGTGATTGATGTTGGCCCTCGCAGCAGAGGGGGCTGTGCCTACAGAATGATTGGGGGCGGGGGGGAGGCCCGCTCTGGAGGCGAGGTAGGTTGGGATCCAGTGACGAGTGATCCTAGGAGTGAGAGAAATCAATGAGGGGGTAGAGTAGAGGAGGGGGGCTTGCTCTGGAGGGTGGAAAGGTGGGTTGAGAACCAGTGATGAGTGATGATAGGAGCGAGAGGAATCAATGAACTGAGGGTCCTGGGGGGGAGGTAGAGTAGAGGAGGGGGGTTCTTGCTGGGGAGATACCTTGATGTTGAAAGAAGAGGCAGATAGGGGACTCTACTTGACAGCTGAATAAACTAACCACGTTGAAATTGATCCCTCTTGGAGGTACGACCGAATGGTGAAGTAAATTAGAAGCAGAAGAAACTGCGAAGTTCTGAAGAGACCGAAGAAGGCCGAGATGCAGATGAGATACCTTGACGTTGAAAATAAGGGGCAGATAGGGGAATCTGCTTGACAGCTGAATTAACTGACCGCGCTGAAATGGATCCGTCTGGAGGTACACAACTGAATGATGGAGTAAATTAGAAGTAGAAGAAACTGTGGATTCTGAGCTCCTAAGGAGGCCGAAGAGGGCTCAGATGCAGATGATCTCCATAGGTAGATCCTTGTATGGGGAGAAGTGGCGTTTCGAAGAGTAGAATGAGCAAACTGAGAATGTTCATTGATGCGACAGCGGGAAGGTGAGGCAGAAGGGAAGGCTCTTAAGAATCAGCTGTTAGGCAGATGGTCTCCATGAGGAGATCTTCGTAGGGGACAAGCAAACTTTCCAAGAGTAGAGATGAGTGAATGGAGAATGTCTGCTGATATGGGCAGGCGGAAGGTGCAGCAGGGGGAACTTTTGAAGATTCCGCCAAGAGTCAGACAAACTACTGGTATGGAGAGAATGGTGGGAAGAGAGAAAATCCCTAGCGTGGACGATGAAAGCCATGATCTGGTTTGATTGAAGGAATAGGATGAATCCGATTCTGGCACAGAACGCTTAAAACACTGACCAAGCTGTAGAATATGAAGCTTTCGAAGGAGGGAGAGGGCTGCAGATATGAAATGCTGAGCAGATTGAAGGAGGTTACTGAGAGTAGGATTCAGTCAAATAGCAGCTGGTGAAGCTGGGGAGTCTGGGGGCACGCAGCAGACGGGACCAGCTGACGGAACTTGGATACTAAAAGTGGAGGCAGAAGGGGAGCTGGAACTGACAGTTGAGGTAGCAGCTGGAACTGAACGAACATGTGTAAATCGACTGCTGGGGAAGTTCAGCACGCTTTGTGCTCCATTTTCTGGAATGGAGGGCAGAGATGAGATGTTGACTATCCTATGTCAGTTAATACGGGATCGATCTGCGGTCTGCTACTACCATGTCTGCTTGAAATGGAAAAGGTGAACTCACATTCAGAGACTGGGTTTCACAACTCCAGTTATTCTCCTAGTAGTGGAACTCCTTAACTCATAAACAAGACAGATTTCCAGTCTCACACCGCGTCTCTCACCATGTATTAATGCTGTAATATTTGAGAGGATGTGTGGACATATGAATAGATTGCTGAGAAAGTCAAGCACCTCGTATTTTTTTTTTGATTAGAGGAGATTAGCATTAGCCTTGACTGCGGAATGCTTCCACGATCTGCGTATTGGAGGAAAGCGGAAGCGTTGGAAGATCTGGAGTAGTGCAGGTACAGATTTAGACTGTAAACTAAAGCAACTTTGCATGCTATAATAGTGAGTAGATCTGAAGAGGGAGCAGAGATCTGCTGTAGTGAGGAGCAATTAACAGAAGAGGACGGGATCTGCTGAACAGTGCAGAGATCTGCTGAAGCAGTGATCTGTAATAGTGAACGGTGGACAGCCATCGGTAGAGTGTGGTGGTCTGCTGCAGAGAGCAGAGATCTGCTGAATGCGGTGGATATTGGTCTTAGAGTATGAAGGTGATTTAGATGAAGCCAGAGATGGGGCAGAGATGAAGAATGCATAGATCTGAGGCCGCTGTAGAACCCGAGAGGATGAAGAAGGCGTTGCTCTGAGGCTGCTGCAAAACCTATTGGTCGGGAGCAGTCTATGAGTGTATTGTCTACTGCAGGATAGGAGGGCACTTGACTGAAATGTTGATAGTTGTAGGACATGATTTCCGTGATTCTGACTAGCAGCTCACGCTGATGAAATGATAACTTTGAAGGCTGAATAAAGTGCCTTGGTGAAATTTGTCGGTTTGGAGGAGAGGAGCCAGATGAGGAAGCACGAATCCGGGAACTGGAAGAGGTCGCTGGAATGGATGCCTGATGCAGGGAAGCTGAAAGTTAATGTGACTGTAGATTCTGAGCATCTCAGAAAGCGGATAAGTGCGTGGCTTCATGACCAGGTCCTCAAAGGGCAGGTAGAGTTGAAATTGAAGCATGTCAGTTTATATAGGTAGACAAAAGGTCGAGGCAGGAGGGGAACTCCCGAGAATCCATCAGAGTGAGAACAAGCTCTGCAGAAAGCACCTGTAGCTCCTCTGTTTTTCCCCTGGGACATATCGCCCTTCCTTAAATGCGCTTTACTTGCTCTTATCTGCCCCGTATTTTACTGCATTTAATCCTGTACTTCAGAGTACTATAATCTGTCAAGTGTTTAATGTATTTGCTTACGACTGTAAGTCACCCTGGATAAAGGCGCCTGCCAAGAAATAAACAATAGCAAACCGGCTTAAAAACAAAAAACAAAACAAAACAGCACTTGTGGTATTATACTGCCATCCAGCGGTTATGAATGGAATTAACCATTGACTTGAGTTAAGCATGGTAGAATATGAGGTTATTACGATTAAGAAACCTTGTCTATGTAGAACAACGTTTGCTTATTCCCTTAGATTTAAATAATAAATGTTCTAGACATGTTAGGACAGTTAGTCATGTATATAAATAAGTTAACGCAGTACTTAGCTGTCATGATTCGGCGCGCTGAATTCGCCTCCGCCAGTTGTGAAAGCGCAGCAACAGGAAGCCAGAAGACTGCAGTACTGAGGCACAGAGCTCGCAGAGCCTGATGAAGCTGCCTGGTCACCATGGCAACAAACCACTCCCCGCAGTCAGTCAATGAGGGCGCTGCCGTGGGTAACCATGGTCTGTAAGGCGCCGGTGGAAAAGTTGCAGTGCAGCACTATCGTTGGAGCATGTTGTGACCAGTCAAACCACGAGCCGCCACTGGTTGAAATGGAGTTTATAATGGGCAGGATACGCCTTTTAAAAGGTTGAACGTAGCTGATGGAGGTTCAGGGCAGGATCTTCTGATGGAACGAACGGTAATTGTGCTGGCTCTGTGGGAGCGGGGAGGGCGCCTGATTGCAGGCGAGGAGTAAAGAGAGATTCCGCAGACAAAGCTTCGTGGTGGATTAAAATAGAGCTAAAGTAAGGCAATCGCAGACAACCGGAATGTCGATGTCTTGTCGAAGGAGCTTGAAAGTAGCAGAGGAGCAGTCTTTCTGATAAAGTTGCAGACAGGTTGAGTAATGAAGCTGCGCTTTGAACGGCGCTGTTGCTGAGGCAGAGACTGGATGGAACAGGAAAGACAAACGCTGGAGCTCTTGAAGCCGAAAAGAGAAGCTGACTGAAAAGAAGGATCACCTGAGCAGGTAGGAAAATGATTGATAATATCTTGGCAGCGCTGTGCAGAGAAATGACCTGCAGTGAGCGAGGCAACGAAGTTTAGATATTTAGCGGTGGAGCACGAACGACGGCGCCTGAGCCGCTTGCTACAAAAAAACGAAACACTCGACAGAATAGTTGCAGGTGATCAAGGCTTAAATAGAAAAATAGATGCTAATTAGCAGGAAATTAGAAGATTAGATGATTAGGAGCCACCCAGCTCCACGCCCCCTGAACCACGCAAGCTAACATTTAAAATAAGTCTATTATACTTTCCAATAGTTAAGATTTTATTGAGCAGGACAGAGACTAGTTTGCTGTGGACACTTCAGTGCTTCTCTGTGACACTCTGGTGTGCATGTCTTCACTATGTTGGGTTTGCCCTTTTATATTCATAAATAAATGTATTCAAAGAATGCAGTTTTTAACTTCAATGTACTTTTAACAATTTTGAGGAAGGGCCCTTCCATAATATTTGCTCCATGGTTGAATACAGATTAGTTTGTAAAGTCAATGAGAGAAATGAACCCTGTGCCCTTCATGCTTACTGGACTGGAAGCTGTCCAACCATCAGAGTGTAGCAGGGCTGACTCCTTTTTGTGTATGCACATGTGCTTGTGTAATACGGTGTGAAGCCTTTCTCCAGCTAGTTCCTCGAGCTCCTCAAGTCCTGCATTCCAGTGGGGACTGAAGCTGAACAAGCTCCACACACAGCACTCTGTGAGTACGCTGCTGATCTGAATTCTGTTTATTAGGAAATGTTTAAGGTTTGGTTTCTGGGTGGGATCGTACTCTCCAAGCATGTGTAACATTGTTAAAGTTCAAACACAATGAATGAGATGAGACTATGTCCCAATGTACTGTGAGTGCAAATCTGCAGTGTCACAAGGAGAATGTTGTCTTGTTTTGGGATGTTGGTGTGAATTTAATTGTTTGGTGCAGGTCAGAGTCCAGGTGCTATGTGTTCCTCTGGTGCAGTTTAAGCTGTCTTGTTATGTACTATGGATTCTATATAAAAAATACATGGTGTTTTCATATGTTCTGCTGCTGAAATATGGGCAGCAGAGTTAAGATGATATGCCACTAGAGGAATCCTGTGATCTTATTAGGCCATTATTTTTAGTTCATGCTACCTGTCTGCCTTTTTTAATGTGGAAGACCAGCTTTTACTCTTTCATGTGTTACGAATTCTGTATACTGGATATTTTAAAGCCTTGAATACAGTATAAAAATATATATTTCCCAAGTTAAATATTTAATTGGATCTGTCCCACTATCTGAGTAGCCCATAGAAATAACATTGAGCAATTTAGCAGCCTTGGAAGAGACCGCAGGCAAGTGATGCACAGAGAAAGCAGGAGACCTATTTATAGAGGACAATTGAGCAGAAAGAGAATTGTTTGATTTTAGGACTTGCTGAGGATATAATCTTTTAAAAGATGGAAATCGGACTCCAACAGCGTAGCAGTTTGATGTATGCCTGGTTTTCCTAGGAGTTTGACACACCTGAGCTTGTTATCTATACTGGTCATTTCCAATTCCTGATAAAAGTGGGACCACGGTCAATTAAATTTAATTTTATTAGTTATCAAGTGTGCAAGGTATGACTTGACATACGGCTTCATTAAATGACCACTCTACTATTCGCCATCTTTATTTTAGTGAACCCGACGTTTCAAATCTACCTACTAACAATGAAAAACCAATTGAAAACCAATGTGAAACATGCTCCGGTAAAACCGATTCCCGCTTTGAGAAAACACAAGATGCAAAAAAAAAAAAAAAAGTGGTGCTTGTGGTAAAATAACGATTATGGAAAGTATGTACATTTTACTGCTGTTAATGTTGCATATCGTGATATTGACTTCAAGGTGGAGTAGGTAATTAAAATGTTTTGGATTGGAAACTCTTAATTTTGAAAACTCAAACGTGCACGTTGTATAAAATTTAAATTAATGCATTCTGAATGTACAGATTTGCATTTAGCAAATTTAGTATTTCTTGTAGTGCAATTGACATCATATTCAACACGCGAACCCGCATTTTGATCTGCAATTCCAACATGCAAGAAAAAAACAGCATATTTTAAAAATTAATTCGGTAAACTATCGCATTGAAAACGTACAACAAAGGAGTTTCTTAATTCAAGGTACATGACTGTACCAATCCTGTCCCAAATAAGATTTCTGTCCCATGGCGTGCGTGGCTTAAGATTCTTAAATACGTCTAGTGTAAATATTGTACTTTTTGTATGTCTATACCGTATCACATTGATCGAATTAGTGTCATAATAAATAAACTTGAACGCATGTTAATGCCTATTGGTACAAAGTACTGGAGACTGACCCATCCACACTGTGGTTGCTCAAGCTTGAATTAAAACCTGGAATGGGTGAAACTGCCATGCAATAGGAGTCTCATTTTCCTCGCAGTATGGATAACTTCAAATGAAGATTAGCACTACAGAACAAAATGGCATAGTGCAGTGTTTTCGGTACAGCACTGCGGTCTACTCCTCTATAGCGCATTGTAAGACAGTTTTTACGAGAATGAATGGAAATGTTTACTGTGGAATACTGCAATAAATTCCAAGCCATTGCAAATAGTTGGTACTGTATCTTGCAGTATTAACAGAAAAGACTGCAGTATTAATGTCAAATATTGTAGTACAGCACGTTTTACCAAACGATCAGAGAAAATCGGATATTAAACGCACTACAAGCCATCTGCGTCCGTTATTGTGTCTAGCCAGCTTGAGGTTGAGCCCAGAGAGCCTTCCAGATGAAGGACTAACTTGGATCTGTGCCAAAGCTCCTCCATAAGGAGATGGGACCCGCCCTCGGTGAACATACTCCGCTTTTTCCTCAAGAGGTTCTACGTGGAAACTGTGCAGTTACTGGGACTCGACATAAAGCTGCTTAACATTCTCATCCCGCCTCCAACAGCTTCACTTCTAACTTGAGCTCTTTCGTGTAGTCTAGCCAAGTACCAGGTACTGTAATTGCGTCTCCTGCTGCTGGACATTCTGTTTCAGGAATCGAGGGGAACAAGCTCGCGCTCTGTCTCTGCAAACCGAACGTATGTATCCGCTATTTTGTTTGCCCCAAATTTACTATAAAAATATTCAGAAGAACGCTCTGGTATAATGTACAGGAATCACTTTGACGTGCAATTAATAATTTGCTGCAGTTCCTTAATGCTGCGGTTTTTAAATAAAACTGAGTTTATAAATCAAGACCTGAATAAATAGTTGTAATGCAATGAAGAAAAGCACCCTGTCAGCAGATGCGTACAGTCAGTATAGCAATAGTTTGCTCACCGAACTAATCACTGGAGACTCGTGGATTAATGGCTGGAGTTGTTGCACAAACCGTCTAGTTAGAAAACCGTCGTTTGGTCGGTTTTTAAAGTCATGAACATTTGATTCCACGGTATCGTTTTAATGAAAGCGCAAGTAAGGTTGTGGTGTATGTGGTTGTGTGTGGTTTTTTTTTGTTCCCTCAGACGTGAAACGAAGCATTCCCTTGTACGTGGCCATTTCCAATCCAAGTAACTGAATTTTGAAGGTTTAAGTGTGTGTATGTATGTGTGTGTGTGTGTGTGTGTGTGTGTGTGTGTATATATATATATATATATATATATATATATATATATATATATATATATATATATAATAAAAAAAAAATTTGTTGCTATTCCCTCTAGCCACTTTGGCATGCTCTCCGAATCGCACTCTTCCTGGCCAGGGTCCAGTGCTGGGACTGCAAAAGCATTCAAGTGAAACAGCCAGAGCCTGCATTGTTTAATCTAATGGCACAGTGCAGTCTGTCCTTGCAGGGAGTCAAGGATGAGAGAAGGACTTCATATTTCTGTGTTCTAATAAGGTGTAATTGAAAATTCAATAAATAGTGTAATTTCACAGATGCTGTAACCATATTGTGACCACTGCTGTGTTTGTTATCTAGTGCATTACTGTAACTGGCTCCTTTGACCTTGATGTCCTTCAAGGGATTGTACTTACAGTGTGGAGGTGGGATCTCATCCCAGCAATTAACAAGATTATACTTTGACTGTCCTTTTAATTTAGGGGCATGTTTTCAAGTGGGGTAAATGACTGCCAAGAGCAGTTTAAACTGTATGAACTACTCCAAGCAGTCTGGCACTATTGGCACATAGCCATAGCCGAGTCACAGCTCATCCAGAACTCCGCTGCTCGCCTGGTGTTTTCTCTGCCTCGCTTCTCCCTCACTGCTCTACTGGCTCCAGATCACCGCTTGCATCCAGTTCAAGACTCTTGTACTCGCCTACCCATGCCTTGACTAGACTACACCCAGCTACCTCCAGACCCTCATCTCTCCCTACACCCCCACCTGTCCTCTCCGCTCTGCCTGCAGTAGAAGACTGGCAGTATCTCCTCTATGCTCCCCTGCCTCCAGAGCCTGCTCCTTCTACACCCTCCACCCACAGTGGTGGAACAACCTTCCTACGGATGTCAGGACTGCCCAGTCCCTGACCACCTTCCGGCGCCTCCTCAAGACACACCTCTTCAGACCACACCTGTGAAACTCAACTCTTCCCTTCTGGACAATATAGCACTCTGCCTTTAATACACTTTAACTTGCACTTATCTGCTCCCTAGTTTTAGTCTATTTAATCCTGCACTTAACCCAATCTGTAGTATTGTATTTCACCTGCACTCGTATCTAACCCTGATGTAACTATTGACACTTATCTGCTCTTGAACTGGCCTGAAAACAAATCGTACTGTGTTTTTGTATTTGCTCTTATTGGGACTAAAGTCATTGTATTTTGTATCTTGATCTTAATTGTACTGCAATTCTTGATGTGTTTTGTGTAAAACTGTAAGTCTCCCTGGGTAAGGGTGTCTGCCAAGAAATTAATAAATTAGCCACTTTAATCCTTGACTGAAGTTGTGGTTTATCTTGGAAACTGCCAGTTGGCATTAACGTGACACCTATCAATTGCTTGTGCCAGTGCTAACTGTGTGTTTGACGTTGCTTTAAGTATGTACCACTTGTGGAAAGTGTTGGCAGATATTCACGGTCGGGACTATTTTTAGGCTGCATTAAATCCCAGTGCTTTTTAAAACTTTCCTTTTGTAGTGACCCCGTTAATGTAATCTCATTAAAGCAAAAAAAATTGTGCCACGTCAATGTTGCACCCTATAACTTTGCTTTGCGATATGCCATGTTCAGAAAACATTAGTGAAGTAAAGCATAGTTAAACAATTCTGAATGCATTTTAAAGACAAACCAGGTAAATTTGCAGAGAAACACGGCAATTTATTGCAAAAACCATGATCTGCAAAACATACTAGTCTGATTGGTGAAGGGGGTGCTAAAGTAAGAAACCACTGTACAAAACACTAGCAGGTGTCCCAGGGAGATGGACACCTGTGTAACTTCTAATTAGATTTTCACATGGCGAAATCCACCAATCCATTTAACAGCCCAGTTTAATATCCAAATCCGGGGATACATGTGCTAGTACTACAGTATATAGTATTTGACATTAAATAGTGCAATTCATTTTCTGTTAATACTGCAAGATAAACACACCAGGCTATTTACTGCTAAAGTAGCTCTGCATTAATCGTTCTGAATTAATCGTTCTGTCTGCCTGGTCTTGTTATAGAATCATGGCTACTGTGCAGGAGAAGCTGATCACCCCGATCGCCGGAGGAGCATCTGAGGGTCCATGGAACAAGGTCACAGTCGTAGGCGTCGGCCAAGTCGGCATGGCCTGTGCCATTAGCATTCTCTTACGGGTAAGAGTGGCTTCACTGGCTCATCTTGGCTTAGAAACTAGCTGATTTATGATTGAGCTTGAAATGAACACTATCTTTGTGTACCTTGGTGTTTTGGCATTATGATTGATCAGCCATCACATTAGCATATAACGACTCAAAATATTAAAGCTAGAGTTGACTGCTTTTTTGGATTACTATGCCTGTATATGCTGTCTGGATACCAATTCCAGTTGGTGGCTGGTGTTTTGATATAGGTATCTACCTTGGTCACTTAGTTGGTCAGCAGTGTAATTTTCCATTTGTTAGGAACTTCCTGATGAGTTGGCCCTGGTTGATGTGGTTGAGGACAGACTCAAGGGAGAAATGATGGATCTTCAGCACGGGAGTCTCTTCCTCAAAACCCCCAAAATTGTAGCAGATAAAGGTGAACTTCATGAATGAAACATTGGGCTCTGTTCACAGAGCTTGAACTCTGGAGTTCAAAAAATGTGTGAGGTGCTTTATATTTTTTAAATCTGTTCGAAATAAAATCCAGTTTGATATTCCAAAACCTGTTCTGGATTATTGATGAATTTTATCCACAGTAAGCAACGGGTCCATAAATATCAGACTTGGTCTGAGGAAGTCCCTTTTAGTTTAGAGGGTGTTGGGTTCGATCAATCTAGTACATACGGACTGCATTGGCTACAATATCGACACAAAAGCAGCAAAAATAGTGTGTATTTAAGTGAACACTACATTAACTTGTGGATTTGTTATTTTAGCAGGCCAGATGGTAAATCACAAATTGAATTCCTGTAGTACAGGAATTTGGCTACAAGTCAAATGGCTGACATTGATACAGAACACTCAATTGGAGAAATGGGACTATTCAGAATTATTGCAAACAGAATTGCAAATGGAAATTAAATTGCATTGAGCTACTGGTAGTAGTCTTCCTCTTCTCAGTACTGGGTTGTGTGTAATTGAGTCCCTTTGCTCTTGGTTTTCATATTGTAATTGAGTGTACTGCATTGTCTCTTGGTTCTCAGATTACACGGTCACAGCAGGCTCTCGTATTGTCATTGTCACGGCCAGGGTTCGTCAGCAGGAGGGCGAGAGCCGCTTGAACCTGGTGCAGAGGAATGTCAACATCTTCAAGCACATCATTCCACAGATTGTCACGCACAGCCCCAACTGCATCCTGGTGGTGGTGTCAAATCCAGGTACAGAGGAAGCCACTTCGTTCCATGCTGTTGAGACCCACATTGAAACAAAAGGGGCCATGTTTTCAAAATGTTAACTCTTTAATGAACTCCTATTTAACAGAGAATTCATATTTAATGTTACCAAATGAAACAAAGTACTTGGGAGGTCTCTTTTTTAATGTTTGGAAGACCTTGTATTACCCAGTTTTGGTTCTGCACTTGGTTTTTTGTTTCTCCATTTAAAAAAATATCTGAGTTAGACTGGAGTGAACGCTTTGAAAATCTAGCCCAAGGTACCTTCTGATGTATCCACTAACTTTTACATGCCAGAGCACCCTATTAAAAATAATTAAATGATTGCTCTGGTTTTAGTTTGATCATCTTTCATGATTTAACATTATATACACGTTGGCAAAGTCCATTTCACAATGCCACATTAGCTGTTCCAGCAGATGGTTCAAAACTCTGCTAATGGTTTCAATCCGTGCTGTCCAGCAGACGGTTCGTGAGCTCATAGGCTTCCACAACACTGCTCTTCTGCTTTAGACACACATAGAGAACAGAATGAACAGGCTTAGTGTTCTCCTAGTATTGGGTTTACCCTTGTGTCCCACAGAAAGCCTAACCGTTAAAGCGTATGTAATTTGTAAAGAATAGCGAGGTATGGTAAAGCATAGTAATAAACATGGCAAGCAGAGTAAACCACAGTGAATGTATGGGGACACTGTTGGAATACTGAGGTAGATCTAAAAGGGTGTATTCTTTTAGAATTCCCCCGTTAAGCTCCTGTTTTGGTCAGATTTGTATTCTTCGTAAACCTGACTTGCTTGATGTTGCAGTTCATTCTCTCGCTGGTCATCAGTATGACTGTTTTTTAGCTAAGCAGTTTGTACAGTGAACACTTCATTATTTTATTTATTTACCTGCTCTGAGTCTTCCTCTAGTATTTCCAGAGACTAAATGCTTTCTTGCTGTTCTCAGTGGATATCATGACCTACGTCACCTGGAAGTTGAGCGGGCTCCCAAAGCACCGTGTGATCGGAAGTGGGTGCAACCTCGACTCTGCCCGTTTCCGCTACCTCATGGCTGAAAAACTGTCTGTCCATCCAACCAGCTTCCATGGGTGGATCTTGGGAGAGCACGGAGATTCCAGTGGTAGGCACAACTAACATGTAGCCCAATTCCTGTTTTGACAAATTAGTGTTTTGCAAAAGCTCATCAATAGGGGTGGAATGATAGTCACGGTATGTATCCTATGCAGGTCATATGGAATGGATCACAATACATGTGATGGGGCTACTTGTATGATGCATAATGGGATCAAATGATCAATGATGGACATAAGATTTTTAAGACAAATATGAGTTCTAGAGAGGTATGTATTCATACAAACTATATCACAAATGTATTATTCATTCAAGAACCATGTGGTGAACTACAAAGAGCTCTGTGCTTTTGGTCTTGGATCACGATGCAAACAATACAGACCTCCTATTACAATAAGATGCATGTAAAGAAAGTATCACAGGACTGACATCTGGATGCAGGATCAAGTGTACTGAATTTTGAATCCTCAGTGGTGATTTGATTTGGAATCGATTTGTATAAACCTGGGGCCAGCTTGGAAAATCTCTTCTAGAACAGTCGGCTGCATCCAGTTCAGATTGTAACCATGTACAGACCGGTTTGATGTCCCTCCAGCCAGAAGGCAGTACAGAGAGTCTAGACACTGACTGTGGGTACAAGCACAGAGCACTTTGGGTTTAGCAGTCAAATACTTCAGACCTAGCCGGTCAGGTCCACTCTAATATACATGTGGGAGTCCAGTACTGTTCTGGTTTTCAGAGTGGTGTGGGTTAAACATCCGAGGCACGTCTACACAATCCCCACCTTCCTTGCAACAGAGATTAGAGTACCTACCAGTAGGTACAGTAACCTGTTCGTGAAGGACAATAAAGATCCATAGCGCATTTATTAAATACATTTGTGCTTTTTAATCCTTTTTAAAAATCTAAACTATCTGCACAGTTCTCATTCACTTTTACCTGGTGAAGGGACTGATGTAAATTAAAAATAAATGAGTCAAGAAGATCCTTTTTGCTCATCTTGAATTAGAAAGTAAAGTATTTTGAAATGTCTGGTTCTCAATATGAACACTGCTTGGTCACCTTTGTGTGGGGTTGGTGTGTTTTATTTTTATTTTTTTATATAATATTGCAACTGCACGCTTCCCAATCACTGCGATGAGTCAGCTCTGGGGTTGACTGCCCCTTTTCTAAGCCCTGTTGTATTGTAGGTATGACGCAGCAGACCGGACTATGCTGTATTGGACGATTGGTAAAGAAGCACACAGTGCAGCTGTTACTGGCGCCTCAATGCATCCTGCCCTTCTCTTCCTGCAGTTCCTGTTTGGAGCGGTGCGAACGTGGCGGGAGTGAACCTCCAGACTCTGAACCCTGACATTGGTACAGACCAGGACAAGGAAGGCTGGAAGGAAACCCACAAGATGGTGGTGGATAGGTACACTCAGTGCACCTGGCTATTTACAATTTGAGGAAAATAGTGAATTTGGGGAAATAATGAGTGCAGGGCCGTGCAGCTACACAGCTCATTATTGGTGTTCCAGATACACCGGTCCATAGGTGGCACTCTGGTACAGCAGAGCAATGACCCAGCAATCCACTCGCTTACTTCATGTGAGGACCAAGATCTCCCTTGAGTGCTGTGTCTATGGGGGTAGCTGTAGTTGATAGAAAGCTCAGTAGGTGGGGGAAATCTGCTTTTAAATTTGGATGTGTCGCTTTGTTTCAGTGCTTATGAAGTGATCAAACTGAAGGGATACACAAACTGGGCCATCGGCATGAGTGTTGCTGACCTCACAGAGACCCTGACTAAGAACCTGAGCCGGATTCACCCCGTCTCCACCATGGTCAAGGTGAGAACAAGACCTCACCTTGCAGTCATTGGGAGGGGTTTGTTTAAATGGGTTCCTTGCTACTAACATTCATCCCATTAGTATGTCGGGTCATGGCTTCTTATACACTTCAGTTAATGTTCTCCTTGCAGGTTAATGGTTGATGTGATTTTAAATTCTATTGCATAAAAACAAAAAAACTCCTTGACCTATGGGACAATTGTATTTTGCATTGTCAAACAGAGGGCAAAGTACTGTGAGCGATTTCCAGTGTGCCTGTAACCTGTGCAGTAGGGTCACCCTATTGGATCAGCAGCTGTACTCCCCCCTTTTTTATAAATTTAGTCGGCGCCAATTTTTTACCCCAGTTTTCTCCCCAATTTAGTATGCCCAATTATCTGTATCCTCGGCTCACCTGTCGCAACCCCCGCCGACTTGGAAACGGGCGGCTGGAACACGCGTCCTCTGAAACGTGCTCCTGCCAAGCCGTCATTTTTTGCACTGCAGATCCACAGCAATGCCACCAGACCTATAGTGTCGGAGGAAAAAGCAGATCTGGCGGCTCCACTGCAGAACCACAGGCGCCCTATCGGCCACAGGGGTCGCTGATGCGCGGTGAGCCGTGGATTCCCCTGCCAACCTAAACCCTCCCTACCCGAGCAGCGCTCAGCCAATTGTGTGCCGCTCCCTAGGGACTCCCGGTCACGGTTGGCTGTGACATAGCCTGGATTCGAACCTGCGATCTCCAGGCTACAGGGCATATCCTGCACTCCACACGGAGCGCCTTTACTGGATGTGCCAGTCGGGAGCCCCGAGCAGCTGTACTCTTACTGGGAGCGTTGAAATCTGAGGGTTGGCCTTCATAATCTCGCCTTGTTCATTGACCTACTGTTAGATCTAGATTACTTATTGTATTTGGTAGATTTTTTTATCCAATGCAAGTTTATAGGGTTACAATACAAGCTTAATATTTAAACACAGTGTAGTTTGCACTTGGTGCAATAGTACGACTAAAATACATTATGAACTAGGATGCTACAACAAGTTTTATTTACACTGACAATAGTACTGCAAGGATGGTGTATTAGTGAGGGTCCAGAACATGGTGCTTCACTCTGGCAAGTCCAGTGCATGGTTGGAGGAGTAGATCAAGAGATCTACAGGGGTGTCTTGAAGACTGGATTAAACGCTTTGAAAATAAGGCATGTGGTTTACTAACTGGATGTGTTGTGCTGCAGGGCATGTATGGTATTAATGAAGACGTGTACCTGAGCCTGCCCTGCGTGCTCAACAACAGCGGGGTGAGCAGCGTGATCAACATGACTCTGAATGCAGAGGAGGTGGCCAAACTGAAGAAGAGTGCTGACACCCTGTGGGGGATCCAGAAGGATCTGAAGGACCTGTAGCCAGAGACGGGCCTCCTGACACCACATTACAATGCTACCCAACATGCTGTTCATTACCAACATGAAATAAATACATGAAATGTGTGTGTTTGGAAATTATTAAAATACCTGCTCTGCTAAAGGTGTTAAAATAATGTAACTGGTGTTAAAGTGTGTGTGTGTATATAGCTAAATCACAATACATTTTAAATGCGGTTTACCAGCATTTACTTTTTTTTTGACAATTAAGAAGAAATTTAGGAAGAGTGTAAGAAACATTGAAGAATTGAACTTAAGATCTTTATTTTCCTAAGAACTACCATTCATGCCCTTAAGTTTTGCCTTAAGAAGGCTCAGGAATATGGCCCCTGGGTTCCAGTTTCAGGGCAACACTGATCAATGCTTTTGGACGCGATGTCAACAAAATGGGCCAGTTTATATATTTAAAACAGCCAGTTGAGCAAGGCACACTTGGCGCTTGTTAGGAAATGAATAAACTAATTCATGTCTGTGAACGAGTGGCATAATGTCAAGTGATGTCTTAGTCATTTTTTTTTTTTTAAGTGATTCCAATATTCAAAAGTTACACGCATATAGCTTAAACATTACCGCTGGACACAAAGTATCTCCTAGCTCCAAACAGAAATGGGGTAGTGATTGGTTAGCTAATCTTCTCGGAGAAAGCTCAACTATGGTGATGGTCTGTCATCAGGAGAGGATTCAGGTAGCTGTTCTCACTCACACTAATGAGTGCCTGTCTTGCCTAACTATGTATGTGTGAAGCTAAACTTTGCATGCTCTCTGTTTTCTTAACCATAAATTTCTTGGCATGTCAGCAATGTTCAGCTTCAGAACATCTTCTGCACGAAGTCAAATTCCCCCCACCTTATCAGTTCCTTGTTCATCTGTCTCCTGATCCACAAACATCCTCCCACAACTGCTTACCTTGCAGCTGTGCTGAGCCACAGTGTTCTCAAGTGTGCTGTTTAAGCAAGCTATTTCCCCCAAAGCATGGTTCTTTCTAAATGCAATGTTTGAGACGAGCACAGTGACTAGTAACTAGATCTCAAGGTAGATCTCTAGACTCCTGTGAGTGTGACATAGCTAATGTGAAGGGATAGGCAGCTATGCACAAGATGCATGTAAAATGTAAGTGTGACATATATACATAAAGATAAGCAGTCAATCTGTCTACAGCACTCTAGCAGTCAACCCACACACACTCGATATTAAAGGAGAACTTTATTTATCTCATTTACTGAGTAAAAACAAGCTCTGACATGAAATGACCATAATGACTGAATGAAAAATACAAACGTGACATTAAGTTTGGCATAGTATGATGACAATATTCCATTTGATTTGATTCTTGCCATTATTAAACAACACTAAGGTACGAGCATCATACGTGTGGTTGGGACAATCGTTTTGATGTCAATACAATGGAACCTGTGCACTCTCCCTTTAGCAATCCTCATACTGCACGCACTCTGCCAGCCTGGTTTGTTTGAGATGCAGCAGGTATGGCAGGAGTGTGCTGCTCCCGGAGACTGGACGCTGTGACATTATCATGCTACCCTGGTCCCGTTTCCCATAGCGGAGTCCAAATGGGTTGAAGTTAAATTTACTCCTGGTGAATCGGAGTCTGCAGGAGATCTGACTCTCAATCTCGCTCTCTTGGATAAAGTAGCACAGGCTGGCTGGCTCGGCCGAGTGTTCCACCTCCACTCCTCTGATCTTCACAAGGGGGCTGCTTTCAGGTCCCATTGACCGGCTGGCTGGATTCAGAGGATCTGTAGAGGAAGAGCGAGCAGAGCTGGTATCAGATGAGCAGGGCTGGCTCCTGCATACGGATAAGCTGCAATGCACTAACATACTTGTCTATAAGGTGACTCTGGAAATCACAGTCAAGTCATTTCTCAGCTTGCCACGCTCTGCCATGTTTTTATAGTTGATCATATTCATGGGTACAGTTGTGTCATCCATCTTTTTCTACTCAATTTGAAACGCCCATGTTGAATGCTAACCCACTGCTGCCACTTATACAAGTTTGCAGCGGTATTTTTGCAGTTTTACATTGCTTTCCAATGGTTATACAGTACTGTGCATTACCATAGTTTACCCTAATTGTCCATGTTTATTCATATGCTTTACCATAACTTGTCATTCTTTACAATGCTTCCCTATGCTTTAGTATGGATTCACTATGCTTTATTACACTTTGCTATGCTTTTACTATGGGAAACTATAATAAGATCAATAGGATAAATTCCTTCTCTCTTTCAAGCTAATCCTCCAAATCTAAGCAAAAAATGTTAAAATGCTGAACTGTGTCCAGACTATTTTCCTCCCCACCCCACCCCTGGGAGTGCAAGGCAAATGTAGCTCTTTATGTGGACCCCCAGCCAATATGGGCAACTTGCATGACTGTTCCTGCACTCCACTTAGCAGTGCCTTTACTAAGAGAGACCCTGAGATCCTTTCTGTTACAGAATGAGAAACGGACATGCAGGACTGTCCCTGCACTCCACTCAGCAGTACCTTTACTAGGAGAGACCCTGAGATCCTTTCTGTTACAGAATGAGAAACGGACATGCAGGACTGTCCCTGCACTCCACTCAGCAGTGCCTTTACTAGGAGAGACCCTGAGATCCTTTCTGTTACAGAATGAGAAACAGACATGCAGGACTGACTTTGCACTCCACTCAACAGTGCCTTTACTAGGAGAGACCCTGAGATCCTTTCTGTTACAGAATGAGAAACAGACACCTTCAAAGCGCTTTACAGATTACACATTATATTACTTATATTACATGTGTTTTTCTCCTTCAAAATAAAATCTCTGTTTATTGCAGCCCACATAAAGACTTTGAAAATGTATCCCCCAGTTTGTGTTGGATTCCAGAAATCTCAGATTGTGTTTCATACAAACAGTATTCATGTAGTTTACCTTACAATCACATGCAGGACTGAGTTAGTACACTGAATCATTTTAATTACACCATGCCATGCTTTTACTATGCAGTGCTGCACTTCGCTAGTGTTTTACCATGGTAAACTGTTTATTTGAAAATAATGATAAGATGACAAAGCATCGCGTTATAGTGCAGCACTGTCAAGACTTGTTACAATTTACCAAGCTACTCAAACATTTGAGTAAGTACTATATGTTTGAACTTGATGATGGCATTTGAGATTTAAAAAAATCCATCTAGTACTGTAGGAGCTGGATTCGACTAATAGGGGTGCGTGTATAGGTTCGCAATGCATTCTGCTTCGATTTAAACTTTTCACACAAATACACACGGTATATGTCTGTAGCCTAATGTAAGTGACTCGGGAGTCCAGTATCGGGGAGCAGCAGGAAATTCCTCTTCAGTCCCTGCGTGTACAATTGTACCACATTAAGCTTCCTAACTATGTATCTATTTGCATAATGGTTTTGTTTCCTGAGTTTTGGCAGGGTAACTTTTCGAGTTCACACAAACTGTTTTCAAATTTCAAAAAATGTCATTACAAAATCGAGAACGAAGGAGATATATGAGAAGACAAACACCTGTAAAAATCTGCCAGTATATGTAATGAAATAATTATACTACTCACTTTAGTTTAGCATGTATCTAAAATGTGACCGAAATTACTATATGTATTATTATTATTATTATTATTATTATTATTATTATTATTATTATTATTATTATTATTATTATTATTATTATTCATGTTAAAGAAACAGACAAAAAACAGAACTTACCTGAAATTTCTAAGTGTTTGTCCGGTAATAAATCGCCATACACAGCTTTCCCGAGAGTCCCATACTGGCAAACTACAACTGTAGCTAGTAACAGCCCCAACCTGCTCATGTTACTTCTCTGCAAAGAAAATGAAGTGTGTAAATAGCACGCGGAGTGGCTTTTAAAGGATCTGCAGCGCTGGTAATGAGCGTCCTAACTGCTGCCCGCTGGAGTACTTCAGGGAGAGGCGCTGCCTTCTTTGCTAAACAAAGCTTACAGACACTCGATTTGTTTCCCGCTGAAACTAATTGAACAGATATACTCAACTTCAAAAGACAAGCTCATTCACTTTTGGGACTAGACTATACATGAAAATCAATACGTCTCTTGAGAACATTTCGCACAGCCTGGGGAGGAACTGTCCACTTTGAATAGGTGCTGAAAATGCGTAGCACAGTCCTTCAAGCGCCTTTATTACTTCTAGGTGAGATTTCGATTAACAACCTGAGTGGCAGCCCTCTTTGTTTTTAAAACAAACACAGCATTAGTGTTAGTCGTTGCACTCTGCACCCCGTCGTGCCCCCCACTCCAGCTTTGAAGCGTTTTTTTGTAAATCACATTCAACTGTTGTCTACAAAAACATGTCTTTCTTTGTTTTGTTTTGTTTTTCTGCAAATAAAACCAGCTTTTATATAACTGTAATAAATAAATCAATCGATCTAAAAGCCGTATATTCATAATACAAAGTGCCCGCATCACCCTTCCCAGAACCAGCTAGGGCCAAACGTTTTGCATTAGGATTGAGATATAATTATTATGTTTTTAACTACTGTATATGAACACAATTTAGATATTTAATTTCATATCGTGCAATCAGGAAACTACAAAATTGTATTACCAGAAGCCAGAATAATAGTACCGTATTTAAAAATGTCACATTTTATTATTTTATTATTTTTATTTCTTAGCAGACGCCCTTATCCAGGGCGATTTACAAAAATACATTTCAAGAATCACAGTACAAGTAATAATACAATTAAGAGCAAGATAAAAATGCAATGACTTTGGTTCTAGCAAGAACAAGTAAATGACAAAATACGATTCAATAACGGAGCAGATAACAGTGTCAGTGATAGTTACATCAGGATATAATTAAATACAAAATACTACATATTAAATAACACTTGTGACAGATTACAGTACTCTAAAGTACAGGATTAAATGCAGTAAAAATGGGGGCAGATAAGAGCAAGTAAAGCGCATTTAACTCAGTTTTTAACTGAGTATATGGAAAACTACAAAGCGGTATGTAATTCAAAATGTTAAGGTAACATTATTCAGCCAGTTTCATTCGATTTTATGAAGAAATGTAGTTAATTATATAGGGTGATGCAAACTTTTGGCAATAGCTGTATATTTGAGTGATATTGTACCAAACACGCGGTCAATTAAAAACGACACACGTGGATGAATCGGGTCTTGCGAGGCACCAAATAGAATTGTACGTTACAATGCAGTCTAAAATTATCAGTAAATACTTTCAGACGTTACTGCAATAGCGATGTTATCCAACCAAGCACTACAATGTGCTAAAGCCGCTGCAAAAAACAAAATAACCTAAGCAACAACAACAACAACAACAACAAGCCGATTGGTTAGATGTGATAATCGGTTCTCTCCAGCAGTTTAAACGAAACTTGGCGAGAGCCAAGTTCAAATCAGCATGAAGTTTTAACATCTACTCTCATGTAATGGAAATCATAGGATGCTTATCATAAACACATTCTGTGGCTCATCGTGCTGCAGCGGAGCTTCGGGTACTTGTGGTGTACAGACAAGTAACTCTTCCCTTTTGATTACCTCGGTTTCTCAAGCTAACTGTTTGGGCAATTACCCGTCGGTTTGCTATAGGCAATCGGTCTTCAAGTGATTCACATAGTTGTAAAACAGACAAACAAGCAAGGATTGTGAACAGAGACGCCTACAAGAATTTAGGACGTTGAGAAAAGCGTGAGGTTAGTGAAACAGGACTCGCATTCAATTACAATGGTGAAGAAGGCTTTGTCTGCTTAGCTGTTGTTCGTTTCTTTTAAAAAGGAAAAAGAAAAAAGAAAAGCATACGTGATAGCGTGCCTGCCCTGCTGTACACAGTATATTCCAGACACGTTTTACAGGATAAATGAAAACACCCCGCCTCAGTTCACAAACTGCCTGCATTTCACAGTGTTGTAGTTTAACTGAGTAAGTCGGGCTCAAGTGAAATGCTGTTTTGATTACAGTACAATAGGATATTGTAAATATGTGTCCGTGATTTATTTATTTATTTTCGGTTTGTTACACAACAAAGGAAACCCATTTTTTGTTTTATTGTTCAACTGGTTTCGCTTGTAGTTGCCAAGAGGCCTGTTCATGGCTCCACTTCAGACAGTTAAACACGGGTCCGCTCTTATCATACACGTGATTTAAGATGTTTGTGTGCGTGGTGTAGCCAATGCTTTTTATATAAACAACAGATTATTAATAGAATATAACAACACAAACCCCTCCCTCGCCCAAAGCATTCGCGTTTGGGATTAAATAAAGACAAACAGTGAGCAAATTCAACCACAACTACAGCCCACTATATTAACTATATTGAACTATATTGAAATACATTTTTAAAATGAAAAGCACTTTTTTCTAACCATGAGATTATCTTTTTTTAATACTGCAATGTATTACAGTATTCTACAGTAAATACTAGTGTATAGTATTACATTGCATCAGTACTGACGTATACTCTGGTTTTTGGGCTGTAAATACTACAAGTTGGTTATAGTTGCAATATCCTACATTATATGCTGTATATTGTAGTTTACTACAGTATTAAAATTGACTGATGTAAAATATGGTATGCTGTAGTAAAGATGGGCGCGTTAAGTATCTTTGAAAAGATCGTTGCTACGTGTCTGTTTTTGCTATATTACTGCGGTACGCTTTGGAATCATGCCTTAGCTGACTGTGACTATCTGTATGTAAAATTCAGCAGAATACTATTGTGCAACCATTTTAAACTTCAATTAGGAATATTCAGATATTTCAATGACTTAGAAAAGGGACAATTTCCTTTGTGACCTACAGTAGCGGAAATGATTTGCCACCAGGAGAAACAGTTTGATTTTGATTTGTATTGTTTAATTGTCTACAGCACTTTACTTTTAAATGAATAGGAAAACCCTGAGTAAATCACAAGAACAATGAGATTAGTCATAAGAACATAAGAAAGTTTACAAACAAGAGGAGGCCATTCAGCCCATCTTGCTCGTTTGGTTGTTAGTAGCTTATTGATCCCAGAATCTCATCAAGCAGCTTCTTGAAGGATCCAGGTTGTCAGCTTCAACAACATTATGCTGATTGCGCTATTGGAGGTTATAAAATGGAAAATGAGAACGATACTAACGCGAGTTTACAAGGCTTGACACTGATTTACCATGTTATTAACATGCATATTATCGTGTGCTTTAAGCATATATACCCACAGTAACCTGTTAGTATTACATTATTACATTTACTAGCTTGTACATCAACTTCCTGAATATCTTTAGTACCAAAGAGGAGTCGCCTTCAGTGTCTGAACCTCCTTCAGCGATAAGAACACGTTAATAAAGCGGTCCGGTAAAATTGTAACAAGCAGCATTCGCCACAAGATGGCAACAAAGACGTACGAGTGAGATTTCTCCTTGCTGACAAATCTCAAGCAATGATCTGCCTCAGGTGAATGAAAACTTGAGCCTCTGTTAAATTATCTCTCTAATAAGAAAAATAAGAAAAACATGTCGAGAAAGAACCAAACCCTCGGAAAATTTGGATGCGACATAATGTAAATCATTGTGTAGATTTGATATCGACAGCAAATATATTAGAAACTAAAACAGCAAATTCGAACACTTTGCATTAAAGATGTTTTTTTTAAACCATTGTTAAATTGGCACGTTTAAACTGTGTACCTCGAGTAGTAAGCCTATTAGGGGATATATACACAAGTTCTTGCTCAAAAGAGCCTATTATCATTGAACTCTTTAACAGTAAATCGTATGTTTTTAGTTGCGCAACCCTGTTGAAATCAAAACTCATCTGAAAACAATTTTTGAAATCTATAAATAATAATAATAATAATAATAATAATAATAATAATAATAATAATAATAATAATAATAATTTTAAGCAGCCCTGAACGCGTTAAATCTTCGACACGCAGCTCAGTGAAGCAGGTTCACATCTGTACACACAGTTCAACGGTCATGACCGATGCATACCCTCTCGCGCGTCGCCCCCTTGCAGCAATCAGAAACAGGATAGGCGGAGCAGTTTGTCTTTCAGTGACAGGAGTTCAACCCTTAGCTCTTTACTGCCGTGAGTATCCCGGCTCGGAACCAGCAAATCCACGGGATTAAGTTTAATGTAATCCCTGCAGACAGACACTTTAAAAACCAATGATCTTTTCAGCACTAATCAGGTCGAAAGAAGTGCTATTCAAGGTAAAGAAGGAACAGACAGCAGTTTTTAATACCTAACGGGGAGCAGATTTTTTTTTAAAAAGTTTGAAACACTGCTTTATATTTAATTTTTTAATATTATTATTTTAACTTTGTGGGAGTTTAAACTTGAAGGAATATGCCTCTCTCGAGATCTCTCTCGATGACCTCTCTGAACGGATTGCCCCAATGGGAAGATGAAGATTTACCAGTGGAAGATTTGTTGCTTTTTGAAGTTTCTTGGGAAGTAACTAACAAAGGTGTGTGGCTTTATTTAGTTCACTATTCTCGTGAATTCCTATAGACGCGCACCATGGGAAACGTGCAAGGTAGTTTTGCATTGAAACCATGGTTCTGGTTATACTTTATAATATCTACCTGAGATTTACCGCGCTTTCACTACGCTTTACTATGCTTTTACCATGGTATACTGCAGGGCATGACTGAGCAGTCCATTTAAAGCAATTTTAATATTGCATAATCCGTTATGTGTCTGAAAAAGAGGGCTATAACGAACTCTGTGGTTTATATACATTGGTAGACTTTACAAAACGTTTAGTATTGTCCAGCACTGCAGTATGTAAATGTCACATGACATGCTATTTCAATTCCTTGGAGTATGATTCATTAGCCCCCTATGTTTCTAAGTGCTGGGCAAAGCAGAAATGTAGGTTTTACACAATAAATAATGTTGATGCTGATGGGCTTTATTCAGACTTTCTAGAAGACAATCTAGTTTATATGGAATCTGGGGACCCTGGGGTAATCGGGGAGACCAGGACCAACAAATGCTTGGCAAGTTCACAAATATTGATTTTGAAAAGTTCAATAAACTCACTCACCAGAGCAGTTATTGATATCGCTCCCTCAGGAAAACATTTACTCTTAGTAAATCATTCAGTAATTGACACTGACTTTTAAAAACAGAGGATTCAATACAGGCGATATGTTTAAACAGAGGATTCAATACAGTCGATATGTTTAAACAGAGGATTCAATACAGTCGATATGTTTAAACAGAGGATTCAATACAGCCGATATGTTTAAACAGAGGATTCAATACAGTCGATATGTTTAAACAGAGGATTCAATACAGGCGATATGTTTAAACAGAGGATTTAATACAGCCGATATGTTTAAACAGAGGATTCAATACAGTCGATATGTTTAAACAGAGGATTCAATACAGCCGATATGTTTAAACAGAGGATTCAATACAGGCGATATGTTTAAACAGAGGATTCAATACAGTCGATATGTTTAAACAGAGGATTCAATACAGGCGATATGTTTAAACAGAGGATTCAATACAGCCGATATGTTTAAACAGAGGATTCAATAGAGCCGATATGTTTAAACAGAGGATTCAATAGAGCCGATATGTTTAAACAGAGGATTCAATACAGGCGATATGTTTAAACAGAGGATTCAATACAGTCGATATGTTTAAACAGAGGATTCAATACAGGCGATATGTTTAAACAGAGGATTCAATACAGGCGATATGTTTAAACAGAGGATTCAATACAGTCGATATGTTTAAACAGAGGATTCAATACAGTCGATATGTTTAAACAGAGGATTCAATAGAGCCGATATGTTTAAACAGAGGATTCAATAGAGCCGATATGTTTAAACAGAGGATTCAATAGAGCCGATATGTTTAAACAGAGGATTCAATACAGGCGATATGTTTAAACAGAGGATTCAATACAGTCGATATGTTTAAACAGAGGATTCAATACAGGCGATATGTTTAAACAGAGGAGTCAATAGAGCCGATATGTTTAAACAGAGGATTCAATACAGGCGATATGTTTAAACAGAGGATTCAATAGAGCCGATATGTTTAAACAGAGGATTCAATACAGGCGATATGTTTAAACAGAGGATTCAATACAGTCGATATGTCTAAACAGAGGATTCAATACAGTCGATGGTTTTTATTTGTAATACATTTTCTGTAATTATAAAATTTATTTGGTGGCACCAAACATCAAGTTTAAAGCAGTCCTGTTTTAGTTTTAACTCACTGTTTTGATTAAGCAGATGCTATTTGGCAGATCTTCTTTGTTGTAAAAGACTTCTCTTCTCTGTTGTAAAAGAAGCCAAGAATGCATGTTGTCAAATTCTCCAGGAACGTCGATGCTAACTACCAGTAAATTGACAGCCTGTGACAGGAAGACATGTTTTTCCTGAAGAGGGTAGTTTTCAAACAGTTAGCAGAAACACTTTACATTAAGAGTCTCTAATTACTGTGTATTTACATAGTAGTTACGTAGTAAATACATGTGTACTCACACATAATTACAATGTTGTTATGCAGTTACAATGTACTTCATGTGCAAATCTTTTTGCAGGTTATTTGTAAGGACACAATTGTATCATAAAAGGGTTAGGGTTAGGGATAGGGTTAGGGTTAGGCTTATATTGTATAAAAATATTTCCACATTATATACATTGTAACTATGCATAATACCGTTGTACTCGTGTGTAAGTGCATATATATTAACTAAGTAACTACTATGTAAATACACAGTTATTAGAGACACCATGTAAAGTGTTACCCAGTTATCTTAGTAAATGCACTGCTATCACTATAACATATGTGTCTGATGAAGACATTGGCCTAGGCGTTTGTCTGCTTGACTTAGTTTTACCTCAAAGCATTGACAAAGGCATACATTTTACTTACTGTCTTTAATTAACTCTTATTTTTTTGAAAGAGGTAAAATGCCTGTCAATTTTACAAAACTAAACCCAAACAACTATGTTGTATATTTCAAGTTCTCTTCCGCATTCTCAAGGTGTTTTTGCATCTCATTATGTAACATTATTAACATGTTTTTTTCTCCTTTAAAAAATAGGAGTTAATGAAAGAATTGAGGAAACACTTTGAAAATAAGGCTCTTAGTTTCCTTTAGTTTTACCCCAGAGCTTCGTAAATCTACTACTATGAGGCTTCTTTGATCTGCTGTCTTACTCTCAGAAGCACATGCACAGTGCATATTCATTATTACTGTAAGGAGCAGGACAATGGCATCAGAGAGAGAGCCCCCACTTAGAAGAAGGACTTGCCTGATTTCAAAAGCATGGGTTTGAGTCTCAGGAATGCTTCATCATGATACAGACCCCACTTAGAAGATAGGACTTGCCTGATTTCAAAGCATGGGTTTGAGTCTCAGGAATGCTTCATCAGTGAGAAAGCCCCACTTAGCAAGATAGGACTTGCCCCACTTCAAAGATTTCAAAAGCATGGGTTTGAGTCTCAGGAATGCTTCATCATGATACAGACCCCACTTAGAAGGACTTGCCTGATTTCAAAAGCATGGGTTTGAGATTCAGGAATGCTTAAAGAATAGGCATTTTGAATTGTAGTGTAAACTATTTCTTAGGCAAACCCTGCTAGCAACATACAGCTTCTGAACAGGGGATGATTTCAGCTGCAGTATCTCTGAATGCAGAACTGGCACACCCCAAACAGCACCAAAGCAGTGTTTTAGATGCTCAGCCTATACAAATGCAAGTGACTGATTGATTTGTTACGACTCCCTACGACTATTCTGTAATATCTAAAAGCTGCATCTCCCTGTTTAAGGCTCAATCAAGTTGACAAACAGCAGTAACAGCACAGCCAATGGACTTTACAGTAGACTTTTGCTTGGCAGCTGCTTCTGTACCAAGACTGCACAATTAACTGATGCTTCAAAACACATGCGCCATTCTGCAGAGTCCTCTGCAGAGTTCAACCACCAACTTCCCTGAAAGTGTGCATAGCTAACAAAATAATATTATATCCCAAATGTGCAAAGAAACATATGGTACAGTAAGCATGTATTTACACATGGTACAGTAAGCATGTATTTACACATGGTACAGTAAGCATGTATTTACACATGGTACAGTAAGCATGTATTTACACATGGTACAGTAAGCATGTAGTTACACATGGTACAGTAAGCATGTATTTACACATGGTACATTAAGCATGTAGTTACACATGGTACAGTAAGCATGTAGTTAAACATGGTACAATAAGCATGTATTTTCATTTGAACGCTGATAGCTGGTACTACACTATAGTGCGTAATCTCAGTTTGTTTTTAGGCAGTGTTGCACTTCTTTGGTCATTTCGTCTGGACAGTGGAATTGTCCACACCCCTTCCATGCCTACTTTCTTGCCATTAACCAGCTAGTTGCTTCCCCTATTGACTGACATGCATTCAGCCAGTAACATGCTTTGACCCAGAAGACAAAGGTGAATTGGCCTAGGAAGTGAAGCAGTAAAGACACCCAACATGTGTTTCTTTCAACACTGCACACTGGGAGAGATACGTAGCAAAGGGAAGTGCACAGCATGAACGATGAATGGAATGACTTTGTTAGCTCCAACCTCTTGAAGAAACTGGAGGCAGTGATCAATGAGTGAAAGCTACTTATCTATCCAGAACAATATAAACAGCTTACAGCCTTCTCGAATCAGTGTCTGCCATGGTGATCCCCCTGTCAGCAGTGTGCTGTTTCTCAGTACCCCCTGTCAGCAGTGTGCTGTTTCTCAGTACCCCCTGTCAGCAGTGTGCTGTTTCTCAGTACCCCCTGTCAGCAGTGTGCTGTTTCTCAGTACCCCCTGTCAGCAGTGTGCTGTTTCTCAGTACCCCCTGTTAGCAGTGTGCTGTTTCTCAGTACCCCCTGTTAGCAGTGTGCTGTTTCTCAGTACCCCCTGTCAGCAGTGTGCTGTTTCTCATTAGTTGTTATCCACACCACGTCATTCTCCATGAACTGTCACTGATACATGATTTTTTCATTTCAGAGTGGAATCCTGTTTTGAAAGCAGTAGAGCTGCAGTCTTTACCCTCAGTGTAAATATTTATGTTGCTGTGGCTCCAAAGGGGCGTGTCTGTTACCATGAATTAGAAAGTGGTTAAAAATTAAACTTGAAATCCACAGGACTAAGAAAACAGGTCAGCCTGCCAAACTGCGCAGAGCAACTCGTTTTAAACAGTCTAAAATACTAGTAAATCACTGGCTCTTGGAGTGAGTCATGCAGTCGGGTTTACTGGTTCAGATCCTGGTAGCTCTGATATGCTGATCTTGACTGTGGCCCTGCAGGGAGAGCTGCATTGGTCCTTACGCTCCCACAGGCTAGGGAGGGAGAATTGTAAAGAGGCTCGTATTCACAAAGCTGGAAGAACGTTTTAAGAAACGCCTTCTTCATTTTTGTTATAGAGAGGGTTATTAGATCTGAATTGAGATATTTCACTGTGTCATCATGGGAATGAAATGCATGAAGTCCTTTGGGCTACGTGCACACATGACTAGCCGTACTCAGTGTTGGTAATGAGTGACGCATTCAAAAGCAACCCCGTCCCACACACTCACCACTCTGTGTGTAAAGATAAAACCTTTCCAATGACTAGAATAGGCCTCACTCCCAGTGTTATCTGTGAATCGGATACGGCCAGGGCCAACAAGCCGATGTTGTGTTCTTTATTAAGTGTGAAATAGAAAGCAGATGGTATTGCTTGCATTGGGAATTCGTTTTTAACTACTTATAAATGTCCTGTTTTTCAAGGGGGTTGTCATAATCTGAGATCCTCTCTTCTAATTGTGATGAAGCTTGTCCTTCACATTGTTGAAAGAGTCTGAATGTGAGGGAGGCATCTGTCATGTATTTATTCATTCATATTTTTCTGCAGTTGGAGGAATTTACACTGTAATCCAGACCAAAGCGAAAATCACAGTTGACGAATGGGGAGAGAACTTTTTCATGGTGGGTCCGTACTACGAACACAACGTGAAGACCCAGGTGGAACTGTGTGAGCCGCCCAACCCCGCCATTGAGAAGGCCATGGATGCCCTGCGGTCCAATGGCTGTCAGGTAAAGCAGCTCTGGTCTTTGAAAGACTACAGCCACAAGTAAAGAGGGAGCACAGCATGGCATGGGGCTGTCACACTTCTCAAGGTCAGCAGGCTCAACCTTTTAGGCAGCTTACCTTTGATACGAGCTGAGAAGGAAGTGTATCAGTCATTGTACACTATTTTAGTTTACGTTCATCCAATTAACTGTCTGGTAGCATTACATCTGTAACAGATTAATGCTATCATGTACACTTAAAATTCTAGTTCTACTTGGGAGTAAATGACAGCATGCAGTACAAGTCTTTGGCTTTGTATTTTCAAAGCTGCATGACGACAAGCCGTACGGCAATCCCATTGACCGTAATGATGAAGCTGGTAACCCTAACCCTAACCCTAACCCTAACCCTAACCCTAACCGTACAGCAATCCCCTTGACTGTAATGATGAAGCTGGTAACCCTAACCCTAACCCTAACCCTAACCCTAACCGTACAGCAATCCCCTTGACTGTAATGATGAAGCTGGTAACCCTAACCCTAACCGTACAGCAATCCCCTTGACTGTAATGATGAAGCTGGTAACCCTAACCCTAACCTTAACCCTAACCCTAACCATACAGCAATCCCCTTGACTGTAATGATGAAGCTGGTAACCCTAACCCTAACCCTAACCCTAACCATACAGCAATCCCCTTGACTGTAATGATGAAGCTGGTAACCCTAACCCTAACCCTAACCCTAACCATACAGCAATCCCCTTGACTGTAATGATGAAGCTGGTAACCCTAACCCTAACCCTAACCGTACAGCAATCCCCTTGACTGTAATGATGAAGCTGGTAACCCTAACCCTAACCCTAACCGTACAGCAATCCCCTTGACTGTAATGATGAAGCTGGTAACCCTAACCCTAACCCTAACCATACAGCAATCCCCTTGACTGTAATGATGAAGCTGGTAACCCTAACCCTAACCCTAACTGTACAGCAATCCCCTTGACTGTAATGATGAAGCTGGTAACCCTAACCCTAACCGTACAGCAATCCCCTTGACTGTAATGATGAAGCTGGTAACCCTAACCCTAACCGTACAGCAATCCCCTTGACTGTAATGATGAAGCTGGGACTCGGTACACTTTCTACACTTTCCTTCTCTTCTCATGACAGCTGTTCATCCTGGCTTATCCTGGCTTATGTATTGTTGTTGACACTCATCGGCATTATTTGAAACAGATCCAGACAACATTTAATAAGGTTCAGTAAGGCAGCTAGGAGATTTAGTTCATTCATAACAACTGTCAAGTAACTGTTTGTGGAACAGTTGTGAAAAGCTCATGTAACTCGGGGATGGGGACCCTGTACCTGGTAACTTTGGTTGTGCTTTACTTATAATACCTAAAGCTGGATTGCATTTTACCACAGAACAGGGAGACAATGTACTGCAGGTTACAATATGTTGCTGTCATTTAAAATATTATAAATATTTTGTTTATCTGCACAGCTCCCCCTAATTGATAGGTCTGGACATGTGAACAGTTTGGGATCTTAAGCAATCAAAAAGGAAAACTCAGTGTAAGACATAACGAGTAACCCGTTTTCAAGGCTTTTCAAGGCATGGCTAGCCATGATGTGCACAGTAAGTACTGCACAGCCACATATATTGTGCAGTGTTTACTACCTATTGTTTCCTCACCCATTCATTCAATTAGATATGCACTGCTGCAGCTACAATGCGCTCTGCTTCTGCCTCCCCTGAACAGAGCCAGTTATTATTGGTGGGACCAGTGAACTTTTAGCAAGCACACTGTGTGCCAAATATCTATTCTTACAGATGAACGGCTTTATATATTTCTTCATTTAAATTCCATATACATTGGTGAAACAAAACTCCCTCCACCCACACACGCACACACACACACACTGATGCACACACACACACTGACGCACACACACACACTGACGCACACACACACACACGCACTGAGGCACGCACAAAAACCGACACATGCACACACACACACACACACACAATAATACAATCATGAAAGTTACAGGAGCTAAAGCAAATACTGCTGCATTTCTCTGTTTGAAATCTCAGTTTAAACATTACTGTGTCCTCATAAGGTAGGTTTTGTCAGAGTTTCCTTCCCAGCCAGCACTATAAACAAGCACATTAAAGAGCAACTTGGTATGGTTCTGAAATATTACATTGTCATTTTAAAACTCAGAAGCCTAACACAGCTCTGTGAGCTCAGAGTGGCTCTTAGACATGATATCACATTGTCTTTTTAAAACTCAGAAGCCTAACACAGCTCTGTGAGCTCAGAGTGGCTCTCAGACATGATATTACATTGTCTTTTTAAAACTCAGAAGCCTAACACAGCTCTGTGAGCTCAGAGTGGCTCTCAGACATGATATTACATTGTCTTTTTAAAACTCAGAAGCCTAACACAGCTCTGTGAGCTCAGAGTGGCTCTTAGACATGATATCACATTGTCTTTTTAAAACTCAGAAGCCTAACACAGCTCTGTGAGCTCAGAGCGGCTCTCAGACATGATATTACATTGTCTTTTTAAAACTCAGAAGCCTAACACAGCTCTGTGAGCTCAGAGCGGATCTCAGACAGGTCCTGACTCTAAGTTCAGCTGGTGAACCAGAATGTAGCAATACACTGTTCCACTGCAGCAACCTGCCCCAAGAGGATCTCACTGATGACTGTATTACATACATCCACTAGAGGAGGACAGATTCAGAGTCTTAAAGAGATTTCAAAAGTCGCCAGGATGTGATGACAGAATCAGAAAATGAAATGCAAAGTGAGCATGTGAGGATCAGGCTCAAGCCTCCATCACTATGTGGCTCAACTTGCAGACTAGACAGGCTGTATACTATAGAACAAACACACCAACCATGCCCTAGGGACCAAAGGTAGGCATTTCATAGTGTTTATGGATTTTCCCATAGACTAATACCGACTTGAAAGCAAAATCACATGTACTTGTTCTAAAAATTCTAGACACATCTACAGTGGATAATATTGTTTTTCTGCGTTAAATTTGTGAATAGATGGATACAGTACTATGACATACAAGATACTTGAAACTATGGAATTGTAAGGAGACACATACCTTGTTTATTTATTCGCTATATTTGTAATGTCTTTCAGATAATTGGTCAGGGTCTCTATCCAGTGGCGTAACTTTGGGATTTTTCTTCAGATATATGAAAAGCTCCTATACATGCTTATTAGTGTTCTCACAGATCTAGATTACACTAGACTGTTTATCCCAGCAGGGGGCAGAGTAGTGTTGCTTTTAAAGATTCTCTGGAAACACAGGTAACACTTACTGCAGGCTTTTTTTTATCAGTCATTGCTTTTATATATAGAAAGTATTCTGGGAATACAGCTATTACAAATATGCATTTTAATTTTTGGGCAGACGGATATGTATTTCAATACAAACTGAATCCAATTTGCATGCAAGTGTACTGTAGTGATTTTATTCTTATTTCTTTGAATCACAGCAGGAGATGGTGAAGTCCGTGTGCATGCAAATATAGGGACATTACTTTTCCAATTGTATTTTTGGTCTGTATGAAGCATCCCCTTTGTCCTCGACTCCATACAGAAAGTGAACAGCAGTAAAAGACAATGCACACAATGAGAATCACCATGTTAATGTGATTCAGCACAGAGGTCTGTAGGAACAGCAGTGGCATTGTAAACCTGCAAGCTAGTCTGGTTTCTACTAAAATACAGATTTAACCTCAGAGGATTTTACAAAACACAATGCAGATCGCTGTAAAGTTTGTGCCAGTAAGGCTTAGTGCCATGTTAGCTCTTGTTCCACTTTGTGAATATATTTTAATAAACTAATCATGTTGACGTAACATGAATTGCACTGATGAAGGCACTAGCTGAAATGTTTGTCTCCCTGATTCAGCGGTTCCTTATAGGTTGTGCGTTGTGACTCTAACGCTCCTGTGTTTGCTGTTCAGGTGTATTTCGGCCGATGGTTAATAGAAGGCAGCCCATACGTGGTCCTGTTTGACATCGGTGCCGCTGCTTGGAACCTGGACCGCTGGAAAGGGGAATTCTGGGATGCGGCAGGCATTGGGCTTCCCTTTGACGATAGAGAAGCTAATAACTCCTTAATCTTCGGGTCCCTAACAGCATGGTTCTTTAAAGAGGTATGCATGCAAAGAGTACTGTGTATAAAAGCACAGTAAAAGCACATTGAAAGCGTGTTAAAGCATGATAAAGTATTTGTAACCATGGGAAAGCACGATAGTATAAGCATGGGAAAAGTATGATTAAATGCTAATTTACTGTGCAAGTATACCATGGTAAACCTATGTGAGGGTAATGGCATTCTTCAATGACTGAAGAACACTGGGGGGCTGAGCATACTAAGAGGCTTTGAAGAGAAATGACAGGCATCCTGGGGAATGTATTCCCATGTAACTTACAACCCATGATCTGACAATACAAATATCAAAACAATCAGGATGATGTTAATAAATCTATTGCTGCGATATGGACAACAAGGGATGCAGCGAAGGTAAAGGAATGGGGTTTGTAATCACTGCACGGTGTTCTGTAACCCTTTACCATTCTATTAGCCCTTCATCTAAAAGCTGCACGTCTCTGTGTGACGGGCAATGCTGTGTGACGGATTCTATCCCCTGTCAGTGAGATGAGGTGAGGTTAAAAGCGCCAAAACCACGAATGCAGACGAGCCTGGCTCTTTTGCATAGCGGTTAAGACACTTGCTTGCAGTCTGAGGTTTAGTTCATGCCCAGCCTCTGCCCTGTTACGCCTCCATGGGTGCTGCTTTTGTTTTTACTGCTGTATTTTTGGATTGAACGATATTAAGCAGTCCGCCCTGGTGAGATATTTCTGTTACTGGAGTTTTATTGTATTTTTTTTTTGGTTTCTGTGAGTGTCTCGGTACAGATTTTCATACAGGAATTCCTCTTCTCCAGCTCACAGATCAGTTTCAAGGGACACCGAGCATCATTGCCCATTTCCACGAGTGGCAGGCAGGAGCCGGGCTAATACTGTGCCGCTCCCGCAAGCTGCCCATAGCGACCATCTTCACCACCCACGCCACGCTGCTGGGGAGGTACCTGTGTGCCGGCAATGCTGATTTCTACAACAACCTGGACAAGGTAATCTTAGAACAACAGGTCGCACAAACAGTGTGTACCATCATTTTATTAAATAATGTGTAACTCTTTTACGCATTTTAAATTCTGCTTGCTACACAGGCTGCAGAGTGCGCAGTATAATCGGGTTATAGCATTCTAGAATGACTGACCAAATAAATTACAGAATTGACTAAACAGTGGATAGGACCATGTAGCTCCCTGCACATTCTAAACAGTGGCTAGTGTGTGTATTTTACAGTGTGTGCATTATACAGGGGATATGAGCCCAGGCTTTTCAGTCATGTGCGTTGAATTCTGAAATTACCAGTCTGTTTTCGATTGCACCCTTTTCAGTGTCTTGTATGTCTAAAGTGCTTCGGCTTTCATAGCTCTGTTCAGGATGTGTACAGCCTCCATTGCATCCACATCAGTGTGGCTCGAGATAACAGGTGCAGTCTGTGTAAATACTGTGGCCTGTGTCAGTTATGCTTTATAATAATACACTTTTTATACACCTTTAATTCTCCTATTGTGAATGTGATTCCCAATTCTGAAATCAGCACATCGTAGGCTACCTGTAATTGCTTTGTGACATTTGAAGCAATAGTTTCATACGCATATTTCATTCCATCCTGCAAAGGGAGTTAACATTTCCCTGTATAACAAGGCAGTCTGACATTTATAGGCTAGGACCATGCCGAATAATACCAAGAAGTGGAGCTCGCTCCTCTAGACCAGTTATTTACTGCTGCTCTAAATGTTCCCTGTCTAACAGTAACATTTACAAAGAGATCAGAAAGCCTCATGAGACCCTCTTTTTCTGCAAAAAGGTCAGTCTGAGCCAAAGGCCAGTTGTTAAGCTGATTGCTGATTTGCAATTGTTACATGATACAGATAGTGAAGTCCTTGAGGGTTGATATTCAACAAGCTCTGGTGGAATCGAGTAAGATGGGTGATGTGCAAGACAAGCCAGGCCTCTCTGTACAATGAAGCAGTGACATGACCACACACACCTGAAACAGTGACATGACCACACACACCTGAAGCAGTGACATGACCACACACACCTGAAGCAGTGACATGACCACACACATCTGAAGCAGTGACATGACCACACACACCTGAAGCAGTGACATGACCACACACAGCTGAAGCAGTGACATGACCACACACACCTGAAGCAGTGACATGACCACACACACCTGAAGCAGTGACATGACCACACACAGCTGAAGCAGTGACATGACCACACACACCTGAAGCAGTGACATGACCACACACAGCTGAAGCAGTGACATGACCACACACAGCTGAAGCAGTGACATGACCACACACACCTGAAGCAGTGACATGACCACACACACCTGAAGCAGTGACATGACCACACACAGCTGATGCAGTGACATGACCACACACACACCTGAAGCAGTGACATGACCACACACACCTGAAGCAGTGACATGACCACACACACACCTGAAGCAGTGACATAACCACACACACCTGAAGCAGTGACATGACCACACACACCTGAAGCAGTGACATGACCACACACACCTGAAGCAGTGACATGACCACACACACCTGAAGCAGTGACATGACCACACACACACCTGAAGCAGTGACATAACCACACACACCTGAAGCAGTGACATGACCACACACACCTGAAGCAGTGACATGACCACACACACCTGAAGCAGTGACATGACCACACACACCTGAAGCAGTGACATGACCACACACACCTGAAGCAGTGACATGACCACACACATCTGAAGCAGTGACATGACCACACACATCTGAAGCAGTGACATGACCACACACATCTGAAGCAGTGACATGACCACACACACCTGAAGCAGTGACATGACCACACACACCTGAAGCAGTGACATGACCACACACAGCTGAAGCAGTGACATGACCACACACATCTGAAGCAGTGACATGACCACACACACCTGAAGCAGTGACATGACCACACACACCTGAAGCAGTGACATGACCACACACACCTGAAGCAGTGACATGACCACACACAGCTGAAGCAGTCACATGACCACACACAGCTGAAGCAGTGACATGACCACACACACCTGAAGCAGTGACATGACCACACACACCTGAAGCAGTGACATGACCACACACACCTGAAGCAGTGACATGACCACACACACACCTGAAGCAGTGACATGACCACACACACCTGAAGCAGTGACATGACCACACACACCTGAAGCAGTGACATGACCACACACACCTGAAGCAGTGACATGACCACACACACCTGAAGCAGTGACATGACCACACACACCTGAAGCAGTGACATGACCACACACACCTGAAGCAGTGACATGACCACACACACCTGAAGCAGTGACATGACCACACACACCTGAAGCAGTGACATGACCACACACACCTGAAGCAGTGACATGACCACACACACCTGAAGCAGTGACATGACCACACACAGCTGAAGCAGTGACATGACCACACACACCTGAAGCAGTGACATGACCACACACACCTGAAGCAGTGACATGACCACACACACCTGAAGCAGTGACATGACCACACACACCTGAAGCAGTGACATGACCACACACACCTGAAGCAGTGACATGACCACACACACCTGAAGCAGTGACATGACCACACACACCTGAAGCAGTGACATGACCACACACACCTGAAGCAGTGACATGACCACACACACCTGAAGCAGTGACATGACCACACACACCTGAAGCAGTGACATGACCACACACAGCTGAAGCAGTGACATGACCACACACACCTGAAGCAGTGACATGACCACACACACCTGAAGCAGTGACATGACCACACACACCTGAAGCAGTGACATGACCACACACACCTGAAGCAGTGACATGACCACACACACCTGAAGCAGTGACATGACCACACACACCTGAAGCAGTGACATGACCACACACAGCTGAAGCAGTGACATGACCACACACACCTGAAGCAGTGACATGACCACACACACCTGAAGCAGTGACATGACCACACACACCTGAAGCAGTGACATGACCACACACACCTGAAGCAGTGACATGACCACACACACCTGAAGCAGTGACATGACCACACACACCTGAAGCAGTGACATGACCACACACACCTGAAGCAGTGACATGACCACACACACCTGAAGCAGTGACATGACCACACACACCTGAAGCAGTGACATGACCACACACACCTGAAGCGACACAGACGATGACAGATTGGAAAACTGCCAGATCCCAAAGCCTATGCATATACTTTTTTTTTACATATTTCTATATGGGCTCAGTTTCACTCCAAAACAAATATAAAACTATTACATTGCAATTGACAAGACTATGATAAGACTGGTACATATTACTCAACATGATGTGGAAATTAGGAGTCTTCACTGACGGAATTTCAATATATATGGCAATACATATTGTACCAGGCATATCCAGTTCCTTCAAAATTGGCTCCCATACATTATCTTTCATCTTTATTTTACAATTGCCATGACCTTTGATATAAAGCTCTGGGTATTTTTCCACAGCAAGTGTTATTTTTTTCCTTTGTCATTTTAGACACTGCTTCAGCCTGCTGGACCACGTGCACTGAAGCTGTTCTCTGATGGCTCAATTCCATAGTTGACGTGCAAAGAAATCGCAAAAAAATAGGATTCAATACTATTTATTTTGTGCCACCACTGTGTTGCCCCAGCATTGCCTGAGATGTGAAAGATAGGTTCTCATGTGTAGCAGGCTTTATTTGTGGATTTGTGTTAGTTGCCAAACTCCACAGTCCCACAGCCACGAGACCTGTTAATGTGCCCCCCTGTTTCCCTCTGCATGTTCTGGGCAGTTCAACGTTGATAAAGAGGCCGGGGAGAGGCAGATATACCACCGGTACTGCATGGAGCGGGCTGCTGTTCACTGTGCCCACGTCTTCACCACAGTGTCACAGATCACTGCCATCGAGGCTGACCACATGCTCAAGAGGAAGCCAGGTAAGGGCCCTGTGACACTGCTGCTGTCAGACTGGGAGGGAGGCCAGGTAAGGGCCCTGTGTCTCTGCTGCTGTCAGACTGGAATGGAAGCCAGTTAAGGGCCCTGTGACTCTGCTCTGTCTTCTCAGTAAACACCAGAAAACTGACAACTGGAGAAGAAACTAGTAAATAGATATTTAAATGAAATTAGGAAATTGTTTTCACCAAGTTTCTCAAATCAAACATAGGTCTGATGTTGTTGTTTAAATTCCTAAAAGAGGGTGTTCAAATATTACATCATTAAAGTCTTTCCCTCATTTTCCATCACCAAAAGCCTATTAACTCATTCCAAGTTTCTGGAAAAAGTCCCATAGAACGAGGTTGCTTGAAAAAATGCTGTTTCCAGGTCTTTTCACTGTTAACTGTTCTAGCACGTCTCACATACAGGATAGCTATGGCCTTGCACGGTGCATGCCAGCCCATCACAGTGCTTTTCAATGCCGCTAATCAGTCGAGCCTCTGTGTCTCTTGGATGTGTTTCAAGATGAATTATTCACTAATAGATTGTCGACTTCTGCAGTCACTGACGCTGCCCTTTCGAATTTCAAATTCTGCTGCCTGGCCTCTTCATGAAACAGATGAGAGAGCGAATCAGTGTAATCTTCCTTATCGGAGAGCTGAGGGCTGATTTCACTCAGCCTCGCAGCTTCCCTTTCCCTGCATGTGTTTCGCACTGCAGTCATTGTTCAGCACGTACACTACAGTACTGATGGATGTGACCAACGCCAGGGAAATGATTGCCATTCACAAGCATAGACATTGTTCACATTGCCTGCCAGCTAGCCCACTAAACTCGTTCATTACTAATACAAATCTAAAGTATTGATCTGGTGAGGCTGGACGTGCAAACATCGCCAAGAAACGGGGTTTAAACTGCTAATGCATTCACCTTTGTCTTCATAGGAATTAAAAGTGGCTTTTTACAGGTCGTTTGTATTGCAGCATGTGCAATGCTAAACAGCAAAGCCTTATTTAAAACACTGCGGTGGAGGCACAGTCTGCTATTCTCCCATCAGTTGTTCTATTCCTGTTTATTACATTCACAGTGATACACAGACTCTGGCTCTCAAGATCGCAAAGCTCTCTTCTTCATCATATCAACAAAGTGCCCAGTTAAAGTAACAGGTGTTGTTCTTTATGTTTGCATGTCTGAAGAATTGTCTTTTTATGAAATGATTTCAAGCACAATAGCACGTGATTTCTCACGGCTGTTATTTTTTGTATGTTTGGCCTCCCTGCCTCTCTGACCATTAGCATTCTCATCCTAATTGCTGGCCAGTCTCTTCTGTATCACTTGCCCTGAAGCATTTTTGTTGTCACCCAACATTAGGTTCGTTCCAGTCGGTGAGTATGCTCATCTAGGTATCACTAAGTGAGGACGTATGCTATTGGAACAAAGCATACGTTACCAGACGCCCTTATCCAGACTTACAATTGTTACAAGATATCACATTATTTTTACATACAATTCCCCATTTATACAGTTGGGTTTTTACTGGAGCAATCTAGGTAAAGTACCTTGCTCAAGGGTACAGCAGCAGTGTCCCCCTCCTAGGGATTGAACCCACGACCCTCTGGTCAAGAGTCCAGAGCCCTAACCACTACTCCACACTGCTGCCCCATTGCTCTATGACACATCCTGATACTAATTCAATTCCCCTAAAGCCACACCGCAGCAGGATTGTGGGTTAAAGGTTAATCAGAAGAGATTCTGCCCATCATTAAATTCACAGGAGTCACTTTATGTACTAAACTGGAACATGCCTTGGCTTTAAGCCTTGGTATAGCCAGGATTTGCTTATCTTAGGAGAGTAGGAGTGAGTAAACGATTTATTCCTTAAATGAGAAGTGGGTAAACTCTATATTGAGAAGTGAGTAAATTCAGACTACCCTCAGCTCCACTAGCACTGATCTGCAGTGCTTGCTAAGTGAAGTATACTTCTGCTTTGCTGTTATTTTCCAACTGAAGCTGAATGTTGAAATGTGGCTTATTGTGTGGATGAACCCCGAATGATTCTCTCAATACAGCAGTTAGTCAGTTTAATATGAACACTGTATTAGACATCAAAACCAGCACACAATACAAAACAGGCATTTTATGGGCATAATTACCAACCCTGGGGGTGAGAGTGTGCAGTCTTCTTTCCTTCCTCTGGTCCAACAAAAGAGCTCTATACATGCATTTTTATAGCTAACCTGTGGTTACATCATTTTAACAATTCCTTCTTTTGTAACTGTTTTCCAGTGTAGCTTGATATCCTTTCAGTGCTTCTTATAAACACCCTCACAATTCATTGTGTAACTTTACTCCATTGCAGCTTTGGTATCCTTTTAGACCTTCTAATAAACACAATTCCTGCATTTGACATCCCCCCTACTAATAAGATATATTACTACAAGAGATTACAACAGAAGAGTACCAGACACCGACAACCTCCAGATATCATACCCAGATAAGCAATGTGAATGAATTGAAAGAACATACACAGACAAAGCAAAGTAACATATACAATAGAAAAGTAACCCAAAAGGCCCCCTTTTTCTTCTGACAGGAGAGAAGTCCCCTGGGTCTGAACAGTGGGACCCATGTCAGAAGGTGATGCAGTTTCTTTGCTGACCTGTCTGTACTGCTGCTTTTGTTTTACAGACGTAGTCACTCCCAATGGTCTGAATGTTAAGAAGTTTTCAGCCATGCACGAGTTCCAGAACCTTCATTCCACGAACAAAGTGCGGCTTCAGGAGTTTGTCCGCGGACACTTCTACGGGTAGAGTACCAGTAATCAGCTGCTGTAGTGAAACTACACGGCTTCTCTTTAGATTTCTTTATTTTGTAGTGTATACAGTAGCTGGTATTTAAGATTGGTATCTATTGGTACCTTGGGCAGCAGTGTGGAGTAGTGGATAGGGCTCTGGGCTCTTGACCAGAAAGTCATGGGTTCAATCCCTGGTAGGGGACACTGCTGCTGTACCCTTGAGCAAGGTACTTTACCTAGATTGCTCCAGTAAAAACCCAACTGTATAAATGGGTAATTGTATGTAAAAATGAATGTGATATCTTGTAACAATTGTAAGTCGCCCTGGATAAGGGCGTCTGCTAAGAAATAAATAATAATACTATGGAATTCATATATCTGTGAGCTCTGCTGTTGAGAATTTGTAAAGATTGGGTTTAATTCTTTAAAAAAAAAGAATCAAACCCAGGTCCAAATACTTAATCTTAATTGAAGGTTTGAGAATGATAGGTGAGTAATAAATGAATAATTGAAATAATCTTTAATTAGATCAGCCGTTTTGAGATTTGTAATGGGAAATGATCAGTGCACACCTCAACTACCCCAGTGTAATTCTTATACTGGCCTCATTAAAGAAGTGCCCCCTTGCTTAGGCTTGACTGACCCAGTGGTGAAGCACGCAGGTGACTATCCAACATGCCACACATCCACAGCAACAGTAATGAATGATGATCAAGGGAACATAATAATGGGAAGTTAGCAAGAACCTGGAGTTGAATGCATAAGCCACAACTCATTGTTACATATACTTCCATTGATAGCTTCTATTGCAGGCAATGCAGTAATCATTATTTCAAAGAAGTGATAGCTAGCGCTTAGAAACTTTATCAGAGATGCTAGAAATCAGTTTGATGCAGAAAATTTAGATTTTTAAAATCTTGTCAGAACATTCAGATGGAAAATAACAAAACACAGGGACACTACTGTACTGCTGCATACTGTGCTGATCCTTATTGTAGATCACACAAAGCAGTGCGCCAGGCATGTGTGCTTATTGTAGCTCACACAGTGTGCCAGGCATGTGTGCTTATTGTAGCTCACACAGTGTGCCAGGCATGTGTGCTTATTGTAGCTCACACAGTGTGCCAGGCATGTGTGCTTATTGTAGCTCACACAGTGTGCCAGGCATCTGTGCTTATTGTAGCTCACACAGTGTGCCAGGCATGTGTGCTTATTGTAGCTCACACAGTGTGCCAGGCATTTGTGCTTATTGTAGCTCACACAGTGTGCCAGGCATGTGTGCTTATTGTAGCTCACACAAAGCAGTGCGCCAGGCATGTGTGCTTATTGTAGCTCACACAAAGCAGTGCACCAGGCTTGTGTGCTTATTTCCAGTGCTATCCTGGTAGCACTTTGAACAAAGTATAAAACAACTTTGCAGGAGTTTACAAATAGGGGCATTTTTATACTGTAATAACTAACCTGGATTTAAATGAGTGTTCTGCTCTGCAGATTCCCAGGCAGTTTAAGACAGGTGCTGAATTCCCAGAAGGCTAAGTTCCAGTGACTGTATTTGTTCCGGAATGCACATCATTTTGTTTGACGTAGTTTCTCAGCTATTGCAATTTGGATTGTCCACATTATCATTTCCTTGTTCATGTTTTGCAGATGGCTGAAGCGTTGGGTTGGAACGGGTTTTTAAAGTCAGATGCTGTTAAAAATTTTAAAAACATGTTTTATTTGAACTTGCAGGCACCTTGATTTCAATTTAGAAAAGACCCTGTTCTTCTTTATCGCCGGGAGATACGAGTTTATGAACAAAGGCGCTGATATCTTCTTGGAGTCGCTCTCCAGATTAAACTTCCTGCTCAGGGTAAGATATCTGGGAAGTTGTGTGAAACAGTGGACTCAGAAATCCCCCTCATAATATCTAGTACCCTCAACAGAATTAGATTGTGGTGTCTAATATTCCGTGGACCCCGGGTGCTTTGTACAGTGAGGTGGCTGCCTTTGTGCATCATAGGAGGCTTGGCTCATGGAGTGAGGCTACAAGTCTCTCTTCAGTCCAAACCAGTTACCTGCAGGGCTTATCTTGTTCTGAATGTCCACCCTTCCTTTGTTGCTAAAATTCCCTTTTGCGGGTCAAGGGGTCCCAGTCTCAGATGCCCCCATTGGAGGGTAACTCCCACCCAAGACAAGATCCTTGGCCGTAACATTTGTTTTTTAAAACAATGCTTCATTAAAACTGTTTGCTTGTCCATTGAATTGCTCTTTCCTAGTAAGCCAGACCAACTTTAATTTGTTTTATTACACAGCCTTCCTCCACCCAAAAAGCTTTAAAATTCCCAGGACTCTATTATGGTACTATTGATCTAGGCTGTTATCAGGCATGTAAAAGATTCTGTTATGCATAGCATGTATTTCTACTCCTGCAGCTCAAGGTTGTACTTGAGCCGGATTTTAAGAAATGTCAGTCTAAAACTGAAGCCTTAGTGTGTCGACCCAGCATACGGTACCCTCCTCCAGCAGCAATTCTAGGACTTACTGCAGCATAAAAGACATGCTGTCGATTGTGCCCACATAATGTCTTGTCCCAGGAGCACTAGAGTCAAGTCAAGCTGTTCTTTGGCTCCAAGGGCTTTAGATACAGCAACATCAATACCCACGTGTGTAAAAGGGAATTGCTGTTGAATTATCGCCACTGTTTTTCATCTCCTGTTTCGACACACAAGAGACCCAACTCAGTGCTGGAGTTCTCCATGGTTGAGGATAAGCTTGGCTGACAGCTAGTATATAGCAGTGCACGAGTCAGTGCTTGCAAAGATGAATCCCCTGCCTGTGGGCTTCTCCTGGATTAAATGTATGTGTGTGTGGGGGATCTGTTTAAAATTGATATATAAAAATATTATATTTAGTAATATTCCCTGCAGGCCATGGGGCTGTAAAAATGGTCATACACGAGCACTCCGTCCTTTAACTATAGATCATATAAGTATATTATATACTGCTTACAAAATACAACAAATATTCATTGAAGAGAGAGAAAAGGCTGATGACGAGAATTTTGTGAGATATGGGTCTGATTTGGACTTTGCTGCTTTGAATTGACATAGAATTGGCAGGGAATTCCTCTTCTTCCAGTAGGTGATGTCAACAGTACCACTATTAAACCACGGCAGAAATGTCTTGAATGAGCTTTGTTTGTGATGCCATGTGGCACACAGCACGTGAAACTGGTGCTATGAAAGAGAGATCCTCAGTTGTCTTTAAAGTAATATATGTAATGTTTTCTTCAGCTAAGGCACTCATGTCTTTTTTTTTTTCAGGTTCATAAGCGTGATGTCACGGTCGTGGTGTTTTTCATTATGCCAGCCAAGACGAACAACTTCAACGTGGAAACATTGAAAGGACAGGCCATCCGGAAGCAGCTGTGGTAAAGATGTCTGTCTGTTCTTGTGCTTTTGCTTCTTACTGAACCCCTGTGTTGAGTGCTTGTTCTACAGCCTCGGAGACTGGACTTCCATAGAGCGGAATTACAATGCTACCTTCCTCACATTTCCACAGGTGTTGTTGAATGAATGAAGATCACAAGCATGTTAGATTACAAGGCATATATAGCCATGTAATTACAATGTAATAATGGGGTAACTATCAATGGTTCCTGCACTTACATGGTAACTACTGTGCAAGTACATAGCAATGGCCAACATTGTGTTACCTGATGTCATTCTCAAGTTCTTTACTGGTGCAAATTTGCTTCTGTTTGTGTGTGCTTATTGCTTGTGTTTAAAACAGATGATGCAAAATATACAGAGAAACGGCATTGCTCAAAAGCCTCCCTTTACTGTTTTACACAGGGATACTGCTCACTCAGTTAAAGAGAAATTTGGAAAGAAGCTGTATGATGCATTGTTAAAGTAAGTGTTTCCTAATATCAAATTCATCATTACATTATTGGCACACCCATCATCCCACTGTCCTGTCTATTTCAGGATTAGACCTGTCAGTAACTGCTTTTTTTTACTTATTAATCTGATGCTTGCTTTACACAATCCTCCTTTCTGAGAAACCAGGACAAGATCTTTCATATGGGTGCTTCATTTCCATTTGTCATCCAGTGTACTGTGAAAGACCTCGGCCCTCAATCACTTGCCTTGTCCCATTGGGGAAAATGACCTTTTTCCCAATACATGGATAGTGGTATTGTAATTTAGAACGGCCAGACCTGGAATGAATGCATTTTTGGGTCCCAGGTTTCATTAACCGGAATGATGGTCCAGACTATTTGGCTTCGGGGTATCCCCCTCAATGAATGGAGTGTACTTACTATCCTATGTTGATAATGACAAGCTTCAGTTTTTTACATCCCCCACACAGTGATCTCACATCGAAGTTTTATTGAGCAGATTGTACAGTGACTGTCGCGGGTCTGCAGGTTTTAATGTCGATTTGCAGGTCTGACGCACGATTCGGGTCACTTGGGTGGTCTGTGTATTACACGAATGTAATCACCAGGTTGCAATTAAGACTTATTTTATTGCAGAGGGGAAATACCAGATATGAACAAGATCCTTGACAGAGATGACTTTACCATCATGAAAAGAGCCATCTATGGAACCCAGGTACTTTTAAAATATTGCTGGCACATGTTGGAAGAGCCCTCAGGCAGCCTGACTACGCCATTGGTTTCTAGCTAACCTGGGCTAGTTACAACATTAGATGTTTTGCATTTTTCATCTGCTGTTTAAAGTTGAACTTGTGTTTCTAGATTCCTTCTCACTCCTCAGAGCACTCAAGAAAATGAATTCTTAAAGCTACGCGAAAGAATTCAACACACGAGAATCATTAGTAATTTTCAAGTAATTATGGTATTTAGCATAAGTAAAAAATAATCACACATTCTCATAGGAACAAATATGCGATAATAATAATGTTGTAATAATTACAATATAATAATGTATTTGTCCATAGTGGTTACAAATAAATTCAAATTGTATGATTTTATAGTGTTTTGATAGTGTGGACTGTTGAAAGTATTATGAATAGCATTTGCAGCTCTGGTTCGCTTAAAAATTGATATCCGTCTTTCCTGTCAAACATTGAAAACCTCTTGCAAAACAATAAGCACAGTAACAGCAGCCTGTCAACACATTAAAAACCAGGCTGAGCAGTGCAGAGCCATTCCTGCTCTTAAAAGGGAGACGCTTAGAGTCACAATCTGAATTTCAAAGGCAAAGCCGAGGCCAACGGAGATTCTTTTAATAAAGAACGTCAGGAATATTTTTGAGGTTGAAATCCAAACAGCCCTATGCAAGAAAGAGTCAGCTACATCAGCGAGACTCCAACAGCTAATAAATACAGGTTTGTTTCTGACAGCAATAGAAAAAAGTGTCTGGAGCACAAAAACATATAAACAAGCTCAGAAGAGAAAACAATCATCTGCTTTTATAAGCACACAATAAGGGCCGCATTCATGCACACTGGCACTGCAGCATACATTGAAACATCAGTTCAGAATTCAATAGGTGTTTTATGTGTGTGTGTGTGTCTGTGTGTGCGTGTGTGCGTGCATGTGTGTGTGTGTGCGTGTGTGTGTGTGTGTGCGTGTGCGTGTGTGCGTGCATGTGTTTGTGTGCGTGTGTGTGTGTGTGTGTGTGTGTGTGTGTGTGTGTGTGTGTGTGTGTGTGTGTGTGTGTGTGTGTGTGTGTGTGTGTGTGTGTGCGTGTGTGTGTGTCTGTGTGTGTGTGTGTGTTAAAGTATACATATTAATGGATATTAATTTGGTGTCCCAGCATGAATCACATCTTTTTGATAAATCCTCTGTTGTCTCTTACACAGCCTGGTAGTGATGAGCTTCATGAGGGAAAGTGCCTAATGGTGTTATCGATGCTATTGATGTCCACTCTTGTGTTTGTTAAGCCGTAGTACATGGAGCAATAGCTCAGGTGTTTGGTTTTCTGGTGGGCTGACACTCAGCACAAGTTTCAGTCCCAGCTCTTCCCAACACTGATATCCAAACTCAATAGAAATAGATACTGTAGCTGACTGACGTGCAACAGTGATGATGAGTGCCTTCGCTGAAACAAAATTACATATATTACTTTAAAGATAACTGAGGATCTTTCTTTCATGGCCACATCACGAACAAACCCCATTCAAGACATCAACCATATTGACTTTCTAAAATATCATCCTATATTAATATACATACCTGGGTCCTATACCACCAAGGTATCATTAGCACTATTTATTTTTAATCACTGAAAGGAGAAAAACACCCATCAATGTAATAAGACTAGAGCTACACAACCCAGGAGTTGAATTGAAGCGCTCTGAGCAGGTACACTTTGAATAGCATCTGCTGCGCACTGGGATCTTGATAGAAGTGTTGCAGTCTGCCTGTGATTTTAAGGGTATGATTGTGATTTGAGGTTCAGGTTAGGTTTCTCAGCAGGTTCTCCTGGAAACATGGATGTTTTTGCATTTGCCTCTGGATACACCAGCTCTTAGGGACTCTAGAGTTTATTTCCAGCAGTCTTGTGGTATTAACAGGTATTTCGCTCTGTAAAGAAAACATGGTGCTAATAACACTTTGGAGTAAAAGTTTTTGTGAATATCCACCATAGCCTTCAAGAGTCCTAGTAAACTCTGTTTTAGAGAGTTAGAGAGTGGAAATGTGTTGGTAATGTTAAACCAGTTTGCTGGAGGTGACTTTGGCATAAATAGAGTTGCTAAGGTTAATTGGGTTTAGAATGATTGAATGTATGGGAAAGGAGAAAATAAAACAATTATCCACAGTAACCCTGCATGAGAGAGTAGTTAGGGGTTGGTTGCACTTGAATGGAGTAACAGCTGAATAATTAATGTCTATTATAATTAGTAAGATAACAAAAACAAACTGTAGTCTCTGAGCCTACTAGAGTATAAATACCAGGCATAGAGGCGACACAGACAGAGAAGCTCCCGTCATCTGAGTCTATCTCTCCAGGGGTTCAGGTAATCCAATCAATTGCTTATCTCTGTTAATACTAGTGGCACGTGTTGTATCTAAACAATAATATTCAATGTAGAACATAATGTGCTTATTTGGAACTAATAAATGGTAAAAATTGTTAAAATTTTCATTGGGGATGTGATATTCTTTCTCTGGGGATGTGATTTTCTTTTATTGGGGATGTGATTTTCTTTTATTGGGGATGTGATATTCTTTCATTGGGGATGTGATATTCTTTCATTGGGGATGTGATATTCTTTCATTGGGGATGTGATATTCTTTCATTGGGGATGTGCATATTCTTTCATTGGGGATGTGCATATTCTTTCATTGGGGATGCGATATTCTTTCATTGGGGATGTGATATTCTTTCATTGGGGATGCGATATTCTTTCATTGGGGATGTGATATTCTTTCATTGGGGATGTGATATTCTTTCATTGGGGATGTGATATTCTTTCATTGGGGATGTGATATTCTTTCATTGGGGATGTGATATTCTTTCATTGGGGATGTGATATTCTTTCACTGGGAATCCTGGGACGAGGCTATGACAAGGTGTTTTTAACCATTTCAGCGCCAGTCGCTGCCTCCAGTGACGACTCACAACATGCTTGATGACTCCACTGACCCCATTCTGAGCAACATCCGACGCATTGGCCTCTTTAACAGCCGGACAGACAGAGTAAAGGTAAGCCCCCTGTCCCTTATACAAGTTTACCATAGGAAAAGCGTATCAAAGTGTATTAAAGCACAGTGAAAGCATGGTAAAGCATAGGGAAGCATTGTAAAGAATAGTGGTGCTAATATTTCCTTGGTGTTTTTTTAATGTGGCGTACATTATGTGTTTGATGTCTGCATACAAAAAAAGCAATACAAATGGAAATACTCAATGCTTTGACTACAGAATGCCATGTGAAAAGAATGGCTTTCAAAAAGCCACTGTGCTGCATTAACTTCATTTTTTATGTAAAGAAACTGTGCCTACCTTTATTCTTTAAAAAGCATGCGCTAGTTACTACTTACTGCAAATCGTCATTAGCTCGATTTTTGTCTGAAAGGAAAAAACACAATTTATTTGTCACAAGCCACTAAATGAAATACTTTTTTTGGGGGGAATGTATTTGGTGAATTTTTATTTGCCACTTTGGAGGGTTTTCTTTAAGCTTTCCCCATTTCTTTAGTGCCTGGATTGCTTCCTGTCTGTCCCTCAAAGGTAGTTACAAAACTCTTGTTGTTTAAGGTTATATTTCACCCGGAGTTCCTTTCCTCAACCAGTCCCCTATTACCGATGGACTATGAGGAGTTTGTCCGTGGCTGCCATCTGGGAGTCTTCCCCTCGTACTACGAGCCCTGGGGTTACACTCCTGGTAAGAGAGGCTGCTTGTGAGAGTGCTTGTGCAGGAATCCTAGGCTGGGGTTACACTCCTGGTAAGAGAGGCTGCTTGTGAGAGCTCTCGTGCAGGGGGCCTGGGCTGGGGTTACACTCCTGGTAAGAGAGGCTGCTTGTGAGAGTGCTCGTGCAGGGAGCCTGGGCTGGGGTTACACTCCTGGTAAGAGAGGCTGCTTGTGAGAGCTCTCGTGCAGGGAGCCTGGGCTGGGGTTACACTCCTGGTAAGAGAGGCTGCTTGTGAGAGCGCTCGTGCAGGGAGCCTGGGCTGGGGTTACACTCCTGGTAAGAGAGGCTGCTTGTGAGAGCACTTGTGCAGGGAGCCTGGGCTGGGGTTACACTCCTGGTAAGAGAGGCTGCTTGTGAGAGCTCTCGGGCAGGGAACCTGGGCTGGGGTTACACTCCTGGTAAGAGAGGTTGCTTGTGAGAGCTCTTGTGCAGGGAGCCTGGGCTGGGGTTACACTCCTGGTAAGAGAGGCTGCTTGTGAGAGCTCTCGGGCAGGGAGTCTGGGCTGGGGTTACACTCCTGGTAAGAGAGGTTGCTTGTGAGAGCTCTCGTGCAGGGAGCCTGGGCTGGGGTTACACTCCCGTTAAGAGAGGCTGCTTGTGAGAGCTTTGATGCAGGGAGCCTGGGCTTGGCAGCTGCAGCAGGGAGAGCTATCTGGTCCTGTCCTCTTTGTCCTCTTTGTGAACCCCTCGTTTTGCTATCAGGAACTGTGGGCCATATTTTTAATGCATTTACTCCAGTCTGTGTCTCCACTGTGTTAAGCGGCACCCTGGGTTACTTGTCACTGCAGTGTCTCTGTGTCTCCACTGTGTTAAGCTGCACACTGGGTTACCTGTCACTGCAGTGTCTCTGTGTCTCCACTGTGTTAAGCTGCACACTAGGTTACCTGTCACTGCAGTGTCTCTGTGTCTCCACTGTGTTAAGCTGCACACTGGGTTACCTGTCACTGCAGTGTCTCTGTGTCTCCACTGTGTTAAGCTGCACACTGGGTTACCTGTCACTGCAGTGTCTCTGTGTCTCCACTGTTTTAAGCTGCACACTGGGTTACCTGTCACTGCAGTGTCTCTGTGTCTCCACTGTGTTAAGCTGCACACTGGGTTACCTGTCACTGCAGTGTCTCTGTGTCTCTGTGTCTCCACTGTGTTAAGCTGCACACTGGGTTACCTATCACTGCAGTGTCTCTGTGTCTCCACTGTGCTCCTGCCCAGGTGAGTGTACAGTGATGGGGATCCCCAGCGTCACCACCAACCTGTCTGGATTCGGCTGTTTCATGCAGGAGCACGTAGCCGACCCAGCTGCATATGGTAGGTATAAACAGACAGCTTCTACAATGTTGCTTTTGGTCTCCCTTACATAGAGTTACCATATGACTCCATGTACACTCGGACAGTTGGGACAGTTCAGGCTTTTCATAGGATAAGGTAAAATGTACCAGAATGCATTGTGATGTGAGTTGAAAAGACTGAATTGTCCCAGTGAACATGGAGTCATATGGTAACCTTATACTTACAAGCCTTTGCCATTGTAATTTTTGCAAATTAATTTTTTTTTTAAATCTATAATTTTCTAATGATTTACCATATCCATTTCATTTCATATACATAAAACGATGTTAAGCTTATATTTAAAAACATAAATTAACACTGCATTCGAATAGAACACGAAAGTTGGAGAACTAGATATTCTTGGAATTTACCGTGGATTCAATTCAGTCTGATTTACTATGAGTGCCTGACCTTTATCTTCAATCATTCTGGCTGGTTCTTGGTATTGAGTTATTGTATTGGTTCTCTATATCTGTGTTCACCAGTCTGTGGACTGCCAATAACTGAACAGACTCATTATTAGAGCAACAGTACCCAGAAGCACTCAGAATGATAACAAACTCCATAAAAACACAAGGGCAGGTATATGGTGTGGTTGTGGCACCAGAGCTGACAGTGCTAATATCAGCTGGTTTATCCATGGATTAAATGTGATCCACACACCCAGGGTTACAGCTGCCTCTCCTCCTCCAGGCATCTACATCCTGGACCGCCGGTTCCGCTCTGCGGATGAGTCCTGTAATCAGCTGACCCAGTTCATGTTTGGGTTCTGCCAGCAGTCCCGGCGTCAGAGAGTCATCCAGCGGAACCGCACCGAGAGGCTCTCAGACCTGCTGGACTGGCGCTACCTGGGCCGGGTGAGGGAGGCTGTGCGTGTCTGGGGTTCAGTACCGATGAGTCATCAGTGCCATTGCTTTAGCAATCCACTCTTACCTAACTTTATTAGGGGTCTGTAACAAGGTGATGTGTTACATGTGTGGGTCATCACTGAATTATACTGAGACAGACACAAAAACAACGCTGACAGAACAAAATAAAAAGGTGTAAGAACACCAATCTCGCAACACAAAACTAATCCCTCCAACCCAAAACAAGCACCGCGCTGGTCTTTCCAGCATGTGTAGCATTTGTTTACTTTTCTTTTTACGTTCGTTTTTCCCGTCTCTCTCTCACGTTCTCTCCTCAGAACACCCACTAAAAAGAACGTTCCGCTCCAGGAACCTGCTGCTCTACGTAACCCTCTCTACACTGTGGTGGGATCAACATCCCTAAACTGACCTACTTCTGGGATCCCGGAATCCCAGCTCTCTCACAGAAACTCCTGTCTGTTCACATGGCCTCGGTTGGGCAATGCCTTCACAAGCACCGTCTTGGAATGGAATGGTTTTGTAGTAATTGTCCTGTAGAGTGGACGCTCCTTGATGCAAACAAAAGCTCCACTTAGCATCCATCTGTGTGTCAGTGGCACTGCAGAAGCCCAGAGTTGTAGCACAGCCATTTTTTGAGCTCCATGCCGCATCCACGGTCATGCCCCCCGGACCTCTCAATTAGCTCAGCGCAGGGCAAGTCCACTGCTCAACTAGTCGCCTAGCAACGTGTCTCCTGTTGCACATTGCAGCTGCTTCCTCAAAGGCACACACATACTCCACGAATCAGCGACAGGGATCTCCTGGAAGGTATAGACAATGTTGACCCAGGGGACTTTTTTGACCTGAAAAAAGAAACAAGGACCAGGGGTCACAAATGGAGATTAGATAAAGGGGCATTCAGAACAGAAAATAGGAGGCACTTTTTTACACAGAGAATTGTGACGGTCTGGAACCAACTCCCCAGTAATGTTGTTGAAGCTGACAACCTGGGATCCTTCAAGAAGCTGCTTGATGAGATTCTGGGATCAATAAGCTACTAACAACCAAACGAGCAAGATGGGCTGAATGGCCTCCTCTCGTTTGTAAACTTTCTTATGTTCTTATGTTCTTATGTCATCCAAAATGATTATCAATTACAGCAAGAATGCACAGTGTGCTCTTTTTCAATATCATGAACTTTGCAGGAGGATATGTTAATATTTTTTAATTGCATGCTTTGTACGCTTTCAGAAAATGACGATCATTTTGGACGGTTACTGACACCAGGCCCATATTTTCAAAGCGCTTGCTCCAGTCATTGAGGGAGAGCAGTCTCATCCAGCATGACATCAGGGTCGTCCCTAGAAGGGCTTTGCTTTCCAACTGATATTATTAGCCTTACAGTGCATTTATCACCTGTCAATGATAATGCTTCTCATAAGCCAGTAAATACTGCACTGGCCCATTAACTTTTAGCGGATTATCAAGGAACTGATTCAGCTGTCAATAGATAATGTCATCATTCATTCACATCCAAAGCAGACTAAGCTAAATATAGACATCGGTCCTCACTTACATATAACCATCAGTCTGACCAACAAGAAATGCAAAGAATGTGATAGTGGGCTGTTTTAGCTGGCATATCGTCAACACAAAACCTTACAAATCTATTGAAATAAAAAGAAATACGAAAAAAATGTTGTCAAATACATCTCAAATGGACCACAAGCTTCAAGATGACATCACTTATGGGAATTCTCTTTGTATGCAGTGTATCGATGTACCCCAATTCTCAACGCGTCCATTTCACCCTAATCCTGTTCTTCATACTCTTATTCTTTATAACGCGCTTCCAGAGCTTTGCAGTGTCTCGGTTTCACAGTTAATGTTTTCCAATTAACCTTCCGACTATCTCTTAGCTCTACAAATCTCACTGCCCTTTTATCAATGGATTATCGATGACACATCTGAAGAGGCTTGTTTGATGTTGTTGGTTGTCAAGCTGTTCCATTGATGTACTGGCTGCTAGTGCATTAAAAAAAATACAATCAGCTCAAATAGAAAATGAATGTGCCAGAGCTTTATGTGTTGGGATCTTCATCTTCAGCTTTTACAGTCACCATCAGAACACTGCGGGACAAACTGCTGTAATATTGAAGCTGCTTCCTGGGTTTCAATGTGATGTCACATTTATCTTGACTATTCCAATACCCCACAAACGCAATAAGTCACAGGATGTCTTGTCTTCTATGGTGTTAATCTCAGCCACAGATTTGATTGCAGTTTTGTGCTGACGTAGTTGTGAGCGTAGGAGGAGAGCAGTCACTTTGTTTGAGCCTTAAACTGGGGCAGATGCACTGGGGCAATCAATCTGCCCAAGTAGAAGCATTGAGAAAGTTAAGGAAGGAAAATTGTGCAAGATCGGAAAAAGTTAAGGCAGCTAATACAGCTATGGGCAGTACTGCGATACCTATATAAAAAGCTACTAGCATCCACAGTATGAAAGGGTCACCTGCCTATTATGACCACTAACATATTCCTGTTCCAATACCATTGCTACCAGATCCGATCTGTCATTTATTATCCATTATCCATAATGTCAAGTTCATTTAACACCAGACGCCTTTGCTACTCGAACATTCTAGTAATGAAGAAGAAGGTATAGTACAAATTCTATGGAGTAGACGCTGTAAGGGGGTGCCAAACTCATGCGTGTGCACAGTACAGACATGAAATATACATCATGTACGGATGAAAGAAAGGCGTCTGCTCCACGACAGCACCACTGCTGGGAAGTAAATTAATTACTGTATTGATCAGTCACTGATTAGATCAAAGTTAAAGATGACAAACTGGCTTCACCTTAACAGAGTCAGAGAGCTGCGAGAATGCTGTTAAGCTAGTAGGAAGTGTTGAAATGTATTTGTAAAGACTTGCTTATGAACCCCTGAATGTGACTCAACAGTGACGCTGTCATGTCCAGACACCATCCTCTCATGCTTTATAACACTGATATATAGAAAGTATTGCTACCTTTTTTTCAGTATTACATGCATGCGCGGCACCTCACGCTGAGCAGAGCTTTTCCTGAGAAGTTCAAGATGGATCCGACAGCTCCTCCACAGGTAGGAGACACAATCCCAGCACTGAAGTTACACTGACAGCCCCTCCACAGGTAGGAGACACAATCCCAGCACTGAAGTTACACTGACAGCCCCTCCACAGGTAGGAGACACAATCCCAGCACTGAAGTTACACTGACAGCCCCTCCACAGGTAGGATACACAATCCCAGCACTGAAGTTACACTGACAGCCCCTCCACAGCTAGGAGACACAAACCCAGCACTAAAGTTACACTGACAGCCCCTCCACAGGTAGGATACACAATCCCAGCACTGAAGTTACATTTTTATGTTCTCATTTTTATTCAACAGCTGTGTTATAAACTCTGTTTTCTTTGATTCGCATTTTAAATTAGAAGGCAATAGTTCAAATGCATGCTGAATTTCATTAACAAAATATATTTTACAGATGAAATAGTATCAAATCACTTAGTTGCTTTTCTGTGCCTTTTCTTTTTTAAGATTTTTCAATTGTTTTTTTTTCTTTTTCTTTTACTGTTTGATGTTTTCTGAGTTAAGGTGCTTTGACTCAAGTTTTATATAGAATTGAGCCGTATCTATTTGTCGAATCCATAGGTTTGATTGGTCGATTTCTTGTATGTAGATTCTAATATAGCATATGATTCTCTCAATGCACAATTTGGTCTCATCATATAGAATGCTTCCCTGCCTTATACATAGGTATCAATTGATTCATTTTGACAATACCAGGCTGCAGTTGTTAAAACACTATGACTGCGATACAGAGATGATGATTCCTTCATGCTAGAGGTTATTAGTTGCTGAGATAAAAGGGGTATCGTGCTCTTACTCCAGCTCAGAGAGGACGTCAGTAATTACCCTGGAGTGTAGCCCTGCTTCCCCATTACAACAGCGACTAATAAAAAACATAACAATAATCGTATCCTATAGCAATGAAATTAGCGTTGCTATAATCTGTTTGTTTGTGTTTTCCTGAGGTGTTAACCTAATGAAACATGAATGCCTTTGGATCCTTGATCCACAGCTGAGGGATGGGCAGGCTGAGACATTAAAAGACAGGCAGGGCTGTGCACAAGCTAAACGTTAAAAACAGAATTAGATTCCTCTACAGTAATTGAAGTGACATTTTGCCCTGTGAATGGTGGAGTGTCAGTGCGGGGGATCTGCCCTTTTCTTTGGTTAATGACCCGGTCAAGGCTATAGCTCAGTTCCTTGGCGTTAACTTGATTAAAGTGACAAGCAGGTAGAAAATTCGATGGACGGACAGCCAAACAGAAGAACAAATAGATTTAGGCTCTTCCAGTCTGACTCACAGATGCACCTCCAAGCACAATTTACTGATGATTCACATGGAACAGTCTCAAAGGTGAAGACTCCGGAACAGGAACACTCAAGAACAAATCAAAATCCTTGCAGATTCGGAATCTCAAATCACTGCCATCCTAGCAGCCCATGGTGGCCCCATTGACAGCGTTAGAGCAAAGTGGCCACACAATGTGCTTGGCCTCATATAGAAGCACCATCCTGAATCTGCTTTCCTGTGTTTCAGACTGAGGGCTTCCGTTTCCCCAGGCCGTCATCGGTGCCCCCCTCCCCCTCGGCCTCCGTTCACTCAACCCCTCACCACAGTGACGAGGAAGAGGAGGATGATGAGGAGCTGTATGATGAGGAAGAGGAGGCCAAAAAGGACAGGCAGAACATCAAGGGGCCCTTCACCGGGGGGGAGGTCCCGCACGGGGAGTAAGGGAACAGAGAGCTACAACACTAGTGCTGCCTTCAGCCAGCTTACACTGCGGCTGCTGTACAAAGCATGACACACCTGCAGAGCCAGGGCTACTCGACATCCACTGCATTCCCTCATACTAAACTCCTTACCTGTTTAAAGTAGAATGATGTATGTTCTGTGTGTTTCTACTGTATAGTGCTGAGTCCATAGCAAAGAAAGACTAGCAGAAACAACAATAGAGAAAACAGAGAAAAACACATCATAGGATGTTAAGCGGCTAAGACATTGAATATTAGAAAATTGTTGATCAATACAATGGACCCATATCACCCATTCATTCTAACAATGACACCTTAACCATTCGATCTTTTCATCAGTAGTCTTTGGGGACTTTAATCCGTATGTAATTTGAAAAAAAAAAATTAAAATTTAGTCGTCGCCAATGGTTTTATTTACCCCGGTTTTCTCTTCAATTTGGAATGCCCAATTTTTATTTTTTTATCCGGTTCACTGCTGCACCCCCGGCGACTTGGGAAACGGAGGCTGAAACACGCATCCTCCGAAACGTGTTCCTGCCAATCCGTCATTTTTTGCACTGCGGATTCACAGCGAAGCCACCAGATCTATAGTGCAGGAGGACAACACAGATCTGAATGGCTCCACTGCAGACCTGCAGGCACCCTATCAGCCACAGGGGTCGCTGGTGCACGGTGAACCGTGGATTGCCCTGCTGACCTAAGCCCTCCCTACCCGGGTGGCGCTTGGCCAATTGTGTGCTGCCCCCTAGGAACCTCCGATCATAGTTGGCAATGACGTAGTCTGGATTGGAACCTGCGATCTCCAGGCTATAGGGTGCATCCTGCACTCCATGCGGAGCGCCTTTACTGGATGCGCCATACGGGAGCCCCCAAAAGTGGTCATTTAGTTACTTTCTGTTAATCTTTTAAAGAAAAAGTACAGATAAGATGCAAAGGGTTGAGATAGTTTTATAGGTTCTTCAAAAGGGTTGACTAAGACAATGTTCCCTTCCAAAATACCATACCAAAAAGAATGCAATAAAATAATGAATATGAGTGCATGACATGTGCGGGTCTGACCTTTGTTAAGAAATGTGTGGATCTGGCCTTTGTTAAGAAATGTGTGGATCTGGCCTTTGTTAAGAAATGTGTGGATCTGGCCTTTGTTAAGAAATGTGTGGATCTGGCCTTAGTTAAAAAATGTGTGGATCTGGCCTTTGTTAAGAAATGTGTGGATCTGGCCTTTGCTAAGAAATGTGTGGATCTGGCCTTTGTTAAGAACTTGCAGCCTTGGACTAGAAAGAGCAATCAAATAAAGAGCAACAGACTGATTCAAAAATGAACTGTGTCCAGCCCTTTATTCCTTTTGTTTTTGTGGATTCGCTTTCATTCCTCTCGCCGCTTTGGATACCACCACAGCCCATAGCTGGTAAAGATAAAACACCAACTACACCTGTAATGGGATTGAAGGCTGAAAAGGGTTCTTAGCGTTCCACTCCCAGTGAAGTCAGTTGCAGGGTACAGCATGGGACACAGTAAGTATAAGTACAATCTATTGCCAGGAGAGTTTTTCACCAGACAGCAGGCTGGGATAGAAGGCAGCGATGCTATTAGTACACTGCAGAAATTGAATGTCTGGAGGGCCAGTTTCTTCTCCTGTATACACTCTTGTGATTTAATGTTCAGATGTACAGAGGCTGCCTAATTTAAGATGACTTTTGACTATTTTAATGTTTGTTACAGATTCCTGTGACGAAGTTTTGATAAATGATAAAGCATAGTTTCTGTGCCACCCCCCTCACCCAGCCCACAGACAATCATGGAAATAAAATGTCTTCTAGACGGGTACTCTCTGGTTCATTTAAATTATAATGAACCTCGATGAGTCTGCATGGTAAGGCTATGCAAGGACTAGGGCTTTCAATTGATCAAAGATGTTAGACAAATTACGCATCTTTTTTTTTTTTTTGAATAAATTTAGTCGTTGCCAATTATTTTTATTATTTTCTCCCAATTTACAATGGCCAATTATTTTTAAGCTCAGCTCACCACTACCACCCCTGCGCTGACTCAGGAGGGCGAAGATGAACACACACTGTCCTCCGAAGCGTGTGCCGTCGGCTGACCGCTTTTTTTCCACACTGCGGACTCACCATGCAGCCACCCAAGAGCTACAGCGTCGGAGGACAACGCAGCTCTCGGGCAGCTTACAGGCAAGCCCGCAGGTGCCCGGCCAGACTACAGGGGTCGTTGGTGCGCGGTGAGCCGAGGACACCCTGCCTGACCTAACCCTCCCTCCCCCGGCAACGCCGCCAATTGTGCACCACCCCTGGGAGCTCCCGTCCACGGTCGGCTGTGGAATAGCCTGGACTCGAACCGGCGACGTCCAGACTATAGAGCGCATCCTGCACTCCACGTGGAGCACCTTTACTGGATGTGCCACTCGGGAGCCCCTACACATCTTTTTTAAACGTCAATATTAAACCCTGTAAGGACCCATCCTTAACTCACAGCCCTCAATATTTACACAAAGGGAAATAATGAGAGCATTGTCATTTGATCCCCAAGGGAAGTGACCGTGAAAAATAAACCACAGCGCATACTCTACTCAAGACGGGCACACTGTATAGGCTGCTGTGTATAGTTGCTACAGGCTTTTAATGAGATGCACCAGCCACATAGCACAGGATGCTGTGCAAAGTGTATAATGCCGTTTAACAAATCAGTGTCTGGATCATGGCTGCTTGTCTGGGGGTATGAGTGATGTCAGTTCTTATCGATTTGGCTGTTGGTCCCGCCTCTCAAGAGGAGAAGGAAGCCATCACCCTCTGAAAGAGGAACTGATGTGACAAGGCCAGGTCAGCCCACCCATCGAGGGGACTGCCTGCAACTAGAGTGGAGGCTGGAGAAGTGGAGACTGGGATTGCACCAGCAACAGCCTGGTGAGTTTGTTTGAGGTTTAAACAAGTTAGGGAGGAGGGGTCGATAGGAGAAGCAAGCTCCCATGATCCCGCCCCCAAATCTCAGACTTATAGTTAAAATTAATATGATTTCTGTTTATTGGGGGGTAAAAAAAATGCTACTTGTTTACACTTTTCTTATAACATCTTTATTGTACAAAAGAACATTTGCAGGTCAGTTTTTATAACTGTTGATAATGTGTTTCTTGAAAGGCTTTCAACTTCAGTCTCCGTTTCAGAAATACTGATTATGGTGACTTCCCTGAATGAGTGATGCAAGATGGCTTCTTTTGAATGCAAAGGCTTCGTTTAATTGACTTGGAAGCATGGCATTGGTCAAGTCCAAGCCATATTAAGTAATCCAGTGTTGTACAGTATGTGTGAATATTCTAAACATGTAATAAAATCAAAGACAATCCTTTCAAACTACAATACTACACAAGTTAACAGGCTATTAGAAGATTCCTCTTTTCCATGTTGGGGTCTCTTGGAAATGTATTTGCTCTGCGTTTTCTTCAGCTGTGAAATAGAAAAGATAACATATAAAAGGATATACATATAAAAAAGCTAGCTCTGAGTACTTAGACTTCAGTAGCACCAACAATATACAGTATAGTGTAATTAGGTTCAACTGTGTTTGTTTGGTTTACAAGCTGCCCACACTGTCAAGTGTTAAGAGCACAGTATTATATGCTATTGCCAATTACTAATATGCTCTTGTACCTTGACTTGTAAATCGATCCAATAAGCTCAATGAGATGTATTCAGCTCTAAACAGTAACAGAACATACATTTATTTGGGGGTGGGATCATGGGAGCTTGCTTCTCCTAAAAATAATGTAATTGTATGTAAAAATAATGTGATATCTTGAAACAATTGTAAGTCGCCCTGGAAAAGAGTGTCTGCTAATAATAATAATAATAACAGATCTTACTGACTCTGTGATGAAAGACAGCTAGGATCTCTAACTGAGTTTCTCTTTTTAACACGTCACACTTCATGTGAAGGGTGGTGCTATAGATATGCCACTGTTTTAGGTCAGGTGAGTGTAATAACAGCACCACGTTCACTCGTCATGAAGGGCGGTGCTATAGATATGCCACTGTTTTAGGTCAGGTGAGTGTAATAACAGCACCACGTTCACTCGTTCGTGTTCCAGTAGCATATTGCGTCACTGCCCTAAGGCATGGGGCTGGAGGAGCAGGGTGTGCAGTGCTTTCCTTACCTTCCTCCCCTGCCTGGCTGATGAAGGCCAGCAGCACTGCCAGTGCATCCAACAGACTCCTGGGGTTTGGGTTTGGGCTTCTGGCTGCTGATTTTTAATTAAAATCAATAATGATTATATATATATATTATATATATAGATAGATAGATAGATAGATATTCAGCAATATATTACATTATATTTTTTTCAGTTTATGTTTACAATAAAATTAAAACATGCCTTCACTTATTTTTGTCTAACTTATATTTGTCTGAAATGTATGTTCTTTGGCAACAAACCAAAGATAGCAGCAAGTTAAAATGACAATTATAATATTGTCACTTGATATCAACTCAGCAGAGCAACTTGAAACCACATGAACATATTTCAGAATATAAAACTGATCCTTAATGTCATCGTTCTTACCTAAATGTAGTCTCTCATAAAATTCGCCACCTTTTCTTTCCTCCGATATGAAACGCCGTCCCTCTGCAAAACATATTAAATGGGTAATTTTTATTTTAAAATTATTATTATTATTATTTTAAAATTATTATTATTATTATTATTATTATTATTATCATCATACAATGAGAACAAACTAGTAGTAGTAGGTTATAATGCCTCCCGTTCCCCTACCATAGAACCAGGTCTACACCTGATCTGACAGAAAATTGGCGCGCAGCCTCGCATAGAGTTAAAAACAAACACTTACGAGCCCCCTTCAAGTAAAGCATTGCCTGCGGGGTCCAGTTTCTCCTCTGAAAGTGACTCTGCGTAAAGAAAGTGCAACATTAGTGTCAACACAGCAGCGGCTTGCGGAGAGGTACAGTGTAAATCTGATCTGCGCTGAAGGTATAGAAGCGGTCTCAATACCCGAGGAGCGCTCCAGGACTGAGGAATGAAAGCAGCCATAAGAAGCAAAGCCAATGCGCAAGCCTTGACGGTCCCTATACCCTATAAGAATAAGGAAGCAATTAGTATCGAAACTTTAGAAATGCTCATGCATGCACTATTTTAGCCTCCAAATGTTGCATATCTATCTATAATACAGGGTTGCATTTATGTTTCAGTGCAGTTTAAAAGTGTTTGCGTATGTAGAAGAAACCAGTCCTGCATTTTAATTCACCATAAAGGTGATCCACAGTTTGCCAATCTGGCAAAATAAAACTACGTTTACTTGATTAATATCCACATGCACACACGTAAGAAAACCAGCTGCCCGTGCTTACCTTCATCGCTGTCTTGTGAGTTCTCTGCTCACGTCTCTGGAATATGCCGGCACGTTAAAAGTTCCTTGCTCGTGTCCTCCTCTCCAGCTCCTTATAAACGGCTCCAGGAGAGCGCCCCTATCAGGGCGGGGGATTCAGAGGGGACCTCCTGTCAGTTCTTGTAGAAAGAAGGATATGTAATGTGACCCCCCTCTTTGTCCAGGGGGACCGGGATAAGTGAACGAGATGATTGAACGGTGGGCACCATCGCCTGAAGATCTTCAAACACGTGAATCACCGTTTAGAACAACGCAATGAGGAATACATCACTGGCGCGACTCAGACCCGGTCTATTCATGCGCGTTTTTCAAAAGCCTCATTGATTGATTTCACTACACCAACGTTGGCATTTCTGATAACATTTCAGGATATTCTGACATGTAATCAATAGCAACGTCAGCGATCAGACGGAGAATACTCATTGTAAATATTTATCAACAGTAATAAACAGCGTAGGACTATTGAACGTTTACTCCTCCGTGTCATTAAGATTTTCGACTTGCTGTTTTTTTTTTTTTGCTCTTTTCTAATACAGCGTATGACACATTTAATAACCGCTTTCTCCTATGAGAATAAATCTTTGGCGTCACGGTTCATTAAAGCTTCAGCGGGTTACCTTTTTAGGACAGCAATGTTTTCCATTCTAGATGAGAATTCCAGAACTTGTGACTGGATGTGTAATACACTCGCTAACAAATGCTGAACAAGATTTGTATTTGCTGTGTTAATCAGGGTAGTAGTGATGACAAGATTTTACTCTGTTTGTTAGATTAAATCACTAGCTTTCAAGATCAAGTCATTTCTTCGGGTGCAAGTGGGCATTTAAAAACAGGTGTTCACATTTTGGTACGCACACGTTTCTTTACATTTCCACTTGAAGAAAAGACTTACGAGGTCATAAAAGATACTGATTTTCTATAATTGTTAATAAACAGGTTCAGATTTTCAAATCTATTGGTAATAAATGCAAATCATAACAAAATGTTGGGTCTTAAAAAAGCGTAACTAATTTGATTTAAAATATGGGCTTGTTCACACTAACGAGGATGAATAATGGGGCACACCTGACAAATTAATACATATACCTTTTTAAAATTAAAACGTAAACCTAATTTAGTATTCATAACCATGTTTATAGTTCACGTTGTATGTTTATTTCAGATGTTACACTGCTTTTCACACACACAATTACAGTTGTTTCCAATGCATCAATATGCTAGAAATGATAGAAACAATGTGAAAATACTCACGGCATGGCCATTCCACTCCAGGTTTAACAGGTAAAATGATATAATTACCTACTTCAGGGTCTGGATGGAGGTTTCATTCGTTCAATTAAACAATTTAGAAAAGCATTGGAATAAAGACCAGGAGTGGAAGGGTTAACTTTGGCCACCCCTGGGGTACTATGCCGTTTAGAATTACTATTTCCTTTTAAAGTCTAATCCAGGGCTTCTCAAACTCGCTCCTGGGACCCCCCTGTGGCTGCTAGTTTTCATTCCAACCGAGTTCTCAATTACTTAACTAGACCCTTAATTGAAATGATAATTAGCTTAATTAGACCTTTTTACTTGTTTTCAGCTCTTGAACAGTTGCATATTTCAAGTTAGCTAACATTTGATAAGTAACTTGAACTGCAGCTGTAGCCCTGTCTTAAATAATAAAAACACGTAACACAAATTTTATTTAAAATGTGTATTTACAAAAGTTCCATACAGCAAAACAAGGTAGGTTTTAAATCCTTTTCTGCTTTATTTTTCAATACTGTACACTGATAAAAGTGACCCAAATTGTATTTTAAAAAAATGATATCAGTCTAACCTTCATGCATCGTTTTCATAGATACATTACTGGTTATAACAGTTTATTTTTATTAAACAGAAAAAAGGCTGCCATTTCTGGCACTTCATAAATAAAAACCTAGTTGTTTCCTCAAAAGAAAGTTTAGTACAGGCAAAGCAGTAGATTGCAGCTGATGATCTCTGTAACAGATTTCCAACGCCATCTCAAAAGAAAGTTTAGTACAACAACATAAGGTCATAGCCTACAGTAGCTGTCAGGATCCCTGTTTTAAATTATAATTATCCTGATACATTTCATTTGGTCAGCCACAGTATACATCTCTTACAATTCATTTACGCACAGAAATGATCTGTATAGCAAAAAGGCTCATGTAAGGTCTTCATACACGAGCCTAACCCTGTGCTAAAAGTTTCTTCAAAGTCACTGTGTCCCCCCTCCTTTTATCTGATAATGCTGGTAAAATCGGGAGATCTTCAACTTCCATTGGAATGAAAGCACTCGCTGTACAGTACAACCTCGTCCAGCATTTGACTGATTGTAGATTCATCAGATCAAAAATAACCAAGAAAGTAGATTAAACTTTACTAGCTGTTTTTAAACAACAAAAAAGGTTTTAGGTAATAACCTTCTGGGTCAGATTAGGTAGGCAGGGGATACAGTTACTTTGGGACACGATTATAAATTTAATAATATAGCAATTCAAAAAGTTCTCATGTAGTCTCTGTTATACCATGTTGTTGCTTTCACCGACTTTATCCACAAACTGAAAAATAAAATAGAAAACGGAGATTTGATTAGACTTATTAATAACCTTTTAAAGTATTTACCTAATAATAATATTTCAAAAGATGCAATAACTTCAATTCAGTTTAATTTACCAACTTGTTCCAGACATCTTAGTGATAAAAGTATAGCTGGTGCATGTATTTGTTTAATGAAAGTAATTGCCCACACTGGATTAAGGTCTAATATAGAAGCTGGTCTTGGTATTGTTGAGGAACACTAAATTGACTTGAAACAACAGGTGTAAAATGTCTAGAATAGGCAATGTTTAGTCAGACCATGTTCTTTACCTATCAGCACTGTATGGCTTTTAAATATTGACGTATTAGCAAAGGACACCTACAATGTATAGCTGTTTTTAGCCTTCAAAACAGCCGTGATAAAAAGGTACTCTAGTATTTATTTTGTATATGGGGGGGGTGCCCATTCCACAAGACATCTTTTACACACCCACTGTAGTTTTCCTTATCTTTTTATTATGTTTGCAAACATTCTTCAGGTGATTTGACTGATTTCAGGAGCTGCTCTTCAGGTCTAGTTGCCTGGCAGAGACTTATGCAATGCAGGCTCTGTCAAGTGTGTTTGTATCAGTGCCACTATCTAGGGCACAGCACTGTAGTGCCAGAAAAACAAAAGGAAACTTGACCCAAAGTGGCAGATCAGTAGATGGCACTGACCTTTACTTCTATAAAGCCCATGCTACATATATCTATGGGTGGCAACTACTGGAGAAATGAAAAGCTTCTAAACACAGACTAATAAAAAACAAGAGTGTATAAGACATTGCAGTCAGAACCATTCAGTGATTGCAAACATCAAAAAAGATCTCTAGTCGTTGATGCCTAGGGACAGCCTATACATTGCAGGTACACTTTGACACTATACATTATTAACTGGTGAACTTAGTAGCAAACAGATGTTGAGGAAAACACAATCTACATCATGTAAAAACACATGACATGTAGAATTACTTTAACATTGAGGATTATGTTGGGTGAAATGTCAGGTAGTGAGAGAATTACAATGTCACCAGAGGACAAACAAAAAAGGTACTAGCAATCCATGCAATAGAAACCTGATAGAAAAAGAGAACAACAACTAACCATTACTGGGGATTCTTGTCTCAGCCTTACGTAGGCTTTAAAAAACACACATTCAAACATGAAATGTTACATTAAGAATTTCAAAACACACACATATATCTGTACTTCATCAATGCACTACTCTACCTGTATCAGTTCATACTACAGAATTCTTATTTCTGTCCATTTGTATATGTTTAATGCTGATCATCAGTTACACTACAAATACAACACACAGGTAACATGGTGTATGTTTACACGTGTTTCTTGAACTGCCATTGCAGAATACTTACTGAGCTAATTCCAGGTAAATTCAACAAGTATCCAAGTACAGGCACCCTTCTGATGAAACCAACAGCCACAGGAAAGAACCCCCTAAAACAGATGAAGAAAAACTCTGAACATCAAAGAAATATCAAATACCAGGGATGGAAACAAGAACCCCCATTGCATATAGCAGTTTGATCTATTCCTGGTTTTACTATGAGTTTAATAAGACACACTTGAGCTTCTTGCCTATACACTGTGGATAATCAAGCTTGTAGTAAAAAACCTGGAATGGGTGAAACTGCTATGCAATAGGAGTCTTGTTTCCATTACTGAACACAGCCATTAACATCTGAATCAACAAGGAAAGGTGTTCAATGTACCATAGGGGGCACTGTCAAGCATATCCATCTCAAAACACTGACTAGTTGTTTGTATTCCAAAGAGTGTTCCATAACCCAGTCATCGTAGAGATAATTAGTAATATTGCTGTCTCTCCCTCTTACTTTCAGGTGTGAAATGTCAATTTGAAGTGTGTTTCAGACAGTCAGCAGGGTCTGGCCATCTGATTTACCAGAGAACATAACATTAACATGACTACTTGGAACGATTGCAAATATCTTAAAAAGGGAAAGGAAGAACAACATTTAAAAACAGTCAATGTGAAACTACTTGGAATCTTGTTGCTCGTTCACCTGTCCACAGGCTTATTTAAAAAGGCCGTGTCTGCCTTTAATCTTACCTGAACAAAAGAAAAAACCCATAAATCTCCAGAACCATTCCGACCATGGGCCAGCCAATCAGGACAATAAAGACGCCTCCCAGGAAGAAACCGGTGGCCTTCATTTTGTGCTTCTGGAAGAAGAACTTGAATGTCCTCTCCAGGCCGATGACAAAGGACAAGCCTGCCACAAAAAGGATCTACAAACACGAGCAAACAAAGAAACAAAACACAGTTACAAACCCACGTCAGCACATCATCATCATCATCATCATCGTCATCATCATCATCTCGTGTCCAAACTTGATGCGTTATGAAAGTTCCAATTCGGAGACCTGAAAGGATCTCCAAACATCTAGCAACGAGACGAGGTTCCCTTGGGTGAATGACGCACTGGTAAACGCAAGCAGGAATTCCGAAAAGGTCACTACTGCAGGAAATCAAAGAAACAGTAAGCTGTTGTGATCGGAGACAAAGTATAAACAATACCTACAGTTCACGAATATTGTTTCTGTAGCCTTGGAGACGGCAGCAGCATTTAAATTACATATTAGATTAACAAATCAAAACCAAAACAAGATTGTTTGTAAAACAATTCAAAGTGGAAATCAGGTGCAGAATTGTTCCTCTTTACTGCCTTTGCCTGGATTCATGGCAAACACTCAACTGAAACTTGTGAATCACCTCCCTGTTTGTGTAAGTTACACTCCCTCTGTAGTGTAAATGTGTATCTTTTAGGAGAAGGGAATATGTTTTATACTGCTGGTGAAATTATAAAGAACGCTTTTCAGCCCTTTAAAGAATAAGTTCTGAAAAATCTAGTGTCACACATCCCCACGTGCTGCTACAACTGTTTAAATAACGTACCTGTCATTGTAAAATCTAGCGTCACACGTCCCCATGTGTGGCTAAAACTGTTTAAATAACGTACCTGTCATTTTAAAATCTAGCATCACACGTCCCCACGTGCTGCTACAGCTGTTTAAATAACATACTTGTCATTTTTCAAAATGGCCACTTTAATGTACTGGGGTCCTGTAAATCACTGCAGGAAGAGCGATAATATATATTTTAAAAAAAGTGCTCTGGCTTTTCTGTTCCATACCACATCACGGATCGTTATTGCTGTGCTACATGTTTGATAATGTGGGCAATAAACCAATAATCCTCATCCTAACTTAATCCAGTGCACTAGAACGGCCATTTTGAAAATAGCCTTGAAACACACTTTACGTTATTTAAACAGTTGTTCAAACGTGGGGACGTGTAACACTATATTTTTCAGATTCCTGCTACTTACTCTTAAAGGTACAAGTGACATCAATTTAGCTCAATTATTTGTGTACCTTAAGGGGTAAATACAATTTCAAATGATACATGGATGGAAAATGAGCTGATGTATGTATGTATGTATATATGACAGATGTGGTTTAGTGATATTTCTGTGGTGTGTGCCATTTATCAGCAACCAACATGCAGTTGGAAGTGTGAATAGCTTTTCTATGACCTGGTGTGCAGTTAGCAAAAACTGTAAATAAACTTGCAAAGCAAATAACGTCTATATCTTACCTGGAAAGTAAGCCTTTTAGTAAGACAACCCCCAATATATATTCGGTGTGATCAGCAAACGTTCAAAAACAAGACCAAAAAAGTACTTACATTCCCAATAGCTAGAAGTGCCTTGTCAAAGAACAGGATCATTCCAAAGAAAAGGAAAAACACGCCGAAGCCTGTTAATCCCATTCCGATTTCTGGAAAAACAGGAAAGACCAATGTAGTGTAGTATATGCGTTGGACATGGTGTGGAGACTATTTGAAATGCACATTGTGTATGTTCTCATCTGTGACCCATTAACCAGGGCTGGTCTCATTTTCACAGCTACACATTAAAACTCAACTGGCACGACTTCTGTGTGTGAGGTTTAACAGGTAACATGAAATAATGGACTACTTTACACTCTGGATGGAGGGTTAATAGGTTCAATTAAACAAAACAGGACTGGAACAAAGACTTGACTTGGAAGGGTCGTCCCAGGGAAGCATGGTGCGCTGTATGTTTTTATGCTTAAACTATATCCTGTGCTTTGAATGCAATGCAAATGAGTCTCCTTGCCTAAACATGCATTACTGGTTGGAATTCATTTAAACCCAGAAAGGTATGCCTGTTAAAGCAGCTCCCATCATCATACAGTAAACAATGAACTCCCCTAAATCAATGGACGATTTCTAATAAAAAATAAAAATAAATAAAAGGGTGGCCTTGAATGACAAAAACATTTTTTTGCCTTACAATAATGAGATAACTGTCAAATGGAATGCACCACTTGAGCTGTAAAAACGAATCCCATCTGTGGTTCTGCTCCCTATGACAAAGGTATGAGTGGATTCAATGTGTAAATGCGGTATCAAGGTACAATGCATTTCTCTTCAGGTTTGCAAATTCAACTAAATATTGTACTGGTTTGAACCACTACTGTCGTATAGGCTACATTGTTGTAATTAACGAATCAGACTGGACTAGACGTGGTTACTACAATAAAACCAAGTCAGCTGTGAAACATAAAGGGCAATGCGAACTGGGAAACAGTGCTTAGGCAAACCTGGGATATTCCATATGTGCAATGTTGTAAATACTACAATGCTACAGACATTTGATCAAAATCGTTGAGTAACATTTTAAGAATGTCGCTCTGAAGTGTTTGTTTTAAACCAGTAACAGTATTTAAGCAGCTTGGCAAATATCCAGCAGTTTGGAAATCCTGCATCCTAGTACAGAACGCATCTCTCCTAATGGTGTTTGTGCACACGTATGCACAATCAGCTCCCGTTACTGTGGTGCGCTGGCAAACAAACAGTTTCCGCTATAAAAACATGATAAAAGTGGGTGATTTAAATACACAACAAACGGTAACACTCCTTGTCATTAGCAGTTCCGCTACACTAGTTCCACCCTGTGAGCGTGATACTTTGCGATCGCTCATGTAACATCATGCAGACTGGCTGCTCAGGTCATCTTTGATTTTACACTGCTCTCTTCTTTCATACAGAGTCTGTTCCCTTATTATTGCACCATCTCGCTGCACGTTCCAAAAACAAATGAACAGTTAGTTACACAATCACCTGTGTGCTATCTTCTAGGAAAGTGAATAATCTGCGTATTTTATATCTTATAGCACCAATATCAACTAGGCCTTCAAGCCGGTCCTTTCATTCATCATTCAAAAACAGACAGCACACGACCGCTCCCGTTTCCTAATTCCCAAAAATTAACACTGCCCAGAGCGTACCACCAGAACCGACTAAATTGCAAGTGCCTTACTCTGTGAATCCGATAAGGAGATCATGTTTGCAGTTGAAAGCCACGCAGACACGGCAGTCCAAACCAATAAAGACAGACAATTCTGCAGATTAATAACATTCACTGCCCGCTGCACAGCAGCCGCCACGTCTTCCGGAACCACGCACCACGAAACAAGCGGGGCACTCATTGGTCCGGCGGGGATCTCAATCCGTGGTAGGTTTACAATCTAAAGAACGCGAAGAAACTGCGTCCCTGTGTTCGCCATGTTGGATAACTAGCGCAATATTTTACAAAGAGAACCGCGCTCCTGCTTAGATCCAAAATGACGCCAGTTTCATACTCCCCTTGACGCCAGAATTCGTGGAGCCAATGAGAACCCGGTGTCCCTCTGATTGGCTGGCGCCATGGTTACGCTCACAGGAAAGATTACGCAGGAGTGAAGGGTTTTGACGAGGTGGAAACTGAAACAGCGACCCAGAAGAAGAGCAGGTGGTGGAGGAGTGGTGAGTATATTAGCAGCTCTTGGATTTCAGCTCGCTGGCAGCCTTTTAAGTTTAGGACTGTATTGCCGAAAGGGGCTTGCTTTGTCTCCAGTGCAATTAGTCGTGCGCGCTTTGCTTCTTTTTATTATTACTGTTTGTATTGTAGTCGGGTAAGGAGCGACTGCTGTGACTTTTTTAGTTTAGGAAATCTCGCCTCAACCAGCACTGCATACTTAAAAAAAATACAAAAATACATTTTTTATGAGTGGTGCAGTTATAATGCGATTGAATGGGTCTGATTTAGCTTGTTTAATGCAATCTTTTAATAGCGTGTGCAAAATGTTTTCATTATTGAAAGCAACTTCGTGTGATTTACGAGTAAATGAGCGGGGGGCTAGGCACAGTAAAGCGGGTTAGCAAATACACGTTCTGGGCTTTGCACTCTGCAAATCAAATTAATAAACGACTTTGTGTAATTCAATATGTGCATATTTCACTGTTTTAAACGTGTAAGTCGTTGATAGGAAATGGTTGGCTCATGATCGACAAAGAGAAGGAGCTGTGATACCTTTTATTGGACTAACTGATCAATACTTTATCCCAAGCTTTCAAGACCTCAAAGCTCTCTATCCTACTTTTCACCGAAGAGGAGACCTGAGGTCTGAAAGCTTAGGGTTTCCTTCTCTTTGTCTAAACTTGAAAGTGAACGTTCGGCTCTCCAACTCTTAATTCATTAGGTGCTTCCCGCAGTATTAGCCCGCGTTACTATTTTGAATGCACAAAATACACAACAAGTACGCCAGGCTGTTGCTGTGGAAATACCCGAACTGTCAAGTGTGATAGCGCCCCCTCCCCCTCATGTATTGTATCTGACTAGCGGTTATGCAATCGGAAATCGCCAATTTATCATGGAGACGGGAAGCAGATAATTGACTTAAATACTTTATGTTCAGGGGTGTAGTCGCGGGGGAGCACTCAGTTTCATTACAATCATTGGAGTCTAACTTATGCCTTCAAGCTGCTCTTCCTGCTCTTCCTTAATTCATTCGAATGCTTCTCTCCATATTTCTCCTCTGTTCCAGAGTTAATTAATTCATTTGAATGCTTCTCTCCATATTTCTCCTCTGTTCCAGAGTTAATTAATTCATTCAAATGCTTCTCTCCATATTTCTCCTCTGTTCCAGAGTTAATTAATTCATTCAAATGCTTCTCTCCATATTTCTCCTCTGTTCCAGAGTTAATTAATTCATTTGAATGCTTCTCTCCATATTTCTCCTCTGTTCCAGAGTTAATTAATTCATTTGAATGCTTCTCTCCATATTTCTCCTCTGTTCCAGAGTTAATTAATTCATTCAAATGCTTCTCTCCATATTTCTCCTCTGTTCCAGTTAATTAATTCATTCAAATGCTTCTCTCCATATTTCTCCTCTGTTCCAGAGTTAATTAATTCATTCGAATGCTTCTCTCCATATTTCTCCTCTGTTCCAGAGTTAATTAATTCATTTGAATGCTTCTCTCCATATTTCTCCTCTGTTCCAGAGTTAATTAATTCATTCGAATGCTTCTCTCCATATTTCTCCTCTGTTCCAGAGTTAATTAATTCATTTGAATGCTTCTCTCCATATTTCTCCTCTGTTCCAGAGTTAATTAATTCGAATGCTTCTCTCCATATTTCTCCTCTGTTCCAGAGTTAATTAATTCATTTGAATGCTTCTCTCCATATTTCTCCTCTGTTCCAGAGTTAATTAATTCATTCAAATGCTTCTCTCCATATTTCTCCTCTGTTCCAGAGTTAATTAATTCATTTGAATGCTTCTCTCCATATTTCTCCTCTGTTCCAGAGTTAATTAATTCATTCGAATGCTTCTCTCCATATTTCTCCTCTGTTCCAGAGTTAATTAATTCATTCAAATGCTTCTCTCCATATTTCTCCTCTGTTCCAGAGTTAATTAATTCATTCAAATGCTTCTCTCCATATTTCTCGTTCTTGTTTAGAAAGCAATTCAAAACTTTGCTTTATCAAAGAACATTTGTGTAATTTTAGAGAAGCTGGAATGGTTTCAGTAATTTAATACATGGTTTGAAAGTGTGTAATTTTGTGCAATATATTTACGTTGTACTGTGTGTTTGTATATTATTACGATGTACTATGTTTTTATATATGGTACTATATGTTAAATGATTTTAATGTTTTATGCCTTGTACAGCACTCCAATGCCAATTAGCTAGTGGTGCTATAGAAAAATTAAAAATAAAATAAATAAATAAGTAAGTCATAGAGTGGAGAGGGGCCCATGGATCACATTTGATGAGTGTAGTGAAGATCTGATTTTGAATGTCCCTGCTTTCTAGTGGTGTGTTTGATTGAGCAGTCAGTTTATTAGAGTGGGTTTGGAACTGAGGTTATACTGTACATTGATATGATACTCTCTGTTCAGTTCTTCAGTTGGATGGGTCTTCTTCCAAGCTGTCAACTGGGGTTTCACTACTCCAGCAGTCCTGTAGACCAGTAGATCTCCTTTATAGTGACAGTCTTAGAGAATGTATGCAGCAGCAATACAGTATATGAACACTGTACTTAACAGCCTCCTTCTCTGCACTGGGCTGGAGCAGGAGGGGAGAGGGCACGTTACCTTAAAAGGTCATTTGCTTGTTACTGTATTAAACATCTGTAATGTATTTATATGCAGTTCAAAAAATGAACTAAGTGCTTTTTAAAATGTTTTTACAGGTGTTCTGAAAGACAGCGAATTATGAGGACCTGAATGTTCATTGTTCAGATTGGTGTTTGAAATGGCCGATACTGCTGGTAGGTAACTTTTAAAAAAAAAAAAAAAAAAAAAATAAAAAATAAAAAAAAAAATCTTTTTAGAGTTGAAAAAGAAACGGTGCCTGAAAAGAATGTGTAGACTTTCTTTAGCTGTGCAGGATTTATTGCATTAGGTTTGTGTGCACATGTGTTTGGGCTAGGGGGTGGAGTTTCAAAGTGATGGGTGATGGAGTTTCAAGATTGTGTTTGCTGGGTTTGTGAAAACGTTCTGTTTCTTGCAGAGATATTGCAGGAGTTGGACTCCATTGAGAATGAACTGAAGGCAGTGGAGCTACAAATTAGTGATCTTCAGGAACGTCAGAAGGAACTGAATGCCAGCAAGGACCGGTTGCAGAAGAAGCTGAAACAGTGCACAAAGGATGCAGGGCCAAGCAAAAAGTTGGACTTGCAAAGCTTCACTAAGCAAGGTTTGTATATGTTGTTTGTTGTTTGTTGTTAAGCTTAGCATCATTTATATGCAGTATATATATAGTTTACATGCGTAAACGTTTGTTGCTGTAAATATGTCTGTAGTGAGACATCCGCAAAATGAAGTTGCCGCAGTTATTTAGTGTTTTACAGTATTTGCTTGACTGCTTTATTTCCCAGATTTCTCTTGGTCCAAGAAGGTTCAGAAAGCTCTCGGAATGTTCAAACTCTCCACATTCCGGCCCCTGCAGCTCGAGACCATCAACATCACCATGTCTGGGAGGGACGTGTTCCTGATCATGCCCACCGGAGGAGGGAAGAGTCTGTGCTACCAGCTGCCAGCGGGCTGCTCCGAGGGTACTGTCTGTGCACGCCATTCCTCACAATGTCCACTGTAGCTTCTGTTAACTATTCACCCTTGTCGTTCTGCTGTACATTTTTAGTTTTCATTCCAACTGAGACCAAGCTGGTTTATCCTGATACCACACTATAAATGAACTTCCTGTCCAGCATGTATTAAGGCCCAGGTTGGCTGCGCAGGTAGTAAACTGTGATGTGGTGGCAGGATGAATCGGTTCACAGTGGATTAGAAGGGACTTGTATGATTGTATAAAGTAGGCAGTATGCCAAGGTAGATTTGTATTTCCAAATACAGTTTCCACATTTTAGTTAATCACTGGAAATGGGGATGTAAGAAGTGCCACTGATCGTTAAGCAGGTACATGTGTTTATTTTAAACACATGCTCTTGGTGGAACTGTGTAAATTAACGAAGCATTCTTTTTATTGCAGGGTTTACCTTGGTAATTGCTCCACTGATTTCTTTGATGGAGGACCAGCTTATGAGTTTGGAGAAGTTAGGGATTTCAGCAGCCACAATTAATGCATCTAGCTCAAAGGTAATCTTGTATCCATTTATATTTCTGTAAAGATTAGGACTGAGGCTGGAGCAAAGCAGCAATGTATGTGTTTTTTTTTCCAGGAACATGTTAAATCAGTTCAGAATGCGATGCTTGACAGGACGTCCGATATGAAACTGCTTTACGTCACCCCGGAGAAAATTGCCAAAAGCAAAATGTTCATGTCCAAGCTGGAAAAAGCTTACCATGCTGGCCGGCTGACACGCATTGCAGTGGATGAGGTGCACTGTTGCAGCCAGTGGGGACATGACTTCAGACCAGGTATCCATGATGGTTAGGGTTAGGGTACGCCATGATGATGAGGATTAAGAGGCTGGTATTCTTTAAAGGAACGATGTTAGTCTAGTAAAAGCTTTTCTCTCCCATAGCCATCCGTAACAAAGCAGTCAGGTCTCGGGTCGTTGTTCTAGTGCGTGTGTTGATGTGTTTGCACAAGACGTTGCTGCAAACGTCTCTGGATATTTATTGTGACTCAGTACAGATGTTCTTCAGCTGGAAGTATTGAGTGTGTGATTGATTTATTCTGATGTGTTTGCTCTTCCCATGTGGTTTGTAAACCTCCTTCTGTTTCAATATCCAGACTACAAGGTCCTTGGTATCCTGAAACGACAGTTCCCAAGCGTTCCTTTGATCGGACTGACTGCGACTGCCACCAACAGCGTGCTCAAGGACTGCGAGGAAATCCTGTGCCTCAAAGATACCATTACGCTGTCTGCCTCGTTCAATAGGCCTAACCTTTATTATGAGGTGTGTTCAAATTCATAAATACATACTGTGAATAAATCCTCCTCAGATTCAGCTCCACAAGTTGGATGCTTTTTACTTGAATGTATCAGAGATCAATGAATATGAAGCAAGATTTCAGCAATCGGCACTGATGGGCAGTTTCTCATTTAGAAATTATACATGGTAGGTTTTTGGTGCTGCAACCTAGCTGCCTCCACTTGCATTCATTCTTGGTAATAACATACTGTGTATTAATTCCAATGAAAACACCACTGTCCATCATTAGCGCCTGATTCTGGCATGGTGGATGGGTGCATTCTCTTGAAAGTAGCCATCGCCATCAGGGTACAGCTGCAGCATTGTTGGGTGGACTTGATCTGAACAGCACCAAAGTAAAACAAGGTAGTAGAGAAGTATCCCAGGAAAACATTCCCCACACCAGGGCAATGCCAAATCCAAGCAGGTAGATAGTGTCCAGGCAGCATATGTGTTCTGGCTTTTTGGTCTGCTTCTTATTGATGAATATTGCCTTTGCTTATTTAAAGGTACGTCTGAAACCGTCAAGCACTGAAGATTTCACTGAAGACATTGTGAAATTAATCAATAAGAGATACAAAGATCAGTCAGGTACAGTACATGGCCATAATAATAAAAAAAATCAATATTGTGTATTTATTGTATTTTAATAAAGGTACTATTTATTAATGGAAGTGCACAGGCAATTGACTGCAATGCATGTTATCACCTCAGTTATTTTTACATGGTATCTGTATTGTATACATAATTACCAGCAGCTTCTATATCGGAATTTTCCACAGGTATCATTTACTGCTTTTCCCAGAAGGACTCGGAGTACGTCTCTGTAAATCTGCAGAAAATGGGAATAAAGGCCAAGCCTTACCATGCCAACATGGAAGCTACTGAGAAGTCCAGTGTGCATAACGAGTGGACTGAGAACAAACTCCAGGTACTGTGGTCAGCATGTGTAGAAGTGTCTAATAGCCATGCCACTGATTGCAGCTGCTGGTAGCAAGTTATTGATTTAAGAGTCCTGTAATGTGAATCAAAGCAGTTATTAATGAGACTGGAAAAGCCCTCTCTCACTCACTCACTCACTCACTCGGGAATCCTGCTCACTGATATCCCTAAGAAAATGTTAAAAAATGTACTTGAAAAACTGAGCCAAAAAGTTACACCACAAATAATTTCTTACCACTTGGACATGTTCTGTAGACTGAACACAGAAGAGAAATGACAAACATTGCAACTTGAGGCAATAATTAATTAATGCACGTACTTTTGAATTTTGATTTATTTTGCTGCCTTTTGTTGCTTGCTCTCTTGTCTTGCAAGGCGAATGAAACAATCTTTAAGTCAACCCAACGACTTCCAAACTATGCAGCACCGAATTAACTGTACTAAGAACAACTGCACTCAGAAGTGCAGTGAATGCTGAGACGAGAGATGGGTTTTTATCTGTTCGAATATTTTATTTGAATTTAAACAAATATTCACATGTTCTTTAATTTTGAGTTGGCTGGAAAACAAAAAGTGTAATTTGTAGCATATTACTGTGAAAACAGTTGAATAAAGTTAACTACATTTGATCTGTTTCCTTGTAGGTTGTGGTGGCAACAGTAGCCTTTGGAATGGGGATTGATAAGCCTAACGTGAGGTTTGTTATTCATCATACAATGAGCAAATCTATGGAGAATTACTACCAGGAGAGCGGCCGTGCAGGTACTAAACTATCGCTTTCTGAAAACCAACTCTCTGAAAGGGCTATTGTGATAGATCTCTGCACTGGTTTAAATGTGTCGTCAGTTCACACTCAATTCAGCCAGGAAGATGCACATTTCAGTTGCACCCACCTGCAAAAGTAGCTATTTTATTACGTGACATTTTTACTCTGGGTTCAATAGCTTGGAAACATCTGCTGCTTCGGTTGTTTAAGTGCAAAGGGGCGATTGGCTTGACCGGAGGAACGGAGGTGGCCTGTTGGTCTTCAGTCCTCCTGGGTCGGTACATGGGTAACAGAGATGGGGGTGACTTTAAAAACTGCAGAACATAATACAGCCTGCCACTAACTAGCCTCAGCTGAACACCGGCACATGTTTTAAAATGAATCTTCTACACTGTGGCTTGGTTTTATATTCAGCTGACCTGATGCACTACGTTGTGTCCTTCCTGGTCAGTCTCTTTGTGTTTTTAGCCCCTTGCACGAAGCAGCTAAGTGTTTGTTTGAGGGTGCTCCACCGCCCCCTTGCACAAGTTATAAATACATGACACTTCTTAATAAGCCTCAAAATACGTTCTGTTTAGAACTGAATTCCTGCTCTGACACATGATTGACATGCCTCTACAATACTGAGGAAGGTTCTGACTATGAGCATCTCTAGTTAACATCTTTAGTAACAGTGTCAGTCCTGAAAGGTGCTCTGCTGAATCCAGGGGACTGGCCTTAATCCCAAAGGGATATGATGCTGTGCATGTAAACAAGTACAAGATGAGTTCAGTTTTTTTAAATTTTATTATTTTGTATTTGTAGGTCGCGATGACCGGAATGCGGATTGCATTTTGTACTACAGTTTTGTAGACATCTTTAAAGTAAGTTCGATGGTTGTAATGGAGAAAGTAGGGCAACAGAAGCTCTACCAAATGGTGTCCTACTGCCAGGATGCAACTAGGTACAGTATTATTTATTATTATTATTATTATTATTATTATTATTATTATTATTATTATTATTATTATTATTATTATTATTATTATATTTCCTCATTCAAAGTAGCCTTTTTCCTTGTGCTTTATAAGTTAAGGAAAGTACATATTAATGTTAAAATAAAGAGACCAAATGAGAACCTGCAGTTTTTTTTAGTTTTATAATAAATGTGTTTGTTTAACAATCATTTTAGCAGATGCTTTTATCCAAGCGACTTAGAGACTAGGGGGTGAATTATGCATCAATAACTGCTGCTGCAGAGTCACTTGCACTAGGACCTCGGTTTTACGTCTCATCCGAAGGACAGAACACAAGGAGGTTAAGTGGCTTGCTCAAGGTCACACACAGTGAGTCTGTGGCTGAGCAAGGATTTGAACCGGGAACCTCCTGGTAGCAAGCCCTTATCTTTAACCACTGGACCACCAAGCCTACGTTTCACACATATAAAGGATGAAATTATTATTCTTTTTAATGTTTGAATAGTCCTTGGAAAATGTCAACAAATATTTGAATAGTTTCATTTTGAATTGGCTGTAAAGGTTTTGTACCATAAAAACATGTACTGCATCAAATTAGGAAAGTAGAGAAACACTCCACTGTAATTTCAGATGTCATTTCTAAATTATTTCCCTTGCATGTTACAATATCTTTTTGATGCAGTCATTTTCAAATTCTGTTCTATGAAGGAATCAGGGTTGGTATTAGTTCTACTTTTCAATTCCCATTCCCTTTTAATCATTTCCAGCAGATCATTGATAAAAATTACAATTCGCAGTATTCTGTTAAAATGAGCGTCTCACAGTGGCAACAAATTAAACTGAAGTCACTGTTAGTCAATTTAAACTGGCTTCAAATGAAAGCAGATGAACAATCACAACAATTACTTTATCTCTATGATATCAAGTCCAATTCCAGTTTCTTCTAATTGGAAATGGCAATTGATTTTAAAAAGGAATTGGGATGGGATCCGCGAGTGGCTGATCCAGTTAAAGCGATTCTGGCTTTAGGCTCGTGAGATCGGAGGACGCTCACACTCCCTCACAACGGCTGTGCTATGTGGGGACTTCCTGTGGTGAGGAGAAAAAAAAAACAAAACATAATTGGACATTCCAAATTGGGGGGGGAATTGGAATTATATACAAAGAACATTTTTACCACTGAATACATTTCAAGCAGCGATCGAATACATGGCCCAGCAATAATTATATATTTATACAGTATATAATAGAACATTTCAACCATGCAATGAAGCAATATTAATTTGGTATCTTGCTCCCAGGTGTCGCCGCGTGCTGATAGCAAAGCATTTTGATGAAGTGTGGGATACAAAGCATTGCAACAAGATGTGTGATCAATGCCGACATAATCCATGTGAGTGTCTGCAATGCGTCACCTGCACTGTTTCATTCAAATAATGTCCTCCTGTGTGTTTGCAAGAACATCCATCCATTCAGACCATCAATGCTTGTCTGTTGTTAGCACACTCTTCTCCCCTACTGGGGGGAACTAATTTAAAATCACAGAATATAGTCTTTTTTATGTTCCCAGTGTTTTAGATCCTACTACTTTACTTTTGTAGGCTATTCCATGCATTTCTAACTGTGTAAAAAAAAGAAAAGAATTGCTTCCTCCCTTCTGTTCTAAACATACTTTTACTCCACTTCTGTTTCTGCCCTCATGTTCTTCTCTCTGTGCTGAACTTGAAGCAGTGTCTTGGGTTCACTTTACCTAGACCATTCAGGATTTTAAATACTTTAATCAAGTCCCTTCTTTCCCTTCTTTTCTTTCTAGGCTGAAGAGATTTAATTATTTTAACCTGTCTTCATATCTCCTGTCATTCAGTCCTGGGATCAGCCTAGTTTCCCTTCTCTGTACCATCTTCAGTACAACGATGCGTAGTTTTTTGTAGTGAGGTGACCACAATTTACAAGACTTAAATATTTGGACTGTCGGTGTCCTTTCCATTTTACCATTAGACAGTAACACCTTGACAATCCTGTGTAGAAACGCAGAAAGAAGCTGAAATGAAAAATGTTTCGACCAAGTCTTGTTTGCCATGTTTATTAATATGCTTTACCAGACCTTGCTGGCCTTTACAGTGCTTACCTATGCTATACCATACTTTGACTATGCTTTATTACACCTCGCTCTGCTTTCACTGTGGGGAAACTTTTATAAGGGTAAGAGAAAGGACTTTTTTTATTTTATAAAAATAACTCCTCTTTGCTCTCTGAAGTCATTGTAATTGCTAAGAATAAAACAAGTAGAATTAAAAGATGGCACACTTTTTATTTTTGAGTGGGTCTTTCTTCCTTCCAGCCTCGGAGTCGGTGGACGTGGCAGACCACTGCAGGGACCTGCTTCAAATCCTACAGCAGGCTCAGCAGATGGATGAGAAGCTGACTCCGCTGAAGACCATCGATTCCTGGATGGGGAAGGGAGCTGCCAAGCACAGGGTCGTGGGCGTGCCTCTGTCCAGCCTCCCTAGACTGGAGATGGAGATGGTCATCGCTCACCTGCTGGTGCAGCAGTATCTCAGGTGCACACTTTGACACAGCGCAACTCGTACCTCCTTTAATCACACAGTAGATATGTCACACTGCCATTTAACAAAATGTCTTTGGTGATTGACAAAACGCCTAGGCATTGAGCACAATGGAGCGATATCATTTCAAAGTTTCATTCAGGTTTCACCAACTGCCTTCAATTAAATACCTGCTGGGTTTATTTGTAGTTTTGTAACTTTTACAACAAGGGGTTTTCTCCTCTTTTGTTGCTGATTTTTCAAAGCCTTTTGCTCCAACGTTTTGTATAAATTATGGATTTTACCTTTCGTTCTAAAAAAAATAAAATTGGTAAAAAAATAAAATTATATATATATATATATATATATATATATATACATTTCTTCCATCTTTTCCAGACAGGATTTTAGCTTTACTCCATATGCTACAATTTCCTACATCAAATTGGGCCCGAAGGCTGATCTGCTGAAGAACGAGAAGCACAAGATCATGATGCAAATGAAGAAGTTCACAAGCATTGATCCAGTAAGTCTTTGTGATCCCGCTCCAGACTGAACTCTCGTCACTCTCTAAAGCTGCTATGCTGTACCTGTCCTGTTAGAACTTCAGTAGTTATTCATGTTGTTTCGGTCATATCACATTGTCACCAAAAAAAAAAAAAATTCCAGTAAATCTTTTCCAATATGTATTACCATCACTGTGTTAAGAAAAACCAAACGCATTCTGCTATTCTGCTGCGCGGCACCATCAGTGGATTAACAAATCACAGCCAAGTGGTGACATGTGCTTGACAGGAAAAATCATAAATGAAACTTGTCTACGGAGGTGTCCAAGCACCCTGAAGTGTTTGATCCCTCCCATGTTTCATACAAGGACAGGCAGTTCAGTATTTTATTCATCGCCCCTGATAAGCATCCTTCCTGTAGCCAGTTTGATACTGTTATCACTTTTTGCCTTTTTTCATCATTTCTGTAGTTCACTACTATTTTTACTAAATAACTGGCTGTAAAAGGATACATTTTCGAACACTTCAGTAGTAGTCTACTTGCTGTCAGCAATGTATTGTATGTTTCTTTGCTAAGTTGATCGCTCAACAAATGACAAAAACAACTTTTGATAAACAAACCACTGTTTTTATTTAGTAGATTATATGGGGGGGGCATTACAGCTATGACCAAAAGTTTTGTATCCCACTCTATAGAATTAACTGGTTTTGCTTCATAAAGTCAAATGAAACCTGCTGAAATAATGTTACGTGAACATATTGAATTGCATATCGCTTTGTAGTTTTCCAAAAATGTAAAAATATGACATTTAGAAAGCTAACATGAAATACTGTACTACTATTGCAGTTTCTGGTAGACTTTTGCGATGTCCTTTTGTCGTTTCTTTGATTTTGCATGATGTCAAATAAAATATCGCAATCATGTTTGTTTTTTTGTTTTTTTTAATTCACCATCCTGACATTCTAGGTGATGCAAAACTTTTGGCCATATGTAAATTATATTCGAGTACATAGCCTACTGTGTGGTACTGACAACTACTGTACTGTACCATTCCATTTCTCTACAGTATTGTAAGAACTCATTTGCGCAGTGCATACCTCTCATGTGTGCCCGGGTGCGGACTAGTGGTATTGCACTGTAGAAATGCCCAGCGGTGCTGCGCTGTCTGTTCCTGGCTTTAAACATTTTAATAAGTAGCTGAGACCATATTTCTTACCCTTGTATTTGCCTAACACTTACAGTATTGTATTTTATTTACAGTTAGATGTGATCTTAAACTGTAGTATGTATTTTTTTCCTTGTAAAACTGTTTATTAGTTTGATACTTTTTTATTCTATACTCAATTTCTTTTCTCTTTCTCCCTCTTATATTTACTTGATGACTGTGCTACCTTAAATGGAACCATTGCGAGGATGTGAGCAGGTTTATATATATATATATATATATATATATATATATATATATATATATATATATATATATATATATATATATATATATATATAATTTTGTGTGCCCAATTATTTTACCCCTAGATTTTTGCTTGCTATTCTGGTCCCCAACCTGACAGTTTGTATCTTCAGTAACTGTTGGTGGGTGAATTTACATTTAACAATGGATTTATGGCATATGGTCGTCTTATTTTTTTTACAGCCAACACTGAAAAATGACAAATTTAATTATTACTTGTAACGACTTATTTGTACAATTAAAATTGTATTTGTTAAGAGTCATGTAATTTCATTCTTGTTTTTTCTTATACCTTGGACATCACTCAGTCACAAACTTGCCAGGAATTATTGCTGGCAAGATATTATCAGGCTTTATGTGCACTTGTGATTTGAGTCTTGGATGTTTCGCTAACAAATCTAAGCTTAGCTACGGTCTTCACGCTTTGTGCATAATATTAAGATCCAGTCAAAAAAAAAGTGACCCAGGCTTTTAGCATTGTCCTTTTAATACACTGTGCCCTCCAGTTACAGTAACAAGACCAGGAATAGGCAAGCTTATTGTTATTCTAAGCATACCACTTTGTCAGTGCTGGCATTACCACTGGATATAACTATAAGCTTTAATCCCTGTTTCTCAGTTTTTATATACGGTCTCATGGTCCTGGATTGCATTGATAATCCACAGGTAAAGTCCCCTTTGGATTCCAAGACACAGTCTGCCCATACAAGCGTGCAAGGAGGAGGAGGAGGAGGTATAAATAGTGCAGGAATAAAGAAGGATGGGGGGCAGCGGAAAAGATCTCTTCCTGACGACGGCTGGGAATCCAAGAAAATCAAGGAAGTGATTGATTGAGTCTTCCAGGAGAACAAGAAAAGTACAGTCAATTACGTAATTTCCAATTTATAACAAACCCTGTCCTTTCGTCACATTAAGTGAAGCCTCAATATAAAAATAAATAAAATGGAGCATGTTTCCAGTGCATGTTACAATTCATGCTGTGTCATACTAACGGCAGGTAATCTGTAACATGGGTACTAACGTGTTCGCTAGAGTGCATGGTGGGTTACGCATGACGGTGCATGATTTTTGTTCTATTCCTTTTTAAAGTATTAATTCTGTTTCTGAATCTTCCTGCAGGATGATGTTTTGCCACCGATATCTGAGGCTGAGAGCTCTCCTACATTGGCTATTAGGGACAACCCCTCTGTACAAAAGAGAAAATCAACGAAGAAAACAAGAAACCTGCAGCGTGACCAAGCTGGACAATGTAACCCAAGACCCTTAGAAACCCAGGCTTCAGAAGAGGCACCGCAAATCAGTGATGACGAAACAGAACTCGCCGATCGACGTGTTAATGCAGAGGGAAAGTTGATACAGGGACATGCTGCCATAGAGGTTGACGTGCAAATAGATAACAAAGAGAAAGAAAGCCACGCGGACAGTCCTTCAGCATGCCCAGCTGGGGCTTCGCCAGTTAGAGCGAAGCGGAAGGCAGACACACCCAAAGAGAAGAAGAGAAAGAAAAGGCAGGACACCGCTCAAGCTCCTACAGGGGAACACAAGTGCCAACACAAAGCAAATCTGGCGAGTGCTCCATCTGAAATGTCAATTATTTCTGCAGCTGCGGTTGAAGAACTGAGTCACCTGCGCAGCTATTACTCCAAACAGCTGCAAAGGATCAATTGTATTTCCAGGGAAAACCTGCGAGACTCTGATTACGGGGATAAAGGCCCCCTCAGAAATGTGAGACTCAGCTGTGGGCCTTCGTTAATCAGGACTGTTAGGAGTCTGTGGAGACGGGTCAGTATGCAGAGGAAATGCTTTATTAGGAAGTGACAGAAAGGTTACCAAATAGATTAGTCAACATTTTCAGGCCTGGATCTCTCTGTGTGTTTTTGCTCTTCTGTAGTTTATTCTGTTCATTTTAGCAATTCAAAAAACAATTATAATTGTGGCTTTAGAATATAATGGGTTAATACTGCCAGGATTCCAAGATGGGTATTCTGCACAATACCTGAAATACAAAGCTGAACCAATCAAGACTCGCAACCATAATTTGGGATTTTCACTGAATTCACAATTAAAAAAAAAAAAAAAAAAAAATTATAAATCTTGGTGTATCTCTATTGCAGTATACACTGTTAATTGGCACTTACTGTAGTCTGTAAAGTATACTTGTATTTCTTATGAGTACCCTGGTGACTGGCACATAGCACAGGCTAATTTAAGCTGGAGATGAATGTGTACTGTAATTCAGAATGCATTTGCTGTTTTCTGCCTCAGGTATCCAATTGTAATATTTTCACTATCTTTTCTAGTAGTAAGGTTTTTATTTGCCTTCGCGTTTGTTAAAATGTATAATTGACTGCACTAGCCACATCATAATGAGCATACGCTAATGTTAAGACAGTAACATTTTTTTGAATGATTACAGTGTCCATTGCTTTTACCAAATTTATTTTGTAATGTGGGCATTTTATTTTCAGATCATAGTCAACAGTAATCCACACATTTTGCTGGGTGATGACCGCTCATTTATGCAGAAGTGTGGTGCTGTAAGCACTTAGGATTTTGTGTAATTCACATGCTTTAATAAAGAAAAAACATGTAATTAGTTCTGCAATCACTACTGAACCTATAAAGATTGTACGCTTTTATTAAACAAATTGTACACTGCAATACATTTTGAAATTAAAAAAAATAAATACCATGCAGTCCTTGGCTTGTTTTATGGTTTGCATTTCCCTTGCGTACACTTCAGTCATCACACATTATTATGGTTGTATTCTTTACCTTCATTTAATAAAAAGAGGCTTCCTTGAATGCTGAATCGCACACCAGTTTCTATAGTGTCCCTTGAGCACCATCGCTCTTACACTGAGATTCATGTCTGCTCCTCACTAATCAAAGTATATCGATATATCGATATTGGGGTTCAGAAGGTCCTCCCCGTATGCAGACAGGTCCATCTGGTTCAGGATCAGGTTTTCAAATGTTACAATGTACTTAATGTGTAAAATGTTTTGCACATAATCCTAACCCTTTTCTGACACAACTGTGCACTTTATATGAGATATATATATATAGAGAGAGAGAGAGAGAGAGATCATATTTTTTTACACATTAAGTGCATTCTAACTATGCATAATAGCATTGCAATTGTGTAAGTACATGTGTATTTACTATGTAACCACTGTGTAAATACACAGTAAATCAGAGACACAATGCAGTGTGTCCGGATCAATATCTCTGTGGTCTTACCTGCTGCCACAGAGAGCTGGGCTCCCATGCAGTGGTGCACACATCTCCAGCTGCATAGATGTCAGGCTCCGAGGTGCACATGTGTTCATTGACTTTAAGGCCACAATCTTCAGCTACTTCAAGCTACAACATCAAACAAATAAATAAAATAAAGCTGTGTGAACGAATTAATATTCCAGCAGCATTTTAAAAGAAAGAATATTCGAAAAAACGTGTTTACATTTTGAAAGAATATTTGAACATGAAAAACTTTGGACAACTTCACATTAACACAGATGTTGTAAAAAACTTTGCAAATGGTCAAATCATATACAGTATCTATACAGTATTGTTTTTTTACCCATATAAAAACTAAAAGGTTTTCGAGCACCATCCTGTGGCCACTGAGTGAACAGTAGGGAAATATGACCTACTATGCTTTGACTGTCAGTTCTTAAGTAGATTTATAGATTTGAGTGGTTTACCCTGCAGTTCAAAATCCAAAAGCACATGTCACAAAACACTGCGTGCATTTGTCAAATATGATATATATGTGTGTGTGTTTAGAACATTACAATGCTGAACAATGGAAGACTGCAGTAAACAGACACATCCGGATTATATTTTAGTGTAAATATAATCTAATTTACATTGTTATAAAGTAGCAAAACTGAAGTATCCATGCTTACATTGTTACCTCTGACAAAAGGCTCAGTATTTGGGATAACTCTGGTTGCACTAACAATGAAATCACAGCCATACGTCTTCCCGTTGGTTAACTGTATGTACACTGGCCAAAGCTCTGGAGGTTGGGAAAAAAAAAAAAGAAACAGTTGATCTGCAAAACATTTGAACCGGATTCATGTTTTAAAAAGGGATAGAGGGCACATTCTTAATATCCCATGTACACTTCTCTCCAGTGTACATTTTTTTGACATGCAATCTACAAAGTCACCACTAGATAGAGATGAAGCATCTTTTTATTGCACATACTGCATTAAACAAAATCCAAAATGTGAGACTGTTTATACCCAAGAACAAAATCATTCAATTACAAATACTGTACTGAACTAATGAACCCCTAATGCATGAGCGCACTTTGACACGCACCTTTATCTAATGAATCCTAAATGCATGAGTGCACTTTGACACGCACCTTTATCTAATGAATCCTAAATGCATGAGCGCACTTTGACATGCACCTTTATCTAATGAATCCCTAAATGCATGAGCGCGCTTTGACACGCACCTTTATCTAATGAACCCCTAAATGCATGAGCGCACTTTGACACGCACCTTTATCTGCTGTTGATTCTGTTTGATCTGAACCATGCTCTGGGAATGCCAGGGGTGTTTTCATTAACTTTGTGAATTCCTCCTGTTGGTATATTTGACTGATAAACAAAAACACTGTTAATAAGGTGTCCGGGGAAAAGTATCAAACCGTTACTGTTGGTAAAAAACAAATCAATGGATGTTATTGAATGGAAGCATGAGTAATAACACACTGCTGGTTTTGATTCAGTTTTTTAACACTGGTTGTTGGAAACATATGCTCCATATGTCCCACCCCAGTTCTGAATCTAATTGAGAATTTGGGTTGAAGAGGGTGGTGAAAGTCTTCATAACTGTCCTGTTGAAGTGTGTTAAAGATATACTGCAGACATGTGCAGAAAGCTTGTACCTGCTGTGACAGGTCGACTAGGAGCTGTGACAACCCCAGAGAGATACACTGAATGAGTGGACATTGAGTGGCCTACTTTCTATTATTTGTCATTTTTATTTTTGATAAATGGGGAAAATATATACGTCACTGAAAGTTATGTCTTTGAAAGTTAATTAAGTATTTATTTATATGTGTCGGCTCTGAGAAGGTTTGCAGCAATAATCGATTGCCATGAAGTTATCAGAAGATTTGTTCAGTCTAGTTTATTCGTTATACTGTATTATCATCAATAACCGTGTTTCATACCATCAGACTGCTAAATGACTGATTGAGTATCTGAAACCACTCTATATTTCCAATATATAACATGCACTATAACCCACCAATGCCTACAGTCCGGTGGAATTGGCATACTATATATAACTCTTGGGTGTGACAGCTAATTTTCCACAGGCTAAAGAAAAATACAAAGCTGCATACTCATGTGCCTGATTATTTTTAGTATCCTAAAACAATGACCTCTTTAGTGCCTTTCAGTTTTATTCCTTCATGCCAATCAGGCCCCAGGGCGCTGCCAAACTCTCCCCTTTCAGCAGCACTTTGTTCCTGGTGTTCAGGACCTAGAACAAAGCAAGCTGGAAATAAACTGCGAATAGAAAACGCGGTCACAGGTGCATTCAAGAGTGATCCTTAGGAGCAGCTCAAGTCACAGCAAATGAAACACTCTATGCACAGCGTGCCAACCCTCAGAGCACACAGCCTTTCTGCACAATACAAATGCCAATTTCATTCCTTTAAATAAACAGAGAGGAAAGTCTATCGATGCATGCAGGATGTAAGCAATGTGCTGGTTAAACAGACTTTAACACTGAACCAAGACCATGGGAGTGGCCTGCATCATCAGAAGTGATCAGGAAGAAGCAGAAGTACAAGTAAAGGGGAGCACTGGTAATGTTGCTAGTGCTAATAACACAAGCTTACCTTCGGTGCTGTATTTAGTCCTTTTACAAATTGCTGGAGCCTTCGGCTTCGCAGATTCCAGCTGAGGAACTAAAAACTGAGCTGCTCCAGCATCAAAGAATGTGTTTCCCATGGCTTTATCCTTTACATCACAGATCACTTCACAGCCCTCTATTTCATACTTGGAGAGGACCGCAAATACCCGGTTAAGCTAATGCCAAAGGAACCTGCAAAACCAAATCATTGAATCACATGCTCCTTGTCTTTGAGAAACTCTGTTCTCCAATCCTTTCTCTGTGTCTGGGGACTCCTTTCTTACTTGCTTGTTTATCAAACCACATGAAAGGTACTTACACAAGCTCCAGAGCTATTCCTCCATTCCCCACCATGGCAATTTTTCTGGCACTGGACAAACGTTTCTGAAACACCTGCATGCAAACAAAAGCAACAAACAGGGCCCCACTGTTAATAAGCTGCAGGAAATCGATTGTCACTGAAAGAGTAAGTACAAGAAACCTCTGGAGCACTGCTGTGTATTGCCAGCAAAACAAAAGGGAACTTGAACAGAAGTGTCATCTCAGTGAATGGAGATGGCTCTTACTTACACAAAGCCCTTTATACAGTGCATTGGGACTAGTTTGGGAATTCTGGAGGTCCACTAGGGGTGTAATGATACCCTAATGTCACAGTATGAAATGTATCACGATACTGTACCTGTCGCGGCCCTGACTGGCTGCTTGTATGATGCATAATAAGATCAAATGGTCATTTAACGATGGACTCTTGTTAAGAAACAAAAATGACATGAGATAGGGAGGGTATGTATTAATACCAACTCTAAAACACACTTTATTCTTCATTCAAGAACCATGTGATGAAGTGCAATGAGCTCTGTTATGCTTTTGGTCTTGTATCATGATACAGACCTCTATTAGGATATGATATATCACGTGTCTCGTCGATACGTGATGACTCGTTACAATCCCAGTCCTCACACTGCCTGCCGTTCTTTACCTGTGCACTGTCTGTGTCACGGATTCCAAGCACGTGACGGTTGCTGTGGGTGATCAGCTTTGGTCTCGCTCCCGCACATATGCACAACTTTTCATATACATAACGTCTCCCATCTTCGATGCACACTGTCTAAAATCCCCCAAAAACAAGCAGGTTAAAAAAGATCACCACAAGTTAGTTACAGTACCATGAACATCCACACAGTGGCAGTGTTGAGGACTTTTTTCCCTTTAACCCTTTTCTCCTTCAAAACTAGCCACTTTTTTTTTTTTTTTTTTTTTTTTTTTTAAATATATCTACAGTGCCTATAGTAAGTATTCACCCCCCTTGGACGTTTTCACAGTTTGTTGTGTTACAACCTGAAATCTTGATGCATTTAAATTGCATTTTTTTCCTTTGATTTACACAGGCATGGGCAAATTAATTCCTTCCAGAACTGTACCTATGCTCATTAAGGTTTTTGATACATTTCAGTTTTTAGATCAAGACTAGCATTTTGTTTTTTTAACACTTTGGACTTGAAGATGAGTTCTATAAATGCATAAAAATGCAAGTACAAAACCAAGTATCCCTGTAACAATGCAAGTACAAACCCAAGTATCCCTGTAACAATGCAAGTACAAACCCAAGTATCCCTGTAACAATGCAAGTACAAACCCAAGTATCCCTGTAACAATGCAAGTACAAACCCAAGTATCCCTGTAACAATGCAAGTACAAACCCAAGTATCCCTGTAACAATGCAAGTACAAACCCAAGTATCCCTGTAACAATGCAAGTACAAACCCAAGTATCCCTGTAACAATGCAAGTACAAACCCAAGTATCCCTGTAACAATGCAAGTACAAACCCAAGTATCCCTGGTGTTCCAAACTGCACACAAGCCCCTGTGGTGCTCTGCAGTGCTGCGCTGTGATTGGCTCTCGCTGCTGGGTACAGTATAGTATGCTTTACCGGGTAGAAGCTCATTCCCAGAGGTTTACCTCATACAGATCATGAGAAGAGCAATGGCTAATAGCAGATCTGAGTAATTATAGCAGCACTGACTGCATCCTGTTATTAAGCTTATCTAACTAGGGATGTTACGACAAGTAATTTCAACTTCCACATGTACTTACAAGCCATGCAACATGACAGTATAAAAATACAGGGGAGAGTGAGGCACTTTATTGTGCTCTCAATATGGCACAAAGCTCCATTCTAATGAGTCCTCTGCTGAAGGATGTGGATGAAAAAGAGAAAAACAAGGTTGGTGAAACTTCTCTTTTCTTGTTGCTTTTTTACATGGTGTTTCACTATAAACTACAAACAGGACATCTACAAAATAATCTTTGTGTGTTCCTCTGCCAGGGATTAGACCTATCATTAAAGCACACTACCGCAAAAAGAACACGGATCAGTATGGGATGTGGAAGAATTGTTCATTTTGCATGGGGTGGATTAAAGATTAAAACAGTTAAAACTTTCTTTTAATTTCCCTACTGAGCTATAAATAGTGTCTCAGGTATAGCTACTGTTGCAGCATGTTCTTAACAGTGGTATGTGACTCAGGGAATGGGCAGTTAAAACTAACTATGGTGAATGTAAACAAACTGGACTGATAAAACAGAGTGTGCAGAAGGTTACACATTGGAAGATATCATGCAACTATACATAGCTGTGCAAAACCAAATGACTGAGTGCCTCTCTGCAGCTTTAAATTTCCTGACAAACACTCACTTGTGTAAAATACTGCATGCCATCAGTATGTCACAGTGCAGCTATGATTGCTTGTTATGATACAAGAGCTCTTCTGTAAAATCGCCCTTAGGCTCTGCATATTAATACAATGTCTTAGTGAAAGAAAACAGCAGCACCATGTTATATCTGTGGCAGAGAGAGGTGGAAAAGCCGTCTCCTGGAATAGGGCCAGGATTTGTATGAGCATTGCTGACGTCCCTAAAAAACCCAAAATACCACACTGCCTAATAATATAAGGGTGTTAAAACAGGGGAGGGCAGACTTCACCCCAGAGAACAGCATGGCTATGATAACAGCGCCACAACAACAATACTGAGACATACAGACAAGATTTAACAAAAATACTGTGGAAGAGGCTACTTAAACAGAAGGATTTAACCAGCAGTCCCATAGTGTTTTGCTGTGGACCTTTTTAGTTTTCAAAACTTAATTTGAGTGACAGCAGCCCTTTGGGGTTTCTTATTATGAGAAAAATTCTACTGCAAGTAAGAAACCTCCAAATGACTGCTGCTAGTAGTTTAACAGCACGCTTGGGCTGAAGAAACAGACATATCTCTGTCCTATCGGCCTTATGTTATTTGTGAAAGGGAAATTCATTTTATATATATATTAAAAATGTGCTTTGTGCAGTTACTGGCAGCAGCAAAATCCACTGCCTTTACCAGATTTTTTGTGCCTCAGCGTTTATTTTGTTACAGGTAGCTGGAACTCACCTGAGAGAACTTGTGTTCTATGCTGCCCATAAACAAACTAGGTGGGGTAATATTTAGTGTAACACAGGAAGTAAATGACAAAGTAACACCTAGAAATCATTGTGGCATAATAAAGTAAGGGTCAAATCTCGTACACTTGACTTACAATAACAATTTACAACAATAACCGTGAGCTTTCTGAAAATGTAAACGGACATTCAAAACATCAAAAGAATGTGCATCATTTTACCACAGTCGTGACACAAACAAATTATTGCTACTTTTTAGTTTAATACTAATGACTGTACAGAACTTAAGTGAAATGCGGTTTTCAGTTAAACTCAACCCGTTAACCTGCTCAGCACATGTGACCCCTGCGATGCCTCCACCCACGATTAAAAACTTGCACTTGTCCGATTCTGTAGCCGCCGTCGCTTTTCAGTATTTTTCTTTGCAAAGCGGAGTGTAACCGAGAAGCCGTGGAACACAGCGTCAGTTTGGAGGACCAGTTCAGTTTACACGGGCAACGCTGTCAAAGATATATCAGAAATTAAGAATGCTTAGGTTCATGATGTTTTTCAAGCAACCAACCGGTGTGTGCAGAACAACATGCGCTGTGTAATTTCAACTCAAACACAGTAAACAGCAGGATTTTAAAAGGGGTTAGAAAGAGCAAAATGAAACTACGGTGCTCTGAGGTCAAACGTAATGAAGTAAAAAGCGAAGTGCTTCCCAAAATCATTCGAGTGGCAACAATAACAGTGTAAAAGTGTTACGTATGAACGCAATATCACTTAGAATCCCTTTTCCCCTTTTTACCACATTTTGAATACATTAGGTATCTTGTAGTGTCGTCAGTGATACCAAAAATAAGATATTATTTTAATAATATAACGCTTTTTTTCTAAAGAACTTCGAAAGATAGAATCATTGTTGTTGTTATTTGTTGGAGGGCTGTGTGTGACACAAACGGTAGTAGAAGACTTGAAAAAAAAACCTGAAGGCCTGTTTAATTAAAAATGACTCTGAATTCATGAACATTTGAACCAACCCTTATATTTTTAACAGAGTATGTAGTGGAGAGCTGGAAATTGGTCGTGACAGTGCTGATAAACATTCTTGTACGGATGACATAAAAAGCCATGCCATAAATGATAAAAATTCTGGCATATTATTCCAGCTTTTATAATATATCTTTTTTTTTTCTAAAGGCCAGATGCTTCTGCTGTCTATTTATAACATTTGACGCAGGTTCCACGATTGGTTTGCATTTCATTTAGATAAGGTGTATCAGGCTATGCAACAGAAAGAGATTGGAGATGACACTACCTGTCTGTGGTTCAAACCAGATGGAATGCATAATTTATTTGCAAAATTATTATTATTGTTATTTCTTGTCAATAAAATTGATTGGGGGTGGGTGCTGATGAGTCGGGAGGAAAAAACATTTTAGCATGTTAATGTAGACTGAACCTAAAAAAGATGCCTTTTAAAAAAATGATTGAGATGTAGGATGCAATTTAGTTTGTGCCTTTACAAGTAAGCAGACCCATGGTTGATATGGAATGGGTATGTTTCATTTAATATAGAATTGTGTTGTAAATGCCAGTCCAAAAATCACAGCATGTTTTGTTGATATATTATTTCATACAATGAAATGAGTACTGTGAAGGAGAGACAAGCATTTAGAGACACAGAATTCATTGAAGTGAGTGGATTAGCTATGAGAGTAGACTCTCATCAAGGTACTGGGTATATTTATTTCCATATGTCAGCCAAAATAATTCTGACAATAAACTATTTTTTAACATCTTAACATGACTAAAAAACAAACTTCCCTCTTTCAAACTTTATCAAAGTTTTAGTTTATTCTATTATTTGGTATGCAGCACCTTCATTTAAATTTAAGGTCATGACTTAATTTAAAGGGCAATTTCTTAGTGTATTAACTGTACACTTTTATAAGGGAACTAACTTACTCACAGACAAGACCGCTCTGAAGAGTTTCAAGGTTCTAAAGTCCTGTGAGGTGATCTATGAGTTTTATAAAATAATAATAAAACAGGATAACAGGAAATGTAATTATTCATAGTGCTTGCATAAAATAAATCATACATAAATAATGTGCAGGTGGTTTAGATCCTCTAAAACAAATAAGCACTGCAGAAAATGAGGAGGACGCTTGGGAGCTGATCGTGTCTGTCTGTCACATTGTACACAGTGAACACAACAACTCTCTCTGTGATTATGGTACTGTGTGATTATTGCACGATTAGGCCCCTCGCTCGCTGCACCAGCATCCCCACATTGAGGCTTGTTGTTCATAACAGGATTAGGGTCATATTAGGTAAGGAGATACGGCTCTGAACCTGCAGCTCCACCCATCACCTCTTTTTAACAGGCAGCTGGTGTTGCCAAGGTACTGAACCCTAAATGGTCCTTGCTGTCCACTTCTGACCTGTAGGGAGCGAACCAACCCCAATCAGCCGGCAAGACCTCAAATGTCAATGCACCAGCGCCTGAATAATGACTCAGCAGTGCCTTTACCATGTGAGCCACTGTACTGTAGACCTCTGGCTTTGATATTATCTGTCTGTTATCCAGGTCCAGTTTGCATATGTGTTGCACTGTAATGGACTTTGCAAAGTAGTGCAGGTCAAGGTTTAACATTTTAACTGAAGCGCTTGGTTCTGAAAGGGTATAACAGTAGCATAATTAATGTTAAGAAGCAGTAATTTGCCTTAATTAAAGCAATGTAATACAGTATCTGCTTTACCCTTAGCAGAGTACTCTCTCACTACACTAGGCTATAGAGTACTTTTCTATTACTTGTAATATTAGAGAACTCAAATAAGCGGTGTACCAGGGATAGAAATAAGACTCCTATTATGTAGCAGTTTGGTCCATTCCTGGTTTTACTGTGAGTTTAATAAGACACACCTGAGCTTGTTACCAATGCACACTGTGGCTAATCAAGCTCATAGTAAAACCTGGAGAGAGTGAAAGTGCTATGCAATAGGAGTCTTATTTCCATCCCTAGTGTACTAAGGGCAGCTTAAGGTAAGAACGTTACTTCACAGGTCAGTGCTCTGTTGGTATTGTACCGATTTAAATAATAACATGCTACAGTTTCCTAGGCATTGTTTTCATCAATTTACTACACGTGTGATGTCAGTTTGATAAGAGCTCTTCCCCATCCCTGCCCAAGTCATGGTCCTGCAGTGGAAACCATACCAGGCTCTTCAGATGCAGTGCCAGGCCAGCCTGGCTCGGTGCCAGCTTGGGTGTGCAGTGGGAACAAGGCTTAATTGTGTCACACATACGATAGCTCCCCGGATGATATAAAACCTGTGCTAGTACAGTATGTATTGTTGCCTGTTTTGCCCCACTCACCTTGGTTACTATTTATTTGGTAGGTGTGAATAGATAACTGCCCGCTCTATAGGTATATTGAAATTACAATGAACAAGCCATCTCCTGGGACAGGGGCATTAAATCGCCTGTTTAATCTATCTAGTTATCCAAATATCATGGTTTCAAGCAGGTAAAGATTATTAGCCACACACCAAGTGCAGTGTTATTCATTTCGTTACATTGCAGTATTTGTTGTTCGTTTTACACACAAAAAATTGGTTACTGGAAATTGACTGCCAAGTGTCAAAAACTCAATTTAAAATACCAACTAAAATAACTTTTTAATAAAAAAAAAAATCTGTTTAAATTATTATTATTTTTTTAAATATGAAGGTATGACGGACAAAACCTTTCTTCTGTGGACATTTAGAAGCTGGTTTCTGCAAAAGCTTTTGACTCAGAACTTTTGGGAAAATCTGTATATGCCTTCATAATTGTGGTTGAACAAAAGCCGCACAATACCAGATTGTTATAACAAAGCATCCCCCACAAGCTCCACTGTCAATAGGCACAATAGCACAATATTAGTAATAATATTTGCGAGCGCACGTTAGTGTAATGTGCTGTGTTAGGCAAACACCCTTTTAGTTAATACAATAAAAATAGGCAGGAAAGAGTCACACATTACACACAGTTTAGGGAAGCCTGATCTGATGCTGTTATGCTGCTAAAATCCCCTTAACCAAAGATATCCTGATTCCCTTGAGATCCAGATGAATTGCTCCTACCACCCCCGGTGTCCTCTCTGCTTATAACATTGTGTGATGCAGTTAAATTCAAAGAGAAGTTAACTGACAGACCATTAAGTACCTGTAAAGCCAATTATTTATGCTGCCAGAATAATTACGCCCCCCAAATAAAAAATAAAATAAAACACAACACGTCAACAGCCAATAATCATTATGAGTCACAGTACATTAGTTTGTAATTTAAGGGTCTGTGGCTTTTAGATTCTCTGGTGCATCTAATATTTTTTCATGTGGTATACATCGTTGCCGGGTTTCTTGTCTTTCATGAAAGGAAAGATCGCTTGGATGAGTAAACCGTGTACACTTGCTCTACCGAGTAGCACTCTGCTCTGTATTCATTGCTATTAATAAGGGGATTAGTAAGTCATCCTTGAGGGGAAAACCCCAGCAGCATTACTATAGAGCTAATGTATTTCCATCAGTCTCTGTTTAGATCATTTAAATGGATCCAGTTGCGTTAAATGTGTCTAACCATGTATTCCAAAAAGGTGCCATGGGAGAAATGTACACAGTATAGCGTCATTGCCAGTCACTGGCTTCAATTTGTCTCCATTGCTGGGTGCCGATTAGGTGTCATGCTTGTGTCACTACATCCACGCAACCTTATCAAGCAAATGGCCAGCTTTGTAGATTGGTTCACCTGCATTTCAACCTCGGAAACTGATTTCCTCTCCTCCCCCTGAAACATCTATTTGATTTATTCTGGTTTTTCTGGTTTTACGGCCTCTTTTGTAAGGGCTTTCTTCTTCTCTAAAGTCCTGTAAATGACATGCATATATTTGTATCGCTGTTAAGGACAGTCCACCTCTCTGTGTTGAATCTGTACTTACTGTACTCTCCACCTACAGGGCTTGCCTTTCCATTCAGTTCAATGGGTTGAGATGCTAGTTCATTACAGGTTGTAAGAAGACATTCACGAGGATTTCTCATTATAAAACATTTGTCTGGTTTTAAAAGTAACTTTCTTTTTAGTGCTGTGCCATTGAGGATCTTATGATGAAGCGTCTCCAGTGATTCGTGTTACTGATGTGATGTGCCATCAGAAATGCCTTTGCTCAAGCTAGTAAGCAGTATACCACAGGATTTTAGAGAAATTTAGCACAAGGAGCATGCTGGCCAAGTGTAAAAAGGAACTTCCTATTTATTGGACCATCTGTGTAAAGTTTTCATATACTTGAATAGCCTCAACAGAGCTGTCAGTATCACGTCTAAACTCTGTACAGATATATAATAAAGAAGAAAAGTCATTGATAAACTGAAAACTCACTATTTTAATAATTAGCTACAACACGACTCAAAGCCAGGTAATACTCTGGGCAAGCTCAGCCCTGCTCAAAGCCAGGTAAAGGCAGATTTAGAGAAAAGAGATACTAACTCAATACAGGAGCAACAATTAAATTAAAATTACATTTAAGACAACCGTGATATATCATACCCACACCAAGCGGCCCCCTTTAACAAATTCTAGTTCCAGTATCAGTGTGTACTCGTGCGTCACAGTCAGCAGGACCGCTGTGCAGTATCTATCAGTGTGTACTCGTGCGTCACAGTCAGCAGGGCCGCTGTGCAGTATCTATCAGTGTGTACTCATGCGTCACAGTCAGCAGGGCCGCTGTGCAGTATCTATCAGTGTGTACTCGTGCGTCACAGTCAGCAGGGCCGCTGTGCAGTATCTATCAGTGTGTACTCGTGCGTCACAGTCAGCAGGGCCGCTGTGCAGTATCTATCAGTGTGTATTCGTGCGTCACAGTCAGCAGGACCGCCGTGCAGTATCTATCAGTGTGTATTCGTGCGTCACAGTCAGCAGGACCGCCGTGCAGTATCTATCAGTGTGTACTCGTGCGTCACAGTCAGCAGGGCCGCTGTGCAGTATCTATCAGTGTGTACTCGTGCGTCACAGTCAGCAGGGCCGCTGTGCAGTATCTATCAGTGTGTACTCGTGCGTCACAGTCAGCAGGACCGCTGTGCAGTATCTATCAGTGTGCATTCCTGCGTCACAGTCAGCAGGACCGGCGTGCAGTATCTATCAGGGTGTACTCGTGCGTCACAGTCAGATGGGCTGCTGTGCAGTATTTGTTCCAGCTTCTCTTGTGCTGCCATTGCTGACTATGTTGCAATCTGAAAGGTACGTTGGTATTGTAGAGTTATCATATTGGCATTTGCCAACTTTTCTGCAAGGGTTCAGCAAAAACAAATGAGTGACATGTTAAAGCACTAAGAAATTCTGGGGATAGACTCTCTAGAAATGTCTTCCCTGCTGGAACAGTATCAATAATTAACAAACACACTCCATTAAATGTAAGATGTTGGTATGCAATCATCATCCACTAGTACGGGTGCAGTGACTGCCACCACTCAAGTACTTTTTCTTTAAATGAAAATAACCATTAAAATAGAAGAGATATACAGACCGTTTAATCATGCCTGCATTTTTGTATGTGAAATTATTATTATTATTATTATTATTATTATTATTATTATTATTATTATTATTATTATTATTATTATTTATTTTTTTGCTTTTGTAATTTTTATGATAAACAAGACGCATTCATTATGAGCTAAATTTGTGTGGGGTCAAACAGGCCCACTGGTGGTGATTCAGCGCATTGTTGAAGTAATTTAAACTAATGGCATGCTTTGCTTTGCAGTAATGTTTGGATGGGGTGCGTAATGGATTTCCAGTACACTCAATGGCCACAGAACATAAGCTCACCAGCTAATGGGCTGTAACCTATGAAAAATATGATTACCACTTAAAAAAAAGTGCATCAAATTATAAACAAGAAGCGGATTCGGCATCCTATTCACAAAAACCTCAAGGACTGTTTCAAGAACTGTTTTAAAGCACATTTGAATTAATGAAATCTTTTTTCCAACTTCGAAAGTCAAACACAAGCACATACTTCCAGCATTTAAGTATGTTAATGTGTCAGAAAGCTCAGCGTAAATAAGCACTACTTCATTTGCACATGCTAACAGCTCATTATTACTGTGATAACATATTGCAACAAACCAACCGAGCGAGGCTAGAAAGGGTAACGGAATCCATTCATTAACAAAAGGGTTTGACAATGTCAAACACCAATCTGTCAAACACATTACAATTGGAAGAGACAGCAACGTTTTTCCTGAGAATGTTGCCCATAGTGTAGTTTTGTCTTTATTTGGGACCTGTTTGGGCCTGTGTTTCACAGCAATAGTTTTGTGTTCTGTACTGTACGTACACCATTTTAAAAGGAGGGATTTGTTGTTGTTTTACTGAAGGGCAGGGTACTGAGTACAAAAGGCTTGTTCGGGGCTGCATACAGCATTGCACAGGAAAGCGCTCGCTGTGTTTCTGTTGCTTTACATTAATAATGCACCCGGATTCAACTTGGTTTCTAATTTCTAGATGTTAAATGTTTAATGAATATTTTTGTCTAGGTCTATTTCATGTTGCTATGCCAGCACGCCTCACTTGTGTGGTGCAGCGCACATTGTGTAATACCTGAATGCACTGGACTCCATCACTGTGACCAGCTCATTACGAAGCTCATTTGACTCAAACCCTTTGTTCTTCAGAATTGAGCGAGTCCTCTGTGTTGGTTTTTTTCTACAACCCTTTAATAGTAGCTTCTGTGCTTCGTCATGTTGAATAAAGATATTGACATTATCAAAAGCTTTTTAAGTCTGACCTACAATGTATATATTTTTATGTAATATATTTATCTCTGAATGTATTGATAATGATAAGCACACAAATGATGTATTTTCAATTTCTTTAATTAAAAAAAAAAAAGATTAATACAGCTCTTTTAATTTGGACCCTCTCGCCATTTTTTACAATTCTAAATGCTTAATCAAAGTGTAAAATTAAATGCACTCAATTTATAAACAGTGTACTCTTAAAAACACAAATACAGTAGTCTTAACCAGACACGTCACACCAAAAAAAGGCACTGGTAGTTTAGAGTTTAAAAACAACTACATTTATTTTTGTTTTGTACAGAAAACTACAATTGATTTCCATGACTACGCCGTATCCTAAAACGGTATATATTTCAGAGTTTCTCTGCTGAGTGGAGCCAGTCCTGCCCTCTTTCCATACGTGTTGGAGCCCACGTTAGTCGGCGTGTAGACTGCACCGATGCTGTTGCTGGATCGGACGAGGAAGTCCGCTAAGCGTTGTGTCACGCAGGTAGCTGTGTTGCACCTCCTCTTTTCCATATGACCTCTGAAAATGAAAAACAAAACTTTTTTTTTAAAAAAACAAGCCATTTTTAATGTTCTCATTTAAAAAAAAATAATAATCCAATGCAGAAATACCATTTCAGTCCATGTCCAAAGTCAAAAATTGGTTTCTATTCAGTCCAAAAATATTAGTAAATGCTTGAATTCTCGGGCCACACTGATGAAGGCACTCACGGAACAACAGTTTCCTATGAATTCAAGATTATATTCTTCATTGAGTGGTTTGAGATGAAGGGAGAATAATTATAAAGCTAGACCTAGTCTTAATGCATATAGTCTATGTAAACATCAGAGGGTGTTGCAGATTGAATGTTGAGACAGGTTGGAAAAGTGTCACTTGTATTTCTTTGTGCTTGGTTTGACCAGTCTTCCATGCTTATTTCAAACATTTTTGTAGGAAAAAGGCACTGACAAAAAAAAAGGTTGTACATTCAATACTGTATGTAACTCCACACTCATGAACAACATTCCCCTGTACCTTAATTGTGTTCAAATGTTCATCATGGGATGTAATGTCAGATGAAAGTTCTCACACTGGGATGTCTTTTTATTGAATCCAGATCTTTTAAAAGGAAAAGCCTCTTGTGATTGACAGGACTGTACAGTGTAGAGCTCAGATGAGGTCTAAACATGCAGCTTTATTGACTGTACAGTGTAGAGCTTGGATGAGGTCTAAACATGCAGCTTTATTGACTGTGCAGTGTAGAGCTCAGATGAGGTCTAAACATGCAGCTTTATTGACTGTACAGTGTAGAGCTCGGATGAGGTCTAAACATGCAGCTTTATTGACTGTACAGTGTAGAGCTCGGATGAGGTCTAAACATGCAGCTTTATGGACTGTACAGTGTAGAGCTCAGATGAGGTCTAAACATGCAGCTTTATGGACTGTACAGTGTAGAGCTCAGATGAGGTCTAAACATGCAGCTTTATTGACTGTACAGTGTAGAGCTCAGATGAGGTCTAAACATGCAGCTTTATTGACTGTACAGTGTAGAGCTCGGATGAGGTCTAAACATGCAGCTTTATTGACTGTACAGTGTAGAGCTCAGATGAGTTCTAAACATGCAGCTTTATTGACTGTACAGTGTAGAGCTCAGATGAGTTCTAAACATGCAGCTTTATTGACTGTACAGTGTAGAGCTTGGATGAGGTCTAAACATGCAGCTTTATGGACTGTACAGTGTAGTGCCTGGATGAGGTCTAAACATGCAGCTTTATTGACTGTACAGTGTAGAGCTTGGATGAGGTCTAAACATGCAGCTATATTGATTGCTTTCATGTAAATACACATACTGCAACATTTGAGTAAATGCTTTATATCAACTGGGAGACATTACCTGTAATTCTTAATGTTATTAAGACATTACCAGTTCGTTTTGTATTATTTATTACTACCCCAACTCGATTCATTAGTAACAGTTATAAATGAGATAATGACACGCGACTCTGTACTTAGATGGCTCTGCAACAGAGAACTCTGTCATTACTTTGGTAACTGTCGCCTGGTTGATATAAAATGCAGCTATGCTCATTGCAAAATACTTTGTTAAAAACCTGATCCTATACACATTTCATGCTTTAGTTTGTGTTACATTACAAGCAGACAAGCTTAATCCATGACTCTGAATAATGGAAACAATTCAAGAGAACATTTGAAAAGATCCAGCTGATTCAAAATGAAATTCTATCTTTTTTTTCATATTTCCTTTGTAATCAATTACAGTAAAGTCTGGTTCCTTAATACGCAGTTCTATATACAAATATAATATTGCAAACAGAAACATGTAGCTGGTCATGATCAACCATGCATTTTTATCTGAGGAGGACATCATAGTTCAGTTTCTAAGACTAGCATGCTTCTATTGTAAATTCCTGATGCTAATACACTTCTATTGCCAATATCTAACAATGACTCACAACTATTATACATGTCTGATGCTAACACACAACTATTATACATGTGTGATGCGACACACACTATTATACATGTGTGATGCGACACACAACTATTATACATGTGTGATGCGACACACAACTATTATACATGTCTGATGCTGACACACAACTATTATACATGTGTGATGCGACACACAACTATTATACATGTGTGATGCGACACACAACTATTATACATGTGATGCTGACACACAACTATTATACATGTCTGATGCTGACACACAACTATTATACATGTGTGATGCTGACACACAACTATTATACATGTGATGCGACACACAACTATTATACATGTCTGATGCTGACACACAACTATTATACATGTCTGATGCTGACACACAACTATTATACATGTGTGATGCTGACACACAACTATTATACATGTGATGCGACACACAACTATTATACATGTGTGATGCTGACACACAACTATTATACATGTGATGCGACACACAACTATTATACATGTCTGATGCTGACACACAACTATTATACATGTCTGATGCTGACACACAACTATTATACATGTGTGATGCTGACACACAACTATTATACATGTGATGCGACACACAACTATTATACATGTGTGATGCTGACACACAACAATTATACATGTCTGATGCTGACACACAACTATTATACATGTCTGATGCTGACACACAACTATTATGCATGTCTGATGCTGACACACAACTATTATACATGTGTGATGCGACACACAACTATTATACATGTGATGCTGACACACAACTATTATACATGTGTGATGCTGACACACAACTATTATACATGTCTGATGCTTACACACAACTATTATACATATCTGATGCTTACACATACATGTGTGATGCGATACACTTGCTTTATTAGTCGGCATCAACATCCCATGCAGTGCACTGTAGATAGCAAGATGCGCTCATCTGCGGCGCTGATGCTGCACAGACGCGTTGCAAAGTAATTGAGAAATAGCAAAGCAACCCCGGTACCTCTTTGCCTTGACGGCCTCCTGCTCTGGCGCTGTAGCGGTGAGACTGATGAAGGAGTTTTTTACGAAGCCAGGCAGCAGCCAGCTCTCTCTGCCTGGTCGAACATCAGACTGCTCCCTTGAATCAGGCAGGGGACAAACAAACAAATGCTGCCAATAAAATACTGCCTTAATGGTTTCCAAAGAGAAAAAGAAATCACAGTCACTTCATATTGCAATACTAAGGGAATATATATGTATATATATATAATTAGTTGTCTTATTTTGTGACAAAGTTCCAAACTCAAAAATGACAAATAAAAGATACATGTATCCACATTAGAGGAAAGAAAAGTGATTGAAGTGCAATCTGAAGAAAATAAGAAGTTATGAGATTGGAAGGTACATCTATTGAAACCGAAGTATATGTATTTAAGACTAGTGCAATATGATAGTTTTGTTACTGAATGCAGTGTGTTACTGACCTGTTTGCCATGGTGGTGCTGAGACAGTTTAGAGTCATAGACAGCACAATGAGAACAGTAGACAGCCTCAAGTAACACATTGTACACTTCTGAAAACCAGAGCAATCATCACAGTATCATTAATTGTCCTGACAATGAGAGAAATTACAAAACCTATGCAAAACTTCATGCATTTAAAGCAGAAAACCAGCCTACAATAATATAAGCATCTTTTCAATAAGATTGAAAAAAGACTATCAATGCCCCATAATTAAACTTAAAATTATACTGTGCCTGTAGGGTTATGTACCGGTAGAAGGAATCTGTGCTATTTAGAATTCTACAGCAGGTAGGCACACAAATAAAGGCATTCACTTACTATTAGTATCTTGGAATCAGGGTTAAGTAAAGGAACAGATCCAGCCTAGTTCTGCAGCAGGGTCTGGTGTGTGCAGGACCTAGGCTTCAGTTTCTCTGAGCTCCAAGAGATTGCAGGAGTTATATATGCTTCACACCTTACCCACCTGTGACATCACCCAATCCAAATATAGCCTGTGATTTAGATGTACATAGAGAGAGGGAGCTACGAGAAGCTGGAGACACATAACGATCAGAGCATCATCACTGCATCATCATCATCATCATCATCATCATCATCATCATCATCATCATCATCATCATCAACAGCAGCAGCAGCAGCAGCAGCAGCAGCAGCAGCAGTAGCAGCAGCAGCAGCAGCAGCAGCAGCAGCAGCAGCAGCAGCAGCAGCAGTAGCACATATTAATACATAACCCAGTACAAGCCCACACACCAGTCACTGACCCGGCAACAGCACTCGATACCCAAGATCACACCTCACAAACTTGGAGAAACTGAATGCAGCAATCTGCTGGTTAAACAAGGAAAATAACAGTGAAATGTGTGAATCATTTGGTTTTTCCACTTGGATCATTTTTCAAACTGTACGGTTAGGTATTCCACTTGCTTAATCTAATCGGTTTACTATTACTGCATGTTTAAAAAAAATATATATATATATATACACTACCGTTCAAAAGTTTGGGGTCACTTAGAAATTTCTTTGTTTTCGAAAGAAAAGAAAATTTTTTGTCCATTAAAATAACATCAAATTGATCAGAAATACATTGTTAATGTTGTAAATGACTATTGTAGCTGGAAACGGTTGATTTGTAATGGAATATCTACATAGGCGTACAGAGGCCCATTATCAGCAACCATCAGTGCTGTGTTCCAATGGCACTTTGTGTTTGCTAATCCAAGTTTATCATTTTAAAAGGCTAATTGATCATTAGAAAACCCTTTTGCAATTATGTTAGCACAGCTGAAAACTGTTGTGCTGATTAAAGAAGCAATAAAACTGGCCTTCTTTAGACTAGTTGAGTATCTGGAGCATCAGCAATTGTGGGTTTGATTACAGGCTCAAAATGGCCAGAAACAAAGAACTTTCTTCTGAAACTCGTCAGTCTATTCTTGTTCTGAGAAATGAAGGCTATTCCATGCGAGAAATTGCCAAGAAACTGAAGATCTCGTACAACGCTGTGTACTACTCCTTCACAGAACAGCGCAAACTGGCTCTAACCAGAATAGAAAGAGGAGTGGGAGGCCCCGTGCACAACTGAGCAAGAGGACAAATACATTAGAGTGTCTAGTTTGAGAAACAGACGCCTCACAGGTCCTCAACTGGCAGCTTCATTAAATAGTACCCGCAAAACACCAGTCTCAACGTCAACAGTGAAGAGGCGACTCCGGGATGCTGGCCTTCTAGGCAGAGTTGCAAAGAAAAAGCCATATCTCAGACTGGCCAATAAAAAGAAAAGATTAAGATGGGCAAAAGAACACAGACACTGGACAGAGGAAGATTGGTAAAAAGTGTTATGGACAGACGAATCTAAGTTTGAGGTGTTCGGATCACAAAGAAGAACATTCGTGAGACGTAGACCAAATGAAAAGATGCTGGAGGAGTGCTTGACGCCATCTGTCAAGCATGGTGGAGGCAATGTGATGGTCTGGGGGTGCTTTGGTGGTGGTAAAGTGGGAGATTTGTACAGGGTAAAAGGGATCTTGAAGAAGGAAGGCTATCACTCCATTTTGCAACGCCATGCCATACCCTGTGGACGGCGCTTGATTGGAGCCAATTTCCTCCTACAGCAGGACAATGACCCAAAGCACAGCTCCAAACTATGCAAGAACTATTTAGGGAAGAAGCAGTCAGCTGGTATTCTGTGTATAATGGAGTGGCCAGCACAGTCACCGGATCTCAACCCTATTGAGCTGTTGTGGGAGCAGCTTGACCGTATGGTACATAAGAAGTGCCCATCAAGCCAATCCAACTTGTGGGAGGTGCTTCAGGAAACATGGGGTGAAATCTTTTCAGATTACCTCAACAAATTGACAACTAGAATGCCAAAGGTCTGCAAGGCTGTAATTGCTGCAAATGGAGGATTCTTTGACGAAAGTAAAGTTTGAAGGACACAATTATTATTTCAATTAAAAATCATTATTTCTAACCTTGTCAATGACTATATTTCCTATTCATGTTGCTATATTTCCTATTCAGACTCATTTCATGTATGTTTTCATGGAAAACAAAGAAATTTCTAAGTGACCCCAAACTTTTAAACGGTAGTGTGTATATATATATATATATATATATATATATATATATATATATATATATATATATATATATATATATATATTATTTATAGTAGACTGTTGAGATTAAAACAAGTCCTCAAAAAATACCAGATCAAAAAATACAAACACCCCTTACACATCATTAAAAGGGTAGCTGTGTATTGTTATTGCCACTATTCTGTGAGATTGTTGCACATTGATGCTTTTAAGCACTCATCTAATTGATTGTACAGTATCAAAGTGATGTGGAATCTCTTTAGAAAATGAAATACCTAGCTCATGCAATTATAAACAAAGTAAAACAACAACAGCATTTTTAAAGGAACATTATATTGAGTACATCTGTAAATGCAGCTTGAATAATTACTTTATTTACTTACATAACAGGGCACAAAACAATATTATTTTAGACAGGAATGCAAATATAAAAGCAGACTTATACTTTTAAAAATGCAAAAGGTGTGTACATTTAATCAAAATCTACTTGCAGTAAGAGACAGGTCTCCTGGCTTCTGTAAAAGATATAAAGATCAAACGGTGTGAATTTTACCAGTTAAACACAGCACTCCTGGCTTATTTTTAACTTTCTTATTATTATTTCTAATTTTAAATGTATGGACATTTGGCTTTGCCTTTAACTCTTTGAGGTTAAAGGGACCTATGTGTCCCACAAATGAGGGGCATGAAACAGGATTTATAATGTACTGACAGGTTGTATCTGGTCATCCAAATCAGTCAGTCTCCTCGTAATACTTGAGTCACACTCAATTGTATTTTGAGAAGAAACTGTTTGAACAGCCGCGCAATTCCTTGTGTACCTGAAGGGGTTAAGGAACTGAATGTACACAGTTCAATTCAGCTGTGAAGGGCTGTTCCGCAGTAGCATTTCAATTCAGCGATGAAGGGCTGTTCCACAGTAGCATTTCAATTCAGCGGTGAAGGGCTGTTCCACAGTAGCATTTCAATTCAGCAGTGAAGGGCTGTTCCACAGTAGCATTTCAATTCAGCAGTGAAGGGCTGTTCCACAGTAGCATTTCAATTCAGCAGTGAAGGGCTGTTCCACAGTAGCATTTCAATTCAGCGGTGAAGGGCTGTTCCACAGTAGCATTTCAATTCAGCGGTGAAGGGCTGTTCCACAGTAGCATTTCAATTCAGCGGTGAAGGGCTGTTCCACAGTAGCATTTCAATTCAGCGGTGAAGGGCTGTTCCACAGTAGCATTTCAATTCAGCGGTGAAGGGCTGTTCCACAGTAGCATTTCAATTCAGCGGTGAAGGGCTGTTCCACAGTAGCATTTCAATTCAGCGGTGAAGGGCTGTTCCACAGTAGCATTTCAATTCAGCGGTGAAGGGCTGTTCCACAGTAGCATTTCAATTCAGCGGTGAAGGGCTGTTCCACAGTAGCATTTCAATTCAGCGGTGAAGGGCTGTTCCACAGTAGCATTTCAATTCAGCGGTGAAGGGCTGTTCCACAGTAGCATTTCAATTCAGCGGTGAAGGGCTGTTCCACAGTAGCATTTCAATTCAGCGGTGAAGGGCTGTTCCACAGTAGCATTTCAATTCAGCGGTGAAGGGCTGTTCCACAGTAGCATTTCAATTCAGCGGTGAAGGGCTGTTCCACAGTAGCATTTCAATTCAGCGGTGAAGGGCTGTTCCACAGTAGCATTTCAATTCAGCGGTGAAGGGCTGTTCCACAGTAGCATTTCAATTCAGCGGTGAAGGGCTGTTCCACAGTAGCATTTCAATTCAGCGGTGAAGGGCTGTTCCACAGTAGCATTTCAATTCAGCGGTGAAGGGCTGTTCCACAGTAGCATTTCAATTCAGCGGTGAAGGGCTGTTCCGGTCTGTGATCGGTGATGTAGAAACAATAGGCATTCATGTGTGAAAATGTTCGACCACTTTGTGCTTTAATTAGGCATCTTAAACAACTTCTACAAAGTCTCCTGCATTTTATCGTTTGTGGCTCTGTGTTCCTTTTCTCGTGACTATTTTAAATAAATTCCATGTGTGACCTAATAAAGTAATCAATTACATTAGACAATCACTAACTTGCCTATTTTGACAATTTTATAGCACAACAAATCAAAACGACAGAAGCAATGGTGTGTTCTAATAAATTTGCACACAACTGTATATAACACTACAGATAACAACACCTACAGTAACTCCCCCCCACCCCAATCTTGTGAAAGCCTTATATAGAGCATACTGTATGCATGTTCGTGGGGACAGCAGTTCCACAAAAAGTCAACTAACCGATGAGTCTCCGAAAGGGGTGAGTGGGTCGTTTACAGCTGTCCTCATAAGTGAAATAAACACAGCACTCCAGTAACGATGGTGAAGTATTCTGCTTATGTAACAAGCACAATGTAGGTATGCTGTATTTAAGCCTCCCTTAAAGAGCCGTACCAGCTGGACTTGGAGAGAAGACATGTTGAAGAGCCCTTTTTAGGCCACAGGGGTTTTTTAAACTAGCCATAAGGATGTGATGACTGAAACAGGATATGAAGTTACAAGAAGAAGAAGAAGAAGAAGAAGAAGAAGAAGAAGAAGAAGAAGACTGTCATATTCCATACCCACACCTGGCGTATAATGTCTCATGTTGCGGGTATATTTACCAGTTATTGAGGATGTTCAGCCTCAATACCACAACAGAATTGCTCTTTTAGCATAATGAGTAACACACTCACTTAGCAACCACAGGGCCACCCTCACCTCCCCTGGTTGGAATACGTGCTCCCTAATAATGAAAGCAGCCATGTCTCAAGCTGACAGTCAGTCCACGATGTTTCATTAGCAAGGCTCTCACTTTCTGGTATTGGTGCCTTTATAGCGTGGGGTTCTGGGAAAACCCCCTGAATGTTAAACCGTTGCATTTTAAAAATAACACTTTGAATCCCTTCCAGGTCATGCCCTTGTCATACAGAAGGGCACTATGAATGAGTGCATTTAAAGAAAGAAAGAAAGAAAGAAAGAAAGAAAGAAAGAAAGAAAGAAAGAAAGAAAGAAAATGCCCGGCCACAAAAATGTGACTGCATGTCACTCGGCATCGTCTGGCTAAACAGATTTCTCGGAATGGATCTTCTCTGATTTCTGAACACACACAGAGGCTATTGTTGTATTAATTAATCAAAGTAATTATCAGAATGCCGTCTGGGTTATTGTTAAACAATACGCAGGATGTGTTACTGCAGTGATCGTGTGGGAGGCCCAGCATGGGGGGCTAGTGCTCAGCTCACTGATACTTAATCCACTCACTGATTGTTAATGTTTATGCGTTGTGCTTCAGATAATCATAACATATAATTAAACAAACAAACAGCAGAGGAACAAAATGCACCTGTTGCAGCATTGAATGGTATCAAATGCTTTTTTTTTTCTCACAAGTACTCTTCATGTGCGTAAATCATATAACCACAACACAATCCAAACACAAAAGCTGTCATTTCATTAGTCTGGCACTGTTGTTCGTCAGATGCATCAATCATTTTGCCAGTACAGATGGTACAGATGGTTCACAATCCTTTCACCCCTAGGGACCCGGGTTCGAAAGGAATTTGAATTTTTCTTATAAAGGTAAATATGGTTTGATATTAATGAAGGTAGTCTGTTATATCCTGTTGTTGGCTTCCTCAATGGTCTAGAACAGTTTTATGAGTGTCACACTTTATGCTAGTCATACAAACAGACATGCGCAGCAGCCAGTCTATAATCTGTGTGAATATGTCCTGCTGGCGTAAGCTTGAAGTGGCATCTGTATGGAAGTAGCAGCTCTCTTTCAACTGGATTTAAACACAACAAATGACACAACATGTTGGGAAAGGTACTGAAAACAACAATAAGAAAAGTGAAACCATATAGCAGCATGTTGTGAATTTCCTTAATTTCAAATCACTGCACATTTTCATTAATAAATTAAGACTCTTTCAGCCCACACTGCTACTGAGGGAATTCACTTAAACATTTCCTTAACAATAAATGAAACATTCACACCTAAGTTAACAAGCCAGCAAGGTCTTTTTTTCCCTACTTTGATGCAATATTTTACTGTGCTCTCTAGCAATTCAGTCGTATTCAACATAATGTGAAACTCTGTACTGAGAATATGGGGATGCTGAGTTAATTCCCAATGTGTGTGCTGTCGTGCAGTGTATCCTGCTTTAATGGATATTTGTGTTGCGTTCCTCCCTGATGTGGTAGAGTAGGTGTGAGCTCCCGCTGGGGACAATGGAAGTTGTCTCCTACGCACACACACCCTGTTGAACCTCTGTGGGCTGAATGACCCAGTTCAGCTACATCATTGAGGGATGCACAGTGGCACACCTGTTTAAAGTCCTGCCAAGTGGAGGGCAGGGTGAGGCTAGCGATCGAGAGATTGGGATTCAAATCGGTTCCAGATGAGTTGCCGTTCTTGGCTGGGGACCTAAAAGGTAGCACCGCTTTGGCCTTTTCCCTCATGCAAGGTTAGAACGGACAAGAATCAGATCCTGAAAGGAGGCAACAAAGACATGGTGGGCTGTATTCACAAAGCATTTACCAACATGCTCAGTTTGCACCATTTGTTAAAGGAAAAGCTAATGTCACAAAACTAGTAAGACACAGCTAAGGTGCACGTTGGAGCAATTTGTTTATTTTGAGCTTTGTAACAACTTTTCCCTTTTTAGCTCGGAGGAGCATTGTGACTATGGACCTGCATATTTCATGACGGTTCCACAGAGAAACACAGGTTTAGGATTCTGTGACAGCAGACAGAGATGGGTACATCTTACTGGTCCACTAACAACACCAGCACCAATGAAATGAGGAAAAACATTTCGAACATTCATGAAACATTTATTTTGCTTGTAACTTTACAGGTGCAAAACATTAAGCAGTTCATTTTTTCCACTGACATCTTTATTGAGGAAAATCATTTGCTATATATAAACAAGGGTGACTACATTAACGTGTAGGAGTGCAGCGCCCGACGCAAGCAGGGGAAACCTCAGTGTTGCATCTCGCCTGAAGGGAAAAGTGGACTGCTTATTATTGATTGCTGTCAGTTTAAACACCGCTCCTTTGAAGGGCTGCGTCCCCAGCATTAAAACTTCAACTAATCTTTCATTTTTCACACTGCATGACAGCGGCAAGTGTAACTCACAGCAAAAGCAATTTGAAGGTGATGGTTTATAAGGTGGCAGAAAAAAAACAACAATATTTGATTTGTCTTTCAACACATCTAAATAGCAATAAAGAAATAAAGCAATTCATATGATATTGGGACAGGAAAAAGCTCTTCACATTACATTATGGAAATAGTGCATGTTTTGTTGGTAGCACTTTACATTGTGTCTGTACTTACTGTGTATTTACATAGTAGTCGGGCAGCAGTGTGGAGTAGTGGTTAGGGCTCTGGACTCTTGAGGGTAGTGGGTTCAATCCCAGGTGGGGGACACTGCTGCTGTACCCTTGAGCAAGGTACTTTGCCTAGATTGCTCCAGTAAAAACCCAACTGTATAAATGGGTAATTGTATGTAAAAAATAATGTGATATCTTGTAACAATTGTAAGTCGCACTGGATAAGGGTGTCGGCTAAGAAATAAATAACAATAATAGTTACATAGTAAATACATGTGTGCGTACAATGTTATTGTGCATAATTACAATGTACTTAATGTGTCATCTTTTTGCATGATATAACCCTAATCATATCCCTAAAACCTAACCCAAACTCAAAATCCAACCCTAACCATTTTCTGCTACAATTGTGTACTTACATATATCGCTCAAAAAGATTTACATGTTAAGTACATTGTAGCTATGCATAGTAACACTGTATGTACGCATGTATTTACTGTGTAACTATTAGAGACACAGTGTAAAGTGTTGCAGTTTAGTTGTAGTTTAGCAGGGGCAGGGTTAAAAGCAGGTTAAATTGGTACATTTTGGATAAGCACCTGGACCAGACAGCTGTGCGGTTCAGTAAAGAGAAGCTCGATGGGCTTGTGGCTTGTGTCCTCTCAAAAAGATTGAAACCAGCCATCAATCAACAGACCCAGCAAACAGTGCCACCTGATACGTACACATCCAGCTTGGGTGCTGCTTCCATTGGATTAGGCATACAGAAAACACAATTTAAAAGAAGTTCACCTCCCAGATTAATTACAGCTGGAGAAGGCTGACCGCTATTTCCCAGCTTCCTCAGATACTGACTTTACCTGCAGCGGCAGTGTTCAAAGATGCTCAATGAATGGAAGTGTACCTGGATGATGCAGATCAAGATGAAACGAAACTCTATTGTCAATTCTTTGAAGTGTGTGGAAGAAAATGTTACTCTGCTGCCCTCTGGTGCATGAAGTGTGATTTGTATGAGATACAGTTGAGCTTGTATGCAGTTACATAGTAATTACATTGTAAATACATGCAACCACATGTGTAACTACAGTGTAACAATCTACACCTGAACGTCAGAAATCCGAACTGCATGTGTAAGGCAATGAACACAACTGTGAAACTGGAGCCATGTTTAACGTCTTGTATTGAACTCTTACGGAGTCTGTGTTAGATGTTTAACTTCACCTTTCCCATTTTTATTTTCATTTTACTGTTTTTATATTATGCAACTGTGGCAATGTGTCCCGCCCCTGTGTGCATTTCTGTGTTATGTGTTGCGTGTGGTGTGTTAATGTTGGTGAATTGTAGTTGGCTGCACGGGATATAAATGGGTGTGTGCAGCACAAGTTATTTAAAATGTATAGTTGTATTTAAGCACGAGGATTGCACATCACTTCACGTGCATTTAAAGTAATTAATATGCGAGCACAAGGTTGCACATAATTAATTCACATGCTGGGAGTAATTAATTAGTAATTGAATCCTGGCACAACAGTATATATAGATGCACATTTCATTTACTCGGGGTTGTGTGTTCAGGGCGAAAGAAGTGAGGAGATAATTAAAGAGAACGTAAGCAATTGCTACGTGGTGCTGGAGGACCAGCACAGTACGTGTTTGTTTAGTGTTCGTCCCTGTTTGTTAGTGTCTGTTCGTTTTGTATGTCTGTTTATTTCGGCCGCAAGTGCCGTGTCCTGTGTTTTGTTTTGTTCAAACCTTTTATTTTACAATAAACCGGCGCAAGCAAGCGCCTTCATCATTTCATCTCATCTGTCCTGTCTGTGTTATTTATCTTCTGGTTCTGACGTCACCAGTCAGCCAGCCGTGCGACAGCAACACATACAGTATTCATTTGTACTAGACTCACTGTATGGAATTAATATGTGTGTTCTAAAATTCATACTGCCCACTGTCCAAAATAGTTCAGATTTTTGATGTTCTAAAGTACCATGTCCACATCAAAGGCAGAGTTACCAATGTAAAAGGCTGAGTTTTCTGGGCTGGCGAAATCATCAATGAATGAAATTCCCAGCGGTGGAATGGTTGCTTCACCAACCCCTCGTAACATGTTTCCCAGCAGCACAGCAACCCACATCAGGGAGCCACCATCATGTTCACAAGCTGGACAAAAGAAAGGGTGTGTGTGTAAAATAAAACACCATCCATGAGAGGGTTATAGATACAGATGCAGACTCAATACGATATCAAGTTTTTTTTTTTATTATTATTGTCAGCAGAGGCTGGGCACAAACCAACGACCATGCAAACCACAAGTGAGCTTCTTAACCGCTGTGCAAATAAGCCTGTCTCATCTGCATTCATGGTCAGAGAGGGGTCAGAATCTGTAACGGCAGTGCATCACACAACACTGCCCGTTACACACAGACTCAATAGGGTAGGCAGCTTCTTTTGGTTTTGTATTGATCTCAGTGCGCATAAGCATGCCTTACCCGCTATTCTGGAAGATTGTTGCTGGGCCTCAAGCTCTGTAAGCTGGCCTGGGTCTTGTGAACACGGGACGCTCACTGTGCTGGAGTTAGTTGAAGCTGATATTGTTGTTTCGTAGTTATAGCTGTGAAGAAAACCACCAGAATCTGCATAAAGACTTTCAAACAGCTAAGGAATGTTTGTGCAAAAACAAGAACATCTGACATAAAGTCAATCAATATTTTGAAGCAAATGCCTTCAGTTAATTTCAGTTCTTGGAACTAACTTTATCCACAAAAGAAAACCCTTACCGTCCCATAAGAAAATGAGGTAGCGCCATGAGTAATGTTCTGATAGACATCGGCATGCATCCAGCACCGATTATTTTTGGTCTGTGAAACTTTGCTCCAAAATAGCTTACCAATGTTAACACCAGCAAATTACCTAAAATAAATACACAAGCATAGTTCTGGTCCCTTAGACCAAGCAGACATGCCCATAGCATACAGTGTAAAATTGCATAGGAAATGGGGTTTTAAAGTACCTACCCATTTCAAAAATAACCCCAATAACAGAACTGTGAATCTCAAATCTCCTCTCTATCTGGGCAATGGAGCTTTTCATGTAACTTCCAGATAATGCTTTGGAAAAGTATGTAAACAATAGAGCTACCAAAAACATCTGTCAAGAAAACAAAGATATAAAGATATAATACAAACAAAGATACAATGCCAGTTTACTGTTTTGCACCATTATTTTATCCCATACCTTGCACCCAATAGGAAACGAATGGCCAGATTCTCAGTTGTAACCCCTCTAGACAGACCGCTTACCTACAAGATTTCTTGATATGAGCAGACAATCGTCCACTCTTCAAGTATAAGCAAAACCATGCTGCCTTACTAATGTTATCCATTTACAACCAATTCAGAATCATTTTACTTAAAAAATGAGTTTCTGCAACTGTAACGTCCAAGACAGACTGTACTAGGATTTAGCATTGCGAAACCTGTTCCTGAGGTATAATACAGCCTGCTCATTAACATGGTCTGCAGGTTATCATCTATATATTTAGAAGTCAAGCAGTCTGAGTGTGGTAAAACAGGTAACGTTATGTCCCAGCCCCAGTATCAGAAACCAGCAGGCATGTCCCAATACTTTCTGGAGCCACTGCACATGCTTTTTGGAGTATAGGATCTGAACTTTGTAACACAGCTTCCACAGCCTGCTCTGTGTGCTTGTTATGCACGTGTCACAAAGGGAGTTCAAGGTTAAACACACAGTAGCACACGCCACCCTGATGCCCAAAAGAAATCGACAAACATTATCTACAACCTGAAATGACAAAAAACTATCGGCTGCAAAATAGTGCAAGCTGAAATGTTTGTCTACCTGATTTAGAGGTTTGTTTGATCAACCTATACACTGATGATAAGCCCCAGTTGTTTTTAGAGCATTTTCCAGCTCTGGGGAACCCCATGGAGTTCCTCAACAATGCATTTTTAAGTGTAATCCCATATGGAGTTGACGCAATACAGGATGATTCCTCAGTGCTGTAAAAGGTTAAAGGCTGATCAAATCAAACCATGGTTTCCAAGTTTGAAAGGTACAGAGCATGTACTGGATTAAGTCAGAAAGAAACCCATCCAGTGATTCCCCCCCAACCAGCTCTATCTCAATGAGCAGAGGTTACTTTATTAACTGAACAACCAGCTTTATCTCAATGAGCAGCGGTTACTTTATTAACTGAACAACTAGCTCTATCTCAACAAGCAGCGGTTACTATATTAACTGAACAACCAGCTCTATCTCAACGAGCAGTGGTTACTATATTAACTGAACAACCAGCTTTATCTCAACGAGCAGTGGTTACTATATTAACTGAACAACCAGCTCTATCTCAATGAGCAGCGGTTACTGTATTAACTGAACAATCAGCTCTATCTCAATGAGCAGCGGTTACTGTATTAACTGAACAATCAGCTCTATCTCAATGAGCAGCGGTTACTGTATTAACTGAACAACCAGCTCTATCTCAACGAGCAGCGATAACTGTATTAACTGAACAACCAGCTCTATCTCAACGAGCAGCTGTTACTGTATTAACTGAACAACCAGCTCTATCTCAACGAGCAGCGGTTACTGTATTAACTGAACAACCAGCTCTATCTCAACGAGCAGCGGTTACTTTATTAATTGAACTATTAAGCTGAACCATCAGCCCCTAAGCCAAGTTGATCACATCATTGAAATGGGCTTTGCTTTGCTTAAACAGTTGTAAAGATGTTACTATAGTAATGTATTATTACATTTTCTTAGTTTTGGTTTATGAATATGTTATTATATATGTACTCACCAGTAACACACAATAAGAAACACATGTTAAAGTGTTAGCAAACTAGTTAACAGTTATTAAACAAAGTGCCTCTTATAATAATGTGGGTGCCCTTCTACCAGTAGCATTGCATTTTCACAGGAAGAGAATCTAAAGTGTTGTGAATGGTGGTGTCATGAAAGTTGAAATCATGCCTGGCAAGCTAAATCACAGAAAAAGGACTTGTAGGAAAGTCATTGTGCTCTAAAGAGTTAAGAAAATTATGTTAAACCCTTGGTTATCCCCCCTTTAAATATTCCTTTAAAAGGTTGTGAGTATCTTCTGGGTCAGTCAGTGTTCTTATAAGGAGCTCTTTTGTAGCAGTAATCTTTACAAGTTCACCGCTACAGCACTTACAGCACAATGACCAGGCACATTAGCACATACCTTTATATTGGGAGTGCAGCATTTTCTTGTTTTTGCTTCTGACGGATCTTCAAGAAGAGGCAGTTCTTTCTTTAAAGGAGGATCAGAAAACCCCTCTGGTCTCGTCTCCACTGTCATTTTCCCTGAACAGGTTTGAGTCTTCTGTGAGCTGTCCAATAATGAATAGTGACTGTGCCCAAATATGCTTTTACACTGGCCAGAAAGAGTTATTAACAGCTGGTTCTGATTAGGAATTAACTGCAGACAAGCTAGACTGAAATCATCTACAGTTACTCTGCCCATGGAACTTCTTATGGATCTTTATAAAAAATTAATAAAAAGCAGCAATATACAATTAATGATACTCAGTTAAAACCATTTCACTATCCCTTCACTTACATTCATATGAAAAGAAAATTGTAGTAATGTATTTATTAATGTATTTATCAATAACTACAGTGTATTTAAAACTATGCATTCTGTCAAATTTTTTTAACAAAAGGCTGCTCTGTAATTCAAGATTAAGAGTTTCATGTTGTAAACTCATTTTGAAATACTTTATACTGCAATGTTTTATTTTGTTTGATGGGATTTCTGTTTTCTTAAACATTTAATTTGTAACATTGAGTTAATGCTTTACTTTTATTTCCATTAACAACAATCATAAACATACATATTAACGCATCATTTCATTCTAAATTCATATTGAGCTCATATGAAGTACACATCAAGCAATCATTATGGGAATAAATCATTCTTAAGCAGCTACTATGTAATGCTATTCTTTGTCATTGGAATCTAAAATAAAGCAAAACCAGACATGATTAAGACCGTCACCAGGAGAAATACATCCGAATATAATAATGTTATTATTTCATTTAAAAAAGCACTTTAAAAAATCTTACTATGTCAGTTCAGTCCTCTGGATCATCCCAAATAAAGCTACTCCTGGTTCAACTGCAACAATACCTTCGAAGCTTTAAGAGATAAATAACCAGTATTGATATTTGCACTCCTATTTGTCTTAGATGGCAGACATTAGGCACCATTAATGATACAGGATGTTCCCTCTGAAAAGCTTGACTCTTGTCCGTTAAAACATCTGTACTGTATTGTAATTGTAACCCTAACCCTAACCCTAAGTACACATGTATTTACTAACTGCTATGTAAATATAAAGTAATTAGAGGCACTTAATGTAAAGTGAGGTACAAACTTCAAAGCATGACAATACTCCAGTCAGCCCTCAGAAGATATTATGGGTGTACATGATGGTATGAAATAGCTTAGAGGAGGACAGGGAGGAGGATGGCATGTACCCTTGTTCTCAGGCTGGCAGGAGGGTGGCATGTACCCTTGTTCTCAAGCTGGCAGGAGGGTGGCATGTACCCTTGTTCTCAGGCTGGCAGGAGGATGGCATGTACCCTTGTTCTCAAGCTGGCAGGAGGGTGGCATGTACCCTTGTTCTCAGGCTGGGTGGAGGGTGGCATGTACCCTTGTTCTCAGGCTGGCAGGAGGGTGGCATGTACCCTTGTTCTCAGGCTGGGTGGAGGGTGACATGTACCCTTGTTCTCAGGCTGACAGGAGGGTGGCATGTACCCTTGTTCTCAGGCTGGGTGGAGGGTGGCATGTACCCTTGTTCTCACACTGGGCAGGAGGGTGGCATGTGCCCTTGTTCTCAGGCTGGCAGGAGGGTGGCATGTACCCTTGTTCTCAGGCTGGCAGGAGGGTGGCATGTACCCTTGTTCTCACACTGGGCAGGAGGGTGGCATGTGCCCTTGTTCTCAGGCTGGCAGGAGGGTGGCATGTACCCTTGTTCTCACTTGTTCTCAGTTCTCATTACCTGTTAGATCGCTCATAATAAAAGTGTATGTCTGTGCATTATGAACAGACAGCCTTCCCCTGCAAAACAAAAATAAATTGCAACAAAAGTATCAAAGTCTTTAGTGAATTGGGACAAACGTCGGCTGGAATAACCTTTGTGTTTTTTAATCAGTATTATTATTGTTCAGATAACTTTAATTCTGATAACTGTAGCTTAAACTAGTTACCAAAAAACAAAGTTAGCTCAATTAAACTTTATAGTGTTTTTTACGTTTGTGAATCTAAAAGGTCACTGTGGTCAAGTGTGGTGAGAAGAGATGACAGTCTCAATTAGGTGCAACACATGCTTTACTAGTGCCATCTTCTTTACCAGGTCCTGGCTTCACCTCTCCACAGCCCTCCAAGCCTTCATGGTTCCCTGGTCCGCCCCGGTGCTTAATCCTCCTGGGAAAGTCATGGTCAAGAGTAAACTCTCCGCCTCTGCTCTGCCTCACTCCTGCACCAAACTCCCCTCAACCAACAGACTCAGCTACACAGTTCCTATATCAGAGCTGTCAAACTCAGCTCCTGGAGGACCGCCGTGTCTTCTGGTTTTCGTTCCACCTGAAATCTCAATTACTTAATTGGTCTAATTATTTGATTAACTGGACACATTTAACACTTCTCTTCAGGCCTCAACATGTTTCATAGGTAGTGTACATTGAATCAAGTGCATTTTTAAAACCAGCAACTGTGAAAGACATTGAAAAATATTAAATATGTTAAATTCAACAAATAATTAGATCAAATATGTTAATTGAGAGCTTAAGTTGGAATGAAAACCAGAAAACCCCGCGGCCCTCAAGGACTGGAGTTTGACACCTCAACTGGTATGAAACTCAGTACAGCTATTCTAGCCGACCTCCCCAAGATGGCCACCACAGCTGGGCTCTATACCTACTCTATTTTGCCATCTTGTTGCGGTCACGTTCGTCAGCCAGTCTAGCGCCTCCGTCTGTCGGGAGGCCAGATTTTCCACCCTCCATTTTCCTTCACCCTGTTACAGTCACCCACTTAAAGTTGAGTCCCAGTTTACAAAAGTCTTTGAAAAAGTAACAGTAACAAACAAATAAAGCAAATTCATAAGACAGGTTAACTTTAAATTTCATTTTTTATTTTATTTTTACAAAATGAATTACAATTATTGAATCGACAAAAAACACTTACAGTGATTAATTAGTCTCTCTCAGCTTCTGTGTATTTCCTTGAATGTGTGCCCCTTGTGATAAAAAATGTGTACTTACATAATATCATGCAAACAGATTTACACATTAAGTACATTGTAACTGTGCATAATAACATTGTAATGATGTGTAAGTACACATGTATTTACAAAGTAACTACTATGCAAATACAGTTATTAGAGGCACAATGTAAAGTGTTACCCAAATGATAAGCCACCAAATATGAGGGAGCCTCATTCACTCATCAGTACAAAACATCACCTTTCACCATCAATGAGAACAGGTTCATCTGAAGTGTCTTTTTCTAATTGCATGTCCTATTATTACATAAAGAAACCAGAACATGTTTTAACTACTTTCTGTGATTTAACTGAACAGATGCAACCACGTTAAGAGACAGAAAACAGCCACTGATATGCCACCATCTGGGTGAAATGTTACACACATTTTAAAAGTTGTATAAAATGAGTTCAAGAACACATTAGAGAATTATTTAAAAATTGCACACTTCTGCATACTTCTGAAAAGACTCCTAAACTGGATTTCTTAAGTGAAGGGGCTTTGAAATAAATGACCACTGTTATTCATTAACTCACAGTTGCCACAATTTCAGATGGGGCAGAAATTAGTTGCACACCCCTATCGGTAATTTCTAAGACTAACTCACTTTGGAGTCTTTTCAGAAGATTCCTGTGGTTGAAAAAAGGACATCAGTTACTAAGCCTGGTGAAGAAGGATTTAAGCAGAAACAGAAATGTGCTTAAGTAAATGAGAATTACACAAAACATACATAGGATACATAAGAAATGAAATATATTTCCAAATTGAAGATGTATAAAATAAGCCTTTCAGCCTCTTGGGGCTGAAAGTGGAGCTGTCACTTAGAATGCTTTTAAAGTAGGGGGTTTCAAAGTGTCGCGTGATAACATTAGAAACCCATGAGGGAGCAGCTGCTTGCAGTACATCTGTTGATTACTTTGACTGTTTTCATAACATACTTCATCAGTGTTTCTCAACCTTTTCCACCCAGAGCCCCTCTTATGCACATTTAAATGAAACACGCTGCTGCAGATCAGGTTGTTTAGGCGCTGGTTTCCACTTCTTTCTCACTCAGACCAGCAGGTTTCTGCTCAGGAAGGACGTTGTTTTTCATGTCCTGCTTCAAAAAGACTTCAACTTCAGCGGAAGCTTTTCTGTGGTCTCTTGTGAATTTCTTTTTTACCTGAACGATGACAAACCCAAAAAAGACGTAACCCATCAAGCGGAGGCCCAATATTAATCCAAGGAAGAGGAGCCTGTGAAATAAAGCAGAGTTAGATCCAAGGAAGAGGAGCCTGTGAAATAAAGCAGAGTTAGGGAGGTGCACAGGGCTTCAAGCAGAGTTAGTGAGGTGCACAGGGCTTCAAGCAGAGTTAGGGAGGCGCACAGGGCTTCAAGCAGAGTTAGGGAGGCGCACAGGGCTTCAAGCAGAGGTAGGGAGGTGCACAGGGCTTCAAGCAGAGTTAGGGAGGCGCACAGGGCTTCAAGCAGAGTTAGGGAGGCGCACAGGGCTTCAAGCAGAGTTAGGGAGGCGCACAGGGCTTCAAGCAGAGTTAGGGAGTCGCACAGGGTTTCAAGCAGAGTTAGGGAGGCGCACAGGGCTTCAAGCAGAGTTAGTGAGGTGCTCAGGGCTTCAAGCAGAGTTAGGGAGGCGCACAGGGCTTCAAGCAGAGTTAGGGAGGCGCACAGGGCTTCAAGCAGAGTTAGGGAGGCGCACAGGGCTTCAAGCAGAGTTAGGGAGGCGCACAGGGCTTCAAGCAGAGTTAGTGTGGTGCTCAGGGCTTCAAGCAGAGTTAGGGAGGCGCACAGGGCTTCAAGCAGAGTTAGTGAGGTGCACAGGGCTTCAAGCAGAGTTAGGGAGGTGCACAGGGCTTCAAGCATAGGGAGGTGCACAGGGCTTCAATCGAGTTAGGGAGGTGCACAGGGCTTCAAGCAGAGTTAGGGAGGCGCGCAGGGCTTCAAGCAGAGTTAGGGAGGCGCACAGGGCTTCAAGCAGAGTTAGTGAGGTGCACAGGGCTTCAAGCATAGGGAGGCGCACAGGGCTTCAATCAGAGTTAGGGAGGTGCACAGGGCTTCAAGCAGAGTTAGGGAGGCGCACGGGGCTTCAAGCAGAGTTAGGGAGGTGCACAGGGCTTCAAGCAGAGTTAGGGAGGTGCACAGGGCTTCAAGCAGAGTTAGTGAGGCACACAGGGCTTCAAGCAGAGTTAGGGAGGCGCACAGGGCTTCAAGCAGAGTTAGGGAGGCGCACAGGGCTTCAAGCAGAGTTAGGGAGGCGCACAGGGCTTCAAGCAGAGTTAGGGAGGCGCACAGGGCTTCAAGCAGAGTTAGGGAGGCGCACAGGGCTTCAAGCAAAGTTAGTGAGGTGCAAAGGGCTTCAAGCATAGGGAGGCGCACAGGGCTTCAAGCAGAGTTAGTGAGGTGCACAGGGCTTCAAGCATAGGGAGGCGCACAGGGCTTCAATCAGAGTTAGGGAGGTGCACAGGGCTTCAAGCAGAGTTATGGAGGCGCACGGGGCTTCAAGCAGAGTTAGGGAGGCGCACATGGCTTCAAGCAGAGTTAGGGAGGTGCACAGAGCTTCAAGCAGAGTTAGTGAGGCGCGCAGGGCTTCAAGCAGAGTTAGGGAGGCGCACAGGGCTTCAAGCAGAGTTAGGGAGGCGCACAGGGCTTCAAGCAGAGTTAGGGAGGCGCACAGGGCTTCAAGCAGAGTTAGGGAGGCGCACAGGGCTTCAAGCAGAGTTAGGGAGGCACACAGGGCTTCAAGCAAAGTTAGTGAGGTGCAAAGGGCTTCAAGCATAGGGAGGCGCACAGGGCTTCAATCAGAGTTAGGGAGGCGCACAGGGCTTCAAGCAGAGTTAGTGAGGCGCACAGGGCTTCAAGCAGAGTTAGGGAGGTGCACGGGGCTTCAAGCAGAGTTAGGGAGGCGCACAGGGCTTCAAGCAGTTAGTGAGGTGCTTTTTCTGTGAGAATTGTCATAGAAATGTATATGTTTATTTTAGTATTACTATACACATATCGCCTTAGAGTGGATGACAGAATGTTCAGTTAAGCTCATTGGCATTAAAGGGGCGCCTTTGTAGTTTACAGAAAAGTAGGTTAGGAATGAGCTTACTGTGAATTCCATATGCAAGTAATTACTCTTAGTCTCGGACACATGTGTTACCTGAATGAGACGTTGTCGTACACCCTGCATGCTCCACGACCCCCACACTTCTTGGTCCCCCATTTCATGCATGTTGAGTCAATCAGGGCTCCAAAATAAATTGGAGCTGGGATCCCACCTGAAAAGAAATCAGAGAGTACTAAACAGTCAATTTATTATATAAAGTTTATATAAATATAAATAATGCCATAATGTCAAAGCGTTTACTCCAGTCTTTCTCATCTTTATTTTATAAAAAAACATGTTAATGTTAGAAAATGAAAAACAAAACACAGTGAGTGCTTAAGAGCAACTGAAAAGTGAAACTTGGTTTAGTTCTAGTTTTGTGAAATTAAGGTGCTTTACCTTTTTCAAAAAAATAGCAGTTAAAGACTAGAGAAGAAACTTTGAAAATATGGTCCTAAGTTTCTTATTTGAGAATTGGTGTTTTATCTTTTAATTGGTATTTAAGACTTGGAGAATCTAGCCCATACTCTCTGTTCATCTGCTCCCTTATTTTTAACTGGATAAAAGCATTTGTTGGATTTTACAATGGGACCCTATTGATCTGCAATTAACAATATGTATTTGGAACATTACAGAAGAAAGAAATCATATGAAGTAAATGACATGGGATACTGTGTGACAGTATTACAATACATTTATAGATGTTAGTAATTTTCGTGTTTTGAAAGAACTTCATTGTTATATTATCTTTCTTAATAGTAAATACAAATAAATGTAACCTACCCAGCACTCTGAGTGCCATTGTGAAGATGCCCACCGACAGCGATTTTAGGTCTGGCTCAACACACCTGTCCATGTACAATACAGAGCGTTCGTTAGACAAACCTGAATCCAACACAAATACATTTTCCATGTACTGTACCAACAACTGCTATTGCCACAACTCCAAGTGGTACAAGATGCACAGACATTACATTCTGATGCTGTTTGCATTGCGTACTACTGTAACAGGGCTGAGCTGGGTGCAAACCAGCGACCCCACACACAACAAGCAAGCGTCTAATTACAATGCAAGAGAGCTGGGTCTGTCTGCAAAATAGAATCTGGGAAACTGAAGAGTGGCTTCTATACTCAGGTCAAGGCCCCTTAACAGACTATATAGAAAAAAAAGTATTAAGAGCCAATCAGAATGATTGTCAATACCTTACAATGGCAATAGGACACTGTTAAGGAATGCATTTGTAACAGTAGACATCACTGGAAGGAAGGACGGCTGGTTTACCTGAGGTTTATAATGTACAGTGGTGTGCTTCCCAGAGAGAACATGAAGAAGCTCAAGGATTGGAACGCCAAGTAATATATGAACATTCTGGAACACTTCTCCTCTCTGGGGCACTGGCCCAGAACTGCCGAGAAATTCCCAGATCCTGACTTAGGAAAAGCTTCAATACATCTGCAGTCATGAAACGTCTAGAGCAAGGGAAAGATAATGCAGTGTGAAAGCATGTCATGAAGGCTTTCCTTTCTTTTTGATATGCTGTCACTGCTGCAACCCATTCACAGATCAGAACAGCAGCATGGAACTTCTACTCCTGCTTTCAAGCTAACTGATATGACCAAGCTCCTGAACCATGGAGGGGAAGCCCATCCTGGACTGCTGGGGAGCCTGGGCAGTAGAGGGTACTGAAGTGTGATGGTGAACTAACCCCAGGGGATTTTCCTCACTGACCCAGTGGAGGCACAAAAGCCATTGCAGTGCTTCCTGTTGACACCCAGAGAAGACCAGCAACTCAACGAGCACTGGATTCAAAACATGCTCCTGAGGTTTGTCCTTGCTTTTACTAAGCGAGTCACCATGGACCCCTAGATTCACTATGGTGCAAGGATCAGATGGGAGCGGGAATGGAGTACTGTGTAGGTTGACCTCACCATGTTTTTTCCACTTCCTCTGGATATGTTACAGCCAGCGAGGCAAGGGGAAACATACGTCATCCCATTCTCTCCGCACACTGGCTCCCACTGGTTCACTGGGCAACCACAGCCAGAGTTACAGGCCACCGACACGCTGCTCTCCAAGTCTGAAATCCCTGTTCTGAAATACATCCATAACTAAATTAACACTCTATAGGGTTACATTTAGAAAAGCTAAAAGAAACGCAATCAATTCAGTGACAACCAGTTATACGAGAAGTCGTTCGCAATGTCTTCAATTGAATGTCATTGATGTTTATTTATTTTTATATACAAGATTCTGCCGAGTCAACGCCCCAGTTTGAAAGATCGTCCTCCCCACCCCCACGATAGCTGAAAGTAAAATTCTCACCATTATTTTCCGTTTTTCAATAACCATGTGCAAATAATGCCTGAGGGAAAATACCTCGGCTCACGTGAATAGAAAAAACTGCCTAGAAGTAGTTACTCAGACAATGATTCAGACAATTACTTGCATTATCGATGGCAAAGGTTCAGATGACGAAGACAGAGTTCAGCGGTTTAGGATCAGATGATATACTCCGCATCTGATTGATTACGCTTTCCTGTTACACTGCAATCCATATTTTGGATTATTTATTTATTTTTATTTTTTTACACTTTATTATTATAATTTTTTGGATTGAACATTTTATGCGATAGTGCTACTTTGGATGCTACATTAATTTATTATTTCCTGTTGTGTTTTCACACTGGACACTCCAATTTCTTACTTAGAGATTATGTAAAGCCATTTATTTTAGTGGATGGAAAATGTCATGTTTATATATATATATATATATATATATATATATATATATATATATATAATATATGTGTGTTTAAAAGTAGTGACTTTTATTCTAGTATTCTTCACCTACAAATGTGTTTTTTCATGATGTGCTTTTGTACCGTACACTGTATCTTTAAAGTTTAATGTTTGTGAAAATATTTGAAATGACAGACAAGTAGACACACTGCAGCAACTTTGAATTGTTTTTCACCAGTCAAATATGTTAACTGCACTTCTCGATTCTTTAACGTGACTGTGTGCTGTGCTCCACCTTTGAATTTTCAACATGCCTAATTGTAAACATAATCTCCTTAATGTTAATAATGCCCCTGCCTGAGGAAACGCCCACTTTTGCCTTAAAGACAACTTCACGTCCCATGGGCGTTGACTCGGCAGAATTTGGTATATTTCCAGTTTTGCAACTCAGCACACGTTAACCTTGGCTCATTAGCAGCAGCATTTTTAAATGTGTTTTAATTTCGTCTGAATTAATAACAATTAAATACTGCTGCTTTAATAATATGTCAAAAAGGTCAATTTCAAAATACTATACAATCCAAGTTTAAAAATCAGTTCAATAAGGTTAGTGGTCATAAAAATAGTTCTAGATAGTGAAAGCCAAACCACTCACCCTCCATAGGAAACTGTGAGTCCAGCGATCTCAGCGTTGTCACAGGTTAATGCAAATAAAGGTAAGGTACAGAGACAGCCAAGGATGGCTGTACCCAGGGCTACCTTGGCAGCTCCCAGGAGATCTAGCTTAAACTTCTTCATGATAATACCACTAAAGAAAATCCCCAAGGAGATAGCCGGCATGCTGGTAACACCTAAAGACAAAGATTTGCTTAATGGCCCTCAACTTCCAAAATGCTTGACACAGCTCTTGGAATTAGTGGACAGACACAATACACAATATGTAAGTTCTTATAGGACAGTGTACATAGTTGTAGCCTTGAATATATGGTTTGTATTCAACGCTGCGGAGCAAATGATTATATATATATATATATATACACATACACTACCGTTCAAAAGTTTGGGGTCACTTAGAAATTTCCTTGTTTTCCATGAAAACATACATGAAATGAGTTTGAATAGGAAATATAGCAAAATGAATAGGAAATATAGTCATTGACAAGGTTAGAAATAATGATTTTTAATTGAAATAATAATTGTGTCCTTCAAACTTTACTTTCGTCAAAGAATCCTCCATTTGCAGCAACTACAGCCTTGCAGACCTTTGGCATTCTAGTTGTCAATTTGTTGAGGTAATCTGAAAAGATTTCACCCCATGCTTCCTGAAGCACCTCCCACAAGTTGGATTGGCTTGATGGGCACTTCTTACGTACCATACGGTCAAGCTGCTCCCACAACAGCTCAATAGGGTTGAGATCCGGTGACTGTGCTGGCCACTCCATTATACACAGAATACCAGCTGACTGCTTCTTCCCTAAATAGTTCTTGCATAGTTTGGAGCTGTGCTTTGGATCATTGTCCTGTTGTAGGAGGAAATTGGCTCCAATCAAGCGCCGTCCACAGGGTATGGCATGGCGTTGCAAAATGGAGTGATAGCCTTCCTTCTTCAAGATTCCTTTTACCCTGTACAAATCTCCCACTTTACCACCACCAAAGCACCCCCAGACCATCACATTGCCTCCACCATGCTTGACAGATGGCGTCAAGCACTCCTCCAGCATCTTTTCATTTGGTCTGCGTCTCACGAATGTTCTTCTTTGTGATCCGAACACCTCAAACTTAGATTCGTCTGTCCATAACACTTTTTCCAATCTTCCTCTGTCCAGTGTCTGTGTTCTTTTGCCCATCTTAATCTTTTCTTTTTATTGGCCAGTCTGAGATATGGCTTTTTCTTTGCAACTCTGCCTAGAAGGCCAGCATCCCGGAGTCGCCTCTTCACTGTTGACGTTGAGACTGGTGTTTTGCGGGTACTATTTAATGAAGCTGCCAGTTGAGGACCTGTGAGGTGTCTGTTTCTCAAACTAGACACTCTAATGTATTTGTCCTCTTGCTCAGTTGTGCACCGGGCCTCCCACTCCTCTTTCTATTCTGGTTAGAGCCAGTTTGCGCTGTTCTGTGAAGGAGTAGTACACAGCGTTGTACGAGATCTTCAGTTTCTTGGCAATTTCTCACATGGAATAGCCTTCATTTCTCAGAACAAGAATAGACTGACGAGTTTCAGAAGAAAGTTCTTTGTTTCTGGCCATTTTGAGCCTGTAATCAAACCCACAATTGCTGATGCTCCAGATACTCAACTAGTCTAAAGAAGGCCAGTTTTATTGCTTCTTTAATCAGTACAGTTTTCAGCTGTGCTAACATACTTGCAAAAGGGTTTTCTAATGATCAATTAGCCTTTTAAAATGATAAACTTGGATTAGCAAACACAACGTGCCATTGGAACACAGGACTGATGGTTGCTGATAATGGGCCTCTGTATGCCTATGTAGATATTCCATTACAAATCAGCCGTTTCCAGCTACAATAGTCATTTACAACATTAACAATGTCTACACTGTATTTCTGATCAATTTGATGTTATTTTAATGGACAAAAAATTTGTTTTTCTTTCGAAAACAAAGAAATTTCTAAGTGACCCCAAACTTTTGAACGGTAGTGTACATTGAGCATCAAAAGAAGCTTATCACTTATATTTGAGCATCAAAAAATCTTATCACTTATATTTAGATAAAATTCACTAGATGTGATCGGAAAAAGGACAAACTCTGTTTTAGAGCAGGTGCAGTGACTTTTTATTGTGCTGATTAACAATTGACATCATGAAGATGCTGCAAAATGATCTGTTGATCTTGGGCAGGTGTTGTGACTCTTGGTCTCCCAGTTCGTGGCCTGTCATTGACAGAGTATGTCTGGTTATACCGTCTCGCCAGGTTTGAAATTGCTGGCTGTGAGCACCCAAGACGGCGAGCCACAGTACGCTGCCCTAGTCCAGCCTCCAACATGCCGATTGCACAAAGGCACTGCTCTCTTGACAGACGTGGCATATTTGTTTTTTTCTGTGATTTTGTTTATTGCTTTTATTCAAACTTGCAATTCAACAGCTGAAATCACTCCATATCCAGTGTCCAATCAACTGTCTCACTAATTAGGTGATTAAGTGCATATGCTTCAGTTATAGTGACTCAAGCGTGTCATGGTCATGGATGAATGATAGAGTGATTAAAAAGAAACCAAAAACATTTCGGCAATGCCCATCATTTATATACCTTATTTTTTTTCACAAATATATGTGTTATAATAGTGATAATTTTTTTTGATGCTTGGTACATATATTATATGGAGTATAATATATATTACTTTTATCTTGCATTCATTCAAATCCAAATCGATTCCTTCAGCTGTCCCAATATTTGTGGAGGGCAATACACAATACTCCAAAACATTAGAACAGTTTAACTGAGGAATCGGTTATTGGTTACAGGCCTATTGGTTATTTTTAATGGAGAAAAAATTCTTCCTATATTTTTTCTGTCAGAGTAATTGGGTCAAAATTGTACGCTGTACTTTACCTATTAAAAAGTTTGCTTTGGACGTGGATTCTCCAAACTGTTGTTCAAAATATTTTGGCGTATACGTTATTAAAATGATGAAGGCATTGAACATTATAATGTTCGCGATTAGATAGAATACATAGATCTTGTTTGTGAGCAGACGCTTCAAAGCTGGGAAAAAACCTGCAGGTAAAAAGGAGATTGCCATTAAAATACGTAAATAATGTTGGGGGGGAGGGGGGAGCGAGCACAAATACCCAAATATAAAACGTACCCTTTGCAACGTCTATGATTTTGGGCTGCTCGTCTGTTGCGTTTGTTTGCTGGTTTCCTTGTAACAGATTTTGTTCTGCTGTAGCGGTGGAATCTTTTTCTGGACCCCCTTCTTTGGGCAGAGTTTTGGGCAGAAAAAAGAATGGAAATGCAGAAACCAAGCTCGTTCCTCCAGCGATTATAAAGCCCAGCCACCAAGCACCGACCCACCGGGAATCCTTCATTGATATGGTAATACTTCCTGCAATAATGACCACACAAAAAAATGGTCAAGCCTGTAGTAAATTTGATCAAATGTGAGCCCAACAAAAAGATAACTCTTTAGGTATTTAAAAACAAATGTGTAAATGTAGCTAAGGTACAGTTTTAACTTGCTTTGGCATGCATCAATTATACATATTATATAATGACATATTAGGCAAGTAATGTATTTATTAGGGCTGTGCACATTCTCACACAATCCATGTAATTCCCTTTAATGTGTTTGAAGCTGTTAGGTATTAACTAAAGTGGAAACATTTTAAATTACACAACACAAGCTTTAATGGAAGTAAAGTTACTGGAATGTTATGATACTGTTAACTGGCTGTCTAAATACAGAACGGTTTTAAGCAATCATTGCAAACTGTTTCTTCTGACTTACCAAGATCAACAAACCCGATGTCTACATACAGCCTTGCACAAAACGCACCCAGTGTGAACCCAAAAAGAGGTCCAATCACTGCAATGGTATGGAGGCACCCTGAAACACACATTGGGAAAACAAACCAATGAGTCTCCAGATCGATTTTCTTGATTACAGTTATCATGAGTCAAAGGCAGAGTTACCAATGTAAAAGGCTGAGTTTTCTGGGCTGGCGAAATCATCAATGAATGAAATTCCCAGCGGTGGAATGGTTGCTTCACCAACCCCTCGTAACATGTTTCCCAGCAGCACAGCAACCCACATCAGGGAGCCACCATCATGTTCACAAGCTGGACAAAAGAAAGGGTGTGTGTGTAAAATAAAACACCATCCATGAGAGGGTTATAGATACAGATGCAGACTCAATACGATATCAAGTTTTTTTTAAATTATTATTGTCAGCAGAGGCTGGGCACAAAGCAACGACCACGCAAACCACAAGTGAGCTTCTTAACCGCTGTGCAAATAAGCCTGTCTCATCTGCATTCATGGTCAGAGAGCTTTTAACCTCATCTCACCGACAGGGGTCAGAATCTGTAACGGCAGTGCATCACACAACACTGCCTGTTACACACAGACTCAATAGGGTAGGCAGCTTCTTTTGGTATTGTATTGATCTCAGTGCGCATTAGCGTGCCTTACCCACTATTCTGGAAGATTGTTGCTGGGCCTCAAGCTCTGTAAGCTGGCCTGGGTCTTGTGAACACGGGACGCTCACTGTGCTGGAGTTAGTTGAAGCTGATATTGTTGTTTCGTAGTTATAGCTGTGAAGAACATCATCAGAATAAAATACAAAACAAGCAGAAAGCCAATTAGAATAACTTTTCCTTCTCTAAATACATTGAAGGTTTTGAGGAATATTTACAAGGAATAACAGTTTATTACAACAACATGTTCACAGTGACAATATTGTACCGGCGCGTGCAGTCACAGCATGGAGCTCCGGTGTGCACGGAGCAGGCAGAAGGTGCAAGGTGGCTGCTTCCAATCGCTCATGGGTGGCGCACGCACGAGAGCTGGAGTCTGCAGGGATTGCCACGGACGGGCCTCCACAGACCAACATTGTTGCACCGCTGCACCTGCAGTGACCCTTGTAAAGGGATTCAAGGGAGGCACCTGGACTAAAAGGGAAGCACCTGGACTAAAAGAAAGGAGGCATCTGGACTAAAAGAAGGGATGGATGCCCAGGGGCAGGAAATTGGGTTGCATTTGTTGCATTGTGGTTGACGGACTATGGGCTATTTCAGGGGAGTTTGCGAGCTCCTCGGGGCAGAGTGTGCAATCAGAATATATGCCGTAGGTATCGAGTTGTAAAGATGAATTACAAATTTAACATTGTCTGTTTGTAAGAGCATGAGTATGGAATATTGGAAAGATCCAAGAGTCTTAAAGGAATCCATGGTTAAGATGGATTTAAGTTTCCTATTGTAGTGGGCTAACAGTGGTCCAATGTGGAGTGGAGAAGGGGTCTCTATTGTAAAGTTCCATGCGATATGCGAGTGCTATGTCAGCATAATTTGACCAAAACCAGATGTTTAGACTATAGAATCTTTAGGAATGAGGTTGTGTATGTTCAGAGCCAACTCTATATAAGCTTAAAGGAGACTACACTGAATTCTCTCTGGTCTTGAATGGAAGAAACCTCTCCTCTGTAACTAGTGTGAGAGTGCGCCCAGTTGAAGGTAAAATGGCTACTTACTATTTTGACTGCAAGTTTGGCGACTACCATTATTGGACTAGAAGAATGTGTTGCAATAATTGTGATGTTTCTGTATCTTGAATAACCAATGAATGTAATCAAAGATTGAATATAATCTGTTACGAATAACCTTTTATTAATCAATAAACCATGTAATTTGAATACTCTGTTAAAGTAGAACTGTCTGAGTCATTGTAATAAATAAAAAAGTTACCACAATTCCCATTACCTACAGAGTGCACAGCTGTGGAGATGTGTACTTAATACAAGATGTGCCTCTCTGAACCCGAAGCTACCTTGTCTAGTCTCGCTACCTTGTCCTGTTCTACTACTTCCATTTCCAGAAAGGCTGCTACGGGTTTTATAGGGATCTATAAAAAATGAACTGATTTGTTGGTTCAATTCAGTTATTTAGGATGCAAGGTAAACAAAGACCAGAAGTATCTGGACCTTGAAAGCCTTGTATTGTGCACACCTGGATTAAAAAGTTATAAAGTAATTAGAATGATTCTTACCAATACCTTTGTTCCGTGCTCTTTAACACTGAATTGCTAGTTCTTTAATAGCAGTCTAACATTGTTTATAGCATCCTATAATATTCAATGTATTGAGTGTTTCTAGAGCAGACATGTTTGATGCAGAGTTGACTTACCGTCCCATAAGGAAATGAGGTAGTGCTGTGAGTAATGTTCCAATAGACATCAGCATGCATCCAGCACCGATTATTTTTGGTCTGTGAAACTTTGCTCCAAAGTAGCTTACCAATGGTAACACCAGCAAATTACCTAAAATAAATACACAAGCATAGTTCTGGTCCCTTAAACCGAGCAGACATGCCCATAGCATACAGTGTAAAATTGAATAGGAAATGGGGTTTTAAAGTACCTACCCATTTCAAAGCTGCCATCAATAACCCCAATAACAGAACTGGGAATCTCAAATCTCCTCTCTATCTGGGTAATGGAGCTTTTCATGTAACTTCCAGATAATGTTTTGCAAAAGTATATAAACGATAGAGCTACCAAAAACATCTGTCAAGAAAACAAAGATATACAAACAAATAAAACAAACAAACAAATAAAACAACACTTTGAATTAAGTGTCTAACTGCACTGTAGTTACACCGGCTGGGTTTCCACAAAGTAAGTCTCAACTTTCCCATGCTAGTACCTTTCAGGTAGTGTGGGTTTCCATGTAGTTCTTTTTTAGCCAGAGAATCTCCTTCCAAATGAATTAATATAAAAATATGCAAGGGTATATATTTATATATCCAATTTGGCCTTGCAGGACTACAGATATTGTGCAGCTTTCTTAAACTGGGTTTCCACTAAGTTTAGTTATTTGGGATCCAGTACCGGTGTAACATCAACTTTTGCTACCCCATCAAAATCAGTGTACTATTTTGCAGCCGATAGTTTGTCATTTCAGGTTGTAGATAATGTTTGTAGATTTCTATTGGGCCACTGCCTTATTGCTAAGCTGAATCATTTTCAATGTATAGCAATTGTGCATTATGACATCATCTTCACAGTCCTGCCATGTGGTGTGCATACAGAACCTACTGTACAGTTTAAAGCTCATCATTGATTGTATCGACCGTACTGAAGGCTACTGTGAATGTATTAGTTTGAGATGTGGTGGCGTGTGCTACTGTGTGTATAACCTTGAACTCCCTTTGTAACGCGTGGATAACAAGCACACAGAGCAGGCTGTGGAAGCTGTGTTATAAAGTTCAGATCCGATACTCCAAAAAAGAGCAGCTCCAGGAAGCATTGGGGCACCCCTGCTGGTTTGTGGGGATGGGGTTGGAACATTTGTTGCCTGTTTTACCCCCATCGGACTGCTTGCTTACTAAATACAGAGATTTATCTTCAAATCATTTTAATGAGCAAGCTGTATTTTACTTAAAAAATGTGTTTCTGCATTAGTAATTGTGATAACTGGTACAGGATTCAGTCTGTTTTGGAAGTCACTTTTTCAGAAACCCATGTTTGAGGTAATATGAAGAACAAAGATCCCACCCAGCCATTCTGCATTGGTAGAACATGGATAACATTTGGGTCTCCTCTGCATTTGCTTTTCCTTGAAGACAAGACGATTATCTAATTGTACCAAGGTATCTCATAGGCAGTTGATTTGTGCAGAGGGATACAACAGCCATATCCACTTTATAAAGTCACAGGCCAGATTGATAGCACACAGTGCAATGAGATGGTCGGTATGGCTTTTTAAATGGGTAATAAGCTAGGCTTATAGACGTGATCAAAATCATTTGTTACAAAGGAACATGGAATGAATACGGGTAATTAAATCCGCATGAACTAACAAGACTGAATTCAAAATGAATGACTTCAGAACTCAGAGGAAGTGCAAGATATTCAGGTGTTATTCCTGTGGTAGTCAGTCAGACTTCATTATACATTTGTGGCCATTTTTTTAAAGTGTTACCATAGGAGGCTGTGTGGTCCAGTGGTTAAAGAAAAGGGCTTGTAACCAGGAGGTCCCCAGTTCAAATCCCACCTCAGCCACTGACTCATTGTGTGACCCTGAGCAAGTCACTTCACCTCCTTGTGCTCCGTCTTTCAGGTGAGACGTAATTGTAAGTGACTCTGCAGCTGATGCATAGTTCACACACCCTAGTCTCTGTAAGTCGCATTGGATAAAGGCGTCTGCTAAATAAACAAAGAATAATAAACAAATAATAATTTCAAGCCTTGGTTATTACCCCCTTGAGTATCTTCTGGGTCAGTCAGTGTTCTTATAAGGAGCTCTTTTGTAGCAGTAATCTTTACAAGTTCACCGCTACAGCACTTACAGCACAATGACCAGGCACATTAGCACATACCTTTATATTGGGAGTGCAGCATTTTCTTGTTTTTGCTTCTGACGGATCTTCAAGAAGAGGCAGTTCTTTCTTTAAAGGAGGATCAGAAAACCCCTCTGGTCTCGTCTCCACTGTCATTTTCCCTGAACAGGTTTGAGTCTTCTGTGAGCTGTCCAATAATGAATAGTGACTGTGCCCAAATATGCTTTTACACTGGCCAGAAAGAGTTATTAACAGCTGGTTCTGATTAGGAATTAACTGCAGACAAGCTAGACTGAAATCATCTACAGTTACTCTGCCCATGGAACTTCTTATGGATCTTTATAAAAAAATTAATAAAAAAAGCAGCAATATACAATTAATGATACTCAGTTAAAACCATTTCACTATCCCTTCACTTACATTCATATGAAAAGAAAATTGTAGTAATGTATTTATTAATGTATTTATCAATAACTACAGTGTATTTAAAACTATGCATTCTGTCAAATTTTTTAACAAAAGGCTGCTCTGTAATTCAAGATTAAGAGTTTCATGTTGTAAACTCATTTTGAAATACTTTATACTGCAATGTTTTATTTTGTTTGATGGGATTTCTGTTTTCTTAAACATTTAATTTGTAACATTGAGTTAATGCTTTACTTTTATTTCCATTAACAACAATCATAAACATACATATTAACGCATCATTTCATTCTAAATTCATATTGAGCTCATATGAAGTACACATCAAGCAATCATTATGGGAATAAATCATTCTTAAGCAGCTACTATGTAATGCTATTCTTTGTCATTGGAATCTAAAATAAAGCAAAACCAGACATGATTAAGACCGTCACCAGGAGAAATACATCCAAATATAATAATGTTATTATTTCATTTAAAAAAGCACTTTAAAAAATCTTACTATGTCAGTTCAGTCCTCTGGATCATCCCAAATAAAGCTACTCCTGGTTCAACTGCAACAATACCTTCGAAGCTTTAAGAGATAATTAACTAGTATTGATATTTGCACTCATATTTGTCTTAGATGGCAGACATCAGGCTCCATTTATACAGGATGTTCCCTGAAAAGACCAGGCAGAATGCAGACTTGGAAGACCGGTACTGTGCACACCTGGATTAAAAAGTTATAAAGTAATTAGAATGATTCTTACCAATACCTTCGTTCCGTGCTCTTTAACACTGAATTGCTAGTTCTTTAATAGCAATCTAACATTGTTTATAGCATCCTATAATATTCAATGTATTGAGTGTTTCTAGAGCAGACATGTTTGATGCAGAGTTGACTTACCGTCCCATAAGGAAATGAGGTAGTGCTGTGACTAATGTTCCAAAAGACATCAGCAAGCATCCAGCACCGATTATTTTTGGGAAACTTTAAATCTGTGAAACTTTGCTCCAGAGTAGTTTACAAATGGTAACACTAGCACATTACCTAGAATACATACACATAGTTATGGTCCTTTAAAGCAGGTGCTCTCAAACTTGTTTTGCTGGGCCCCTCTTTGGAAATGTTTCAGGCTGTGACGACCCCCTCTCCCGCAGTGCGATCTCATATGAAATGTCTGCACATACTACATAGGAACGCTACATAAAGAAGCAGAGACATGCCTGCAGTCAACGGTGCCGGAGTCTTTCTGAAAGTGTGCGTGGAGGGGTCAAGATCCATGGGTGAGGGGTTTGGTGGGTAGCAACGGGTTTCAGGAATAACAAATTATATTTATAGCATATATATTATACACACTTAAATTTGACCAAACATCACAACTGTAAAATAAATAATCAGATTACAAAATGAAACCATAGCATAATTAAACACACAGAGGCAGAAGCATTTAAAACAACGACTAGCAGGGCTGGACGCCTGCAAAAAACAATGAGTGGACTGTCTGGATTACCCAATGTGGAGCAGCAGTGCATGCTTTCCTAGGCACAAGGAGGTCTGGGACCCATCAGCCCCTGGGGAATTTCACATTCACACTGCCAGGGCACTCACTTTTACACCTAAAAAGATTAAAAACTCATCTACAGATATTATTTAGGGAGCCTGGGTCCATGAAAAAATCACACTATTGGTTGGATGGTAAAATGTGTATTTGCATGTGAATCACTATATTATGTTAAGATTGGAACAGAGTGTTAGGTTACCAGTAATCAGTATAATAATTAACAGCAGAACATGTTGAAAATCGTGCACTATTAGCCCAACACCTGTGCCGTTTTACTTACAATATAGTATCCCAATAAATAATACAACCACACAATAACAACCACACAAACATCACGCATCACAGAAATGAGAAACAGCATGCATATACAGGCCTAAGACTTCACCAGGAGCAAGAGGAGCCCTGAATACACAATCTGAAACAAAAACACGTTGGAAATATGAAAAAAAGCCAAGTTATCAAAAGTGCCCAGCCACTTAACGTGGAGAGATCACATGGATGTCAAGTCTTAAGGTTTACCCGTGAAACCCACGGTTTTTCACAATTTTGAGAGTCTCACGGCTGTGCAATGGATTCTCACCTTTGTGCATAAGTTTGTTATTGTTTGTGAGGCTGCGAAACCCTTTATACACGATACAGCGGGAAATCCAGTACAACTGTCCAAGCGTATTATTTCATTTGGAGAAGGGGGGTTACCATATAGAGGTGTACATTACCATTCTGTATTCCTGTAGCTGCTATGCAAACTCCCCCCTTACTCCAAAGATAGAATTGCCTTGTTGTCTCAAACTGACTGTTTGTCAGCGTGAGCCTTCTATGTTTCTGTACACAGCACGTTATTACTCGGACAGTTGAAGGAGAGGCTGTCAGACTGTCACTGTCTGGTTCATGTAGAAATTACCACAGAAATAAGAGAAATGGACATCTATGGGAATTTAATTATTAAAGTCGAAAAATATACTGTTCTTTATGATGGCAGTGTTAGTGGTTAAAGACAATACAAAGAAAGACGCCATATGGTAAGAAATAACAGAACAATTGGACATTGATGGTGTCTATCTCTCTTTATTTCACCTTAACTTTAGTCAGTGATGGGGAGCGCACACACTGGTTTCATTACGCTTCTTTGTTTTAATAATGTTGACCAATAATAATAATCACATTCACACACTAACTGAAGTTTTTATTAAAACTGAAAATCAATTTTTAAAAAAGTATATTAAACTAATTCTCAGTATTTACAAAGAAATATGTGTAGATGTATTCTTTTTGAATAATTTATATGTTAAACCAGATGACATAAAAACATTCACTGTTAAATGTCATTTTTTTTGTGTGGGGTGTACGCAGACCATTTCTTTGTTGTATTTATTTTTGTTTCGTCTCCACAAAAGGAGCAAAAGCACTCAGTATTTTCTTTCCTTGACTAGCTACAGTTGTGTTTTTTTTATGTACTTGTGTCTTTTGCTTTTCTCCCGGTGTGCACAGCCCTTAAGTCTAGGTCAGTGGAATAGATGTCAGCCATGTGCAAAAATCTTGATCCCGTCACCAGCGCCCCCCCAAAACAAAATCTAGTGGTCTAGGTTAAGGTTTTTCATCAATTCCAAGGTTTTTCAGCAGGGGTCTCACTGGTATGAACTCATGTACGATATCAAAAACACAACCCAAGTTTCAAGAAGCCATTGGGGCAACCTTGTCCAGCACAAAGCAAGTATTATTATTATTCGTTTATTTAGCAGACGCCTTTATCCAATGCGACTTACAGAGTCTAGGGTGTGTGTACTATGCATCAGCTGCAGAGTCACTTACAATTACATCTCACCCGAAAGACGGAGCACAAGAAGGTTAAGTGACTTGCTCAGGGTCACACAATGAGTCATTGGCTGAGGTGGGATTTGAATCAGGGACCTCCTGGTTACAAGCCCTTTTCTTTAACCACTGGACCACACAGCCTCCTATATAGGCACAACTGCCTATATAGAAGGCTGTGTGGTCCAGTGGTTAAAGAAGTAGGCACAACTGTAAAACCGATGGGGGCCAAGGTTGCCCCAATTGTTTTTTCTAACTTGTATCAAACGCACAAGCTAAGTCAGAAGAAACAATTGGGGAAACCTTGGCCACGACCAAGCAAATAGGCACAACTGTAAAAGCGGTGGGGTTCAAGGTTGCCACAGTTGTTTCTACTACCCTTGGCCCCTGGGCCAGATTTATGGGGGTGGGGGCAGGGGTGGGGGCAACGGGACATTTGTCCAGGGCCTGCCGCCGAGGGGCCCACGAGAGAGAGAGAGAGAGAGAGAGAGAGAGAGAGAGAGAGAGAGACTAACAGAAAACAAATTCAGAAACTTAGCGGTGCAACGAAATGAAAAAAAAAAAAAAAGGAAAAGCAAGCTAGTGAAAGATGCCTGCTGGAAAAGTACGCATCATACACATGGGAGGAGTCATAGCTCATCATATAATAGACCTATCCCCCCACCCCCAACTCAACACGACCATCATGACAAAACAAATAGACATATGCACTTGGACATATGCACTTTAACAGCGCTGTGCGAGTGATTTAGAATCACAAACAGCCCGCAGAAATGCCTACCTGTACCTGTAAACGTCACAGCAGCCCTTCATCTTCATACAACGGGTGCCATCTAAACAACAGCTGGGGACAGATCAGGCATCTGTCAGTCTTCTATGTCAAAGACACTGACTGATTATTATTTGGTCACTTATTAGCAGACGCTTAGTTGTATCCAAAGCTACTTACAGATAATAGGGCGTGAACTATGCTTCATCAACAGCTGCTGCTGCAGTCACTTCCAATACAGGATCTCGGTTTTACGTCTCGTCCGAAGCTGGGTGGCTTGGAATTTCTTTTCCGTCTTTCCTGTCTTTTTTTCACACTGTTGCGACGTCATGTTTGCTTTCTCATTGTTTTCAAGTTAAATGGAAGTCCACGCTATTGAAATGTGACTAATTGGCTTTTTATGGTCCCGGAAAATCAATTGACGTTTCAGTTAAATCAGTCATAAGCTGAAGTTGCAAAAGGCTTTGCGAGTAGGAGAAATGATCCTGCCACTGTTGAAGATAAAGGCGTATAATTAAGTGGGAAAAAATGCAAATGCATTGCGACCCAAATTTTCTCTCTAAAACACAAACGCGTCCTGTGAAAATCAGGCTGTCTATATCACGGACATTAAACTTACTTTAAATTATCAAAACCCATGCCAGGACGATATATATATATATATATATATATATATATATATATATATATATATATATATATATATATATATATATATATATATATATTTCAAATTACGTATGTCTTGGATATGTTGCTAATAACTGTTATGGAAATCAGCAGTGCTTTGTCAGATAAGACATCGCATACAATGGTCAAAAAGTACAAAGGAGTAATTTACACCAGAACCCTATATTCAGAATGGCGGAGGAGCTGGGAGACGCTGGTCAGACCAGCTTAAATTGTTCCAAATCACAACCCTAGCTGGTGATCAGCGCTGGAATTTCCAGCAGGGTAAAGTGCGTATTTTTTCTGCTTGTTGAAAGAAAATCTCTGTTCTTGTACACTCCCTCTGAATGTTGTCTCAGTGTAGACTAGTCTGCTTCCTAGCTGTCCTATCTATGTATTTAAATTTAGTAGAGCAAATAAAGTAAAATAAATTAATAATCGAGAATAGGGTTTGCGACAACAGTAATAATAGCAACTAGTGATCTCTGGTTTGAATGACGAGTTGAAGTCAAACAGCTGCATGCGCTCCTGATTACTTTCAGCAACTTTACTTACGCATATCAGGCATGTCGCGTCTCATCTCTAAAGCCAGGAGGAGGAGGCTTTGACTTTATGATACACACTGTGAACAAGTTACAGAACAGCACAATCGGGATTAACACATACTGCAATAACTAGATATTTTAATTACTAAAGCTTTTTATTTTTTTATTTCGCTAATAAATGTTATAGGACCTAATGGTAACTTAAATACAGAAACTTACACACATACACGAACATGCACTCAAATCCAAATACAAAAATAATAGGTTAGCTGTACTTGTGTTCTTTACATGTTTTACAAACAGTTCACAATCCGTGTTACCTGAACTGTAATGAGTTTCCTTGAGGGGACTGGTGATTAAACATGTTAGCTTGTGATTACACACAGTGCCACCATAGTGTAAAGATGCACACAGACTGCAGTGCAAGTAGGCGATAGAAACCTTTCTTATTGCATGCAGTCCTATACTGTGTCATGCATGCTAACATGCTGAGAATTCAATATGGTTAAATACTGAACACTTGAGATGGCATGTTGTGTTACATTCAGATTTAGGATCTAGGACCACTGTACGGATCAGGTTACAAATTCATATGGATTTCAGTCTGCTAAGAAATAAATAATAATAATAGATTTGCACAGGATTGCTTTGGAATAACAATGTGGTGCTGTTATTTTGCAATGATTTTTCTAGTCCTAAAGATAATGGAAAAATGAATAATGAATTGAATACTGTAAATAACATAAAATATACCTAGTTTGAGAAAAAGTAAACAATCCTGCTGCATATTTGAATTGAGATATTGAAACTTCTATGTTGACAGTTTCCTTCAAAACCATTATCAAAATACTGTATCGGTTGAAAAGATCTGCCTCAGACACTTTGCTAAGATTGCAAGTATCATCGCTTGGTTTAGAAGCAGGCTTGCAGTTAAAAACAAGTCGCAAATGAAGATATCACACCTTGGAAAGGCTGCTAGATTTAAATGAATTATAAACTGGAAGAACCCGTTTTTGGCCTGTTATCCAAAAGCCCTGCTTTGAGGATCGACTAGGTGGAATTGTTTAAACAAGTGCAGATTTTTATCAGAATTGCGTGACTGCAGCTTGAAGCAACATGTTTCACACTTTGGACACTTAACTCACAGACTTTACTGTCTCTCTGATCCATTCAGAACCTGTCAAATAACAAAATACTGAGAATGGAGGTAAAGTCGATCTGAGGTGATCTATAGAAACACAACACAAAGGAGAAATGTATTCCAGATAACAATATTACAACTCTCAACAAAACAGAAAGAATTCGGCAAGAAACCTTTTTCTTCAAAATGAATAAAGGGTTATCAAATACAAATCTCTTTGTTAGATTAACTGAATGGACATGAAAAAAGTTTTTCAATGAGATTGAACATTGTCATTGACGTTGGAAATGCTTATATAAGCAGATTGGAACTAAAAAGTCCTCCAAGGAAATACCACGACCGAATGGAAAACTAAATGTATTTTAAATACGCTGTAATGAGAATACCTGTTTTAAAATCTCCTGTATTACAATAAAACATAACAGTTTAATATGAGCATGTTTGAAATCATGTAGGGAGAAGGGATATGAATCATATTAAAAGGACATTTATATGAATCATATAAAAAGGACATTTGATCTAAAATATGATAAAACTGTCAATGGAGGGCATTGCCTTTTTACTATGGCTATTTTTTCAATATTTTGTTTAGGTTCTTTGCTGCCAGATTTACTCCTTTCCCATCAGGTTGAAATTGTTTGCTTTGGAAAGTGTTTATCAGGTGTTTCCTCAGTGTTCTTGTATTCCTGTGTGCTGTTTGGAGCCCATCTGTAGGAGTCATGAAGCTTGTACAGCTTACAGGGCTGTGTCTGTGTGCTGTGGGGCTGCTCTGTTCTTCTTATCAATAGTAGTACTATTCAACTATTCAACATGTTAAATGCCGGAACCTGCTTCAATAACTCTTGAATGTGTTGATACAATTAATAAACTATTTATCTTAACTTAAGACATTTCTTGATATAATGTACTGTGTAAACTTAACTCTTTAAATCACATCTAATATTTCTATGCTATAGATGGGTTTTGACTAACTTTGAGTAGAACTTGTTGAGTATTTATCAGAAATTGATTATTCTGAAACATTAGTTTTATGAACCTTTGATAATTTTTCTTAAATGTTGTAACTTTGTTCTTTAAATGTGTAGTTAAATGAAAATTAAAGAGTTTTTTTTTTTCTCAGTTGAGTCATTTTATCATTTTTTTCTTGTTCGTAAATGCACTGGTCAAGTACTTTGAATGAGCCCTGAATTTATAAATAGAATTATATTTTTTCGTATTTTTATTAAGAACTTTGAGATAGATCCGGAAAGTATAATTCAAATATAGTTTTAGCCTTTGTGTTAAGAACGCTTTTTTTAATTTAGCTAAGGTATTGATTTTAATTGTTTTGGAAAGAAATATAAAATATGAATGTGGAAGACCAATCACTCTATAGAATTATTACCACACTACAACTTGAGAAAGGATTTGTAATTTGAAGTGTAATAACTAAACCATGGATAAACAGAGTTAATACAGTATGTGCAGCTATGGCAAAACGTTTTGCATCACCTAGAGTTTTAGGATTGAGACATAATTAAAAAAAAAATAATGATAACAAATAAAATATGAACATAATTTAAATCTTTTATTTAACATTATGTAATCAAAGAAACTACAACATGATATGCAAAAGTCCACCAGAAGCCATAATAGTAGTACAGGAATCGCAAGGCTGTGCTGGGCAATGCTTGGCCACTTTCACTGAGGACTCTTCTTAACAAACACACACACACATTGGTGCAAAGTGTGTGTCACACTCAGAGATTCCATCAATACCTTGGATGTATGATGTGCCACTTGCAATCACACAGTGCAAAGGCAAAGTCGAAATTCCTGAGCTATTTAACCGTAATGATAAAAACTAGCAATGATTTACCTGCCATTCTATGAGTTATTTCTTGCTAGTTTTATATGACACATTATTCTATTCACTTGTACAATTTGCTTTTACCCTTGCTTTAAAAAGGTGGTCCTTGAACTCTCTCTGTAATATCTGTCACCTCTTAAGGCAGCTATCAGGTTTCCAGGAGTTTATATGAGAGAGTGGGGCCGTGAACATGCATTGGACGCTATGAAGAGAGGGCCACCACCTCATTGTTCAATTACAAAATCAATCAACAGCAAAGTAAACACTGAAAAAGTCCTCCTTGAATCAATATTACAGGAACTTTTTTTTTTTCAAAAGCAAATGATATGTCCAGCCAATGTCAACAAGTGTTAGTTAGGAGAGTGCAATTTTTAATCAAGTGCATATTCACTGGCAGATCAAGCAGGGGCAGACAGCACTCAGCGCAGCAATCCTACCGCTGAGCAACTCATGAGCCAGAATCCCCTGCTTGGGAGAATTCGAATAATCCAGTCCTCCCAGCTTTGATAATGAGAAAACCACTTGTGGGAGATTAGAGGGTGACAGATTTACAGCTGATGATTTAGCCAGTTATTTAGTTATTTATTTGTTACTTTGTTAGTTTGTTTGTTTGTTGTCTGGTGTGTTTAAACTCTTTCTAGTTAGTTGCACAGCAGGCGGCAGCTTATATTCAATGTTGTGTTATGTATATATATATATATATGCATATATGCAGTGCCTTGCATAAGTATTCACCCCCCTTGGACATTTCCACATATTGTAGTGTTACAACCTGGAATTAAAATGGATTTAATTCGGATTTTTTGTCACTGATTGTGGCAAAGTGGTTGGTAAGGGGAACAGGTGTAGCGGTGATGCGATGCAGGAGTGACAGACAGACACGGTAATTGGGTGAATAAGTGTTTTATTGTGCCTTTTCCAGGTCTGGCAACCGTCAAATAATAAATCCCCGGCAGTACACAACGATGTGTAAAGCGCGGGGAGCGTGAGTAACCAAACACAGTCCTGAACAGAAAACAAAGGCACGGTCACCAGTCCTGGGTGAATCCAAACGTGAAGGTGCTCTGTGCAGTGGTGCTCGGATAGTGCTTTCGTGGCGACAGCTCGGAGGTGTGTTTTAACTGTCTAGTGGTGCAAAACAGACAGACAATTACAGACAGACAAAAATAACACACAACACGTAACACTACTTTTTCTCTTTCTCTGAGAGCTCCTCTCTCAGTCCTTCTCTCCTATCGCTCTAACCCAAACGAAGGAAAAGATCAGCGTTACCCTGGCCCCTATATGTAATCCCGCATGATATCTAGGTAAACGGTTGCAGCTGCCTTATTACTTGCAGCTGCCCCTCGTTTACCTTTCAAGTCAAAATGGTCTTACAACAGAGTCTCGCTTCTTTCCAGGCTGACCCACTTCCCGGTCCCGGAAACGAACTGTCAGGCCAGCCCTTCCAGATACTTCTCCTCCCGTTCTTTAGCGCCCTCACAGGTCGGGAGGAAGATTTATCACCAGAACTCATTATATTTCTGTCACATATCACACCGCTCAGAGTGGAGCCAAGGAACACTCGGCTAAATCTACCTTTCCCATTACTCCCCTCCCGGAAAAATAATCCGCATTTTTCCCCGCACGGTACCATATGGTACATGAAGGGCTGCAATGCCAGATACCACCGAAGTTATCCGGGCATTGCTGTCCTTCATTGTGCTTAACCACTTGAGTGGGGCGTGGTCTGTGACAAGATCAAATGAGTGTCCCAGCAGGTAGTATCGTAAAGAGTGAGTAGCCCATTTAATGGCCAAACACTCTTTTCGACTCACGGAGTAGTTACGTTCGAGGTAACATTTTTTGCTCAGGAACACTATCGGGTGTTCTACTCCAGCTACCTTTTGGGACAAGACTGCACCCAAACCTACATCCGATGCGTCGGTGTGGAGGATGAATCTCTTGGTGAAATCTGGAGTAATAAGAGTGGGGGCCTGGCAAAGTCTACGCTTAATCGTATCAAACGCCCCCTGACGCTCAGCTGACCATTTAATTAAATTTGGAGCACTCTTTTTGGTGAGGTCAACTAATGGGTTAACCACTGTGGCGTACTCGGGGATGAAACGGCGGTAATAACCGGCTAAGCCCAGTAGTGACCTCACCTGAGTCTTGGTTTTGGGGATCGCTGCATCAACCAAAGCCTGGATTTTGGTGACCACAGGTCTCACCCTTCCATTTCCCATTAAAAATCCCAAATATTGAGTTTCTTTTTTGCAAACGCACATTTCCTCAAGTTAGCTGTCAGCCGGGCTGCCCTTAGAGACTGAAGAACGGCTGCAACCCTAGCCAAATGCTCTCGCCAGGTGGAGCTGTAAATCACCACGTCATCAATATACGCTGCTGCATATTCATGATGTGGGCGTAAAACCTGGTCCATCAGTCTCTGAAAGGCAGCGGCGCACCATGTAGCCCAAATGGCATGGTTTTAAAGTGGAACAGCCCTTCTGGTGTTGAAAATGTGGTTTTCTCTCTGGAGCTGCGGGTTAAAGGGATTTGCCAGTATCCCTTCGTCAGGTCCAGAGTGGAAATAAACCTCGCTTTTCCCAGTCTGTCTAAAAGTTCGTCGACCCGAGGCATGGGATACGCATCGAACTTAGCAATAGCGTTTACCTTCCTGAAATCCACGCAGAAGCGGTTGGTGCCGTCTTTCTTAGCCACTATGACAATTGGACTGCACCACTCGCTCCTGGAAGGTTCAATCACCCCAAGCTCGAGCATATCCCATACCTCTTTGCGAACGCCACTTCGTCGACTTTCCGGGATCCGGTATGGTCTCTCTCGCACTGTGACACCTGGTGGCGAGATAATGTCATATTCAACTAAGTTTGTTCTGCCGGGCACGTCAGAAAAAACATCGCTGAACTCCTCAATAAGCTTACGCAGCTCTCTTTGCTGATCCGGAACCAACTGTTCCCCCATTGAAATCGCTCTTGTGCTCGGGGTCTCTGGACAGGGGCCTAAATCATCCTCCATATTGCCTGGGTCTATAAATAAGACCTCCCTTGCCTGCCAGGGCTTTAACAAATTAACATGGTAAATTTCACGTTCATTCCGGCGATTGGGCTGTCTAATTTCATAATTTACTTTCCCTATAGCCCGAATCACCTCATACGGCCCCTGCCATTTAGCACACAGTTTTGATTCTGATGAGGGAAGTAGCAGCATTACCTTGTCCCCTGGTCGAAAGGTTCGAATCCGTGCATTTTTGTTGTAATACTGCTGCTGTCGGTGCTGAGCCGATCTGAGGTTGTCCTGGGCCAAACGACCGACCAAATCCAGGCGATCTCTTAGTAGGAGCACATACTTCACTACATTTTTGGACGAGCCTTTGTGCTCCTCCCACCCCTCTCTCAGCAGGTCGAGAATGCCGCGAGGCTGCCGGCCGTACAGGAGCTCAAAGGGGGAGAACCCCATTGAACTCTGCGGCACTTCTCTCACCGCAAAAAGGAGGTAGGGAAGAAGCGATGCCCAATGTTTTTGCTCCTGTGTTACAAACCGCCTCAGCATCGATTTTAAGGTCTGATTAAAATGTTCCACCAGACCGTCCGATTGTGGATGATAAACGGATGTCCTGATGGGACGTATTTTCAATATTTTGTACACCTGCTGTAACGTCTTGGACAAAAAATTGGTTCTGTGATCGGTCAAAATCTCCTGGGGGATCCCTACTCTAGCCATAATCTGCGCTAACTCGGTGGCTATTGCAGCGGCACTAGTGGACCTCAATGGAACTGCCTCCGGGTATCGCGTTGCATAATCCACCACCACTAATATATGCGTATACCCGAGTCAGAAGGTAGCAAAGGGCCCACTATGTCCATTGCAATGCGCCGAAAGGAGTGGAAATAATTGGCAGTGGGACCAAAGGGGCGGGCGACTCGACCCGGCGCTACTCGCTGGCAGTCTGGGCATGTGGCTACATATTTCGACACATCAGTATGAAGACCGAGCCAATAGAATCGAGCCAATATCCGTTCCCTCGTCTTCTCGGCTCCGAGGTGCCCGCAAAAGGGATATCATGCGCCAGCCTCATGACCTCGGTCCGACAAGACGGGGAACCAACAATTGTGTTACAGGCTGTCCTGTGCCCGTGGCTAGGTTTACCCTATACAGTAATTGCCCCTTGATACTGAAATGTGGATATACTAGCGCCCCAGCGCCGTCAACATCCTTACCTTCAATGGACCGGACCTGCCCCCAAGCGTGCACCAGTGACGGGTCGTTATGTTGGCCCCACACTAGGTCCGCGCTTGAGTACCACGGGTCCGGTACATTGAGAGGGGCTGGAATAACCTCTGCCCTAGTTGGCCCAGTAACCTCGCTCTCTCGGTCACACTACATTCCCACTCCCTTCGACTGGCGTTTGTTACCATTGCAGCACTCTCCCACCAGACCCCAACCTTGTCTCAAAAACGATCCCTCCCATTTCGCGGTCCGTCTCTCCTTATTTGTTTTTCTAGGACGGAAAAGAGGGGAAAACATTTCAGTGTGAAAAGGAAACACATCACCAATCCGTTCCCTTTTTTTTTCTGCCACGTTTACGTGTGTGGCTGAGACTGCCATTTTTTTATCAATTCTTTGAATTCTGGCCAGTCTCGGCCCAGAATAACTGGGTGTGGCAACCTTTCCGCCACCCCGACTACAAGGTGACGTTTTATCGGTCCTACCGATAAATATACTTTTAATGTGGGGTATGCCGCCGTGTCTCCATGGATACAGGAGATGGCCACCTGACCTCGTGGCCGCCACGACACACCGCCCAGGAGAGCTGTCCTAATCAAGGTTTGCTCACACCCTGTGTCCACTAAAGCGTGGGTTTTCACATTCCCTAAAACCACATTAATCAAACAAGGCCCCTCCCGACCATTTTCCCCACACTTACCAGTTTCAGGTGCCCAATTGCACACGGCCACGTCACACTCCATGGCAGCGGGCATGACCTGGCCAGATGTCCCGGCTGGTGGCACCTAAAACAGATAGGAGGGACAGAGGGGCATAGGGTATGAATCTGTCCCGCTGCTGGTATGGCAACGGGGCAGGGCAGCACCTCTACCCCAGCTGGGGCCAACCTTGGTCTCCATGGGGGAGGCAAGGGGCCCAATGGGGTCGGCTCTCGGAGGTCTGGGTCCCGGGAACAAGGGTGGTGGTGTTGGAGGAGAGGGAGGGAGAGGTCGACTGCTCCGAAGGGCAGGGGCCGATAGGATCCTGACCCGGGCAGAAGTCAGGGAGTCCTCAAAATCTTCTGCCAGCTTGACCGCCTCCTCCAGGGTGTCAGGGTTGTGGCGCCGTATCCACGCCTGGGTTTCGGCGCCGACCACATGGCAGAATTGCTCTACCACAATGGCTTCCCCCATCTGTTGGGCGGTCTTCTTCCCTGGGGTCAGCCAATACACCATGTGGTCGCACAGCCGCTCTGCCACCACCCTGGGGCATGTCTCTGGGGCTCTCCGGTACTCCCTAAACCGCGCCCGGTGGGTCTCCGTCGTTATATTCAGGCGGCGGAGGATAGCCAGGTCGGGAGGAAGATTTATCACCAGAACTCATTATATTTCTGTCACACTGATCTACTCAAAATAGTCCATAATGTCGAAGTGGGGAAAAAAATCTACATATTTTTCAAAATTATTTACAAATAAAAAACTGAAAAGTCTTGATTGCACCCCATTTGCTGTGACACCCCTAAATAAGCTCTGGTGCAACCAATTGCCTTCAGAAGTCACATAATTAGTTGAATGGAGTCCACCTGTGTGCAATTAAAGTGTCACATGATCTCAGATTAAATACACCTGCTTCTGGAAGGCCCCAGAATTTGTTAGAGAGCATATGTAAACAAACAGCATCATGAAGACCAAGGAGCTATCAAAACAAGCCCGGGATAAAGTTCTGGAGAAGCACCAATGAGGGTTGGGTTATAAAAAAATATCCCAAACTTTGAACATCCCCTGGAGCACCGTTAAATCCATTATTAAAAAATGGAAAGAATATGGCACAATCGCGACTCTGCCTAGAGAAGGCCATCCAACAAAACTCAGTGACCAGGTAAGTAGGGCATTAGTCAGAGAAGCAACCAAGAGGTCAATGGTAACTCTGAAGGAGCTGGAGAGATCCACAGCTGAGATGGGAGAAACCGTCCATGGGATAACTATAACCCGGATGCTCCACAAAACTGGGCTTTATGGAAGAGTGGCGAGAAGAAAGCCCATATCAAATCCCGTTTGGATTTTGCCAAAAGGCACGTGGGAGACACAGCAAACATGTGGAAAAGGTTCTCTGGTCTGATGAGACCAAAATTGAACTTTTTGGCCTTAGCGCAAAACGCTATGTGTGGCGCAAAGCCAACACTGCTCATCACCCTGAGAACACCATCCCCACGGTGAAGCATGGTGGTGGCAGCATCATGTTATGGGGCTGCTTTTCATCGGCAGGGACTGTGAAACTGGTCAGGATTTAGGGCAAGATGGATGGAGCCAAATACAGGGAAATTCTAGAGGAAAACCTGTTTCAGTCTGCAAAAGACCTGGGACTGGGGCGGAGGTTCACCTTCCAGCAGGACAATGACCCTGAGCACACAGCCAAAGCTACACTGGAGTGGTTTAAAAACAAGAACCTGAATGTCTTAGAATGGCCCAGTCAAAGCCCAGACCTCAATCCGATTGAGAATCTGTGGCAAGACTTGAAAATTGCTGTTCACCAACGGTCCTCATCCAGCTTAAGAGAGCTTGAGCAATTTTGCCAAGAAGAATGGGCAAAAATTGCAGGATCCAGATGTAAAGCTGGTAGAGACTTAGCCAAAAAGACTCACAGCTGTAATTGCTGCCAAAGGTGCTTCTACCAAGTATTGACTCAGGGGGGTGAATACTTATGCAACCAACAAATGTCTTTTTTTTTTGTTTAATTAACTTTTGTGTCACAATAAAAAATATTTTGCACCTTCAAAGTGTTAAGTATGTTGTGTAAATCAAATGGTAAAAATCCCAATTAAATCCATTTTAATTGCCGGTTGTAACCCTACAAAATGTGGAAAAGTCCAAGGGGGTGAATACTTATGCAAGGCACTGTATATATATATATATATATATATATATATATATATATATATATATATATATATATATATATATATATATATATATATATATATATATATATATATATATATATATATATTTGAGTCAATACTTGGTAGAAGCACCTTTGGCAGCAATTACAGTTTTTGGGTAAGTCTCTAATGCCTGTGATAAAGAGAGAAAGAATCAACGTCGTAAATCTCCCTCCCGATCAGAAAGGACGCTGTGTAAGGTTGGTGGTACGCTCCCCTATAGATGGGCTGACTTGACGGTGGGTGGAAACAGGAAGTAGGCCATCATGTTGGGGGCACGTAACTGTCAGTACACGAAACGACTCAAATGCGATCAGCTGCGGGCCAGGCAGCGATTGGTTACACCGGGGCGCCGGGCTGATTGCAGGGAGGAGTTGGGCAGTACAAAGGGGACGCAGCTACGCAGGTACGGCCCCTTGTGCTGAGAACGTAACCTATGGCCGGAGCATTGTTTGTGTTGTTACGTGTTGTTTTTTTTTTTGTATTGCAGAGGAGGAGAAGAGGAGGACCCGGGAGCTGCCGTTACCAAACCAGCACACACCCTTGAGCACTTCCTTCACTGTGCTAGCAAACACATGCACCATAATTTAAAGAGCACTTCCTGTATCCATGGGGATAACAAGGACTACTCCTCACTAAATTAGATTTGACTGTTGGATGTCATACCCGCCCCGTAATCATGGCAGTGGCTGAAAAGTTGCCGTAATTTTAGGTTGAGACTGGCCGCATTTTGATACAATGATTAATAAAACTGTAACGCCAGTCTCTGATAAGACCCTGGGATCAGCGGGAGAAGCTATTGGGAACATATTTCTGCTGCATGCTGATTTGTTCCATTCCGATTTTGCCCAAAAGACAAAAGAGAGCGAAGGGTTGCAAAGTGGGAAGGAATGTTAATGAAACAAGGCTGGGGTTTGGTGGGGGAAACCTCGGAGGCCAGTGCTGAAGCTACTGTAGCTCCGCTCGATATCCCGAAACTCTGGGACCGAGATATGGACCTAGCATTGGAACAAAAAAATGATCCTTCTCTGGCTCACATCTCGGGGCAGGTTTGGTCTATTGAGGGGAAGGATGTAGAGGATAACCGCCGCTACATATCCTCATCACATTATTGTCGGGCACTTACTGTATAGAGTATCCCAAGCCACAAGCACAAGTCAGATTGTAACACAATTACTCTTTCCCCAGTCTTTTCGACGTGAGATCATGTGGTTGGCTCACGATGTCCCATGTTCGGGGCGTTTAGGTAGTGATAAGACTCGGGAATGAATATTGGCTTGGTTTTATTGGATGGGAGTTTTTAGTGAGGTGACGGGATATGTAGCGGAGTGTCTGGAATGCCAGTAAATAGCACAGGGCGGGTTCGCCCGGCCCCGCTGGTTCCACTGCCCCTGATCACAGATCCCTTTGAACGCATTGCTATGGATATAGTAGGTTCTTTGAGCCAGTCTTACTCGGGATATACACAAATTTTAGTAGAGGCAGTACCATTGAGATCCACTTGTGCCGCAGCAATTGCTCGAGAGTTACTGCAGATTATAGTGAGAGTAAGGATTCCGAAAGAAATCCTCACTGATCACGGAAAAAACTTTATGCCACAATGTTTGAAGAAGTTGTATAAATTATTGCAAATTAAGTCCATTCAAACCACTGTTTATTATCTGCAGACGGACGGTTTGGTGGAATGTTTTAATCAGATTTTAAAACAGATGCTGAAGCGGTTTGTCAACCAGGAACAGAAACATCAGGCTAAACTCCTCCCCTACCTGATGTTTACAGTGAGAGAGGTGCCTCAGAGCTTGACCGGGTTCTCCCCCTTTGAGATGTTGTATGAGAGTCAACCACAGGGTATCCTTGATCTTGTGAAAGAAGGATGGGAGGAGCAAACAAAGACTTCCAAAAACAGTCAAGTATGTAATCAGGTTGTTTGGCTCAGGAGAATCTAAAACTAGCTTAGCATCATCAGGAGCAGCAGTTCAACAATCAAGCATAGATTCAGACTTTTTGGCCAGGTGATAAGGTACTGTTGCTACTTCCCACTTCGGAGTTTAAGTGGCAAGGGCCATATGATGTGATACTGGGAATTGGTAATTTGAACTATGAAATTAGGCAACCCAGTCGCTGAAATAAGAACTAAATTTATCATATTATCTTGTTAAAACCCTGAATGAAAGGGAGGCCCTATTTATAGCTGGTGACAGTTTAGAAGAGGATTTTGGTCCCACTGTCAGTTCACCAGCTACAACTAACATTCCGATGGGGTAACAGTTACTTCTGGATCAGAAATACGACCTCTACCAGTTAGTGGAAAGGTTTATTGATGTTTTTCTGACTTGCCCGGTAGAACTAATGTTATTTCACATGCTATTATTACTCCAGCAGGTGCCAAGGTTCAAGAGAGACCGTACCGGATCACAGAAAGCCGCAGGGGTCCCGTTCGCAAGGAGGTGGAGGATATGCTCAGGCTTGGAGTCATTGAACCTTCTCGGAGTGAGTGGTGCAGTCCTATCGTGATGGTGGGCAAGAAGGATGGCTCCACTCGGTTCTGTGTAGATTTTAGAAAGGTTAATGCCATCTCAATACATATCCAATGCCCCGAGTGGATGTGCTCCTTGACTGACTGGGTAAGGCGCAGTTAATCTCGACCCTGGATCTGACGAGGGATACTGTCAAATTCCACCCACTCAGAGCTCACAATGCCTTATACATGTGATCAAAGAAATGTAGTAGAATCCTACGTAAACAATGGAATGAGGGATTGGTCCCAGAGTTACCCCTCAGGATCAGCATATTATCAATCAGTAATTCATTAACTTTTTACAGAGTTAAATAAGTGCCAGTAAAGGTATACTGCTCATGTCAAGGCTTAGAAACATCCCCATGAGTTTACTGTAAATGGGTGCATGCTTACATATCATTCATTTGACGATGGCTTCTTAATACTGTACTAGTATGTTACCCCCACTTAAAGGAGTGCTAACCATGAACTTAAAATCAAATTGTTTAACGCTTATTAGCATTAACACCATTTTTACCAGTTCCCTTACTGTCAATTCAACTGCTGCTTCCCAGTACCCTGTTGATTGCTGTCAGACAGCTCCACACCCATGTAGGACTCTGTTGATTGCTGTCAGACAGCTCCACACGCATGTAGGACTCTGTTGATTGCTGTCAGACAGCTCCACAACCATGTAGGACTCTGTTGATTGCTGTCAGACAGCTCCACACCCATGTAGGACTCTGTTGATTGCTGTCAGACAGCTCCACACCCATGTAGGACTCTGTTGATTGCTGTCAGACAGCTCCACACCCATGTAGGACTCTGTTGATTGCTGTCAGACAGCTCTACACCCATGTAGGACTCTGTTGATTGCTGTCAGACAGCTCCACACCCATGTAGGACTCTGTTGATTGCTGTCAGACAGCTCCACACCCATGTAGGACTCTGTTGATTGCTGTCAGACAGCTCCACACCCATGTAGGACTCTGTTGATTGCTGTCAGACAGCTCTACACCCATGTAGGACTCTGTTGATTGCTGTCAGACAGCTCCACACCCATGTAGGACTCTGTTGATTGCTGTCAGACAGCTCCACACCCATGTAGGACTCTGTTGATTGCTGTCAGACAGCTCCACACCCATGTAGGACTCTGTTGATTGCTGTCAGACAGCTCTACACCCATGTAGGACTCTGTTGATTGCTGTCAGACAGCTCCACACCCATGTAGGACTCTGTTGATTGCTGTCAGACAGCTCCACACCCATGTAGGACTCTGTTGATTGCTGTCAGACAGCTCCACACCCATGTAGGACTCTGTTGATTGCTGTCAGACAGCTCTACACCCATGTAGGACTCTGTTGATTGCTGTCAGACAGCTCCACGCCCATGTAGGACTCTGTTGATTGCTGTCAGACAGCTCCACACCCATGTAGGACTCTGCTGATTGCTGTCAGACAGCTCCACACCCATGTAGGACTCTGTTGATTGCTGTCAGACAGCACCACACCCATGTAGCCCATTTTACACTGAAAAAGGCTCAAGAAATTAGTTAGAAATGTAAATGGTTGTGTTGTATTGGCCTTAAGTTTAGGTAAACAATTTGTTATATTAACAATTCTTCAGATTAGTTAAAGGAAATATTTAAACACAAGACATTCCAGGAGCCTTCTGTACACTGGTTACAATTATTGTGTTTAAATGGCAGATAGTCCACAAGCATAACAGGGAAAGAGTGATCAGCATTATAGATGTATTCAGTTTGCCTGTAGATACTGCTAGAGCCACGGGTGTTCCCAAAGACTGGACAGCCTGGTCATCTGCCACTCCATCAGACACATTGATTCAGATTTATATTCAATTTATTGTATTGTCATAAGATTTTTTTTATAACAAATATACAGTGTATTGCATAGGATTCCAGAAACATACTAAAGTTGCAAATAATAATTATAATAATAATAATAATAATAATAATAATAATAATAATAATAATAATAATAATAATACAACTGAAATCATATACCCTTTCACATTATTATTTCAACTTCATGAGTTCTATAATTGTGGTCTCTTTAAAGTTCTGCATAGCGCTCAGTCCCGTCCCTGCTGGGTGACTCTATTGTGTGTGTTGATGCTGTGTTATTCTGGGTTGGCTCCTGCTTCGTGCAGGCAGTCCACCAGTTTCATGTCATGGTTTAAGTCAGCTTCGTCCATGTGGGTGAATTCGATCTCAGTGTGACCGTCTGCATCGTCTTGGGTCTTCTTCTCCACGCGCTTGAACTGTTTCCTCAATAACAGAATGACGGCGATCATGAAGAAATAGGACGAGCCGCTCAAAGCAGAGATCAATCCCAGGTAAATGAACCTGCAAGAGAGCACAATGTGCTGCGTGATCTGTGTGTGTGTCTCTGTAGCTCTGTGTGTGCTGATAGAGGGGGCTGTGCTGATCCGGGGTCCACTCACCTGTATGCATCTGAATTATACATCCTGCAAGCTCCTCTGCCGCCACACTTCTTGCTGCCCCATTTCAAGCAGGTGGAATCGATCAGCGCTCCAAAATACACTGGGGCCGGGATGCCACCTGTAATGAGAACAGTCACTTGTAAGAAAACAGAGTGTATTCAATTTATCTGAACCAGGACCAATCCAAACACCACTGCTGTTTAAAGTGCTAATAGAAGAGAATGCCTGTGCTTTTAACATCACAATAGTGGCATGTGTTCTTTGCACGGGATGGCATCTGTCACTTGAGACTGCTCAGTCCTGTCACTCACCCAGGGTTCTTATAACCAGACTGCTCAGTCCTCTCACTCACCCAGTGCTCTTATAACCAGACTGCTCAGTCCTCTCACTCACCTAGGGCTCTTATAGCCAGACTGCTCAGTCCTCTCACTCACCTAGGGTTCTTGTAACCAAGGACTGCATTCCTACAGCCAAGGACTTCAGTTCCGGTTTGATGCACCTGGAATGTAATATTTCCATGGAAACTCAATGCTAGGAGCAGTCATGCATGGTCTTCTTATTATGGCTGCTATACTTGCATGCACTTGTCACTAGATTTAAACCCAATATTTTAAACATTCGATGAATACATGTGAATTAAACTTAGAGTGAAAGCAGAGATTAACTAAGATACATTTTTTTAGATAATTGTTTTGTTTAATTATATTTGGTCATTGTTTTATTATTTAATTATCCCCTGCACCTGGTGATCATTGTAAATCAGAGCCAGGTGCAGGGTATTTAGAGAGAGCAGCCAGTCTGTTCTGGGCTGCTGAGTTGAAGGGAGTAGAAAGCTGTGTGCGCTGCTACCAAACAGTCATGTAAAGTGAGTACTGTGTGTACTGTGTTTCTCTGTAACAACTGTGTGTTGCAGTTGTATCGGTAAGCAGCTTAGCTGCCCGATGGTCAGTCAAGGACTGGACTCTGTTTAGTTAGTACTCCTTTGAGGAGTTAGGCTTTTGTTTGTTTTTTGTTTATTTGTTCATTGTAATAAAAGAGCATGAAAGTGCTTTATTGTGCAGTTCGGTGTCTGGGTCAGTATTTTTAGAAGGTGGAAAGGTCCCGAATTGTGGCAAGGCACCCCCACTTTGTCACTATATATATATATGTGTGTGTGTGTATATAATATATATATATATATATATATATGTGTGTGTGTATATATATATATATATATATATATATATATATATATATATATATATATATATATATATATATATATATATATATATATACATATGTATATATAAATTAGGGCTGTCAAGCAATTAAAAAAATGTATCCCAATTATTAAATGGATCGCAATTATTAACCCTAACCTAACCCCAACTCTAACTCTAATTCTTTTCTGATACAATTCTGTACTTGCATATTGTGCAAAAAGCTTTACACATTAAGTACATGTGTCTATGCATAATAATATTGCAATTATGTGTAAGTATACATGTTTTTACTAAGTAACTACTATGTAAACACACAGTAATTGGAGACACTTGCATGAAGATGTACCTGATTGTCACAATGTATCCCGGAGTGGCCCCCAGGGCACTTATAAAGGAACCTATGACTGACACGGCCAGGTAGTAGATGAAGCTTCTCCTGCAGTCATCTTTCCTTGGGCACTGACCCAGTATGACTGAGATATTTCCAGATGGAGGAGGTGCAAATGCCACACAACTGCAGTTGTGAAAGACCTTGAAAATGCAAGATTCAAAAAAGCACCTTTTAAAAACATTTTCTTACATACTATAATTTAAAAAAACAGACTTTGTTCATATCTGAACTAGTAGCAATACAACGAAGCCAACACTTAGTCAGACACATCTGTCTATAACACTTTAGATTACAAAGCTTGAATATCCATGTAATTACATTGTAATTACTTGATAGTCACCTATGATTCCTGCTCTTACTTTGCAACTACATGGAAATTTCCTTGTGAACATAATTGTGTTGACTGATGTAATTACAAGGTAACAGCACTTATTTAACAAGTAGTTATCATGTTAAACCAGCGTCTTAACCACTATGCAAAAGAGCCGGCTCCTCTGTGCTGCTGGTTACAGAGTGTTGAACCTCATCACATCTCACTGTCAGGAGAGAGAATTGGTAACAGCAGTCTAGCTGCCTGTCACAGTAACTGCCCAGTTATTCCCATGTTTACATGCTTATGTGTGTCCTGTAATCTAAAGCGCTGCCCGTCATATTTAGGAAAACTCTTAAACTTTGCAGTAGGACTAAAATGAAAGTGGTCTTACTGTCTCTTTTCCAAATCCCGTTGTCTCTTTACAGCCAGCAAGGCATGGGGACACATATGTAATCCCACTGTCTGCACACACAGGGTCCCATTGCTTCAGTGAGCAAGTGCAGCCGCTGTTACAAGCAGAGAGTAGCGTTTTTTCATTGTGCGAGATCTGGCTTGTTCTGAAATAAAGTACAAAAAGTGAGCGTTAACAATCTTGTAAACATATCCAATATCAAACAAAAAAACGAAATACGAGCCAGTCAGGAAACCCATGTAGACTAGATAACCCTACAACATTATACATATGTTACACACTAGATAACCCTACAACATTATACATATTCTACACTACATTCTTTGGCCTTTGGCCTCACCTTTTGAGGTACCCCAGCCTATAAATTAGCTCGCAGATAAGGGGAGAGAAAAGCAATGGGCAGGGGGGCAGGATAGCCAAAAAGTAGATGGAGGCTGTGGAGAAGAAGGCGAAATCTGGTGCCCAGTGGGAACCTAATGAATTTAAATAAGATATTAGCTATTCGACTGATGATTTGATCTGCTATTGGCCTAAAATATGCTTGATGTTTATGTGATTGGAGCTAAGGTTAAAGTGAGTTGCCTGCCAGAACCACCATTCTGCTTTTAATTAAATATGTTTAAGGGAAAGTTGTCTGTTACGCATTTTTTACATGCATTTATTACCAATTATTTGCATTAGTATTAAATGAATGTGGTGGTGTGTCATGTGCTGTTTAGGGCTCTTAATAAAAACAGACAGTGTAGGGTTTCCTAACATTGAACTAGTTGATAAAATTCAAACTGACACACTTTCTTAGTAGTTTGACAGTTTCACACACCCCTTATATTTTTCTCTTTGGTATTGACCAGTGCTTGTTTGTATCAATGACGACTTAATGGATTTTCTTTGTTCAGAGTGGTGCAGGAATGATTCAACTTGAAAAGGATACCCCAATGAGATTAAAGTCTAAGAATGACCGCTCAGTGCAAGACCCTCAAACAGTGAAGTCATTGCTATGTTAGTATCATTACATACCATTCTAATCAGTACACCAATGAAGGCCCATACATTTGTCAACTTGACTTAGTTTCTCCTTTAACCTCCAGATACTAGCTGACGTTATCAGCATGAGGTCAGAGTCATTACCAGTAACCTGGATCTCCTCCTTATAGTCTATCGTAGTCATAACACTTCCATGATCAATCACATCCAAGTTTGTGTGCCCATCTATGCTTACACCTTTCCAAACCTAGGTTACCTAGTAATGTTAATGCTAAATCATTGGGATCCTTTACTTGACAAAGTTTAGAGATCAATCAGAAGCTAGGACATTCATTGATTGGTTTCTCTCATTCGTAAACATTCTTATGTTACTTATATTCTTATGTAGATCTTGGGATTGTAATGAAAAGAATAGGTCCCAAGATTCCTTACTTCCCCACTTCCCCAAGATTCCTTACTTCCCCACATGTCCCAATCTGAAGTGAACAGGATGGCTTACTAAATGTCTGGTAGTTTATAGGTACATACCCAGTATAGGATACCGTAAATCCAGCTACCTTGAAGTTCTCACACTTTATTCCAAACTGAGTCATCAATAGAAGGAAAGACACGAAAGAGGTTCCGAATGACAGCTGAGCACCCGCAACCACACCAAGCTTGTACTTTTTCATGAGAAGTCCACCTATGAAAATCCCAATAGCAACTGCAGGTAAATTAAGTACTCCTAGAAAAAAACATAAAAAAGAATTTAGAATCAGCGTGCGAATAGAAGCTGTTTGAATTGGAACACTTTGAATGATCTGAACGAATCATTACCTATTAAGAAGTTGGCTTTGGATGCAGATTGTCCAAACTGCTGCTCCATATATTTTGGTTTGAAGGTCACTAAGCCAATGAAGGAATTGAACTTTAGGATACTTCCACATAAAAGTAAGAAGTATGCTGGAGTGCACAACAGCTTTTTCAACGACGGAAGAAAAGCTGAAAGAACATGCATACATTAGTCTCTGATTTATACAGTCCTGATTATCATGTAGTGTTAAGAACAAACTCATTGCTTAATATTGCTCTCCTTCTCTAACAGTCCTATAATGCTGCAATATGTTTTACAAGGTGATGACGATTGATACTTTTTATTCATGCAATTGTATGTTTGATGGATAAACACATTTCAGAAAGAAAAGTTTCAAACATACACACTGAGGAAAATAACCACAGTTTGTAGATGCTCTGTTTCCTTTCTGTACGCTCCCATGCACTGTGTAAAGAAAACGTGTGCTAACAGGATTCTTTTTCTCAACCAAAAGTAAAATATCCCCCTGCTTCGGAAGAGACTTTGGTAGGAACCAAACATTTTTTTTCACTTACCTTTTGCAATGTCGGCCAGTTTTAATGGGAGAGGTCTTGTGTTTGTTGCTTCCCGGCATCCTTTTTTGACACATTCCGACAGTTCTGCAGTTGCTCCCAATTCCATTTTCTCTTCCCCTTGTTTTGGAAGAGACTTTGGGAGGAACCAGAATGGGAAACTGGCAAACAGCATGATGACTGCGGATACAAGGAATCCCAGCCACCAGGCTCCCACCCAGCGGGCATCCCTGGGGGTTATGGTCACACTTTCTGTAAAATAACAGGCCTTGTTGAAAACGTATTGGCTTACATGCGCATCACTTTATGCTAATGTATGTATGTACGCATGTACAGCTACAGTATGGCCAAAAGTTTTGCAAAACCCTATAGAATCGCATGAAACATTAACATATTGAATTACATACCACTTTGTAGTTTTCCACATACTTCACGAAAAAATGACAAAAATGAAAAAAAATTGACATTTCTTAAATGAAATATTGTACTACTATTATGGTTTCCGGCAGACTTCTGAGATACCATTTTGTAGTTTCTTTGATTACATTATATTAAATAAAATATCTAAATTGTATTCATATAGTTTTTTTTGTTTTAATTATGTCTCAATCTTAAAATTCTAGGTGATGCAAAACTTTTGGCCTTAGTTGTATGTACAGTATATATGTGCTCTGTATGTATATATGTGCACTATATGTTTATATGTGCTCTGTATGTATATATGTGCACTGTATGTATATATGTGCACTATATGTTTATATGTGCTCTGTATGTATATATGTGCACTGTATGTATATATGTACACTGTATGCTCATATGTGCACTATATGTTTTACGTATGTTCACTACATGGCACTTGTTCTTACTTATACACAGTCAATTTGGAGTCTGTTATAACCTGGATTTCATATACCTATGGCAGGCAATTAGAACAGAAGAGCAGATCTTCAGCTCAGGTGAAAGCCCCTTCACACAGAAACCCTGCATAAGGTAAGAGGACACTACAAAGAAACTGCAATGTAATCTGAAGGGACTTTCTCTTTCAAGAGTGTGGGACTAATGTACAGTGGGCTTCTCATGTCATGCATTCTCTGAAATGGTGGTTCTTCATGTACAGATGTTTGCAAATCATACATAGATTCAAACCATGCAAAATACTGAATGTTATAAACAATCTAGGGGCTCCCGGTCTATGTTCATCTATTGTAGCAGCAGTGTGGAGAAGTGGTTAGGGCTCTGGACTCTTGACCAGAGGGTTGTGGGTTCAATCCCAGGTGTGGGACACTGCTGCTGTACTCTTGAGCAAGGTACTTTACCTAGATTGCTCCAGTAAAGACCCAACTGCATAAATAGGTAATTGTATATAAAAATAATGTGTAAAAAAATAATGTAATTGTATGTAAAAATAATGTGATATCTTGTAACAATTGTAAATTGCCCTGGATAAGGGCATCTGCTAAGAAATATATAATAATAATTGTTTATTCAAGTTCAACCCCCAAGAAAGTGTGTCACTAGCAAAACAACCTTGAAACAAGTTGCATCAACTCTGCTATCTGTTATAGGCCAGCACTACAGCGCTACATTTTGCCTAGTTTCCAGTATTGATTAAATCATTGCAATGGTCTACTCTGTGTGTTTTGGAATCCGCCCTATAATGAAGGTAAATATTACATTGATGGTATTGAGGTTTCAATTGTAATGACGGCTTGTCAATCCATTACAGATGCAGCATGACCCATGCTCCCAGAAACAAGCAAACCTTTTGTTTTCTCTGGATATGTAATTTACCAGTGTCATCTCAGGTATGAGATAATATTTACCAGTGTCATCTCAGGTATGAGATAATATTTACCAGTGTCATCTCAGGTATGAGATAATATTTACCAGTGTCATCTCAGGTATGAGATAATATTTACCAGTGTCATCTCAGGTATGAGATAATATTTACCAGTGTCATCTCAGGTATGAGATAATATTTACCAGTGTCATCTCAGGTATGAGATAATATTTACCAGTGTCATCTCAGGTATGAGATAATATTTACCAGTGTCATCTCAGGTATGAGATAATATTTACCAGTGTCATCTCAGGTATGAGATAATATTTACCAGTGTCATCTCAGGTATGAGATAATATTTACCAGTGTCATCTCAGGTATGAGATAATATTTACCAGTGTCATCTCAGGTATGAGATAATATTTACCAGTGTCATCTCAGGTATGAGATAATATTTACCAGTGTCATCTCAGGTATGAGATAATATTTACCAGTGTCATCTCAGGTATGAGATAATATTTACCAGTGTCATCTCAGGTATGAGATAATATTTACCAGTGTCATCTCAGGTATGAGATAATATTTACCAGTGTCATCTCAGGTATGAGATAATATTTACCAGTGTCATCTCAGGTATGAGATAATATTTACCAGTGTCATCTCAGGTATGAGATAATATTTACCAGTGTCATCTCAGGTATGAGATAATATTTACCAGTGTCATCTCAGGTATGAGATAATATTTACCAGTGTCATCTCAGGTATGAGATAATATTTACCAGTGTCATCTCAGGTATGAGATAATATTTACCAGTGTCATCTCAGGTATGAGATAATATTTACCAGTGTCATCTCAGGTATGAGATAATATTTACCAGTGTCATCTCAGGTATGAGATAATATTTACCAGTGTCATCTCAGGTATGAGATAATATTTACCAGTGTCATCTCAGGTATGAGATAATATTTACCAGTGTCATCTCAGGTATGAGATAATATTTACCAGTGTCATCTCAGGTATGAGATAATATTTACCAGTGTCATCTCAGGTATGAGATAATATTTACCAGTGTCATCTCAGGTATGAGATAATATTTACCAGTGTCATCTCAGGTATGAGATAATATTTACCAGTGTCATCTCAGGTATGAGATAATATTTACCAGTGTCATCTCAGGTATGAGATAATATTTACCAGTGTCATCTCAGGTATGAGATAATATTTACCAGTGTCATCTCAGGTATGAGATAATATTTACCAGTGTCATCTCAGGTATGAGATAATATTTACCAGTGTCATCTCAGGTATGAGATAATATTTACCAGTGTCATCTCAGGTATGAGATAATATTTACCAGTGTCATCTCAGGTATGAGATAATATTTACCAGTGTCATCTCAGGTATGAGATAATATTTACCAGTGTCATCTCAGGTATGAGATAATATTTACCAGTGTCATCTCAGGTATGAGATAATATTTACCAGTGTCATCTCAGGTATGAGATAATATTTACCAGTGTCATCTCAGGTATGAGATAATATTTACCAGTGTCATCTCAGGTATGAGATAATATTTACCAGTGTCATCTCAGGTATGAGATAATATTTACCAGTGTCATCTCAGGTATGAGATAATATTTACCAGTGTCATCTCAGGTATGAGATAATATTTACCAGTGTCATCTCAGGTATGAGATAATGGCCTAGACTTCCATACCAGTTTTGTAACAGCAGGAATCCCACCCACATTGCATTTTAATGTAAAAATCCTGACAGTCCTATCTATGTGGTATATTATTTAGCATTAGGTGTGCCAGGTTACTCACCAAGATCCACAAACCCTATGTCAACGTACAGCTTTGCACATAATGATCCAAGCAGAAAGCCAAACATCGGGCCGAGAAGTGAGACTGTTTGTAGGCAAGCTGAAAAAAAAGAGGGGACGCCACAGGAGTCACTGGACAGGAGAAATGTGCGTGTAGGACTAATACAGTGATGAAAGGGTTAAGCATCATTATAATGGCACCAACAGGCTTGCATGGTAACTATAGCAACAAAGTGATAAAACTGAGGCTCACTGCTCAAGTAGTTAACTTGCTGAATTCCCAGGAGCTGGCGCCCCAATCTTTTATTGTTTTTGAAGCAGCGTGATACAAACATGTGTTTAAGCTGTAAACACCCTCAAGGTCACAGAAAGGAGCAGTGTGATAGGGGAGATCTGTGCTGGCTATCGGGCGCATGCATGATCCTGCAGGGGGTGGTCGGGACCCCCGTGGGATCCGCCTGTCAATGATGGCAATGACACAGAGAGGTTGGGTGAGAGTGAGTCACCTCGCTCTCTCTCTGAGAGGTCAGGAGGTGGGTCTTGGGGGGCCGATCGATCAATAAAAATGACTCTTTGCTGTTCCTTCGCTCTTGCCCTTTTATGAGTAATGACAGTAGGAACGGGGTTCGTACACCTGGAGTAAACAAAATAAAACCGCCAGTGTCTGGAACGAGAAAAGAGGGCAAGCAAGCCTGGCTGAGGAAGACAACCACTACAAAAGATTTCATACTTTATTATGTACCCGAGTGGGACGTGGACAGTTTATTTACGGAAGTCTGGGCAACCCCATGAGTGATTGTGAGGGAACAGCAAAGCATAACTGAAACCCGAGCCGCAGAGCTGCGGGTGCGAACAGCACCTTTGTTTGTATTTTGTTATTGTGTTTTATTTTCCTTTTTCCTTTCACCTTCTGTTTTGAACATTATTTTCAGCACCTGCGTGTGCACGATAAATTGCCTGACCAACGAACCTTACCACTGTTGGTATTGTTCGTCCGTGGTACAACGGTGCCCCCTTGTGCCCTAAATAAAAATTGGATGCCGGTGAGGCGATCTCAAAGAAACTTTCTGTCTCCCGTGTGTTCAGTGAAACCCCACACCCTTCCACAAGCAGTCTTTTGTTTTAGTGAAATTGACAGGAAAAGGAGACCTCAGAAGAATTTAAAAAACACTCCAATAATTCAATAAACTTGGAAGAGAACTCAAATATTGTCTAAAAGATTTAGAAAAAGGAACTATATGAACCTGGATCGCCATTGAAGAAAAGAAAAGTTAACATTAATGAATTAACAGTGGACTAATAGCAGCAGTACATTTTTTGTTTTAAAAACAATTGGATGGGGTTGCCTGACAGGAAAATGGCATCTTAAAGTGGAGTGGATTTGTTTTATTGAACAAGAAACTGAACAACGGAACAGCACCCAAGCCATTGCCCTACTGACACAGCTCTGTGAAGTAAACTTGTGAATAATATATTATCATAAGGATTTAAACAAACCTATATGTCATCTTTTTCACAAAATCTCTGATGTACTGGGGAAGGTTTGAAGACCTGTTCTCAGGCAGATAAAGACCCCACTGATGATCCAGCTTGAAAACAAAAATGGTCTGGGTAGACAAACAGTCTGTCTCTGGAATCTACTTCATAGACCACTTGTGTATTGAGAACTGTTTCCATTACAATAGAGACAAAGTTTATTTTTAAACTGACTAGTGAGCTGGATGCTGTGGTGTGGGTTTGTATCATGTGACTTTTTACAGATCCAGGATTCGATTTGAAACAATCATTCATGTGAGTTCTGAAGCCATTGGCTCTCATATCTGTTTTCTAACTTTTGATAAAACGTATAAAAGACATAACATCGCTGTGTCATTTCATTTGTCCCCTGCAATCTTGAGCTTGTCTAGGAGAAGTTTATATTGAAGAGTGACAATTAATTTAACCCATTCCACCTTTAATTAATTGCATCTTTAACTGGGTATTTAAACAGCGGTTCCTCCTACATACAGCATGTGGAGAGACAGACGGGATTGTGCTTCAGTGGCTCGTACCATTTGGGCGGGGGTTTGCTGAGATACGCCCTGGTAGAGGTGAGGCCCGGCATAGCTAAAACCCCACGACATGGTGGTGAGCTCTGCCTGCCTCCCCCTCTCCCTGAGGGAGATGCAGCTGAAGAGGAGGTGTAGTGGGACAGAATAAAGATAGGGCTGGGATAGGGGTTTAAATAGCAAGTGGACTGCAGATTACAACAGGGAACATCCCTTTTTCGGGCCCCTGGACCTCACCATGGTTCCATATATTAATAAAATTAGGTATTTAAAGCAAAGAACAGGTGGATTGTAAGAAATACTGGAACTATGGCTGACTTACCAATGTAGAAAGCAGAATTCTCTGCTTTTGCAAAATCATCAATATATGAAATCCCCAAAGGCATAACAGGTGTTTCCCCTATTCCACGTAAAGCATTTCCCAGGAACACATACACCCACATGTAGGAGTCTGCTTCCTTCTCACAACCTGCATGACAGAGGATGTTTCACAGTTAAGCAGGAATAAATAAGCAGGAATAAATAAATGAACGGATATATATATATATATATATATATATATATATATATATATATATATATATATATATATATATATATATATATATATATATATATATATATATATGTGTGTGTGTGTATGCTGGAGTTTCATAGAGCCATCAAGTACATCACACTGTATCACACACTGCAGGTGGAGGTATCAGGGAGCTACATTGATTACATACCTGCATTCAAACCTTCTGAAGACCTCCCTGGTACCACAACACCCCCAGACTGGTTCTGGTAGGTTACACACGGCGAGGTATTTCTGGTGACACTGACTGAAGTTCTAATTACTGTTTCATATTTATAGCTGCAAAGACACCACAACCACATTTCAGAAATACATAATTTCAACAGGAGTACCGATTTGCCTATTGTTGATTCATTGGCAGATTTACAATGCATGAGTCTATTCCCAAAGATTTGTGGGTATCATTTTAGATTACAAGGAATGAATAGACACGTAATTACAATGTAATAACTGGGTAAATATCAATGATAACTACTGTGTAATAACAGTATATGGAGCTGGCCTTGAGTGTTACCTCATGTAATAGCGTGCTAACACCAGGGCACAGTGTTGTAATGTAAGAGGAGGAAAACAGAATATTGTATGTTGGTAGCTCCCAGTTATTAGCTTGTTATTACATTGTTATATGTCTTGTAATTTATTTCTGTTTCTTACTTTGAGAATTTCCTATAAAACCAATTGTGTTTACTTCCATCTGGCATGTATTTAATCAGTCTTTACCTACCGGCCCATAAAAAAGTGAGGCATTCCAGTTAAACAGGATCCCAGACACATCAGCAGACAGCCAGCTCCTATCAGTTTAGGCCGGTGAAATTTGACTCCAAAGTGACTTACAACAGCAAGGAACAGCAAGTTACCTGGAAATGAGAAAGTCTTTTCAGTGGTGCTATCTTTCCTATACTGCAATAGCAGCCTGCAGGTTTGTGCGTAGTTGTCTTTTTGCAGTGTCAACGCGAGACTTGAATAAAGATTTTATGTACATGTTAATTATTATTACTTCTGTTATTTTTGGTAACACTGCACTGTAATTGCACTGTAATCACATTTTAAATACATTTTAAATACCCACATGTGCAAATACAGTGCAACTACAAAAGACACAATAGCAACTATAGTTTCTTTCTTGCAATAAAGCATGCCGCTGCATTAAATATGAGTAATTACAGTTATTTGACACTAAATGTTACCTATTATTATTATTATTATTATTATTATTATTATTATTATTATTATTATTATTAAACGCATTTACCCATTTCAAAGCCGCCATCAATGAGACCAATGTAAGAGCTGGAGAGATCAAAGCGTCTTTCTATCTGTGTGATGGAGCTTTTCATGTAGGTCCCTGACAGCGCTTTAGCAAAGTAGGCAAAGGACAGGGCCACTAAAAACATCTGTGGGGAAAACAACAAGCCAACACAGTGACATTATATCTCCACCTGGATTTGTTTCTGTCCCCATGAACAACTTGGAAGATTCCAACACAGTGACTGAAGATCCTTTTGTTCTTGATTGATTGTTTTAATAGTTCTTTTTTTAAAAAAACTGTGGCAATGCATGTCTTTCAAGCACCACACTGCAGCAAAGCAATGGGGCGGAGGTGCTGGAGGTCACATTTCATGGGGAGTGACGTCTGACACAGGACATGAAGGGTAGCACTTCACATGAAGCATCTCTAATCACTGTGTATTAACATAGTACTTACATAGTAAATACATGTGCACTTACACATCATTACACTGTGATTATGCATGATTACATTGCATGTAACGTGTACATCTTTTTGCACAATATATGTAAGTACACAATTGTATCTGAAAAGAGTGAGGTTTAGAGTTAGGGTTAGGGATAAGGTTAGGGTTTGGGATAGCTGCTATGTAAATACAGTTATTAGAGACACTTTATATCAAGTGTTACCAAATAAAGAAGTACCAGAAAGAAAATTTGTTCTTGAAAAATCTGCAGATTTGCTATTAAAGTAAAAACAAACAAAAATGGATCATTACCAAAGAAGTATGAGAACAGGCTGTAAAGCCTCTGTTGTCACCCCTTCAAACCACTGTTACTTATTGACATTGTCAGTTTTACTCTGTGTTTCTGTTTACCTTAAGTTGTGAACAGCATGTTTGTCCTGTTTTCTTGCATTCCCTGATACAAGGCTTGTCCACCTCCGTCTGCTGTCCAGCAGGTTTTCCTACATTGCTTTCCATTGTTGTCTCTTGGGTTAGTGTGTGTCTGCTGGAAATGTGTTCTCCTCTGAGTCTTCAGAATACCTTCAATCAACATGTAATAGATGGCTTGTGGTATTTTAATTAAACATGTGATCAGAAACCTTTGATCTATACCAAAAGAGGGTCAGCCCTAGGAAGAGAGAAACAAGCTTCAACCCAAGGCTAGGACACATTATTGTTACAGGTGTCCGAACCACAAATAAGCAGATCACCAATCCATGCGTCAACAGCATGCAGAATAGAACCAAAGCGTTCAACTGCATCGCTAATCAGTGACATGAAAACTGGAACACTACCCAAGGCTTGGAAGCCCTGTGCTAAGAAAAGCATGCACCACATTCTATATCTATATGTATATGTATATATATATATATATATATATATATATATATATATATATATATATATATATATATATATATATATATATACACACACTACTCAAGGTAACACTCTTTATTCTTTGAAATGAACAGATACATTCATTTTATTATGTGTAACATTAGTGTTATGCATCTGAGCACGAGACCCATGGAAATGAAAATGCCTATAGGCCTCTGAATATGTTTTCCAGACAGTTGAAAAAGGTCCTTATGAAAGTCTGTCCATAACCTCTATAGTCTCCCGCTCAAGATCATCCATAATAATCCTAACATTAAGACAACTGGCATTAGAACAAACCTAAGGCCAGTTGCACTGGCAAATGCTCTTTCTACAGTTCGCTTTTGGTGACTGCAGATGCTCCTGTAAAACAATGGTAAGAAAAATGCAATCCTACTATTTAGAAGTCTGGGAAAAGACTACATTTGCGAGAATTCCTCAACAAGGAGCTGGTAGTTTAAATAATCAGCTAACCCCAGACAGCTGGGCATAATTTACTGGAAGAAGAGCGGGTGAGTAGATATATACAGTTGTAGTCAAAGGTTTACATACCCCAATGGAAATTTATAATTTCTAGAAATTTCTCGAAAACAAAGAATTATAGGAAGAATCTTTTGTAGCAAAAGTTTTGCTTTTGTGGATGAGGAAAAAAAGTAGAAATAAATGTCTACAATTATTTATTTCAGCAATTTTTTTTGCAAAACTCCAAAAATGCTAATTCAAAAATATTCATACCCTGACAAGGAAAATGAAATTAATAGCTAGTTGAGGCACATTTAACAATAATAACCTATTTTAAACGATTAGGATATTTGTCAAGGAGCTTTTGGCATGATTCTTTAGTGATTTTTGATCATTCTTCAACGCAAAATTGTTCCAGTTCTTTCAAATTCAGAGGACTTCTCTTGTGCACAGCCTTCTTCAACTCATACCAAAGATTCTCAATCAGATTTAGATCAGGACTTTGACTAGGCCAGCCCAGAACCTTGATTTTATTCCTCTTTAACCATTCTGAAGTAGATTTCGATGTGTGCTTTGGATCGTTGTTGTGCTGGAACGTCCATTTGTGCTTTAAACCAAGTTTTGTAGCAGAGGGTTTCAGATGATTGGCCAATATCTTTTGGTATGCTGTGGAATCCATTTTACCATGTATTGGAACTACATTTCCTGTGCCATTAGAGGAAAACAGCCCCATAGAAGGATATTACCACCTCCATGCTTGACAGTATGTATGGTGTTCTTTTCTTTGTATGCCTCACCAGACTTTCTCCAAATGTAACGACTATCAGCGTGACCAAATAGCTCGATTTTTGTTTCATCACTCCGCAAAACATTTGAGCAGAACTCATATCCATCATTCAAATACCATTTTGCAAAATTTAAGCGATTGTCCTTGTGATGTTTTCCTAAGAGTGGCTTTTTCCTTGGCCTGCGACCATTCTATAACCATGCAATACTCGAACTATGGTTGAAATGGAAACCCCAGTCCCAATTGCAGCCAATTCACTTTGAATACCTTTGGCAGTCAATCTCAGATTGTTATTAACTTTCCTCACAATTCTTCTACTTCTTCTTGGTGAAAGAACCTTCTTTCTTCCAGACAGTACCATGAGTCTTGTATGTCTTGATAATAGAAACAATAGTTGAAATTGGGATGCTCAAATGCTTGGAAATCTTGTATCCTTCTCCAGCTTTATGACAATAAATCATTTTCTGCCTAATGTCTTCAGATAGCTCTTTACTTTTTCCCAGATTGACTTATTGGTAATGACAGCAATCATCCTATGCCTAACCCTTTAATACTCTCTAAGAATGTTCACCTACAATCCAGCATTTTCTAGACTTTTCAAGAATAAATATGTAGATATCTATTTCGTGTAACTTATTTAAATATTCACAGACCCCAAGCATACATTAGTATTGAGCCCTATTTTTGGTTACTTGTTGGTACTGTAGCGCACATATTATTTTATTTTGCTCATTAGAGTGGTTAAGCTGTTCTACGAAATAAACAGACTGGAATTCCAGCTATTGGGTTGTCATGGCAATCTCGACTGTTATTGTGTATTGCAACTGTTAACCACATAATGAATTATTTTGTGGCTCTCTGCTGTGTCTCGAGATATAGTATACAGTTATATTGTAATGAGGAGCCTGAGCTGGCTGATCAAGCTAGCGGAATTCTGGACAGTCTGAGAACAGATAGAAGGAAAGACAGTCACATTTACAAGCAGTAACATAATCTCATGGCCCCGATTTGAAACTTTATTCTTGTCATGTAGAAAGGTTTTAGACATAAAACAGCACATGCAAATTGTTTAATAATGATAAAACGTTATATATATATATATATATATATATATATATATATATATATATATATATATATATATATATATATATATCAGATTTTAGATGAACATACAGCTAACTAGATATTTAGATAATTAGATATTTGGCCCATAGCACTTTATTCTGTCAATTTAGTTTTCACTCACAAAAAACACTGCTTTTGTTCTCAAATCAACCCAGAAAATGGTATTCAAGTCGTCAAGCACATTTGTCTTTTAAATTGATTTTAAAGAGCTATTTAACTTTTCAATAGGAGAACTATCTGTTATCACATGATATACAGAGTATTAAAACTGAAACACTTAATCATCACAGATACAGGTTTAAAGATAATATATATTTCTGAGAACACTTCTTTTGTCAAATTTCTGCAGAGACTGTTAAAAACTAATGAAAACTAAACTAAACAGAAGGGAAAGAATGCTGCAAGAATATTTTGTCAGGTTTTCTTTTTGTATTTCCAGAAGCTCCATCTTACCTTACATTTCCAAGTGAAAGGGGTCGGTCCTTAAAGCAATTACTGAGCAAAGCAGGGGCTCCACTCAAGAAACATTCCATCCTGTTTCTCAACATCAGCAAATAATTAACTCTTTCATTATCAAGACGTAGAACTAAAACTAGCCTTCCCTATCCAAGTATCGGAGATCAGCTACATTTAATGAGAAATTATCTGATCCAACAGTAATAATAATAATAATAATCATAATAATAATAATAATAATAATAAAATCTTTTGAAATAGTGCAAAAGCTAGAGTGAATGTTAAGCCCTTTAAAAATGAAAACTAACAAACAGAGCGCTCAAAGGTAATACATGCCGTCAGATGCTAATCCTCAGAAAAGCTCTGGACACAGAAAATATCTGATTAAGGAATAAGAAACCATGCAACTGCATTAGGGTTAGGGTGTTCAACGGTACTTCATATCTTCTACATGTTTCTCATTGTTCATTTCTTACCTTTTTGATATCCTATCACATGTGCTCTATACTTGCTTTTTTGTTCTTTCTGTTATGTTATTTATTAACCAAAATGTCATTTTTTTCACTGCTGGGTGTGCATGTAAAAGCTACATTTCTGAAAAATGACCACTAGGGGAGTGCAACTGTAAATCCTGTCCCCTCTGAAACTGTGATTTTGTATAGGGATTTCCCTTTTGCTTCAGTTTCAGTGGGGGAGGGGGATGGAGGGATCAATTCTGAATTATCTTCACTTCAGAAATTCCACTTCAGTTGCGGTTGTTTGCTACTTTTGGGTCAAGAACACAGAGAAACAACCATTACCACAGAACAGAGCAGCTGCAGGTCCATGCAGGCACCTGGTTCTTACCTGTTAATACTTGTTTCAGATCTGCCAGGGAAACAACCATTACCACAGAACAGAGCAGCTGCAGGTCCATGCAGGCACCTGGTTCTTACCTGTTAATACTTGTTTCAGATCTGCCAGGGAAACAACCATTACCACAGAACAGAGCAGCTGCAGGTCCATGCAGGCACCTGGTTCTTACCTGTTAATACTTGTTTCAGATCTGCCAGGGATACAACCATTACCACAGAACAGAGCAGCTGCAGGTCCATGCAGGCACCTGGTTCTTACCTGTTAATACTTGTTTCAGATCTGCCAGGGATACAACCATTACCACAGAACAGAGCAGCTGTGGGTCCATGAAGGCACCTGGTTCTTACCTGTTAATACGCAAGTCTGTTTGCTTGCAGGAATTTCCATACAGGAAAGGGCCCATTCTCCCAAGAGGTGAACCAGGTTTTCATTCAGTTTCATTATTATATGCTGTGTAACCAGTGACAATCAGTAAAGCTCTTGTCTGCCAAACAGTTTGGGGAACCAAACTTAAGGCATTTTTCCTGACTTAAGATATTCATGAAAGTTACTTTGATAATTCATATTGCAGGAGTGTCTCTTTGGTGAACCTGGAACGATAGCATGTGCTTAGCACTCAGTGTTACTGACCTGCTCTACTCTACTCCCATCAAGAGGAGCTTTCCTTTCAAAGGGGGGCTTAAAGTACTCTGCATTTTTGTTAACTGTTAGAAGTGAAAATCATTGTAAGCCGCTGTAACTGTAAATCATTTTTAATTATATACCAGTTGGTGGTCAGCACATACTAACACTTACCTGATATTTCTTTAAAAACTTTTTTCAAGATTTTTTACTTAGCAAAATTCAACAGCTTCTTCTTCTCTCTCTCTGTCTTTTATTTTTTCCCTTTAAAGACCAAATCATCCCAGAAGTCTAAGAGGACTGCTAACTAATGCTAAATATCAGCAGCCTTCATACTGGTCCCCTTCTCATTAGGTTAACAAAAGTCTTGTTTGTTATTGATGCATCTGCCCGTGCCATAAATACTGGATGCTGTGGTTTTTCATAACTATAGAATCAGTCAGGTTAGTTTCCATTAACAGCAGATTTGGATCAAATCAATTTCAGTTGAGACTCCGTCAGTCTGCAATCACCCTATATTCTGTATAAAAGAGACAAGGACCAGCATCATTGCCAGGTTTCATATTTATTACACTAGTGCAACTGGTATGCTGACTAATCTAGATGCCTGTAAGGCCTATGTATGATTGCCTGCAAACCTGTGTGCAGATCCCTTCATTCTCCATAAACCTGGCTACTGCAAGTTCTTCAGAAGCCTCAATTTGGATTTGGATTGGCAGGTTGGCAGAACTCAGTTTCTCTAACTGGCACTGATGAGAGAAAGTCACCTAATGAGTGTCCAATGTGAAGGACACAGGAGGAGCGATTTAAACCATGGATTGCAAAAAAAGGCAGAAATATATCTGTGATCAAGGAAATGTTGGTGGTAGGTGAATCCATTTATTATGGCACTATAGAAAAATGTGATGTTGACTATGCAATCTGTAACGTCCGGTTGCAAATTGGTTTACAGAATACAGTGTGATGTCGACTACCCAACCTGTAACGTCCGGTTGCAGATTGGTTTACAGAATGCAGTGTGATGTCGACTATCCAATCTGTAACGTCCGGTTGCAGATTGGTTTACAGAATGCAGTGTGATGTCAACTACCCAGTCCGTAACGTCCAATTGCAGATTGGTTTACAGAATGCAGTGTGATGTCAACTATCCAATTGGTTTTCAGAATGCAGATGGAATCATAGGCAGCCCTAGTTTGATATTAGAACGAGGAGAGTTTGAGTTTCATGATGTTGATGGAAACGTGGCTTGTGTTCGAGGACAGATCCAGTCACAGAAACACAATTACAGATTTGTCCACTATGTGGTAGGGTTTAGCTGTAGATAGTCTGCAGTGCACTAATCTCTTTGCTATACTTAGATTAAAATGCTATAAGATATGTAAATGTTTTATATTATATAGTTAAATAAGAACAATGAAATACTACAGCCAATTTTATTGTGAAGTAATTTTTACTAAGTCTGATACTAGCCATCTGATACAAAGTACTTACTGAGACAGAAATATACTCCTTACCTTCTGTAATCCTGTTGAAAATCTCATGTTAAGAAATAACCAAGGGCCAATGAAACTCAGTATCAAAATAAAAAGTTTGCCAACCAGCACAAAACCCACAATCATCAAAAGACTTTCACAAAAGACTGAATAATCTCAAAACAGGATCATCTTTTCATACTGTACTTTTTTTAATAAAAAGTCAAGACATGCACACCTCCAGACTATTGCTGGTGTGGTGTGGCACATGGAAGTTTGTTGTAAACCAATGTCAGATTTTTTTTCCCACAAATATTAGTGCTGCAATCACCACATGCTACTCCTATTGCTTTTTAAACATAGCCTGTGTGAAACGACTGTACTAACCCTTAAACACACTGCATAGCATTGATCAGCTGTGAGCCATGCCATCCCTAAATGGACAGAAAGAGCGCTTGAATCCAGCTAATTAAATATTGAACTCATTTGATATCATCTTCTGGTTCTAGCGGACGGAAACTCCATTGTCTGCCACAGTTCTAAAACAAAGGATAATACTTTATTATTAGTAGTAAGTTTGTTAATTAAAATTCATATAACAAATGATTAATAGTGCCATAATTTACCATTTAAGTCATATTGCATTAATATTAACTGGGTATCAGCTTCTGATACATTCTGCATGTGTTCATATTGCAAAACCCAACTCCTGTCTCAATACTCTCAAATTAATAGTACAGAAAAATAAAACAAAATAAAAAGTCCCAGGGTCAATAGGATCCCACCAGTCGCTTGCATTGGCTAATATCATTTGTGCAGAAAAGAGGTGTAGAAATGAGTCGCACCAATGAAGATTCCTGCTAAATACCGCTCTCCCTTTCCAGCAGATCTTCCTCCTTTGGCATGATGTGATGACTGTCCTTGTGGCTGCCAGTGTCCTCCTTTTCCTTTAAGTTCGCCTTGCCTTCATCTTCAGACACATGGTCTGCTTGTTTCTCTTGAAAGCGCCTCTTCAGCAGCGAGTACAAGACAAACCACAGCAAGTATGACAGGCTGTACAGTCCGTAAACTAATCCAAGGAAGATGGCCCTGCAAAAAAGAAACCGTAGACATGTGTTATTGTAGCTGTAATCAGACAAGCGGTTACCGGTCCTGATGTAGTCCATATCCTGTAGCACTTAAACTACAGATTCGTTGGATAAGAGCCATGCCTGGGAGTGTTAGGGTTGTGCTTCAGTGGTTTGTATGGATTTGTCCGGGGCTCCCCTTCCTTCAAAGAATTGGCTCAGTCTTTAGAATTACTCGGATCAAGAAGGCCTAGAATCTGCCCAGCCTTGACATATAGATGAAATGAAAAGGTTGCAGCGCTTACCTGAATGTGTTCGAATCATACATCCTGCAAGCCCCTCTGCCTCCACACTTGTTGGACCCCCACTTTAAGCATGTCATGTCTATGAGAGCACCAAAATAAATTGGAGACGGGATTCCACCTGCAATCAGAAAGCCCTGTTAACTGCAGGCATAAAAAAGGCACAGATTCTCCAATCCAATCTCCTGCATTATTTATTTTCAATAACATACTGTACTCAGATGTACAAATGTCAACATATGTATGGCATAGGGGTGGGTATTGGGACTGAGGATCTGTATTGCAATATATTGCAATACTGAAGACAATATTGCGATATGCCTTGCGATACCTATTGGAATTCAACACTGAATGATGCTGATATTGATTTTTTGCTAGTACACTGTGCTTGCTATCATTTTAATGGAATTTAAAGTATCAGAAGATAAGATGACAAATTAAACTCTATGGAATGTCCAGTAACTAAGTTGTATCCTCTGTAGTACATGCATGTGCTCCCAATTTGAAAAACAGAGCTGATTTGAAAGCTATTTAAAATTCTCTATAAACATTGATTTCCAATGTCATGCTTTTTATTTTTTATTGTAAATAATATATTTATTTAGATTTTATATTAAACATGTTTTTCAAAAGTGCATCCCATGACTGTGGCCATAAACACAGGTTTAAAGCTGCTTTTTATATCGGTCAGTGCAGAGACCCAGGGTCTGGAATAAACGACTGACCTTGCTTTTAAGATTCAATATATATTACAAAAGAATAAATAAGTACATAAATAATGGTAAGTAATGAAGTAATGTTATAAACGATTTATTTATGTATCTGCTTTGCTTACACAGCTTACAGTACCAGAACCGCTGTTGTTTTTTTATCTGATGAGATCAAATGCAGCAGAGCCAGGGAAAAAAAAAAAGATATTCACAATATAGTGTAAAATGACATTGTCCAGGCAGATAGTCTTTAAAAAATACATGTAAAAACAATTCAAATTGCACTGATACAGTTCTTAAATTGGTGACGAATAAAAAATAGCTGAGCATTTGAGTAATTCGTAATTTTGTTGGATGCAGAGCTCCAGAAAAAAGACGGGGGCGGGGACCCTATTAAATGTTGACTTCAGTGACGGTTAAACGCGTGTGATGCATCTCTGATTATTTCATTCTGGCCCGTTCCAACCCTTGTATCTTTTTTGTGTTCCCTGAAAAACTGACAATATTTTAAATAAGTAGACTTCTATTTAGATGTTCTGTATTGGTTTTGTTGGTACAGTACTATATTAACAGAAGTAGTATTTTAATTCAGAATGATATGATTCTGAAAATATCACTTGCCAAAACTAAAGAGACGACACGTTAACCGTAATACAGAACATACTTTTAAATCTGGTACGTACTGTAGCGGTATGTCAAATTTCCCATTAACGACCCAACAGCAAAACATCTCAATAATATTCATGCACAGAACTGCGTAAAACGTAAGAGGCAATGCAATTTAGCAAAACCAAAAGACAACACAGTTTCCAGAATTAAAACAGTATCCAAAGTCAGTATTCAAAATTGCAGAATACAGTGCGAGATAAGGCCCTAATGTCACAGTTCACTTGCAAATGAAAAAAAGCACAAAAGCAACAAAAGATCACAGATAAAATTTTAAAAAATGCAGCACTGCTAGCCTATTTGTGCACCAGCACAAAGTGGCAGCCAACCAAACAGCCTCTCTATCAAAGAGCTGGGAGTCTACCTGTGGGAGTCCAGTGAGGAGAGACTTGCAACGAGAGGCTGTTGGAGAAAATCCGAACTTAGCAGGGCTCTGGAAGATGCCAACTACTAGACAGGTCTCCTGCTCCCACTACTACTCTACATATCTGTCTCACCTGTCTACAATAAAGATTTAAAAAAAAAATGAAAACAAAATGAATGCTGAAGACGTGCTCTTACCAAGAGTTCTTATAACCAAGGTTAGGATTCCGAGGGCTAAGGATTTCAGCTCTGGATTAATAGACCTGAAGAGCAAGGTACAGGTTAAACAGATATAGAGGGGGAGGCGTCCCCTGTCACGTTTACTATGTAAATAGGGTTTTTGCAGTTATGGTTTGAAAACCCCATCCTGGAGAGAAATGTAATACAAATGTACTCCCCCCCCCCTCCAAAAAACTTCCCCCGTGTATACTGAACCATGGGTGAAATTTGACAAGATCACAGTGTGTGAAAACATCATCACCACCCCTTACAGGAGGACAAGCTTAACGGAACACCAGCAGCATACAGGTATTCCAGCAGTGCTGTGACCAAGGTAACAATGCCTTACCTAAGGAGTATGATGGTCCCTGGGGTGGCACCACAAGCAGAAATGTAAGCACCGATTACAGAAACAACCAAATAGTAGGTAAACATTGTTCCACAGTCATCTCCTCTGGCGCACTGACCCAGAACCACTGAGGTGTTTTTAGATTCAGTTCCCGTCGCAACACAGCTGCAGTTATGAAAGACCTAAACACAAAACCCAGTTTAACTATACACTTAGAAGATTGTATATGAAAGTTAACTGGAGAGTCAAGAAAAAAAAAACATGGAATATACATCAGTACATTTCATTTTTTATATATATATATATATATATATATATATATATATATATATATATATATATATATATATTGTAACATAGCCTCTCGGTTGTCGGCTTGTTTGCCCTTTAAAACACAGACCCAGAACTGTACAATAAAGCACTTTCATGCACTTTTATTACAAAACAAACAAAACAAAAACCTAGCTCAAACGTAGAGCACTCACTACACATATGCAGGTCCCTGTCTAACGTGCAGGACAGCTAAGCTGTTTACCTGACATATAATAACAAAACACAAACAGTTTACCTTATCTTTTAAAACAACCAAACCCTTCCATACCAGCTCCCTGGTGATCTCTCCTTAATGGAGCTGAATGCTCTCTTTTATAGTTTGTGGCTGTTCCCAATCAGCACCAATTACCCTGTTTGGGAACAGCCACATTCTCACATGTTTTTGGCAGGGAGAGGAATTAACCCCGTCCCTGCCAACCACCACCAAAACACACAAACAAAACATTTTTTTATATTGCATATATATTTACTACTTACGGAATAAAAGCGGACAGAACACAATATTCCTGACAGTAACCTTACTGCAGTCAGGAAACTCATACAATAATTATTTATTAAAGCTAAGAGTAGACAACATTACTGCATTATACATTTGGCCTCGCTTTTCGAGGTACCCCTGGCCATAAATGAGCTTTCAGATAAGTGGAGAGGCTGACTGTAGGGAAGCCATGGGCAGGGGGGAAGGATAGCTGCCCTCCCCTTTAGAAAAAACCAAAAAGCAGGTGGAGACTGGGGAGGAGGAGGCGAACTCTGACAAACAGCGGTGATGAAATCCTTTGAGGTAAGATATAAATCCCTTCCTTGCAGATCATTGGACGTATCATTTATTGAGTGACAAATAAGATACTAGCTATTGGACTGAAATGTTTCCTGAGTATTGGAAGCACCTAGAATATGCTTGATGTTTACATGATTTGAAAGTGTAAAAGTGAGTTTCCTGCCTAGATTGCTTATTGCAGGACAGCAGAGGATCTTACCATTTGTTTCCCAGTTCCAGTTGAAGTTTTGCAACCAGCGAGACAAGGGGACACGAATGTCATTCCATTGTCAGCGCAGACAGGATCCCAGTATTTCAGAGAGCAGGCACATTCAGAATTGCATTGGGACAGCAAAGTGTTTTCCTGGTATGAAACATTGTTCAACCTGAAAACAAAAATCATTATAAAATTATAACAAATTATACACTAAAAGCTATGACTATTAGTACTAGTGCAGTTATAAAATATATATATATATATATATATATATATATATATATATATATATATATATATATATATATATATATATATATAAAAAGGGCACTTTTGAGCAGAGCTGCTGTAGCTGGTGGATGATGGTATCCACCCAATGCATGTACTGTGAATGTTATGCTAAGATAGGCAATTGTGCTGCCTTATGATATTCAAATAAGCATTTTTTAACAGACATCTCCCGCCATTCAATTCTTGAGTAAGCCATAATGTCCACCAGATGGCAGTGGCGTATATACTATTAATGTCTAGTACACTTTACAATAGTAAAGCAGAAATTCCAGAAAATGAGATAAATACACTGCTAATATACAATAAAATACACTTCTCTTGTGGATCTCAGCTGAGACCCACTGAGCGTCCTGGTACTTCAAAACAAAAAGTCGATAAGAGCAGTCGATACATCTTCATGTGTCCTTTTTGATGGTTTAAATGATTGAATGTTTTACTTTTTCGGAAACTTGTAGTTAAAAAAGGGAAATATATCTATACCCTTCGTAGGAGACCGTGAGTCCTGCTACCTTAGCATTCTCACAGCTTAACCCATAATACGACAGACTGAGAAGGAAGGAGATAAAAGAGGCTCCAATCGTCACTCTTGCAGCTCCAATCACAGTTAACTTGAGTTTCTTCAGGACAAACCCACCAGTGAAGATCCCGAGCGCCACAGCAGGCAAGTGCAAGGTTCCTGAGCAAGGGAATGTCAAGAGATATACAGTGCCGTGAAAAAGTATTTGCCCCCTGTCTGATTTTCTGCATTTTTGCACATTTTTCACATTGTATTTGGTCAGATTTTTTTGTGGGTTGTAGTGGTATATAGAGGGAGTCTGAGAGAAAAAATGACATCAAAGTTTGGTGCTTCTTTCATTTGTTTGGTGTGCAAGGTAATCAAACATGCAATCTTCAGGTGTGAAAAAGTTAGTGCCCCCTCCCCAGTTAACTCAACCCAATTAAAGGGATAATTAAGGTCAGCTGTTTGAGTACTTTGGTTAACAACCAGGCCTGATTTGGGCCAGCCCTGCCCAATATAAATCTGACTAACTTTGGCCCTTACCATGGGAGTGAAGTTGTCAGCACACAGGTTCTAGAGGCACATCATTAGTGAATCTTCCCAGGAGTGGCCGTCCTGCCAAAATCTCTCCAAGAGCAAGGCGTAACATCATCCAGGAAGTCACAAAGAACCCTAGAACAACATCCATGGATCTGCAGGCCTCTCTCGCCTTGGCTAAGGTCAGTGTTCTTGACTCCACCATCAGAAAGACACTGGGCAAAAATGGGATTCATGGCAGAGTAGCAAGATGGAAACCATTGCTCACTAAGAAGAACATGAATGCTCGTCTCAAGTTTGCCAAAAAGCACCTGGATGATCCTCAAGAGTTCTGGAACAATGTTCTATGGACAGATGATTCAAAAGTGGAACTTTTTGGCCGACATGTGCCCTGTTATGTCTGGCAAAATCCAAACACTGCATTCCACAGTAAGAACCTCATACCAACGGTCAAGCATGGTGGTGATAGTGTCATGGTTTGGGGATGCTTTGCTGCATCAGGACCTGGACGCCTTGCCATCATTGAAGGAACCATGGATTCTGCTCTGTATCATAGAATTCTACAGGAGAATGTCAGGCCATCCGTCCGTGAGCTGAAGCTGAAGCGCAACTGGGTCATGCAGCAAGACAATGATCCGAAACACACAAGCAAGTCTACATCAGAATAGTTGAAGAACAAGAAATTTAAAGTTTTGGAATGGCCTAATCAAAGTCCAGACCTAAACCACATTGAGATGTTGTGGCAGGACCTGAAAAGAGCAGTTCATGCTCGAAAACCCACAAATGTCATTGAGTTGAAGCAGTTCTGCATGGAGAAGTGGGCCAAAATTCCTCCACGGCGCTATGAGAGACTAATCAATAACTACAGGAAGCGTTTGGTTGCAGTTATTGCTGCTAAAGGTGGCCAGTTATTGAGTCTAAGGGGGCAATTACTTTTTCACACGGGGGTATTGGGTGTTGCATAACTTTCTTTAATAAATAAATGAAATATGTATCACATTTTTGTGTTATTTGTTCAGTCAGGGTCCCTTTTATCTAATATTAGGTTTTGGTTGAAGATCTGATAACATTCAGTGTCAAAAATATGCAAAAATGCAGAAAATCAGACAGGGGGCAAATACTTTTTCACGGCACTGTATCCTTATGATCTTCATGACTGTCTGTGCAGTATGATCAGGAAACTGGGAAAACTTTCAGTTCCACAATCGTTTTACAAGACGACATGCTTTAAAATTAAAATATAATATAACAAATATATTTTCAATTTTCATGGAACGGCCCTGCAGTTTATTTAGCAGATGCCTTTATCCAAGTGGATGGCCTTTATCCAAGTGGATGCAGTGGATGGCCTTTTATCCAACATGTGTAGTATTAACCCTAACAAAGTTAATACCAGTAGAAATAGTTGGCTAATCCAATCCTAAGGGCATTAGAATATTGGCAAAGCATTATAATATTCATGCATACACTCATCAAGGGTTTAACGGGGTGAATAGGATTAAGGGTCAATCAGGGGTAAAGACGACAATATGTTGATCTGATTGCAATAGAGAGTACTGTCATTTTGACTTAAAGAAACATTGTGCTAATTATAGCACGTCATGCAACATTTTAATTACTGTACATAAAAAATATTCACTAGCAGTTACTTACCTATTAAAAATATGGCTTTGGAGGGAGACTGGCCATACGTTTGCTCAATAAACTTTGGTTTGAAGGTGATGATTCCTATAAAAGCATTGACTTGTATAACATACACACACAAAATGCAGAAATATATTGGGTTGCAAAACAGGCTTTTCAGTGAAGGTAGGAAATCTGTAAAGAGATCAGAAGAGATGAGTAGTTAGTTTCAAGAGCTTGTGTCACAATGGGTGGTCTCTCTTTCACTCTTGCTCTCTCTCACTCACTGTCTCTCTCTCACTCGCTCTCTCTCACTCTCTGTCTCTCTCTCTCTGTCTGTATTTTCTCTCTCTCTCTCTCAATACAATATATATATATTGTAACACAGCCTTAAGGCTCAGGTTCATTTTCACCCTTTACACACAGCAGACCGCAAAGTACAGGCAGGTGATATATATAGTTTTGAAAATGTAAGTGTGATATACACACGGACTACAACGATGTCACCGGAGTGAAAATGTTCCATAAAGTACTCCTGGTTTCCATTCAGAAAGTTATGAGACAGTGCTTGAATATGTACACCTTTGCAACCTAACTCTGAATTGCTAGTCCCTCCTACTTCTCGCTTGGCTTGGCTCTCTAACTCTAATTTAAGATTTAGAGTCAATCCTGCCCAATTGTAACTCATTGAATGTATTTTTTACATGGAAGAACAATGTTACATGTAAGAGGCTTTGTAGTGTGTTATTCATACTCGGGATACTCAGATGATCCAAGTACTCGGCACATCCCTAGCATGGCCATAACTAGCTATGAGGACACCAAGGTCATGTCCTCAATTGTTTTTTGCATCATCAGTGCTGATGCTCATGTAAAAATTCTGCTAAAGTACTAAAGACTCCTTCATTTTCTCTGTAGGTTTGCCATGTAACATAGATTTGGAGGTTGAATAGTAAATACCAGCAGTCATATAAATACTACCAGCTATAGCTTGAAACCTGAGTTTGACCTCGGTAGAGTGTCAGCTCTGGTTACGACGCTGATCCCTAGTATACAGTTATTTTAGAGTTATTTAAAATAAATCTTCAGTATCAATTACACATAATGCAACCATCCTTTAGCCATTATTGTACAGTCACTTCACATCTCTTGGATAACTGCATGGTTGTGGTTGGGATTTGAGGTTTGGAGTTTGGGTTCTAACGCTGAATATATCAGATATAACAACATAAATATGCTGAAATAAACTTGCCTTTAGTCATCTGAGAAAAATCAACAGCATGTTCTTGCTTTTTGGTTTTGGATCCACGTTCCTCCTCCTGCGTTGAATTGTGCTTCTTGCCTTCACCTTGCTTTGGAAGGGACCTCGGCATGAACCAGAATGGAATGCTAGCAAGAAGCATAACTATTCCAGCTACCAGGAACCCCAGCCACCAAGCGCCAACCCAGCGTGAATCCTTTAGATTGATCGTCACAGTGTCTGGAACAAAGCAATTGCACAGCTTTCTAGGAATTGTATGCATTGTAATGGGAAATAATATTTTAAAACGCAATGCATTCATTGACTAGTAAAATAGTGCTGGAACTAATATGGGAATATCCTAACAAACTCTGCATGGAAAGCAGGGTCTCATTTGGTACCAGAGCTTATAACCCTAATGTCTTCACCTGGATAGGTTTTTGCTGTTTTGTTGTTTGGGGTGCAGCAAAAACAAATCATTTTCCTACTCATAGGCACAGATATAGTACACTTTACAGCACACTTTTGTTGTCATTAATGTCACGGAATAGGAAAGCGTTTTTGTTATATTTATGTAGAGTTATTTTATGCTATTTTTTTCATACGGTTCATCATTGCAAACTGTTTAATTCTCTCTGGTGTCAGACTAAAAGGAACCGGATCTGGGATCCAGTGCATTCTGGCGCAGACTAACTCCTGCTGAAATGTATTCAGTGTCTAAAATGACCATGTTCGGATTCCTTCATAAAACACAATTTATAAATGACTGCATCAATTAGATATCATGGAAATGACCACCAATGTATAAATGATGTCAGAAAAAAATACCCTTCTACAGTACTAAAGAGTGTCTCTGTCCTTTCTGTAATAGGTCATCTGATGGGGTACAGGGTTTACTCTACTTCCAGGAGTTATTTTACTGTGATACGGTACAAATTATGCTTTTGTTTTCCAGCTAATTAAAACAGATCAATCGTCCTTTATTTAACCAAGTAAATCAATGGGAGAACAGTGAACCTCCCTAAAATGTTGAAAGAATATTTGTCCCAGTTCTAATTGTAAAACCCTAAATCTGAAGACAAGAAGAGAACTTACTTAGATTTACAAATCCGATATCCACATACAGTTTAGCACACAGTGACCCCATCATATATCCAAACACAGGTCCAAGAATGCCAACGGTCTGTATGCAGGCTGCAATAAAACAGTGTTACCAAGCAAGCTTAGCAAGATGAAACATTACACTGTGCAATTCTTCCACTTAAATAGTAAGTAGATTGTTTTTCTAATGTGTATTGTTGGGATGAGACACTCCTAAGTAAAGGGGCTCATTACACACGGGAAAAAATAAACTCAAAATGTGCTATGTGGAGATCACAAGATAAATAACATTTCACTTCGCTATGTGGAGATCACAAGGTATATGATCTCAGGAACATTTCACTCTGTTATGTGGAGATCACAAGGTATATGATCTCAGGAACATTTCACTCTGTTATGTGGAGATCACAAGGTATATGATCTCAGGAACATTTCACTCTCGTTATGTGGAGATCACAAGGTATATGATCTCAGGAACATTTCACTCTGTTATGTGGAGATCACAAGGTATATGATCTCAGGAACATTTCACTCTGTTATGTGGAGATCACAAGGTATATGATCTCAGGAACATTTCACTCTGTTATGTGGAGATCACAAGGTATATGATCTCAGGAACATTTCACTCTGTTATGTGGAGATCACAAGGTATATGATCTCAGGAACATTTCACTCTGTTATGTGGAGATCACAAGGTATATGATCTCAGGAACATTTCACTCTGTTATGTGGAGATCACAAGGTATATGATCTCAGGAACATTTCACTCTGTTATGTCCCGATCCTGACATATTTTACCACTGTACAAAAAGGCTCTTAAGTGTAGTTGGTACTAATTCTAAGTGGGGACTGAAATCTTATTCTATACATTTTACTTACCAAGCTCTGTGTACTTACCAAGGTAAAAAGCTGTGTTTTCTTCTCTTGCAAAATCATCCACGTAGGAAACCCCTAGGGGCATGACCGGTGTTTCACCAATTCCACGTAACATATTTCCAAGAAACACATAGATCCACATTGATGAACTAGCTTCCTTTTGACATTCTGCACGAAAAGAGAAAAAAATAAAATCTAACTCTAAAGAGGGTTTCTGCAACTCCTTTTTATATATCCAATAGAAACCTGACACAGCGTAAATTGTTTAAATTTGATATAATTGTACAAATGCTTTGTAGATTATTGTACAACGCAGTACAAGCAGTACATATTTTTCAATGCACAGCAGGTGTATTGACTGTTTATCCAAGAAATTTGCTTTAGTTTAACTCAGATTTTATGAACAAACCACCACCTTTCACGGTATAGTAATCCGTTGTGTATCCACCCGTCACATATCCGCCCTACCCATTTATCCACCATGCTCAACATTTTCAGCAAAGTTAGCTTATTATTGAACAGAAATTAGTTCAGATATTATAGAGCCTACCAAAGTTGTCATACACTGTGTTGTATGTGCTCTGTGCGCTGCCATTGCTGGTAGTGTCACGTGAGCTGTTGAGTGTGTTGATATGTAAATAAATCCTGTTCTCCTGCAGGGGGCGTATCAACTTCAACCTCTGTCTCGATCTCCTGCCTGCCCCTCAGCAGTGAATGCACACACCCACATGGCAGACAGCTGCTCTGTCACAAGCATTAATACCCTGCATCTTTCTACACAAGGGATTTAGGGGAGCTCCCTAATAAAATCTGAATCTCAAACAATAATTGTTTAAATATAGCAATTGTTACAGCTGTGTATAATGGTATTTAAAACAGGATTCATTCATCCGACTTTTTACATATCCACCCTTACTCTGGTCCCATCGCAGTCAGATATGCAATGGATTATTGTATGTAGAATGTGCCTGGTACCAAATGTGCCTGGTACACTTCATGAAATTCAGACGCCTCGTTACTAATATGCATCTTAAAATAGAAGAGGTTCAAGCTCTATTAAGGTAAGTTGCTATATTTGCAAAAGATTGAAGTTCCGATGGAGTTTTCCAATGTTCTCATTTGTCAAACCCAGGCAGTACTTTTATAACAAATGTAAGAAAAGTAGGAATTTGCTCACGAACAAAGTAAATCTCCAGGGGATCCTTTCCCGATAACAGTAGTTATTCCACTTATTCAGAGATTCTCACAAGTATTGTCTGGTATTCAAGTAAAGAGAACTTACAATCCATCCGAAATGAATGGGGTAGAAGTAACTGTCTTTGCTACATATATTAACCTCCACAGACATCTCACGCCTACACCAGACCACTCATGAACCCAAGTACTGGTTCCAGTGCGTCTGGGCACACATACAAGTTCTAAAGATGCTATCATGATGCTGGTCAGGTTAGAGGAGCTTACGAGTGAGCGTGCTGTGCATGATGTTCCTACCTGCCACTGAGATCTCCTCTGAGTTAGCAGTTTCATCTGTGGTAATGGCTTGGTTCGACTGGCAGGGTAAGATGTCTGTAGTTAAATTTACTGAATGTGCAATTGATGTTTCATGCTCGTATCTGTGTGATAAAAACAACAGCAACAAAGCCAAGGGAAATCAAGTTTGAAGCCAAATCAACAAGCCTTTCCAGCCTGTCCATTTTTGTAACGTATAAACCAGGAATCCACATGATGGAACCATCTCAAATTTAGTGGCACCTCTCTTTTTAAAGGACAATAAGGGACCAACTAAATGTTGCCTTAAAAGGACGGTGGCCATACTACTGAAGGAACACAGTTGAAACATGTTTTTAATAGTGTATTTTCAATTCTGATTTATGTTCTAAATAAATACTGCAAAATAAATTGACTCAAAATTACTGCTGTGTAAAAAACAAATATTTAAGAGCAAATTGAATGTTGCAAAGCAAACATATTCAATTAGCCCCTTCTCATATAGTTTACCATCATAACTTCACATCCTGTGTTTTACCAAACTAATAGACTTGCTTTACCACGCTAGTACTTTACTCGCCATGCCTTTACTTTTACAGAAAAATTAATAAACTGAATAGCTAAACGCTTTAACTGTAATGGAGTCAGAGTGGTACTTACTTTCCCATTATGAAGTGAGGTATTACAGTCACGAAGGACCCAAGGGCCATCAGCAAACAGCCTGCCCCAATTAGTTTTGGCCTGTGCAGTTTGGCTCCAAAGTAACTAACAACAGCTATAACTAGCAAATTACCTGCAGAGGAACAAACAGTAACAGTAACACAATTTAACAGGACAGCTTGAATCCACTGATGGGCAGACAGACAATAGCAGGGGTTGTGCCAGATCGCACCGGATCCCAGATCCGGTACCTTTCTTAATTTGAGAATGGTGAACCATATGAAAAAAAGACTGTTAAAACGTGGCAAGGCAAAGCTTGGCATGCAGCCACCGACACAAACTATAAGGCACGAAACCCTGATCCACAAGCAAGGTCAGTACATTAGGTCTAGAAACAAAAATGCCATCTCTCTCCATTAATTATAGGTTTGGGTACCTTTCTGTTTACAAATGAACCCCTGCACAGTAGATTTAGAAAGTGTTTAAACTTTGGAATTGTGCAGTGTATTCTAGGCAGGTCTGACCAGTTTGTAACCCATAAATGTTTAAAGTGTTGGCTAGGTTCATTCTCAAAGACGGCCTAGATGTAGCACACATTGTAGTGACACAGTATGTGTCCTATTTACTATTTATAATGATGGAGATATTGTTGATCAGTTTGTTACTGTAACTGCTCTGCAAAAACTGAACACTTTTCTTAACACATTTATTCTGCAGTGTGATTCCATCATTGTGTTCTGTATGAAGTTAGCTTAATCTAAATTCACGTAGAAACTTTCATTGGTGCCAAACTATCTTTAAGGGTATACAAAATCAAATGCCTGCCTGTAACCAGTCTGTTACAAAGTTGTTCTAATAATTATTCATTACGTTCAAGAGCTAGCCTTAGCTTCTACATTCCACCTGCTAGGAAGTCCATTGGGAAGTGTTCCTTATGCTTATTTTGTTCCATCAAGCTGGAATAACCTTCTTGCTGAAATAAAGGCAAGTGTCACTCTCCCTGTTTTTAAGGATCTGCTATTGCAGCACTTGTAATTGTCTTCAAGTATTCGGCTCACGGTGTATCATTTTATCATACTGTATGTTTACTGTACGGATGAACGAATGTGAACTGTACACTTCCTTGAAACGAGATGGTCTACCTCAAGGCTCTATCCTGCACTGAACATTTTAAATAAATAAATACATAGACCAAAATGTACCCATTTCAAAGCTTCCATCAATGACCCCAATTAAGGAGCTGGGGATATTGAAGCGTCTTTCTATTTGTGTGATTGAGCTCTTCATATAACTCCCTTGAAATGCTTTCGCAAAGTAGGCAAAAGACAATGCCATCAGGAACAACTGCAAGAGAAAAGGAAATCAAATGAAAGTGTGCTAAAGGTATACTGTACAATGGGTGCTAAACAGGGTTCAACCACCGTCTGCCCTGACAATAACGTCAAAGCTATTTACTCCAATTCGTCATTTGCACAAATTTTTCAGAAAGGAGAAACGCACCCATTAAAGTCACGAAACCAGAAATAAATAACTAAGACTTTTAATTCAGGGGCTTCAATAAAGTATTAAGATGCTTCGTTTTAGACGTTTAATTTGTGTTTTTTTCCATTCAGGGTCCGAGGGGGTCATGGTTTTAGACTTAGACTTTACCTTTAACCAGCTCAAAACAAACAAAGCATTTCAACATGGCTGAATAGGCCTTCACAAAATTGCCACAACTCAATGATTTTACAAAAAACAGCCTGGCATGTTTACTCCAGACTAACATTGCTATTTGCATAAACCTGGACAACCACTGGCAAGTCAGGGGCTATCTTGAGTGTGTATCTGTAGTCACGCAGCCTTCACTGATAAGTGCCAGACTCAATAGCAATAGAGAATTGCACACTTCACTGATAAGTGGAGTCAACAATTGAAATTGGAATACTGGGAACCTAATACTTTGGGTACAGATACATATCTAAATACCACCCCCATGAAAATAAACATGTCCACTGTTTCCTGAATGATGTCTCTTATGGTATAAGGGTGTCTTATCTGGAGCACTTTGCATAGGGCTCTTATAACATAAGGACAGAGTGAACTATACATATTAACTGCAAAAGGGTATGAGTTAATGCATTAAAACATATATATATATATATATATATATATATATATATATATATATATATATATATATATATATATATATATATATATAGTGCCTATAGAAAGTCCCTTGAACTTTTTTCACATTTTGTTGTGTCAGTGCCTCAGAGTTTCATGCATTTAAATGAGGATTCTTTTCCACTTATCTACACACCATACTCCACACTGTTAAGGGAAAAAAAGTTTTGGCAGCAATTACAGCTGTGAGTCTGTTGGGATAGGTCTCTACCAACTTTGCACACCTAGATTTGACAATATTTGATTCTTCTTTACAAAACTGTTCAAGCTCTGTCAAGTTCCTTGGGGAGCGTTGATGGACAGCAATCTTCAAGTCAGGCCACAAATTTTTGATTGGATTTAGGGGCTCTGACTGGGTCACTCAAAGACATTTACCTTTTTGTTCCTTAGCCACTCCAGTGTAGCTTTGGCTGTGTGCTACAGAATCTCCTGAGCGTTTTTTGCATACTTCAAACGGGATTCAAGGTGGGCTTTCTTGAGTAATGGCTTCCTTCTTGCCACCCTACAATACAGGCCAGATTTGTGGAGTGCTTGGGATATTGTTGTCACATGTACACTTTGACCAATAAAAGCCTATAGCTCTTGCAAAGTTGCTATCGGCCTCTTGGTAGCCTCTCTGATCAGTCTCCTTCTTGCTCGGTCATCCAGTTTGAAGGGAAGGCCTGATCTAGACAGGGTCTTGGTGGTGCCATACACCTTCCACTTCTTAATAATCGTCTTGACCGTGCTCCAAGGGGTATTCAAGGCCTTTGATATTTTTTTTATACCCATCCCCTGATCTGTGCCTTTCAACAACTTTGTCCCGGAGTTCTTTTGAAAGCGCCTTGGTGCTCATGGTTGAGTCTTCGCTTTGAAATGCACTACCCAGCAGAGGGAACCTACAGGAACTGCTGAATTTATCCTGAAATCATGTGAATCACTACAATTTAACACAGGTGGAGGCCACTTAACTTGTTGTGTGATTTTGAAGGCGATTGGTTACACCTGAGCTAATTTAGGATTGCTATTACAAGCGGGGTGGACACTTATCCATCCAAGCTATTTCAGTTTTTATTTTTAATTCATTTTCTACAAATTTCTAGAATATTTTTTCACTTGGAAGTTGTGGGGTAGGATGTGTAGATAAATGAAAAAAAACTATTTTAATGCATTTTAATTCCAGGCTATAAGGCAACAAAAGGTGAAAAATTTGAAAGGGGGTGTAGACTTTCTATAGGCACTATATATATATATATATATATATATATATATATATATATATATATATATATATATATATATATATATATATACTTATTCTTATGATTGTTAATTACCACTTTTTATTTAATTTATTAGTTTCTGAAGTAAAGCAGAAAAGGATATCTGATATGTAGCACACATGTCTTTTGGTCATATTTCAAAAACTGTTTTTTTTTTTTATCTTCTCAATTTTTTTTTTTTGGAAAAGGCATCTTATTTTTGGATTGTATTCTCATTGCCAAGAACACTTTATACATACCATGTACAAATCCGTGTTACAATTAACTTTTAAACAGAGGAGTGTGTGTATAAAACACCAACACAATGGAACACCGACCTTGAGTTTGGAGCAACAGCGCTGTCGCCTCTTGCGTGACCCTGTTGGCGATGATGGGTCTCCATTGGCTGGCTCCATCATACAGTAGATTTGGCTTGGTCTTGCACAACGCACCTCCAATCAGAATGAGTTTTAGTCTACTTATTGAACACAGAGAAGAATGTTAAAAGAAGAAAACTAAATATCGAAATTATCATTTTTAACTGGCTTGTTTTGAAATATGTAACATGTATGTATTTGTTTATAATATTTGTACATTAATCTAGAAAACACAATAAATGAATAAATACACACATACATACATAAATACATGCATATTTAACAAAATATTTTCGATATGATGAGTTACTTTAAAACTGGGTTTTCTTTATTTGCAAAATGTAATATAATATCAGCACAAAAAAAATGCAATGCATTCCTCTTCACAGCGGGTATCAAGAAGCTGGTCTTAAACAAAGGCAACAAAAAACATGCCAAGAATAATACCAAAAGCCCTCAATAGCATCTTTAACTTTTTGATTATCAGTACGTTTAATAGTATTTTAATACTTACTGAGATCATGCGTACCATATGTCTAAAACGTAAACAACAGCAAAAAGAAAGAAAAAGAAGAAAGTGTACCTGTAAGATTCTGGGGGTCTCTCTTCTTCACTGCACAGCTTTTTTCAAATTAGACTTTGCTCACTGCAAAGAAGCCCTTATCTGTAGCCAATGACACACTCTAATCAGTAACCGAGTTGTGCTTTTTGAGTCAAAAACAGACTTATGAAATAAATAAATATTCTTTGAATAGAAGGGAGTGAACTGTGCGTGCCATGCAAGTGACCCCATGGTTATTTCACTTTTGTTGGCCAACCCTAACCAGACATCTTCCTGAAAGGTGCTAATCTCTTTCACTGTTATTCTTCCTTCAGCACATTTAACAGCAAAAGTCTTAATCTGTCCTTGGAAGAATACAATACCAGAACAGCTGATTAATCCAAGCAATGGGTGAGATTCACCTGTTTTAATTTCAGTTTAAACTGAATAATTGTACCTGTCTACCTTTTGATGTAAGTATACACTATTTGGATATCTTCAGGTTAGCAATATATCATGGGTAGCACTTTATTTTAAGCACTACATATTAGGCATGTATTATGTAGTTATTTGTGACTAATTATCACATAATACATCAAGTATAGCCTCCTAATAAGGGTTTGTTAGGTACTTATGCTTATTCTAAAACATGTCTTACTAACAGGTTACTGGACATTAATAAAGGATTTGCATGCCTTATACTGAAATGAAGACTGTTCTTGGCCATATTAGGTCCTACTAGCTGCTTGTATATGATTAATACCTTGGTAATAAAGCAGCAAAACAAAATGGACCATGCATGGAAAACACATATCCGAGTTGGAATTTGATTCTAATAAAGGGCTTATTAGGAGGATGTTGGTCACTAGTAAAGAGTTTTGCTTCACCTATTCTGAAGTGAAGGTTTCATTTTCATCACTTAAGAACTTATTAGCAGTATTAATACAGTTTTGATCTAATAAATAATGCACAAAGAAGCAATTATCACCAGGGTATCTTTAATCAGTTGTGCAACCTGTACACCGAAGTGAAGACTCCAGGCACCCCATGAAGCTCTTACTCACCTTTTAATTAGGAATTTATTTGGGTTTTTTGAAAGAACTGTTAAAACAGGAATCTGTTAACTGCATGTTCCATATTGGTGTACCGCAATAACTGATGACTAATACAGAGAATTTTTTTTTTTTTGCTTGGAGTGGAAAAAGAAAAAAATAACGTTTTTTTGCTTTTGTTTTTTTTTACTTATACAACCCATTTTTAAAGTTAACAACACTATTGTTCAATACAATGCAATAAAACACGACTTTTACTCCAATGCACACACCGAATGTAAAAAAATATATAAGCCTGTAGATTTACAGTTTTGTATTGTTCGCTAACTAGGGCGCTAACTTTTAATGTTAATTTGTGATGTTAAAGCTGAAAATCATGTTAGAAATCACGTTTAAAAACGTTTAGAAAAAATAAATAGTACTTAAATGGGTTTAAATTTCCAGTGCTATTGCAAATGTTATCCCTTTACAAGAGACTGCTGATGGCCTTAGGAAAAAATGATACATTATACAGAAAATAGGAGGCACTTTTTTACACAGAGAATTGTGAGGGTCTGGAACCAACTCCCCAGTAGTTTTGTTGAAGCTGACACCCTGGGATCCTTCAAAAACTGCTTGATGAGATTCTGGGATCAAAAAGCTACTAACAACCAAACGAACAAGATGGGCCTGTTGCAAGTGACACTGAACCAGCCAGTCTGTTCAGTAAAACATTGAATCCCTTTGCATGGAGGATCTCAGTAGCTACAGCTTGTGGTTCATCAATTGATTCAGATTCAGTTGTATTGTGTCTGCCAACTGATGATGTGGGGCAGAACAGTAACTGGATACCAGAAAATATGAATAACAGTGAGTTTTGGCCTCCTTCAGTATTCTGGATGGAGGGCATACCTCGCAAAGTGACTCTGTGCGAACAGAATGAAATGTATAGTAACAATGTGTACAGATCCAGAACTATTGTACAAGGTGCAGAATTAACCCTGACACATAAATTAAAACATAATCCTCTTGTTATGTGTGCATGTAATATGTGCCAAAGCAAATCACCAATGACTGGGCCCAAACTTTGTCCGGCCTGCAGTCATTTAGCTAAACATTGTAGAATCTTGTTTGAATGTAATGATTCTGAAGGAATTTCTTTCTCTCATCTAAATGTAGATCCAAAGAATATTAAATGGATTGAATGCATGAATTGTGAAGGTGGTCACTTAGTGAAATGGGCACATCTAGGTAAATTGGAATGTATAGAAGGTGTCCCAGCTAAACGTGTCCAAGTATCTTGTAGGTATGAAGTGAGGAAGATGGCGTCCCACACTTGTGATGCTAAAGTCTGGATCAAGGGGCCTGTGGTGGTATTTGCGGAACCAACTAGAGCTGACCCTGGCACAGAAGTTGAATCCTGCTGGGAACTTGGGGATATGCTGGACATGGACTAGGCAATTTCAAATATGGAATGTACTTTGATATAAAAATGAAGGGTTAGAGGTTTTTTTGGAAGAAAGGATAAAGAGAGAGTATCCTTGTATTGTCAGTAGATGGATCTCTTGCTCCATGAAATAGGTCAGTCCACTCTTGTTTTGATAGGACATTTAATTCAGTATTTGGTAATCTGGAAATTTCTAAGAAAATATATAATGAACGATTTGCTGTTTATATATCTAATCTTCAGAAAGCATGGCGCTTGATAAAAAAGCACAATTCCAGCTAAAAAGTGGACGTTAATCACACCTATAAAATTATGTTTCCAAAAACAAGATAAGAAAGGGATTCTTTGCAACATATAAATCAACAATTAAAACTTAGCAGCCAAGGTCTTAAGAAGAAACCTGTTTCAGCTGGATTTTGTATGAACAAAGGACAGGGTCAAGCTTAGTTCAGTCATTATAAAATATATACAAGTTGAATGCATTTATACTGGCCTGTATTTGGATTTAAATCTTAGAGGGAATCACCAAAGAAATAAAGTGATATTATAAATTCTACGAGCAATTGTTAATTAAGTAAATTAATTAAAAAGATTATCTTATAATGCCACATTTATAGTTAAAAAAGATTTGGTGCTAATTGACACTGTTCATAGTTTATAATGGTCAAAGAATAGAAATTAGACACAAAGGTATTTTAAATTAATAAAATTAATGATTAACCCTTTTTTAGACAGCACGATATTTGAAACTAAAAATATCTATTTGATTTCATAAGATTAATAATATGTTTTAAGTATTTGGTATAATAAGAAAACATATTATTTAAACTGACAAGTGTTATTGCTTGTTCATGACTTTACTATAGTGATAAGAAGATTAAAAGCTGGAGCAGTATTCGATTTAATTAATTGGGGAAGTGGTACACTTTCTTTCTCCTTCTATTATACAAAAATACCTTTAGACATTATAATATCCATTGAATATAAAAGGTATTATGCTATGTTTTTGTGTTAGTTTGTAATAATATACTATAATGTACCTTGTTGTTAATCCACTATACTATTGTCTAATGATGGTAGATGGAGTCATTATAATGTGGTTCTTTGAAACTGCTGCATTGAAAAAGGGGCCTCTCTCCTTATCAAAATGTACGGGCTGTAGAGAAAGGAGGGGTCTTCTTAAATTCCACTCCAGCAAAGCTGCAAGTCTTATAGATTTGGAATTCAAGGTTTATGGAATTACTGGTTTAGCACAGATAAGAATATATCTTGGAATAATATGCAAAAATTATGGCATAACAAACATTGATAGGTCATATATCTAAAAAAGTGTTTGCACAGACTCTGGCCTTGAAGAAACAAGAGACTGTGGAAATTGCTTGCAATAGCATATTCCCAGAGTCAGGTACAGGTCAGAGCCTGGTTAGTGCATCTTTTAAGGGATAAATAATTGTAATGAAAATTATTACCACTTAAACTTAGTGAAACTAATTGACTTGAATATTGTATAAGGCAATCTTTTGTCAAATACTCTGTTAGACAATAGTATATGGAATCAAAACTGACTCATTAAAAACATGATGAAACACAATATGAGGTTAAAAGAAACACATGCCTTTAATTTAGCAAAATATAATCAATTAGAAGATGATGTCAGATATTAAGAAGATCTCTGATATATAACACATATAAAAAACAGTGTTTGCATGCACATATAACAGTAGTGTTTTTATATTATATTATAAACCAAGATCCTGGGAACCGTGGTTCACTCGACTTTTCAGATAAAGGAGGGGTTCGGAGGAAAACAAGAAATGAGATCATAGGTTTGGAGTTGGACAAATATGAAGTCTTGAATTTATTGGTACATGACTCCAATTAATTCTGAAAAGTTGGTCCGGATCTTTTGAAAACTTATTTGTTATAAGGATAAGAGCTGTCTCAACAGATTAATGATTGGATTTAATTGAGGCGTCCCATGTATTCCAATGAGACGAAAAACCTATATAACTCCTAAGTAATTACAATGGAGTACCACACTCACACCAGGCAGGGTGAGGTGGTCCATTATCTGCAGACCTACACAATTGAGCTGATTGAACTCAGTTTCATTTGCCTGGTGAAGACAGTCATATTCTTTTACGATTTATATTAGAGGGTAAGCATTAATCAATTATTATTTTATCTCACATGTATTGCATGCCTTGCTATAAAGGACTCACACTATGTTTTAGAAATAAGAGAGTATTTTGTTGAATGTGCTGAAATATACCATTGGGTGCTTTGGGTGACGACTTCTTGGCCTGCCCGCAGGCCTTGCAAATACATATAAATGTATTAAAGTGTTAACGTTAATATCTGTTAAGACACTGGACTGCCCAGAGCGTCTGTCAGCTGGGGATATGAAGTAGCCTGTAGCTACTCAATCCAATATTTAACCGTTAATAAACCGAATGAGTACTAATCATACTCTGATTCGTAAAAAACTTTAAATACATGAGTCTGTGAATTTCTTGGGTACTAAATTAGTCATCTGGATATATTGCGGGTCCAGTACAGGAACAATACCCCACTAGGAGTAATAACATCTCTGTCCTCCTAACGTCTCCCCTGAGATAAGAGTGTGTGCTGAGCAATTCAAAAGAGTACGTAAGAAATCTGAACCCTCAGAATTCGTGACAGGCCGAATGGCCTCCTCTCTTTTGTAAACTTTCTTATGTTCTTATGTAATGTATCTGACCTTTTTTGGAAAAATTATTTCCAATTTAAGATTGTATGTTTTACTGAGAAAATAATTATATGGCAATTTGTTACAAGTTTTAACAGTTCTTTCAAACAACCAAAATAAATTCTTAATTAAAAGGATTGTGTCTGTTTCTTTTTTACTTCAACTTATTATTATTATTTTTTTTTTTGTGAGGTTCATTAATGTGAGTAAGAGCTTCATGGGGTGCCTGGAGTCTTCACTTCGGTGTACAGGTTGCACAACTGATTAAAGATACCCTGGTGATAATTGCTTCTTTGTGCATTATTTGTTAGATCAAAACTGTATTAATGACATATGCTGCTAATAAGTTCTTAAGTAATGTAAAATAAGCCTTTACTTCAGAACAGGGGCTGCAAAACTCTTTATTAATGACCTATATGCTTCTAATAAGCTGTTAATTAATGAAAATGAAACCTTCACTTCAGAATAGGGGCTGCAAAACTCTTTACTAGTGACCAACATCCTCCTAATAAGCCCATTATTGGAAACAAAGTCCAACTCTGGGATAGAGTGTTTTCCATGCATGACCCACTTTGTTTCGCTGCTTTATTACCAAGGTATTAATCATATACAAGCAGCTAGTATGACCTAATATGGCCAAGAGCATTCTTCATTTCAGTATAAGACATGCACATCCTTTATTAATGTCCAGTAATCTGTTAGTAAGACATGTTTTAGAATAAGCATAAGTACCTAACAAACCCTTATTAGGAGGCTATACATGATGTATTATGTGATAATTAGTCACAAATAACTACATAATAAATGCCTAATATGTAGTGCTAAATTTAAAGTGTTACCCAAACATGTAATATGCTAATAAGCACTTTTGTCAATAGTTTCCCTCGCCCCGACCTCACCCCTACCCTAATTGTATTTGCTTTATTGCAGACTGCAGAAAAAAGATGTTGGCTGAACTTGAAGACTATGAATATATTATATTGTTGACGAAATATCAACGGTTAGTGAATTCATTAATAAACAGCAATCATACAAAAACAATTACACATAGAGGTGATATTTTGTGCAATGTCCAGACTGGATTGTGAACTGCAAATGGAACCGGCTGCAGCCCCAGTTTGATATTGGCAACGAGATGAGATTGAGTTTCACACACTGGTTTCATGGTGCATTGGAAACGTGGCTTAGCGGTTGGCTTTGATAAAAAATGAATGCTGTATGTTTCTTCCTAGAGCTATGGCAACATTTCATCAAACTTTTCATCTATAGGCCAATCTCTGAACACATCACAGAACTGGCAACAGTGGAATGCTGTAATCCCCTTCTACCACACATGCAGCCCACCTTTCGAACGTTTGGCTGTATTTTTAATCTAACTTGTTGTGTGGTTATTAAGATAGTATGGTGGAATATCATACTTTTGCTGGACTTCTTATGGCATTGTGCAATACATAGGGTATGCTTAACCAAACAAATTGAGATACAGAGATACATCTAACAGAACAAAAATTATATCATACAAACTCAAATGTAGAAATGTAGCCACTGTGGTTGGCTGCAATATGAAACATGTATTTATATATATATACAGTACTGTGCAAAAGTTTTAGGCAGGTGTGAAAAAATGCTGTAAAGTAAGAATGCTTTCAAAAATAGACATGTTAATAGATTATATTTATCAATTAACTAAATGCAAAGTGAGTGAACAGAAGAAAAATCTAAATCAAATCCATATTTGGTGTGACCACCCTTTGCCTTCAAAACAGCATCAATTCTTCTAGGTATACTTGCACAAAGTCAGGGATTTTGTAGGCATATAGTCGGGTGTATGATTAAACAATTATACCAAACAGGTGCTAATGATCATCAATTCAATATGTAGGTTGAAACACAATCATTAACTGAAACAGAAACAGCTGTGTAGGAGGAATAAAACTGGGTGAGGAACAGCCAAACTCAGCTAACAAGGTGAGGTTGCTGAAGACAGTTTACTGTCAAAAGTCATTCACCATGGCAAGACTGAGCACAGCAACAAGACACAAGGTAGTTAAACTGCATCAGCAAGGTCTCTCACAGGCAGAAATTTCAAGGCAGACAGGGGTTTCCAGATGTGCTGTCCAAGCTCTTTTGAAGAAGCACAAAGAAACGGGCAACGTTGAGGACCGCAGTGGTCGGCCAAGGAAACTTACTGCAGCAGATGAAAGACACATCATGCTTACTTCCCTTCAATCGGAAGATGTCCAGCAGTGCCATCAGCTCAGAATTGGCAGAAAACAGTGGGACCCTGGTACACCCATCTACTGTCCGGAGAAGTCTGGTCAGAAGTGGCCTTCATGGAAGACTTGCGGCCAAAAAGCCAAACCTCCGATGTGGAAACAAGGCCAAGCGACTCAACTATGCACGAAAACACAGGAAATGGGGTGCAGAAAAATGGCAGCAGGTGCTCTGGACTGATGAGTCAAAATTTGAAATATTTGGCTGTAGCAGAAAGCAGTTTGTTCACCGAAGGGCTGGAGAGCGGTACACGAATGAGTATCTGCAGGCAACAGTGAAGCATGGTGGAGGTTCCTTGCAAGTTTGGGGCTGCATTTCTGCAAATGGAGTTGGGGATTTGGTCAGAATTAATGGTCTCCTCAATGCTGAGAAGTACAGGCAGATACTTATCCATCATGCAGTACCATCAGGGAGGCATCTGATTGGCCCCAAATTTATTCTGCAGCATGACAACGACCCCAAACATACAGCGAAAGTCATTAAGAACTATCTTCAGCGTAAAGAAGAACAAGGAGTCCTGGAAGTGATGGTATGGCCCCACAGAGCCCTGATCTGAACATCAACGAGTCTGTCTGGGATTACATGAAGAGAGAAGCAACTGAGGCTGCCTAAATCCACAGAAGAACTGTGGTTAGTTCTCCAAGATGTTTGGGCCAACCTACCTGCCGAGTTCCTTCAAAAACTGTGTGCAAGTGTACATAGAAGAATTCATGCTGTTTTGAAGGCAAAGGGTGGTCACACCAAATATTGATTTGATGTAGATTTTTCTTCTGTTCACTCACTTTGCATTTTGTTAATTGATAAATATAAACTATTAACATGTCTATTTTTGAAAGCATTCTTACTTTACAGCATTTTTTCACACCTGCCTAAAACTTTTGCACAGTACTGTATATATATATATAGGTAGGTTGGCCCAAACATCTTGGAGAACTAACCACAGTTCTTCTGTGGATTTAGGCAGCCTCAGTTGCTTCTCTCTCTTCATGTAATCCCAGACAGACTCGATGATGTTGAGATCAGGGCTCTGTGGGGGCCATACCATCACTTCCAGGACTCCTTGTTCTTCTTTACACTGAAGATAGTTCTTAATGACTTTCGCTGTATGTTTGGGGTCATTGTCATGCTGCAGAATAAATTTGGGGCCAATCAGATGCCTCCCTGATGGTATTGCATGATGGATAAGTATCTGCCTGTACTTCTCAGCATTGAGGAGACCATTAATTCTGACCAAATCCCAGCTCCATTTGCAGAAATGCAGCCCCAAACTTGCAAGGAACCTCCACCATGCTTCACTGTTGCCTGCAGATACTCATTCGTGTACCGCTCTCCAGCCCTTCGGTGAACAAACTGCTTTCTGCTACAGCCAAATATTTCAAATTTTGACTCATCAGTCCAGAGCACCTGCTGCCATTTTTCTGCACCCCATTTCCTGTGTTTTCGTGCATAGTTGAGTAAACTTGGCCTTGTTTCCACGCCGAGGTATGGCTTTTGGCCGCAAGTCTTCCATGAAGGCCACTTCTGACCAGACTTCTCCGGACAGTAGATGGGTGTACCAGGGTCCCACTGTTTTCTGCCAATTCTGAGCTGATGGCACTGCTGGACATCTTCCGATTGCGAAGGAAGTAAGCATGATGTGTCTTTCATCTGCTGCAGTAAGTTTCCTTGGCCGACCACTGCGTCTACGGTCCTCAACGTTGCCCGTTTTTGTGCTTCTTCAAAGAGCCTGGACAGCACATCTGGAAACCCCTGTCTGCCTTGAAATTTCTGCCTGGGAGAGACCTTGCTGATGCAGTATAACTACCTTGTGTCTTGTTGCTGTGCTCAGTCTTGCCATGGTGTATGACTTTTGACAGTAAACTGTCTTCAGCAACCTCACCTTGTTAGCTGAGTTTGGCTGTTCCTCACCCAGTTTTATTCCTCCTACACAGCTGTTTCTGTTTCAGTTAATGATTGTGTTTCAACCTACATATTGAATTGATGATCATTAGCACCTGCTTGGTATAATTGTTTAATCATACACCTGACTATATGCCTACAAAATCCCTGACTTTGTGCACGTGTACCTAGAAGAATTGATGCTGTTTTGAAGGCAAAGGGTGGTCACACCAAATATGGATTTGATTTAGATTTTTCTTCTGTTCACTCACTTTGCATTTAGTTAATTGATAAATATAATCTATTAACATGTCTATTTTTGAAAGCATTCTTACTTTACAGCATTTTTTCACACCTGCCTAAAACTTTTGCACAGTACTGTATATATAATTTTTATCTTTATTTTTTTTAAACTAACTTTTCAATATAAACACTGCATGGGCTTTCTGGGATAGCGCATTTTCTATTGAAAATACAGCACCACTGCGATACTGTTGGCACAGTTTGCATGCACACTGCAAATCTTTTCCAAATCATCCTTTAAAACTCACCCGGTGAGCTTTTTCTCAGCAGCTCTCATAGTCCCTACCTCTGGAGCTGGCTGGTCACATGCTGACATCTGCACAAGAACGCTCGCCGTGGCTGATATCGCAGCACATACACAGTCTGCACTGGTACCAGATGTTAGCTCTTTACTACACGCTGGTTTCAGCGTGCTGTAATTAATATAACCGAACCACTTCGAACATTAAGAAGTACATGCAGGTAGCTTGAAATGACATGTTTTAATAATTGTGTTCTCACTACCACTTTACCCTTTATCTGAATGAAGTGTGCGAATGACGTTTCTTCAGCTCGTTTAAATTAAAATGGTCATTTCCATCACATCGGTCTTATTGGAGAGGAGCCTGAATGGAGGTTTGCTACACTTGGGGCTGCATATTGAATAGGGAGAAAACCCCTGGACTAACCTATGGGATCATGACATGGACTGAATGAAAAGGAGTATTAAGTAGCAATATTATGTATTTGTGAAGTTTTAAACAACTATAATATATGTTATAGAAAACTCTGAATGTTTTTTTTAACAAAACTGTAAAAGAACTGTAATAGAGTACCTTGACATCTTTATCACTAATGAAAACTATCTCATAATAATGCAATAATTATTGCAAAATAATTCAATAATGAATGCAAAATAACACAGTATTATCTCGTAATAATGCAATAAATATTTTGTTTTTTGTGGCGCTAATGTTCTGCCGTAGTTTTGACCCCCTGATGGCCAGGATGGCTAAAGCAATTTGGAAAGGGTTTTTTTTTTTTCTGGGAGCATCAGAAAGTACATGCAAGTGAATGGATTTACCTTGTACTGATTAAATACAAAGTTGTTTGCAGTTTTTGTTTGGAAACACACCATCTTTAAAAAAAAACAACTACAAAAAGATATACATTTCCATACATTGTTCAAAAGCTTGTTCACAAAATTAAAGAAAATAACAGAGCATTTATATTCTTCGCTAAGAAACATGTAAAAACAGCAACAAAAAACAGTCCACAGTTTAAGGCTTTTTGTAGAAACTCTTCTAGCATATACATTGAAATTGTGTTAATTGAACTATTTTAAAAACTTTATTTATCTTTATTTTCCATCATCTACATTACTCCAGTACAAATATATAACTGATATATTGTATAAGAACTTTGAAGACGACTGCCATGGCAGGGTCCCACATGAATGGCATGCTGGCTGTATCTAATCCACTTCACAGGCGCGTCTCCTTCCCTGTATAACAGTCCGTTGTCCTTATCAAATGCTCGCTGTTAAAAGAGTTTGACTCTTCCTTCCTCAGCGGGTGCACCTCTGCTGTGCCGTTAGCTAAGTCGCTTTTCTCTTTGTGTTTGTACTGCCTTTTCAAGAGAACGAAAACGGCGAAACAGAAGAAGTATGACACTGTCCGTAACCCCAACGTCAATCCCAAGTAAACAATTCTGCAAAGATAACAAGAATACACAAGGGGTTACTCAGATAAATGAATTCCAAGTGGGAGCTGTACCAACTGCAAACTGCAATCACATTTTATCAGTAAAAAAATTAAACTGGACAGCGAAAGGCCCAATTCAGTTAACTCTTAGCTTGGATAAAAGGGTGAAAAAAACAAATTCATTAAATAAACAGTGCACATGGGATCATTTTTTTCGATTCAAATAATGTTTAAACAAGCATGTCAGTGACATTCACACCCACCACAGCTGTCAATCAAAATGAGACCTTCCAGTGACATATTGTAACGTTTAAACTTCAAATACCTGTCCTTGTGACAAATGGACAAGAGGGTCTCAAATGAAATAGTGCTGAAAAGAAATACTGTGCAACACTCTTTACAAGAAATCCCTATGGGGAGGGGCTAACACTTCCAATTCATCCAAACTGAACACCACTCTACTGCTGAGCTCACACACCGATGAAGGCATTCACCGAAGCAGTTGTCTACTTGACTTAGTTTCTTCTATTTTGAACTCAGTTGAAGTGTTACCTGTAAGCATTGGTGTCGTATATCCTGCATGCTCCCCGCCCGCCACATCTATTGTTTCCCCATTTCAAGCAGGTGGTGTCTATGAGGGCTCCAAAATACATAGGAGCTGGGATTCCTGCTGTATAAAAAAAAGACAAACAATAAGTCAACTCTCAAAAGTGACATGCTTTAGTTTAGATAACTAAAGGGTGCTCCAAGAGTATGAGGAAATAACAAGCCTTCCCAGTGAACAAAGCTAATATATCATAGTGTTTGGTCTTCATTATCAGAAAACCAGAGCATCACACGGCAGTTAGTCCAAGAGGTTTCTACATAGCAGTGGTTATCAACCCTTATAATGTTGCATTGCATTGGGGTGCTAAGCATAGACTAGTGTAGACTGGGGTGCATACGCTAATTGGCTTAATAAAATATATAACTGAACAGGAGTTGTGTCTGTTGATGGAGCAAGATGATAGTTACACTCTCTCTCTCTCTCTCTCTCTCTCTCTCTCTCTCTCTCTCTCTCTCTCTCTCTCTCTCTCTCTCTCTCTCTCTCTCTCTCTCTCTCAAAGTTCAAGTTCAAGTTCAAATGCTTTATTGGCATGACAAGTATATCAAGTATTGCCAAAGCTACAATACAAACATACATAAGAACAGATACAACACATCTTAAAGCGGGACTCTGGCTCTATGGTAGGATGCTATGAATTCTGCAGCTATTATTGCTCCCTCTCTCTTTTCTCCCAGAAGAACCTGCAGTTTCTGCTCCTGGCTCTGGAGCAGGAAACTCTCTATATGATCTGCCAGTCTGAGGCAGTATCTCTCTCTCTCAGCTCACTGTATCTCTCACAGTGGAGGATGAAGTGGGTCTCAGTTTCAATCTCTCCACTGTTGCACTGAGTACAGATTCTATCTTGCCTAGGTTTCCATTGTGCTCTATACCTGTCCGTTTCAATGGTATTCTAGGTTGAGGGAGCTGTGGAAGTGGAGTTTATTTTGGCTTTTAATCTGCTCTCTCCAGTAGAGGGTGTATTTCTCTATCAGGGCAGATCCTACAGCTTTTCTCAGTGCCCTCTGGCTGCTGGGCTCAGTGGTAGGACTATTGTGGATGTTAATGCTGGTGTGGAGGGAGTTTGGGAGGCTGTGTGGTCCAGTGGTTAAATAAAAGGGCTTGTAACCAGGAGGTCCCCAGTTCAAATCCCTTCTCACCCACAGACTCATTGTGTGACCCTGAGCAAGTCACTTAACCTCTTTGTGCTCCGTCTTTCGGGTGAGACGTAATTGTAAGTGACTCTGCAGCTGATGCATAGTTCACACACCCTAGTCTCTGTAAGTCGCCTTGGATAAAGGCGTCTGCCAAATAAACTAATTAATTATTAAACTGCTATTTCTCAGTTGGAGCCAGAACTGGGTGATTCTTTTCTGGATGGGGATCAGCAGAGGCCCTCTCCCTAGTTCTGCTCTGCAGCCGTTGTTGGGGGATTCTCTGTGTCAGTACAGGGGCTCTTTACAGAACGCAGGTGTGTGGTTTCTGTGGGAGTTTTGTCCCACTGCATGTACTCTGCACTCAGGGTTGTGCCCCAGACTTCACTCCCATAGAGCAGAGTTGGCTGTATGATGTTGTCAAGCAGCTTCTGTAATAATTTGGTTGGGGGGTTAAATGCGGCCAATTGTTTTTTAACAGTGTAGTACGCTCTGAGAGCTTTCTCTTTTAGTGTTTCGATTGCTAGTTTAAAGCTGCCTGATGCACTTAATGTGAGTCCTAGGTAGTTGTACAAGAGGCTGTGGTATATTTCTTTGTAATTTAAGAAGAATTGAATTTTTTTCTGGTTGTTTTTTGGCTTTTTTTTGGAAAATCATGATTTTGGTTTTGTTCAGGCTGACCTCCAGGGTGCACAGTATGTCTTCAGCAGTGCCAGGCTATGCTGTAGAGCCTCCTGTGTGGGGGAGAGGATGACTAAGTCATCTGTGTACAGCAGACTCTTCACTGTGGGGTGGCCCAGGGACAGGGCTGGGGTGGATGCTTGCTCTAAAGACCAGGCAGATCATTGATATAAATGTTGAAGAGAGTGGGGCTGAGGCTGCAGCCCTGTCGCACTCCTCTCTCCTGCCTAAAGGAACCTGTTTGTTTTTGTCTATTTTTACTTTGCACTGTGTCTCCAAATACATGGATTTAATTGTGTCATAAACCTTTCCACCAATTCCTGCTTGCAGCAATTTGAGGTACATTCCAGGGTGCCAAATAGGGTCAAATGCTTTTTTTAAATCGATGAAGCAAGCAGATATTTTGCCTTTGTTGGTGTTGTTAACGTGTTTGTTTATGAGTGCCTGTAAAGTAAAAATGTGGTCAGTGATGCGGTGTTTGGGAAGGAATCCAATCTGGCTCTTATTTATGGCGTTTTGTGTCATCAGATATTGGGAAATTCTTTGGTTTAAAATACTACAGAGTAGTTTGCTGAGGTTGCTCCCCACACAGATGCCTCTGTAGTTGTGTGGATCGAGGGGGTCGCCACTCTTGTAGAGGGGGGTGATAAGCCCCTGTGCCCACTGCTCAGGGAATTACCCGTAGAGCAGGACCAGGTTAAACAGCCTCAGCATAGTGGCCTGGAGATGAGGGGTGCTGTGTTTCAACATCTCAGTGAGGATCTGATCAGGGCCACTGGCTTTCCTGGGCTTCAATTTGGAAATATTTTCTCTGATCTCCTTAATGGTAATGGGGGTGTCTAGGGGGGGTTGGTAATCTTTAATTATTGCCTCCAGGGAGTTCAGTTTATTCTGAATTTCTTTTTGTTGTGGTGCCTGGGCTTCAGTTTGGATTCCTTTATATAGGTGCTAGAAATGTTCTGTCCAGATTTGTCCGTTTTGGATTGTTGTGGGGTGTGTCTTTTTGTTGGGTTTCAGTTTGTTCCAGGTTTGCCAGAAAGAGTTGTCGTCTATGGCCTCTTGGATCTGGGTCAGTGTGTGTTGCATGTAGCGGGTGTGTTTGTGTCTGAGAGTGGCTTTGTATTCTCGCAGTGTGTGGTTAGGGTTAGGGTTAGGGAGCGGGTGTGTTTGTGTCTGAGAGTGGCTTTGTATTCTCGCAGTGTGTGGTGGTAGGAGTCTCGCAGGTCTGCTCTGAGAGGCTGTCTGTGTTTCGGATTGGCCTGTTTTCTTACTTTGTGTCTTAATTTTGCACATTCTCTGTCAAACCATCTCTTATATCTTTTTGGGTCTGATTGTAGTTTTTGTTCAGGAAAGCACTTCTCATTTCTTTAATTTCCGGGGAGTTTAGGGTTTGCTGGTAGTGTTCTGTGCTTTCCTGATTCCATTTGTACTGTGGAGGGAGTGGGAGGAGGTTTGTAGGGAGTTACTTTGGGTAGGTTTGGGGGTTTTCTTTAGGTAGAGGACAATTTGGCAGTGGTCTGATAGGTAAGATTGTGGTCTGACTGTCAGTGCATTGATATCAATCATGTCTAGATCTGTTATTGCGTAGTCTATGGCACTGCTGCCCAATGGGGAGTTAAACGTGAATCTGCCTAGAGAGTCGCCTCTCACTCTCCCGTTCACTATGTACAGGCCTAGGCTTTTGCACAGCTCTAGTAGTTTCTTGCCAATATCGTAGCTACTTCTGGGTTTTAGTTGTGTTTTGAAACAGGGTATATTATCTCCAAATATATGCCTGTTTCCCTCCGTGGAAATAAAGTCTAGTTCTCTACCTGTCCGGGCATTGAAATCCCCAAACAGAAGGGTCTTGCCCTGTGTCTGGAAGTGGGCTGTTTCGTGCTGGAAGGTGGAGAGGTATTGTGGGTGCCAGTTGGGGGAGCTGGCGGGGGGGCAGGTACAGAGCACATAGGAACAGGTCAGTGTGCCCTGATATGTGAGGGGCCTTTCTTTACAGGGGTGGTGTGCTGGGCCAGGTCTCTCTCTAAAATAACTCACCAAGTGTTCTTGTGGCCAATGTGTGAAAACCCAAAGCCAAGGATTTTAATTCAGGCTTAATGCACCTAAAAAACATCAAACGCAGTATTAGCTGATCACTTTTAATAACACAGTGAAATTATAATACAGAAGAAACTGTGGGCTTCAGTGCACAGCTCTCCGCAGAATAATTAGTGAGCCCCACACAGATCACACACGTCAGGATATTAGAACTAAAGAACATAAGAAAGTTTACAAACGAGAGGAGGCCATTCAGCCCATCTTGTTTGTTTGGTTGTTAGTAGCTTATTGATCCCAGAATCTCATCAAGCAGCTTCTTGAAGGATCCCAGGGTGTCAGCTTCAACAACGTTACTTGGGAGTTAGTTCCAAACCCTCACAATTCTCTGTGTAAAAAAGTGCCTCCTATTTTCTGTTCTGAGAGCCCCCATACATGTAGATATCAAGTACAGCTGGTTTTCATTTTTAAATCACACACGGTGGGTTTTTTGGTGCTGGCATCTAGAATCGTACCAATAAAAAAAAATGGCCCCACAATCGCATGTTACTGTACTGCAGATCCGATCAACCACAAGACACCTATGGAATACAGAAGAGCGCTGTACAGTATGGTGGAAATTCACAAATCTGTACATTAACAGGAATTTTGTAGTTTATTTAAAGATTTATAAAATTCTATGTTTTTCTTTTTCTCAGTTCAGAAAAAAATAGTACCTATTGACACCGGCTTTGTTACTGTCTAAAAAAAAAAACAATTGCAATTTGCGGTCATTCTCACAAGGTGGCAGCACTGACCTTTTCACACGATCAGAGCAGACATTTCCGTTACATAATGGCTTACACCTCCACACTGAACCAAATGCAATGTTCAGCTCAAGATAATGCTTAAGCTCTCTTTTATTACTGCACTTCATTTTTTTTTTTTAATTTTACTTGAAACTTGTAAAGCGCTTTCACAATGTTTCCTTAAAAGGTACACTACAGTACAACAACTTAAAACAAGTGATGCTTTTATTGTTTTCTTAACTTTCACTTATATTTACTTATGCTTAATCGTTTTTAGTTTAATTTGACAATTTAAAAAAAATGATTTCACTTTGAGCGCTGACCTTTATTGAGAAGATATCTTTTTAAAAATGATTTCACTTTGAGCGCTGACCCTTATTGAGAAGATATCTTTTTTAAAAATGATTTCACTTTGAGCACTGACCCTTATTGAGAAGATATCTTTTTAAAAATGATTTCACTTTGAGCGCTGACCCTTATTGAGAAGATATCTTTTTAAAAATGATTTCACTTTGAGCGCTGACCCTTATTGAGAAGATATCTTTTTAAAAATGATTTCACTTTGAGCGCTGACCCTTATTGAGAAGATATCTTTTAAAAATGATTTCACTTTGAGCTGACCCTTATTGAGAAGATATCTTTTAAAAATGATTTCACTTTGAGCTGACCCTTATTGAGAAGATATCTTTTAAAAATGATTTCACTTTGAGCTGACCCTTATTGAGAAGATATCTTTTTAAAAATGATTTCACTTTGAGCTGACCCTTATTGAGAAGATATCTTTTAAAAATGATTTCACTTTGAGCTGACCCTTATTGAGAAGATATCTTTTTAAAAATGATTTCACTTTGAGCTGACCCTTATTGAGAAGATATCTTTTTAAAAATGATTTCACTTTGAGCGCTGACCCTTATTGAGAAGATATCTTTTTAAAAATGATTTCACTTTGAGCGCTGACCCTTATTGAGAAGATATCTTTTTAAAAATGATTTCACTTTGAGTGCTGACCCTTATTGAGAAGATATCTTTTTTTTCAAACACAACGAGGAACAGCCGTGATTAACCTGGCTATCATACTGTGTATCACCCATAACTATACAGCACTCAATAGCATGGTACTATTGAGCATCTTACTGCATTAAGCTGAGGGAACATGAAGCCCCTTTGTGGCTGGAAACTTGCTTTCAGGAGCCTGGGTTTCAGGTCACTGCATGGCATACCAGGGGAGACTTGCTGTTTGACACAGCAAAGTTGCCTCAAACTAGGTCTCCCGGTCTCCTGGAACCAGGTTTCTGAAAAAGTGGCTTTGTGTTCCCTCAGCTTAGAAATCCCATTTAAATGTACGCAGGGTCTGGGGAGGTTGTAGTTCAGTATCAATGTGATTACCGCATGAGTAAGATGTATCCAGGTGTGCCCCCCAAAGAAATGACAAAAGAGCTGAGGACAGACAGAGCCAGGAAATAAGGGAACACTCTGTCACAATCCTCTCTCTGCTGGCAGTGTCCCAGGACAGCTGAATCATTCCCCGGGGAGGAGCCGGCCTCTGCCACACACTTGCAGTCATCAAACACCTGAGAAAAAACAAGGGGAAGCACTTCAAGAAAAGAAATAAACTATAAGCTAGGTGTTCAATCTTTGATGTCCTTATCTAGAATCACAGAATCACGTTCGCAATAAAAAATATAGAAATAACTGCATAAACCTCACCTGTTCTGCACTTCTGATTGTTATAGACAGATAGATAGATAGATAGATAGATAGATAGATAGATAGATAGATAGATAGATAGACAGACAGACAGACAGACAGACAGACAGACAGATAGATAGATAGATAGATAGATAGATAGACAGATATACAGTATATATAGGTTTCAAATGTGCAGTTCTCACAAGTGCACATTTGAGACGCATGTAGCCAATCAATAGAAGTGTAATTAATTTGTTAGCTACCACATCTTTAACCTCATAACAGCTTTCATATACCACCAGCAGTCACAGAGTGGTTAATGTGAAATTGTACTGCACTCTATTTACTGTGAAATGCTCTTACTGTGTTTTTCCCAGATCCACTCAATGTTTTGCAACCAGCCAGGCAAGGAGAGATATAGGTGATTCCATTGTCCCCACAAACTGGATCCCACTGCTTCACTGAACAAATGCAACCAGAGTTGCATTCTGCAAACAAGGCGTTCTCATGGAAAGAGCCCTGTTTGACCCTGGAAAAGACAACATCGATAATATGCAAACCAGACAAAACCAGCAGTAATTGTAACAAAATGATAAAGAATATAGAATATTAATTCAATAACGTAAGCCCCACTGATCTCTCAGGAACTTTAAACACTCAGTCAAGGTACACAGTAGTGCTAAAAGGAACCCTAGGGGCCATTTATCTACAATTGAGATTGTTATTTATTGGCAGAACAATAGTTCACTGTTTATAGTTCTGCAGTTTGCACATTGTCCACTAAATCTAAAGCACACACAGATTAGCTGAAGGGTGTGAAGTGTATTAAGCATTCTTATTTTGCTTTCCCAGTAATACTTTGCACGTAGAATACTATTGCTCTGAAAAGACTAGGGAGGGAAGTACGTGCATATGACTGTACATAGCAACAGAACACGTGCAGACGACTGTACCTAGCAAAGGAACACGTGCACACGACTGTACCTAGCAACAGAACACGTGCATAAGACTGTACATAGCAACAGAACACGTGCATACACTGTACATAGCAATAGAACATGTGCATACGACTGTACCTAGCAACAGAACATGTGCATAAGACTGTACATAGCAACAGAACACGTGCATACGACAGTACCTAGCAACAGAACACATGCATTGAGAAAACTTTTCACCAAAGCATTTAAATACAAATGCATTCATGTGCTCTGCATGAGGCTCCTAATGAGGCTCGCAAAATAAAAGACACAGGGCCATATTTTCCTCCATTCTTTAATTAACTCCTATTTTCTGAAAAGAGAAAACAAATCCTCTTAAAAATAAGAAAATAACACCTTGAGAGTGCTTAAAGAAATCAGATTACATTACTTAGTTGTCAGTTCTAGTTTTGTAAAATTAACAGGGTGTTTTACCTCTTTCAAAACATTGGAGTTAATTAAAGAGTAAACACTTTGAAAGTATGTCCCTTGGTGATTTGTTTAACTCACCAAGGGATATACTTTAATTAGTAATTGAATCATTGGGAGGGAGCATAAGATGATACAATACAATACAATAAAAATGATTTAGTACCCTTCATGCCATGGCATCCCAGAGTGCTGTACAAAGTTAAAAACAAAACAAGAGAGCTCATGTGTACAACACACTCCAACTACAACCAATTTTATAAAAGCACATTAAAAAAGCATGTTTTCAATTTAGACTTCATTGTTTCAACCTGCCAAATGTCAACCGGAATAGAGTTCCACAAACGAGGAGCACGACAGCAGAAAGCTCTGTCTCCAGTTGGTTTAAGATGTTTCTCTGGAACAACTAAAAAGTTGAGTACAATGTCATTTTGAATGTACAATTAGTTCTAATTGTATTAAATAAACGTACCCTTGGTAGGAGACAGTTAACCCAGCCACTGTGGCATTCTCACAGCCCGTTGCGAAGAAGAAAAGAGACAAGACGAAGCCAAGCAAAGACGTCCCGAGTACAAACTTTGCAGCTCCCATCACACTCAGTTTAAATTTCTTCATCAGAAGCCCACCGGAGAATATCCCCAGTGCTACAGCAGGGATATTAATGACACCTAAAAATAGGAGCGTGGGAATTAAAGAGGAGATAAAGGAAGCTTTTCACACGGAAACATATCACTATCACAATGTTGGTCTGTTAAGAGTCCTGCAAAACTATTTACAGAACTAATTATCCAAACTACTGCAGTTTGTTTGGCTTGTCAGTTTCTCCAGTACCCTGTGCTGTGGAAATCAGAAAAAAAGCATTCTGTGCTGTTGGCAAATATATTGCACAGTGGTCCTGATACCACAGTGGACTGTGCTAATATCCCTTATAAAAGTTAAGGATAGGGTTAGGATTATATTATGCAAATAACATTGACACATTAAGTACATTATATGGAAGTAATTATGCGTAAGTACACATGTATTTACTAAGTAACTGCTATGTAAATCCAGCTAGGAATCAAACAGTATAAGACTGTAGATCTAGTTTAATAGATTCACTTTTAAACCGGTCTGTGTAAACGGACGATTAGCGTTTAATCTGTTGTACACATTTTCAAAGCAGATGTGATTTAGTATTTATTGTCAACTTTATATTTACATTTTGTATTTATTTTAAATTTGACAGCGATTTTCACACCGGTATTCAGTTACAGGGATTTAAAATGCATCATGATGTAAAAATTGAAAACCAGTGGAAGATACTCACAAAACAGCACATCACAGTACAATACTAAACCGTTTAGGATTTTCATTTCCATGGAAGATGCTCACAAAACAGCACATCACAGTACAATACTAAACCGTTTACTATTTTCATTTCCGTTTACCTTACATATAGCAGTATAAGACTAAACATGAAGAAGCCTTCTCCTTTACACTTTAAAATAGGAGCCTTTGGTTTCAGAACTGCAGTATAAACACAGCCAATAGCATACAATGAAGAAACACACGTACCAATCAGAAAGTTGGCTTTTGAAGCCGATTGTCCATAATGCTGCTCAATGTATTTGGGCTTGTACGTTACCATGCCAATCAAGGAATTGAACTGTATTATTGTTACACACAGGTACAAGACATAGACAGGGTTTACAAGCAGGCTTTTCAATGAGGGAACAAAATCTGAAAAAGACAGAAATGTTATTCACACCATGAACCCTTTATACTGAAAAAGTAAAAGCTTGTTTTAATGAAGCTGAAAAAAAAAAATCCTGCTGATCAAAAACAAACTCACCTTTTGCTATTTCTGTGAAATTTGCTGGTTCTTCATAGCCATATTTTTTCTCTGTGGGTGATTCTTTGATAAACCGGGATTGTTCGGGGAAAGTTTTTGAATTTCGTCTCATGTCTGGGATTGGCAGTGACTTTGGAAGGAACCAGAACGGGATTGCGGATAAAAGTGTAATGAACCCAGCTATCAAATAGCCGAGCCACCATGCGCCTACCCAGCGGGCATCACCGGGGGCTATTGTGATGCTATCTGGAAACAAATACAACAGGGTTAACCACGGTCTTCACAAGTGAAACTCTCCTTGAAGAAAGCAGATGTGTATTACAGAGATAGGGAAACGGCAGACACCAGTACAACTCAATCAGGCATCAGACAAGCAATCACTTGTGTGCAGAGAAGCTGATCTGACTTTTAAAAGGAAACTGAGCAATAACCTTAATCGGCCATTAGGTGGCGTGTTCTATGCAAAAATCATATTCAAAGTTCATGATAAGATATGATTCATGGGTGTATGCGTTCTTCCAAAGTTAGCATGTATGCATTCTGTTTTATCCAGAAGCAAAGTTGCATAAATATGTTATTTTTTTATTTTATTTTGTTCTTACCCATATCCACAAATCCAATGTCTACAAATATTCTGGCACACAGAGATCCAAGTAGAAATCCAAACACTGGCCCGATGATGGCTATGGTCTGGACACAGCCTGAAAGATACAACACTTGTAAGAGTAACGTTCGGCTTCCTATCCTCTTAGTAATTCAGCGTCTGATATTCCATACATAATAAATACCGATGTAGAAAGCTGCATTTTCTTCTCGAGCAAAATCATCGATGTAAGAGATGCCCAGCGGCTGCACTGGAGTCTCCCCAATCCCACGCAGCACATTGCCCAAGAAGACATAGATCCACATGGAGAAGCCCACCTCCTTCTCACAGCCTGTACCGAAAGAGGAGAGAGAGGAGAAACTGGAGAAAACGAACGGGGGGGAAAACAAGATGCGTTCTGAAAAGGAAACTAAATTAAAGAAGTCAATTCAGCTGTTTTGGAGAACATATGATCCCTGGCCCTGTGATACTGGAAGTGAACAACTCTGGTGAGGAACTTCATTTTAAAATAATTCCCTTCCAGGCACATTGCATTTCCTGCTCCTAACTCCTACTGCTTTTTAAAGGAGAAAATTCCATGTTCATTTTATATAAGTGACAGACAAACAACTAGATTTTGCTAAAGAAACCCTGCATTATGCTACTTAGTTAGGTTTGTTCTCAGTAATGACTATGGCATGACCTATCTAATTCATACCCTATCCACACTACTTACTGTAAATACTGCACAATCGTCACATTTTGTAAAACATGTTAGTGAATGAACTGAATTAACTTAGCAAAGAACAAAGGATTAGGGTAGAGTTGACAAAGCTATCTCCAGCCAAAACTCAGCACAGTAAGCAGAGGGGACACACAGCTGGAAATGAAGAGGAGACACACTTAGGACACAGGGCAGGAGACTTGCTTTACACAGAGTGGTGAGGGTGTGGAATGAGTTACCTAGCCATGCTGTCGATGCTGAGTCATTGCAATCCTGACCAGATGGCTAATAGGAATGGGACAAGCATTAATGGGCTGAATGGCCTCCTCTTGTTCATGAATGTTTTCTCTAATGTTCTTCTGAATGGCAATCACGTGGTTTCAATGAGTGGTGTTCATGCATTATTTAGGCAGTGTGCATAGGGTATTAGTAAGGTCCCAAACAGATGCTACTGTACAATCACATGGTCTAATCACTCCTACCTGTGCTGGTTATTATTGACGGCTTGTCCATTGCACCAGGCACTGTCTGATCGGAGCTTGCTGGACATGGAGAAAGGTTACCGGTTGAGTTGGCGGAAGATCTAATTGTCGTTTCGAACTTATAGCTGTGTACAAAACACCAATTTGCTGTTTAGCAAAAAAAATAAAAACATCAGGCATCATTAAAGCCCTCTTCACACCGGACATGGCAAAGCGAGCAGGGCGAGTGCATTTCCTTCACTAGGGAAGTCAAACCAAATGCAACAATAATGAACTGGTCCAAGTGAAAGCAAAAAAAAAATAAAACAGATCATATTTAGAAATTAGCTCACTCACTGAGCACCGCAGGTCCAGTGTGAGGAGGCATAAAGCATAACGATAATAAAATACAAAAAAATGTACTTACCGACCGATAAAGAAATGAGGCATTGCAATTAAAAACGTCCCTATCGACATAATAAGGCACCCGGCTCCGATCATTTTGGGTCTGTGGAGCTTTGCTCCGAAGTAGCTGACGAAAGCAATCACCAACAAATTACCTAACCGGGGAGAATGGCAATGAATCAATAGAATGAGTCTCCCGAAGAGGCATCAAACAGTAATGCAACTTAGTATGGGTCTGAAACAGCTGGTACACCAAAGTGTAACCAGTAACCTGTCCCCCCCAGAATGTAATGAATGAAACCAAAAATCCTATGCAAAGGGATTCTAAAGGAGAAGACTACATTAATGGAGATAAACTGTGATGTTTCAGAGCGGTATCTGTATTCGTGTCTGAGGCTGTGATACGATTACATTCTGCACAGGAAGAGAACTAACAGTGATGTGTCAGGTTAACGGGCTACAGCTGAGTTAAAGTGTAAATAAAGGCTGGAACCAAAAGACTAGGCCAAGACTAAATGTTAGAGTATATGCCATTGGTGCTGATGCATCAACATGCTCCATTGTCTTGTTACTTTACAGTTTAAAGTTTCTTTTTGTTACTTTAAGGATTAAACATTTCAGAAAAAAATAAGTCCCACTGCCAAAAAACAAGATTGATAAATATAGCAGACAACACTGATTGATAAATATAGCAGACATAAATGTAATAAGAGTTGACAGACACACACACAGATAAACACTTACCAATCTCAAAGCTCCCATCAATAACTCCTATTAAATAACTGGGAATATCAAATCGCCTCTCCAGTTGAGTTATTGTGCTTTTCATGTAGCTTCCAGATAATGCCTTAGCAAAATAGGCAAAAGACAATGCCACGAGAAACATCTGGAATAAACAGGAGAGCGTTCTGTTAGTCCAGAGTTAGCAGCCCAAGGTTTTGATTCCTAGTATACCACACATCTCAGTCTTGTAACACTTTGGAAATAATACATGAATCAGGACTGGTAATTGAGAACATTGGAATGACTGTAACATCATATCAAAGCACCTGGGGCCTCCATTGGTTATGCTTTTAATTGGGAGGCCATATGAGGATATATTTGGTCAAAGCATGTCATTGGCTTTGGGGTTTCGTTGCTTAAAAAAATCAGAGCTCCTTCTGTGCTCATCAGCAACAGATATTGATCCCTAGAAGATCTCAGTAACTGCTCTGGGCAAGTTTGTTTCACATGCTGTGTAGGTCATAGGAGACTTGCTGTAGTTACTTTGCTTTGCTGTAGACTGAGGCTAAGAAGCAGTGAATAAGGGGTAGGATGTTTATACACTTGTGCTTCTGAAAGTGCACACAGATGCCAAGCTCAGAATAAGTAACAAACTATACTGACAGATACATTCCCACCGTGCTGTCGACATGCTGTATGAGCAAGAGAAACCGCAGAAATAGTTAAGCGTATAACTTTATCCTCCAGCTGAGTTTCACTGAAAGTGACCTCTTTAATGTCTGCTAAAGAACAGCTAATGTGATCTAATAAGCCCTGACCTAGTTGGGTGCAGTGAAAAAACTAAAGATTCTTATCCAAAACACAGTGTTATTCTTGAGAGTATTTTGTAGGGCTTAGTGACAGTTACATAGATTAACTAAAGGACTGCAAGCTAACAGTTTTAGCTGACACCAGGGAAGCAGAATGTCCAAAATTATACATTTATAATTAACAAAAGATCGGCTGTGCTTCTACCGGGCGAGCCTCAGGGACCCCCTTAATGATATTCTTTAAGGTCTCATTGAGTGCTCATTGATGCACGTCTTCCTCTTGTGTGTTTAATGATGTTCTTTAAGGTCTTACTGAGTGCTCACTGATGCATGTCTTCCTCTTGTGTGTTTAATGATATTCTTTAAGGTCTTACTGAGTGCTCACTGATGCATGTCTTCCTCTTGTGTGTTTAATGATATTCTTTAAGGTCTTACTGAGTGCTCACTGATGCATGTCTTCCTCTTGTGTGTTTAATGATATTCTTTAAGGTCTTAACGAGTGCTCACTGATGCACGTCATCCTCGTGTGTTTAATGATATTCTTTAAGGTCTTACTGAGTGCTCACTGATGCATGTCTTCCTCTTGTGTGTTTAAACTCTGACACCTTATCAGACCTTCACCAAATGATAATTGATCATGAGTACAGAAACTAAAGTAAACTAAACCAGCCCTCTTTGCTGACATGCCTCCCTTCAAGAAACAGGCAGGCAATTAGCCAAGAGTGCTCAAGGAAAGACTATTGCGAGAAGAGCCAGTGTACTTTGATGTGTGGATGTGGATGTTTTGACGTGTGGATGTGGATGTTTTGATCAGAAATGGAACACATTCCACTTTTCCATTGAAGGACATTGTACTGTTATTGTGGTCCATAACTTTCAGTCTTTACATTTGAGAACTTAAAAAATAAAAATAATGAGATAACATTTTAATTAATTGAATTATTCATTGAGTTTTTACAATGCGTTACCAAGATATTTACTGTGGCACCATTCCTAGTGGTCACCACTCTGCTGAAACACATTCCTTCTGTGTTACGGGGGAGGGTTCATCTGATAATCTAATAAGCAACGTCAGCACAGATACCTTATGCCATGCCAAGATGGGAGGCTGTTAGAGTAAGATCAATACCATACCTAATGGCCTGGAATCTACTGTCCTATTTACGTCACAGGGTATTTAAAGCTTAATTGAATTTGGTTTATTTCAAGCCCTGTGCTCGGACACAGGAAGCCTTTCAGGGTTGTTTCTCTCCAACCGAAGCAGCCTGATAACCTATAACTTAGCAACTGGAAATGAACTGGGGTTTTTTTTTCTGTTTAATGTTTTTTTTAAAACTTTTTTTAAATGTTTACTTTTACTTAACCAGGAAAACAAAACCTCAAAAGGACACATTTCCCCAGTGGGCCCTGCATATGGCACCAGTATAAGGTTACGCAACAAAAGCAAGCATTCTGGAAGAAAGCCGAAGGGCACAAAGCGGTTCTCTTTCTCTTTTCATAGGTGAGAAGTTTGGTAAAAAGACTGAAAGAGGGACTCGCTGAGGTTCAAGCAGAATAGTACACTCCCCTACATTTGCATGTTCTGTTTCATTGAAGGGGATAATCTTACCATGCAATAACCCCGACAGGCATACAGACTTATACCTGGGTCCAGCCTGTCCGAATGTAGGAGCGGCCATAGCTGAAGATGAGTGAATCTAAAGTGTGGTAAATCTACATTACCATACATCAGCATGGTAAGTGACAGTGACATCAATACAATACCACATTAATGCCATGGAATTGGGTTATTATTATTATTATTATTATTATTATTATTATTATTATTATTACTATTACTATTAGTGCTGTTGTAGTATTTCTTACATCCACTAGAGGCAGAGTGTTACAGGGAGGCAGTTTAATGGTGAGTTTTAAAAAAATTCCGAAGAGAAAGTGAGAAGGGTGTTGTCAGATTTAAAGCTGCCAGTCGCAGTAGCAGGTACGGTGGCAGTAGATTTGCACACAGTTCCTCACAGAATGCTTAATAAGAAGAAGAACACATTACCTAAGATAACGCTGATATTTCACAGCCATACCAAGTGGCTCTTTTACTCAGTTAAGATTTTTTATGAAAAAAAAATAAGTTTAACATTCATGAAAGTGCTCTGGACTGTCTGTAAGAAGCCAAAGCCATTGTGAGTTTAGGGCTCTTTTTTCTGCTTTGTTCACAGTCAAATTCAAAGTTCATATTCAAGTGTATTTATTTATTTAACCAGGATAGACCCCATGAGGTATGCATCTTGTTTTCAAATGGGGTCCTGGCAAGAGAGGAGCAGCAAGAAATAGCATGAGCGCCCCAATGTTAGAGTGCCACGTTCTACACATGCAGAAAGGGCGGTGCTACGAAATCGTTCAGCACGGGCGTGACACACACAGGTACCTTAAGGGTGGCAAAGCAGGACTGCCTCCCGTTTGACTGGCCACTCCTCGGGAGTGGTTTCTCTTTGGGGGGTGGGTGAATCTTCCAAGGAACAATACCATTCTCCTTCTGAGAACTTTCCATAATAAAATGTCTCGGCATTGATGCACACAATCCTGAAACAAAACACAACACAAACACACACACAAAAAACATCATCTTGCACCTTTTTAGTGAACCTGTTTTCAGCACATTCAATAGAATCTTAATGTTATTAGTTCAGACGAGTGGAAATCTAGACACGAAGATCATTCTGGTAAGGCTTTTAATTTACAGTTAAGTAGAGAGCCAAAGCCTGTGTGGAAAATAACCACACAGAGATTTTGTGTTGATCATAAAACTCTTTCTTTCTTTGAATATGAACTGAACAATTCATACGATTCAGCAGGCACAGAACTTGCACATGTATGCTTCATATCTGTCAATTTATTGTATGCTCCTATCGAAAACATAAACATTGACAAAAGTTATAATATGTGTCTACTTAACCCATTAAGTACCAAATTCATTTTTCTTTGAAAAAAATCAGAACACAAGCTGTATTTATGTCATTTGACACATTACATTTAGACTTAACTTTTTTTTTAGACTTAACAGGTACATGGCAGTTAGAAATGCTGCAAAAAAAATGACAAAGTCGTCTGTCCTCAAATGAGGACAATGGCAATTAATGGGTTAAAAGGGGTTCTAGCTATGCAGGTCTCACAAATGTAGTTTTGAACATAAAAGGAAAAAGGTAGTGTCATTTCAAAATAATCTGTTTGGCAACTACTGTGAATACTATCACTAGGTGTGAGATAAGTGTAGCATGTGTTCAACTATAAATCACATTTAATCAGCAATCAAAGATCCTCTGGAAGACTCCAAGTGTAGCAATGCTGGCCGTGTACTAGGAGACTTGGGGAAAAGAAAAAAAAAACTGTCACCACAAGAAGGACTATCGCCAAACGTTCAACCTTTTTATGCCTACTTTGTATGTGTTCTGACGCCAATCCAACCCTGCAATCATACCAACAGTAACACACATAATGCAAATGCATAACCAGTAACGTGATTGCATTCATTGGTTCTCGCTTGCTTGTATAAGATAATGACGCAGTGTTCTGCAGTTGTGCGTGTGCATGTGACCGAGGTCTGCATCTGTCTGTGTGTGTGTGTGTGTGTGTGTGTGTGTGTGTGTGTGTGTGTGTGTGTGTGTGTGTGTGTGTGTGTGTGTGTGTCACAGGGCTGACTCTCACACACAGCATTTGTTTTCAACACAATTATTTAACATATTTGTGAATGGGGTCGGTTATCATATAGGCAAAGTTTTTTTTTTGTTTTTTTTAAAGCACAAAACAGTTAAAATGAACTAATGTATGTGACTGTGTATTTGTTTAATAGGCTATACCAAGATTTTCTTTATTTTAGAAACCCACATTAGAAAGGAAAATTCAAACCGTAGCAAAAATGGTAAAGCATAAGCACTGTAAAGAATAGGGAGGTATGGAAAAAGCATATTATTATTATTATTATTATTATTATTATTATTATTATTATTATTATTAACAACACCAACAACAACAACAACAACAACAACAACAACAACAACAACAACAACAACAATAATAATAATAATAATAATAATAAACATGGCAAACCAGGGTACACTATGGTAAATGTATATTATAACCATGGTAAAAACTACAAAAATACCGTAGTTAACTTTTATCAGGACCAGCTGTACCTGTAAGTGAAAGTTGCATCGACACTAGTACAGACAGTAACATTCGAAAAGTTGATAAGCAAATGTTTACTTACCTGAAACTAACTTGTGAAAGAAATATTTTTGCTCTAATGTTTGCGTTCCTCAAACTTCAAGAAGCAAAGTGTCTTCAGCACACGGGTCCCCTCACTGACCGCTGTCCCGTGCATTTGGTGACCAGGCTACTCAAGTATGCTTACATTAACTGCGCAAAGCCTTGGGTGGGGACGGGGACAGGGGGGGGTATAGTAAAACAAATCAAAAGGGGCACACTTGCAATTGACGTATCCTTGGTATTTCACAAAAGCTCCTGCTGCATTCGGTCCAGGGTTTTAAGGTTTAATTCACACATTTCTCATCTCTGACGTCAATGCCTGATACTTAAAGTTGGTGAAAAGCGTAGCAAAAAGTTAGGCTTTATGCAAGCCGCTGAGGATTTGACGCAAACACGTGCTAACGCTTTTATGAAAAAAAAGGCGATCATCTTATGCAAATCGGCGTTGAACTCGATTTGTGGAGCAAAGCTGGAGACAGAAGTTTTGTCTGTAGACTTGGGAAGAGGAGAGATACTGGCGCGGTACCTGCGCAGGATGCAGGTAAGCTGCTGGAGATACTGGCGCGGTACAGCGCAGGATGCAGGTAAGCTGCTGGAGATACTGGCGCGGTACAGCGCAGGATGCAGGTAAGCTGCTGGAGATACTGGCGCGGTACAGCGCAGGATGCAGGTAAGCTGCTGGAGATACTGGCGCGGTACAGCGCAGGATGCAGGTAAGCTGCTGGAGATACTGGCGCGGTACAGCGCAGGATGCAGGTAAGCTGCTGGAGATACTGGCGCGGTACAGCGCAGGATGCAGGTAAGCTGCTGGAGATACTGGCGCGGTACAGCGCAGGATGCAGGTAAGCTGCTGGAGATACTGGCGCGGTACAGCGCAGGATGCAGGTAAGCTGCTGGAGATACTGGCGCGGTACAGCGCAGGATGCAGGTAAGCTGCTGGAGATACTGGCGCGGTACAGCGCAGGATGCAGGTAAGCTGCTGGAGATACTGGCGTGGTACAGCGCAGGATGCAGGTAAGCTGCTGGAGATACTGGCGCGGTACAGCGCAGGATGCAGGTAAGCTGCTGGAGATACTGGCGCGGTACAGCGCAGGATGCAGGTAAGCTGCTGGATAGCAGAAGCTGTTTGTCCCCACAACAAACAACATTATGGGCTGTAGTGCGCCTTTCATGTATCAGCCTTTCATCAGAGGCAGCGAAAGTGCTAACAGTACAGCAATTGTATTTATATACATGCTACTCCATCTGCAAGGGAAGAGAGACAACACTTTAAAACCAACTGTCAGCCCAATCTTACTGCTTTGATTTCTCTCCTCACCTAGGAATTGCTGGTCAGAGGCTTTCTCCAATCACCTGTCATCTGTATAGAAAAATCTGTCACATCTCAATAGAATTTACGTTGCCTTCCCTGAAGCTGTAATTCTTTATACAGTAGACCACAATTGCCATAATTTCAGCAATGTTTTCGTGGGCCATGTATGTTACTGGCTGGGAAGCATGTCAGTTATTCAAGGAAGCAGCTGGTTGGTTAACAGGAGTAAGTGCCTGAAAAGAAAACTTGCAAATTTAGATTTCTTTCACCTACTCAAGTAGGCAGTATTATTCACTGTATTATTTTGGTAACTACAGACACTTAATTGTGATGGTGATTACCCTCAGGCTGATTTGAGCCAGTTATTAAAAATGTTACTCAACTAAAATGCAACTAAACAAATTTGCCCTTAAGTTTGCTTTGTGTATTTTATGTAGCATATATGTTTTTTATTTTGTTAAAGCAGGGGTTCCAAAACTGGGGGGGGCACGAGATGGGTTCAGGGGGCCGCAGTGCATACAAACATTTTCTCTCCCAAATGATGCTGACAAAGCAATGTTCCCCAGACTGTGGGATCAATTCATTTATACCAGCGCTGCTGTTAGGTGATTGGGATTATTTTGAATGTAACACTGATGCCAGCTTGTACCAGCACAAACTGTATGTACCATTATACAACAATGAAAAGAACAAAATAGGCAATTATATTAATGCACTGTATAATTCTAACATTAGTTTTTTTTTTAATTAAAAATAAATGTGTTAATAAATACAGGACTGCTGTAAGTGTATGGATTTTCGGCAGAAGTTCTTGATATATTTTCTCCCCCCTTACATAAATAAAATATACCTTTCCAGGCAGGTTTGTGCTGCATTTGCAGTCAGATGGTGTACAACAGTACAGTAACTACAGAGGGGTTGACATCACAGCAATGACACTGAACACAATGAAAGCAATAGCACTTCAACCAGTACACCCGAACAAGCTCTCTCACTAAAGGGATCAAAAGCAACATTTCAGGAGGGGGCCTCAGTCAGGAGGGGCCTCAAGCTGAGAAAGTTTGGGAGCCCCTGTATTAAAGAATTGTTTTATTTCATTGCCCCACAGCAGGCTAAATACTAACACATTTTTTTTTCTACTACAAATGTATTCCACGCTGTGTACCGTGTTTAATCCAAAATAGCAATCCTATATAATATATACACACACATCAAAAACCCCTCAGCTTTTACCTGTAGGGTGTTCTAGACAGTGGTGTACTGTAGATGGTATTAGTTTTTGCCATGCGCCTGCATCAAAGTTTGGCCCAGTATTATTATTATTTATTTCTTAGCAGACACCCTTATCTAGGGTGACTTACAATTGTTACAAGATATCACATTATTTTTACATAGTTACATTTTTTTACACATTATTTTTACATATAATTACCCATTTATACAGTTGGGTTTTTACTGGAGCAATCTAGGTAAAGTACCTTGCTCAAGGGTACAGCAGCAGTGTCCCCCACCTGGGATTGAACCCACAACCCTCCGGTCAAGAGTCCAGAGACCTAACTACTACTCCACACTGCTGCCTTATATACTACAATATGACATTCATCTTAAAATCTAAATTTGGTAAAGATATGGGATGTGATAGAATAATACAATCCACCGTAATACTTTATATAAAACAAGCTTTCTTTACGCACAGACCACGGCTTGTTAAGATTAATATTTCTTGTTCATAATTTTGCCAAACAGGCATCATCTTTTACAATGCCTATTAAAAAGACACATTATCCTGGCATTGCTGTAGCTTAATCACATCAAACAAAGCATCTTTTCTTTGTGACTGCTTTTTTACTCTTTGCATCAGCATCCAGCTTAACTGACTCATTTCTACCAATCATTCCTGGAACCAACAATTTCTGTTTTCAGAAGAGGCTTAAACCTGAGCCTGCCAAAGTGTTCTGGACAAGTGTGGTTATCCTTGACCAGTGAGATTCAAGTGGCACTGCAATGGCAATGTAATGGTTTTGTACAATAGGGTACGCTCACTTGTACTCGGGACAGCATCTCTTCACACAGTCCTATTATATAACTCGATTGTATACTGCCTTATTGTTAATATGCAAGTTTAAAAAAAATGCAGCTTTGAATTTGTTTTCTATTCATACCAAATTTTAATGAGTCCCTTGTCCTTTTTCATTGAAAAGCAGGGAAAGGTTGATGATGCAGGAATACTGTTCCGTGACTGAGATGGGTGGTCGACTGATTTCACAGTTTTTATTGGTTTATTTATTTAACCAGAAGATTTATCCATTGAGACTGACACCTTTTTTACAAGGGGGTCCTGGATCTTTTAAATTCCCTATAGTTGAATTCTGAGAGATGCCTCAAGGTTTTTTTGTTTTTTTTAAACTGGTGGTCGTTATTGAGAATAAAGCATGTTATATACACACTATGGTATGGTTGATGTCGTGAGCGGGGTTTCTTGTGTGATGTGTGGTGGCTTACAGCAGGAGAAACATACTCTCTGATACGCTGAAAGATTCCTAGCAGTCATTAAGAATGGGTTATGGGTAGACCACAACAACTACGAAGGTATGAGCCATTGGTGATGGTATGGCAGTGGTTACATTTTCACATGTTGACACATCATCGGTGTAACATTGGTATTTACCAGTGGACACTGGTAATCCATAGCAGTACCAGTGTTCTTGATCAGTGGTGGTGTGCGAGATTTGTTTAAAAAACATTTTGATACCATTGCTGGTAATGCTGTGGTCTTCTAATTGCTGTGAAGCAGTGTCTTTAATGGTGACACACTGGATGCCTGATGCTCTCGGTTCTGGGTGTCTTTAATGGTGACACACTGGATGCCTGATGCTCTCAGTTCTGGGTGTCTTTAATGACGATACACTGGATGCCTGATGCTCTCAGTTCTGGGTGTCTTTAATGGTGACACACTGGATGCCTGATGCTCTCGGTTCTGGGTGTCTTTAATGGTGACACACTGGATGCCTGATGCTCTCAGTTCTGGGTGTCTTTAATGGTGACACACTGGATGCCTGATGCTTTCGGTTCTGGGTGTCTTTAATGGTGATACACTGGATGCCTGATGCTCTCAGTTCTGGGTGTCTTTAATGGTGACACACTGGATGCCTGATGCTCTCAGTTCTGGGTGTCTTTAATGGTGACACACTGGATGCCTGATGCTCTCGGTTCTGGGTGTCTTTAATGGTGATACACTGGATGCCTGATGCTCTCGGTTCTGGGTGTCTTTAATGGTGACACACTGGATGCCTGATGCTCTCAGTTCTGAGTGTCTTTAATGGTGACACACTGGATGCCTGATGCTCTCAGTTCTGGGTGTCTTTAATGGTGATACACTGGATGCCTGATGCTCTCAATTCTGGGTGTCTTTAATGGTGATACACTGGATGCCTGATGCTTTCGGTTCTGGGTGTCTTTAATGGTGATACACTGGATGCCTGATGCTCTCAGTTCTGAGTGTCTTTAATGGTGATACACTGGATGCCTGATGCTCTCAGTTCTGGGTGTCTTTAATGGTGATACACTGGATGCCTGATGCTCTCAGTTCTGGGTGTCTTTAATGGTGATACACTGGATGCCTGATGCTCTCGGTTCTGGGTGTCTTTAATGGTGACACACTGGATGCCTGATGCTCTCGGTTCTGTGTGTCTTTAATGGTGACACACTGGATGCCTGATGCTCTCGGTTCTGTGTGTCTTTAATGGTGACACACTGGATGCCTGATGCTCTCAGTTCTGTGTGTCTTTAATGGTGACACACTGGATGCCTGATGCTCTCAGTTCTGAGTGTCTTTAATGGTGACACACTGGATGCCTGATGCTCTCAGTTCTGGGTGTCTTTAATGGTGATACACTGGATGCCTGATGCTCTCAGTTCTGGGTGTCTTTAATGGTGACACACTGGATGCCTGATGCTCTCAGTTCTGTGTGTCTTTAATGACGATACACTGGATGCCTGATGCTCTCAATTCCACAAGTGTTACTGGCCATTCTGGGTCACCAATAGTCCACTATTGTTGTGTTTCAAAAGGGGAACACAAATACTACCAGTGAAGATGACTATTGGCGTTTGTGTAACATGTTAAAGGCTTGGCATGAACTGGCATGGTGGTTAAAATGCTTTCCTGCGATGTGCATGGTCTTCAATTCACGTCCAGCTTCAGTCCTGTTGCAATGCCAGCGTTATGGGATGTACTGTCGTTACAGATTCTCACCACTGTCTGTGTGATGAAGTAAATAGAGACTGTTTTTTACGTGTAAGAGTTACCCATGAAGAACCAAGGAGTTTTATGGTTATACCACACAGAATTAACTGTTTCCTATTGATGGCTATTGCTGTGGGGAGCTCAGAATTGAAAGCTCATTGTGAGGTCATTATAACAAGCTGGCCATTGAAATATGAAAAAATGAAATCCCCTTTTGAACACCCACAGGCATAGCTTAATGTTTAATTAACACAATTGTAATCTTACTGTATTTTGGGGTATGTATTTATTCACAATGTGAAAAGTCTTTTGATTTTTGATCAAAGTCGTGAACCTTTTCAAATACCCTGCATGCCCAGAGCAGCGTCTTTATTGAACGCTGGTGGGAACACGATGAACTGTGTTCCTCTAGCCTCTCTCCAGCTGAATTCCTGAGCATTCACTTGCAAATCAATATAATTAAGATTATCCCATCACACACACTCACACATGTCTTGCAATGTGAGTAAGTTGGAAAATAACACATTTTTAATTAAGGAGAAGCAACTCTTCAACTCTTGTCAAGTACGAATTGTTGTCTAGCCTTGAAAAACCCCACACAGCAATTCTATGCATTTCAAATCAGCACACAGTCCAAACTGTATGTGAAACATGCTCAATAAACTACCATTTTATTTTAGATGTGCTAACCCTTATAGAAGTTTACAAGGGTTTTATAAAAGATTTACAATGTTTTCTTTTTACTGGTTTGAACCTGAGTGAGATCCATTACTTTATGTTGGGGAACACTTTCTGGTAAAATACAGCATGAGGCTGTTGAAAATGCAATACTGCTAAATGAACTGCCATTCTTCTTCTTCTTCTTCTTCTGGTATTTATTATTAATTATAGTTGGACCATAAAGCACTCAGTGAATGTCATCTCTAGGAGTCTGTTTTAATGTTCACTCCTGAACAACTGATCGTTTTCCTCCCACTATCTAACAGTTTATATCAAGCATCCCTTTCCTTCTGGTGTATCAACCAGTTTGTTTAAAGGAGTTCTTCCTGACACATGGAGTGAGGCTGCTAGCTGTGTTGGTTGTATTTATTAACACACTGCAGATGAGAGAATGGCTTCTTATTGTTGCACAAGCCTCTTGGCTAATCTCATTTTCCGTTTTAACACATTGTTCTGGGGACTAGAAACGTATGGTTTTAGACAAATCCGAAAGTAATGAATTTGAATAACTAAATCCTTCAGATCTTTACTTAATCTAATTATGTAACCGTTCCATTCTAAGAAAAAGAAAATATTTCATAACATTTCATAATGAAGACAAGGTTTTTTAGCATGTCACGGCTCATGTAATCTGCCTAAATAGAGTTTTGTGCTTTCAGGAAAAAGAAAAGTACGAATAACTAATTGGAAAATGTAGCTAATATTCCTAAAGCCATTGAGTTAAAAAATGTGTGAATTGTATTTTTCCACAGCTCAGAAGAACTTGTTTTCTAGGTCTCTTCCCACTGATTGTTCTGTTGTCGTCATGTCTTGTCTTATCACAGGGAACCCTTACAGATTGTGCAGGTGCAATGCAGTTTCAAGTCTTGTCTTATCACAGGGAACCCTTACAGATTGTGCAGGTGCAATGCAGTTTCAAGTCTTGTCTTATCACAGGGAACCCTTACAGATTGTGCAGGTGCAATGCAGTTTCAAGTCTTGTCTTATCACAGGGAACCCTTACAGATTGTGCAGGTGCAATGCAGTTTCAAGTCTTGTCTTATCACAGGGAACCCTTACAGATTGTGCAGGTGCAATGCAGTTCTGAGCTGTATGCTCTCTCACACAGGGGTCCTGCTGTGTGCTTAGCAACTGGGTTAGCAGCAAGTGCCAGCATGGCAGACAACAGGGCTCATTGAGACACAAAAGATTACCTGGAAAAATTTATTAAAATACCAAGTATGTGTGTGTGTACAGTAAATCAGTGGGTCACAGAGCTGTTAAACTGCTTAAATCAGCTTTCACTATTTCATCAGTTTCCTACTTGGGTGGTTTGTATTTACAAACTTCTGTTTCATGAGGACGTATTACTTATTTCCAAATAATACACACACACACGCACACACACACACACACACACACATATATATATATACCCAATTTGACCCAATATGTTGTTGTTCTCCCTGATCAGAATGCCCAGTTATGTTTCCTCACTGCAGTGGAACTCAGCAGAACTGAAGGTCAGAGGGTGTCCTGCAGTCTAACCCCAAGCTTATTGCCTCTTTCCTTTTTTAGAGTTTCCAACAGTCTTGTATTCATTCAAATCCAACAACCGAATCACTGGGGTGAATTGCACTGTTCCAAATGACCATGTGCTGCCATGCAGATGTGGAGTTCCCAAATCAGCGGTTTAATTGAGGTTTAAACAGACTTAATTTTCCATCCACTTGTTGCATACACAGAATACTCCATGAAGTGCTGTGCTTATTTCATGAGGAAAACTGGTGGAATAACTACAGCACTCTATAAACATGCATTGCATATCCTCTACAGACCTCCCAATACAGCACTGTGAACATGCATTGCATATCCTCTACAGACCTCCCAATACAGCACTGTGAACATGCATTGCATATCCTCTACAGACCTCCCAATACAGCACTGTGAACATGCATTGCATATCCTCTACAGACCTCCCAATACAGCAATGTGAACATGCATTGCATATCCTCTACAGACCTCCCAATACAGCACTGTGAACATGCATTGTATATCCTCTACAGACCTCCCAATACAGCACTGTGAACATGCATTGCATATCCTCTACAGACCTCCCAATACAGCGCTGTGAACATGCATTGCATATCCTCTACAGACCTCCCAATACAGCACGCGTATATTTGAGCATCAAAAGAAACGTATCACTTATATTTGAGCATCAAAAGAAACATCATTTATATTTGAGAATCAAAAGAAACGTATCACTTATATTTGGATAGAATTCACTAGATGTGATTGAAAAATGATTTAGAGCAGGTGCGGTGACTGTTTATTGTGCTGATTAACAATTGACATCATGAAGATGCTGCAAAATGATCTGTCGATCTTGGGCATGTGTTGTGACTCTTGATCTCCCACTCCGTGACCTGCCATTGACAGAGTGTGTCTGGTTATACCGTCTCGCCAGGTTTGAAATCGCTGGCTGTGATTTTCTTTATTGCTTTTATTCAAGCTTGCAATTCAACAGCTGAAATCACTCCATGTCCAGTGTCCAATCAGCTGTCTCACTAATTAGATGATTCAGTGCATATGCTTCAGTCATAGTCACTCAAGCGTGTCGTGGTCAAGGATGAATGATTGAGTGATTAAAAAGAAACCAAAAACATTTTGTCAATGTCCATCATTTAAATACCTTATTTTTTTCGAAAATAAATGTGTTATAATAGTGATAAGTTTCTTTTGATGCTCAGTATAAAATTCGGAAGTTAGTCACTATCCACGTATGATTGTATGTACAATCCATTCATTGATGGGTTCTTAATTCAAGTTGAAGTTTATATCATTTTAAATTAACAAATGTAGTTGTTTTCTTTTTCTTTTATTGATTCGAACTGTAATTTTAACCATACAGGTCAGATGAATTGTCTACAGTGTTCTGGAGGAATGGGGACAGCACGAACAGTAAAAAAGCACACAACTCTGGATACCACAGAATGAAATTCATGTAATTCAACGTCTTCACATTACAACGTACACACTGTTCAGTTTGTGACAAATATTTCTAAGAATTTCAATACATATTTACTGTATAATACATTTTAAGAGGCACTTCCAGTAATTCTGGCAAAAAAATGAGCTACAGTATAGTGTCTAACTTACAAAAACAGTAAAAATAAATAAGGTTTTTCTAAAAGATTTTTGTTTTTGGTACCTGTACAGAATATATTTTGTACAAAACTGAACATTTACCAGCAAAAAAAATAAAACCATAATCTTTCACTTAACAAATACTTGTGAATGAATATATATATATATATATATATATATATATATATATATATATATATATATATATATATATATATATATATATATATATATATTTAAAGTATTGCTAGATGTGTTAAGTGCAAGATACTAGTGAGAGGAGAATAATTATTCAGTCAGTGGAGTATTAAAAATACAAGGCTGTGTTTTTTTTGTTGTTTTTTTTTTGTCAACCATCTCTGATTGTTTAAAGGTTGTTTGGTTTTCCTTGTAATGAAAAGTTTCTATTAATGTTCTATTAATTGAAAAGACATTAAGACAAAGCCAAAACAATGGAAGGTGGCAATCTCTACAGTATATATCTCATCACTTTGGTGAAGTTTTGATGCAAATACACATTACATATGCATATATGTGCAATTAAAATTACACACACACACACACACACATATTTATATATATATATATATATATATATATATATATAACTTGATTTAATCAAATCAAAAAAATTTAAATTTATTTTCACTTAAAAATAACACTTTCCATTAAGAATAATGTAAATACCTTATTCATTTTTTAAATCGTGTTGAATTCATATGAATAATACATTCGACACCATATCGTATTCGCGTCCCTGTGTGTGTGTGTGTGTGTGTGTGTGCGTGCTTGCGTGCGTGTGGGTGTGCGTGCGTGTGTGTGCGGCTGGGTGGGTGTGTGTACTGGTTTGCAGTTTAATATGTGTGCAATGGATCTTTTTGCAATGAATCAGTGGAAGGCTTCACTGGTATATACTAAATAAATTGTTGATTGTTTTGCACAGCGCTGAGAAAAATTCTGCTTCGTCTACTCTAGAAAGCAAGTTTAAGTAGTGCATCTTCATGTCAAATTCCATAGAATGTGTGTGGAGCAGGAGATGAAGGAAACGGTTTGAAAATCAGGAATCAGTTTTAAAAAATGTAAAAGCAATATAACATAAATCATCTCGTGAACAACAGATTCACATCTTAATTACAGATTTCACTTGAGTCCTGTGGGACATTAAGCCTGTGATGATACAGGGTATGCAATCTTGTCAAACCCTGTTAAGATCACATCAGATACTGGGTAATATCACAGTTTTACAATAGTCTCATTATTGTAATGTACAGATTTTACAATGATCAGTGCATATGGTCAGCACTGTGATTCTTGTTTATGTGTCCAATGCTGTAGAAAATGTCAGTGCGGATATTTGAAATCAATGTGTCATCCTTTCACTTGAAACATAAGGGCATAATAACATTTATGAACAAGGCGGTCATTTGTTAATTAAATAAATGTTTTTGTTGGCTCTCTGTTAGTGAATTTGCTTTGCATTCAGATATAAATCTACAAGCAGAAACGAGTGTTAGCTTGTGTACACAACCTCATGAATTGTGTGCATAACAGAACGACTGTCCTACACAAATATGCACATACTGTACGCATACTGCTAAAGTACAATAGCTTCAGGTAACCTAGCAGATAGGCTTGATTTTTAACATTCAGCAATGAGTTACACTAGACATGAGGAAGGGCCAACACGTAAGCTATGACTGCGGCTTCCTCTTTTATACAGTGCATTCATAACTTCATAGCTGACATCAAAGACGGAAAAGTCTTTTATGTTCTGACTACCGAGGTCAACCAATTAAATCCCCCATACAGAAAATTCTGATGTGATCTTAACAGGAACAGCCTCATTACAGCAAACTGATGTGATCTTAACAGGAACAGTCTCATTCCCAGTAGCTCCGCTGGCAGCACACAGTGTCTGCGTAATGTTATTCTCTGCAGCTCTGCACAGTTTATGCCACCATGTCTTCACTTTTCTTTTGGAGTTACTGGGGTTCATTTAATGATCTAAACTGTGGCAGATATTTTTGAGACTGTAATAATTGATGCTGATTTATTGACCCTTCCAATTAAGATACCGTGGATCAGTACAGGTGACGGTGCACTGGAGGTCCGTGACCTGCTTGATGCACCGTTCTCTGGTAGAGGAAAGGCTGGGTTCCCAGTATCTCTATGGGAGCTGTCATGACTTTGCTGTCAAATGAGGCAAGTTCCCATTCTTTGCAATAGACTCGGGCACTGTCCCAAGCAGAACTTAAAGAGTTATGGAGATCATACGCTACTTTTTTAATTTGCCATCAGTCAGTTTGTAATAAAATCCCAGTTAATTCAACCCACTTGCTGTGGGCTAAGTCCAATAAATATTTTATAATCATTTTACTGTTACACCGATGGCTCTCAATTTTCACTACTTGACCAACAAAAACATACACCACGCATTATCCAGAGTACAAGATGATCTATATGAAGCCAACGGATTCATATAGAATGGACAGGTGGTTTGACTACAACAACCAAGAATAACATGGAGCACACTGCCTCGTCAAATGTTTAATATGCTTGGTATTCAATTCAACTGCTTCTACAGCAAATCCTATTGATTCCACAGCGAGATGCGTTAATTTATTCAGCCTGGTGGGGTATCAGTGAATAATACAAAGTGAAGGATTTTAAATGATTTGCCTGACTGTCATTTCTAGATACACATGGACACTGAATGACTCTGTTCATCTGGGTGACCCTTTTACACTGCAGCCCAGGCTCCATAGTGCTCTATCTGTCACCTGTGGAGTTTTAGTCAGAGAGTTTTAGTCCAATGTTACCCCTCAGCCTTTCACAAACACAACACCTTGCCCAGAGAAAACATTACATCACCCATATCAGCTAAAACACTGAAGTTGAAAGCCGTATTCAAATACAAACCCGTAAATACCCAATTGCAATTCATAGCAATTGTAATTTATAACAAAACCAAAAATAAAAAATACAAATAAAACACCCTTTACTAATTTCCAGGGTATCTGGAACATTTTTGGCACGTTTATCTTATTTTTTCCCCCTTGTTTAAAAGCCTTTTTAACAGTCCCTTTAAAATGAAATACAAAGCTGTCCTTGTGTCCCTTCATTTGTAAAACCTGAGTTTACAGCTGAAATACTGGACAGCAAACGTGTGTTTGTTTTGTTTCAAAGAAATTGGACGATAGTGCTTTTGCAATGCTACAGAAAAAAAAAATCTTGTTTCATTTTATTTTTAAATCCCATACTTGTTTTTAAAGAACGTTACCAATATGGTAACTCCTTTAACCTGTGCTCCTGTCTCAAATCTCTGAAGAGCTAATTAGAAGTAAAATGACTCCCTTTTATTAGGCTTTAAATCCTCCCTCCTTTCCCAGGTTTGTATAGTTGTTACTCACACACCGCAGAGGGGGAGGTACACAGAAAGACCCCATTGCGTACCATTGAAGTACCGCTGTGTGCTGCATTAACGAATGGAGTCATCTTAACAGTTGCACAGTGAGATCACCTCTGCGGCACTGGCCACTGCATTTCTTCCCTTTAGCGGTTAGGTGGTCCCTGAATCTGCAGTGAGGTGAATTATCACAGTATTTTAATAGTACCTTCATTATACCGATGTACCCTACATCTGAGCTTGAGCTCCACTGCCGGGCAACAGCACAATGCAAACCTATCTCCTGTCCCCTTGCAATGCACAGCTGTGTTGGCGTTGAGAAACGTGTTTGAATCAGGGTTGCTTTCTAGTTACTAGATTGCTGCACTATAATAAGAATGCATGCTGCAGAACTATTCTACAGTCATTCTGTCATATGGGTGCAGCCCAGTTAAATGCTGTCTTCTCTATGGTTTACAAGCTTGCTAGTTCAGATTGCTGGCAACTGCTGTTCTCCTGTTGCCTGTGACTGTGTCGTCCTGTGTGTATCCTAAAGCATGAACACAAAAGTCTCCCAAAACGTCTTTTCTAATGGAAACCCTGTGCCTCAGTTTGTAGCTTTGGTAGAACGACTCAGTAAAAAGCCCTGTCTTCAGAACTCTTGGAATCACTATGTATACACAGATTAATGGTGCACAGCTGTAACCTGTTTGGTCTTGTATCTTGAAGAGTCAATATTCATGGAAATGGGTCACAATAAAATCTAGCCTCTAGCTCAGTGAGTGCTCATTGAGGGCTGGGGACATGTGGCCCAGATTTGAAATCCTTTTGAAGCTGGAACCCTGTTAACAATGTGCCAGAATTACTAGAACTAAGGAATTTCTGAAGAGACCTGGTTATCCATACTTTCCTGACAAATGTTTTTTTTTTTTTTTTTAAATAAAGGTTCTGAACTTCATATTGTTATTTATGAACATGGCTGAAATTGAAAAAATAATAATAATACAAAATGAAATATTTAGAGGAAAAAAAACAAGAAAAAACTACAACTTCGCTTTTATAATCTACCGGAGCTAAAGAAACTAAATAAAACAAATCTTCCTCATATATTTACAACACAATGCTGTCATCGGTATCAGCAATAACTCCTAGCATGGAAACAAGAACACATGAAGATGCCTACAGTGCTTGTTCGTGTGCACTATAAACAAAATCCACAAAGCATATTGGATAAAATCTTTTGAAAACATTTTTTTCACCCCATTCATACGATGGAATGAAAGCTACAAAAATCTGTACCTAGAGACTCCAGCAAACTCTACACAAAGTGCTTTGCAAGCACTGTGTTACATTGTTTGTCAGCCTCCACTATGTGTGTGTGTTTTATTTAAAAAAATGGACACTGAAGTACACTACATACACACCAGTCTTCAACATCCTTCTGGCGTTTCTCTCTTTTTTTGGAAAGTCCTTTGCATGACTGGTGTGGAAGCTTCCTCAAACGGAAGGTGAAGTCCACGTTCTGTACCTGACCTTATTTATTACTTTCCAATTTTTAAAAAAAAAATGTATAACAGTAACCCCCCCATTCCCCATTTCTTTAGGCACATTATCCTGAAACATCTACAGTGTTGTGTCTAAGTGATGTGCTGGTAAAATAACAGGAGTCCGTGCACAGCCAGTCTCTGCAGGTAATCCCTGTTTCCTTGTCAGTGTGTGCACGGCTCTTTAGCCTCAGTTGTGCCCCTCCCTTTGGATCTTTCTCCCTCCCCTCCCCTCTCCTCCTTGGCCCCCTCTTCCTCCTCCTCTGTGATTACCAAGATGGGTTCTCTCATCGGCTCTTCTGCACTGTGCTTCTCCTGCTCCTCCTCCTCTGCCCTCTGCTCTTCCTCAATCACCTTCTTCCACATCTCGTGGTTCTCCAGCAGGTGCTGGGTGATCTGGCAGTAGATTTTCCTCCTTTTCTTGCCGCCCCCTTTCCCTGCAGAGGGACGAAGGATGTTAGGAATCACAGTTTAGGCCTAGGAGATATAAACGTCTGAACGTTCAACTAGAGAGTCAAGCAATCAGTACAATGTACCCTTATGAAAAGTTTCCCGTAGTAAAATCATAGTGTAATAAAGCATAGTGAAAGCATAGGTGGTAAGCATTGCAAAGCCCAGAGAGGTATGGCAAAGCATATTAAAAAAGCATAGTACAACATGGGAAAAACTGCAAATATTACTGGGGTAAACTTTTCTAAGGAGAACCCATTGCATGACAATAAGAACACAGTAAAGGCCCTACGTGATGCCTCTGAGCTGTCGGAGGTGTCTTCCTCTGTCATGTCTTCATCCTCCTCATTGTCGTCACTGTCCCCCACCCCCACCTCCTCCTCCTCCTCCTCCTCACCCTGGGCTTCCTCCACCCAGCGCCCAGGCATGAGGCCCGCCGAGTTGTAGGAGCTGCAGAGCGGCCCCACGATGTGGGTGATGAAGGACTCCTGCAGCTTGGCCAGCTGCGGGGCTGAGCGGTCCATGAAGGGGCTGGTGGGAAGGCCCAGGCTCGACTCCTCATCCCCCTGCAATGAGCATAAGAACAGTTAGGAACGAGAAGAGGCCATTCCACCAAGCAGTGCTGGTGCGCTTCCCAGGGGTTGATCTCAAGAAGTTGTCAATTTGGGTCTTAAAATATTCCAACGATTCAACAAAATGTCTACAGCTGTGGCCAAAAGTTTTGCATTACCCTAGTTTTTAGGATTGAGAAATAACGATAAAAAAACTAATTTTGCTTCATAAAGTCGAATGAAACCTGCTAAATAATGTTACGTTAACATATTGAATTACATATACTTAACGAAAAACTGACAAAATTGGAAAAATGTGACAATTCGAAATCTGACATGAAATACTGTACTACTATTATGGCTTCCGGTAGACTTTTGCGATATCATTTTGTAGTTTCTTTGTTGATTTTTAAAATTTTTTATCATTATTTCTCAATCCTAAAAATCTAGTGTGATGCAAAACTTTTGGCCATAGCTGTAGGAAGCCCATTCCATGGACTCTCTGACTTTGTCTCCACTTCATGTCAAACCATGCCCTCTGGTCCTGTATTCTGTGCTGCGCTGAAAGTATTGGCTGGGGTTAATGTTGTCAAGTCCTTTTAAGATTATTGAAGACCTAGCTCTTCTTTGTCCCAGGCTAATCTTCATAGCTCAACTCAAGTAGACAAACGTTTTGGCTGGTGTCTTCTTCAGTGTAGCCGTGTTCAATGCGCTGAAGAAACTTGTTTTTTTATAATATAATAGAGATTGTGTATCGTAAATTGTATTCGCATGTGAGCAATGAGAAGTAGGGTTCTTTCCTATAACTATTCTAGTGTCCTACCATTAGCTCAGCACACTCTAACTCTCTAATTACACTCATCAATCTGTTTTGCCAGAACCCGCTTAGAATATTTATTTTCTCAACAGATTCTTCAGAAAACCTCAGTCCGTTGCATCAAACAAAAGCTATTTTGCAATCCTTAGATATACTTCTATGCAATATACTTAATTGCACAGACACATACGTCATCATTTTGTAAAGCCATAGAAAGCATTTGCAAATCCTTGTTACAAACTGTTGTTCAAGCGCACTCTTAAATGCAGAACTTCACTTTAAAAGAGCACCAGCAGCACACACAAACAAAAAACTCAAGCATACTCTTAGACCAGTAGAGGATGCTTCCCCTATTGGACAGGCTTAGTTCTATTTTTTTTTCTTTCCCTGGAGATAGCTGCGTAGAAAGCACTTCCCTTGCCCTGTGAATTATCACTGGGCTTCAATGTTATCAAAAGGCTTTTCCATTCAGCCTTTGCCAGAGAGGGGCACATTCATAAAACACCATGGGTGGCTGCCTTTACTGTGACAAGAGCTCAGCATGGAAACAATCTGAGATGTGTGTCTGCCTGCCAGGATCGTAACCACACTGACCTGTTCATAAAACTCATTCACGATCCCCTCGGTCCACTGCAGATGGAGGTCTTTGCACTTCGCAGGGCCGTTGATGTCGGCCAGTTTAATACACATTTGGCACACGAGCAAGCGGTCGTTTTCATTGGACCAGTCGATGCCAGGCCCAATGTCTTCATTTACCTGGAGAGTGGATTTAAACAGTACATCAGACACACTGATCCTTGTCCAAATATCATGCATCTGTATCTTACATATGTTTTTATGAACGTAATATCACCCTGAATGATTGGTCGCTTATTTGTTTACATGTATCTGTCTAAGAGGGGTAAAAACCTGTCCCCATGCTCACATTTTATGTTTTATGTTTTACTCCAGTCTTTCATTAATTCCTATTTTTTATGTTTGTTTCTCCATTTTGAACATAACTGTTGAATTTGTGTCTTTCAAAAAAAATATTAGTTAATTAAGGACTGGAGTAAATGCTTTGAAAATACGGTCCAAAATTATTTTTTCACAGATTTACTTTTTTGGGCTAGCTCTCATGTTTAAAATAAAATAAAATGTCCAAAAGCTGTGATTATGATCACTTTATCGATATTCTACTAAATAAAAGAGTGTTTTTCAGTAGTTATGTGCAAGTTATTTCCATTGTGCTACTGTTAACCTGTTATATTTAAAATAGATGTCTTGTCTTTAATAGTTTGACTATTGGGTACAATACGTCATACTTCTAACTCTATTAGTAAGCTAACATTTTAGTATTACTTTTGTATAGCCATTGCTATATAAATACTTGTAAATGTATTTGACAAAGTTCCCCCCCCTCCCCCATTACTGCGACACAACTCTGTTAAAAGTGGGTCTGGGGTGTTGGGCTTGCAGTATGACTTGTTGGACACCAGCACCACCTAGTGGATTTTTCTTTCAGCTGCAACTGAAGAAACTGAAGTTAATATTTCTCTTGCTTAAACTGTCTAAACATAAGAACATTAGAACATATGCAAATGAGAGGAGCCGTCCAGCCCACCAGTGATCGTCCAGTTCCTAGAAGCTGGTTGCTCTTAAAACTTCAGCTTGGTCTGAAAGGATCCCAATGACTCTACATTAACATCATGGCTTGGTAACCTATCCCATACTGTCACCACTATCTGTGTAAAACAGTGCCTCCTGCCCTAATCCTGTCTCCACCCAACTTCCAGCTGTGTCCTTTAGTCCTGGTTTCTGTGCTGGGTCTGAAGTATCGGCTAGCGTTCATTTTGCCAAGTCCTTATAAGATTTTAAAGACTTCTCATTTAGAGACACAAATACAAGTCCTCAAAGTTCAAATAAAACATTTCCTTATTAAAACAATCCTAACTGACATGGCAGTGTGCAGGGATAGGGTTGGGGTTAGGGTTAGGGTTAGGGGTTAGGGTTAGGGTTAGGGTTAGGGTTAGCACTACACCCTGCTTATTAAGACATGCAACCCTAACTGACACAGCAGAGTTTAGGGTACAGGTTGCATTGCTTCAGGACACTCTCCCTTCTATTAGCCGGTTAACTGTTATTCTTTGATCAGCCCATGAGGCTACTTACAGGCTTCCAAATTAATTGCTGAGTGTTTATTTGTGGTTTGGTAACGTTATTGATTTTTCCCTGTCTAAAGTATACAGCTGTGGCCAAAAGTTTTGCATCACCTAGGATTTTAGATTTGAGACATAATAATCATAAAAAGAAATGATATGAACATAATTTCAATCTTTTATTTAACATCATGGTGAGATGACAATTATTAAAGTCTTTTTTTTTGTATGGGAGCTAAACTTTAATCACTTCAACATTGCCAAATAAGTTATTTAATTCAACGTATCTCCTTTTATCATGGTCCAATACACAATACAAGATACACAGGGGCAGTCGTTCACCAAGAGACCAGGGCCGCTTATCCACGCTTACCCTGTGATCATAGTTAATGATTCCACACTAGGACAACACAGGCAGTCCGAGCAGCTCAAACCCAGTTACCTTGGAATTGAAAGCGGACAGAAAATCAAAGTGTTTCTTGAGATCCGTGGCCAGGATGGCCTCTATGACCAGGAAGCGGAAGCGCTTGAACTCCGCGTGGTCCAGGTTCACAAGGAAGTTGTACTCTGGCTGAGACATGAACAGATTCCAGCCGGACGCGGCATGGTGGTTCTCCAGCACTGAACGGTCGTTGTACAACACAGCCTGCCCGAAACAAAGAGGTTATTGCAGGGCATGTCCACAAATATTAAGCCCAATTACACCCCCCGTTTTTATCCCCTAATCATGTTCCCTCAACACAGAAATTCCTCACGACAGCTCAAGAGAACTAAAGGTCAGTGAACGTCCTCCGACCCCTAGGTGAGCCACTCAGGGTCCCAATGAGCTGCTGTTCCAGTTTAAACTTAGTAATTGCCTGCATTTTCAGAAACATGAGTACCTCTTGTGTGGCCCTTGAATGCTCTTTCAGGGCTGTAAACCCTGCATCGTTAATGCGTTGTACTTAAGGCGTGTCTTATTATATAAGATATGTCGTTTAAATTTGGGCGAGAGAGCTGCAAAGTGAAGCTGAGCTCTGGTATTGCTGCTAAAGATTTTTTCATTTTTTTGTTTTAGTAATCTATGTGTGGACTGACTTGTTCTGTAGTGATTCAGTCGTTTGCCGGCAGTGTGCTGGAAAGTATTGGGACAGCACTGCGAACCAGGGGCCTGTCAAGGGGAAGTCAGAATGGTACTTAAGATGTTTGGAATTTGATCAAGCCGCACTAGACGCCCCACTCTGCAAGATTAGATGCATGGCGTTGGATAATACATTTCAGCAGGACTGCAAGGGTCTTTCTCACTGTCTTTGTTTGCTTTGTTATCAGTATGCCCTTCGACTGGCAGCATGTACATTGGTTCCATTCGTCACTCTGACTGGATGAAACTCATGGGTGCATCCAAGCACAACTCCAGGAGCTTCTAGGTGCGTATAGGAAGTATACACCATGTTTGTGCCCAACTATAGCTGATAATATTAGTGCTTACTCTAAGTCAATGTAAACAAGGATACAATGATGGCAAAGATACAATGATAAGTGAATACAGACTGCTCTGAACCCTTATAAATGTTTCCCATACTAAAAGCATAGCAAAGTGTAACAAAAGCTTAGTGAAAGCATGGTAAAGCATAGGTAAGCACTGTAAAGACCAGAGAGGTCTGCTAAAACATATACAAAAACATGGCAAACCATGGTAAGCTATGGTCAACGCATACTGAAAGCATGGGAAAGATGCACCATGGCCGTGGTCAGCTTGTATAAGGGTAGACTCTGCTATGAATTTGAAATCCCTGTTTTTCCTGTTTGAATCCTACTTACCTGAGGGGCACTGGTGGCCACCAGAAAGGCGTTTGTTCTTCCTGGGTGATCGTAATCATGCATGGCTGCAGCAACGTACAGCGCCATCAGCTCCAGGGCAGGGATGTTAGCAGACAGGCAGCCGTAATGGTCTTCTGTAGCGCTGTATGTTTTTGATACAACATATCCCATGTGACCGTGAGTGATACCACTGTCCGAGTCTGTGCGAAACAAACCGACAACACAAGAAACATGGAGCGAGCCGGTCAGCAATGGAAACACACGTGCTCGTGATATCAGTCAATTAATGGACAACTAACGAAATGATCGTTATAAAGCATAAGATACACTGGCCAATAAACATAAGAATACATACATCAATTCAAATGAAAAATAATATTGAAGAGCAAATAGCTTCAGATTGATTTATATACCATTTTATTTTTGAGTGGTTCCTTTTGAAAACACTCATAAGTCTGTCGAGGCGGGTTCACCGAGTTGAAGAGCTGCTCTTCAGTTGCCTTCCATTGGTAATGTAATGTAGACTTGATCCGCCAAAATGCCTTTTAGAAGTAAGTGTCGGTGCATCCAGTAACCTACAGCTTTGCATCAAGTTTCCTTTTATTTAGGTTTTTTTTTTTTAGCAATACGCTGCTGTACTAATATAAGATCTAACCCACATTACATATGTGGACAGTAAGTAACTGGAGCAGCTTCTGAACTCAAAGCACCCTAACCACCTCAAAATAATAATAATAATAATAATAATACTAATACTAATAATAATAATATTTGAGTACCATATTGGAATAAGAACCACTGAGAATGTAAAGGAACAATAAAACTAAAAACTGAAATATATATAAATAATTTGAAGCTAATGACTCTTTAAAAAACAATACAATAATCAAGAAAGCAGGTATCAGTTCCTCTCTTTGCCTTTTAAATGTTTTCTTAAGTTTTTTTTTAGTTCATCTTTAATGTTGTTACTCAAACGGAAAGTGTTTTCACTACCGAATAAGCTGCTTCCTTGCAAAAATAAACACTAGACGAATGCAGTAAGTGATGATGCTTCATCAAACAATTTTATTACACTGAGTGATCAGCCGAATGTGTTTTGAGGAAGGTGTTGGTGTGTTCAGTAATGACAAGTGAAACCAGCCAGTCAGCTCCCAGATCTTCACAAGCACCCCACAGAGCTCTGGGTGATCATCAGGCATCACTGACACTCTGTTCAGGGTGCTGACATTTACCAGTTACTAAATTAGCTGACCTCAGATAATCCCGTATGGGACTCTGCACAGACCTTTCTGTTACAGTCAGCAACTGGAGTGGGCAAGCCGCTACCTGAATCGCTGACAGAGCCGTGGTCATTGAGTGCACTGGGGAGTCCAGGAATCTGCTGGGTTGTGAGGTACCAGACTGCATGCAGAACATCGGTGGCATGGATTCTGTTGTGATCTGTTCATAACAAAAAATATATAAATACATAAATAGATACATTGCAAAGGATGGCACTACAACATAGTCTCTGAGAATGTAACATGCTGTGGCAGCCTTCTGGTTCCCTCTAGTGAAATATATAAAAACCTAACCCTAACCCTTTTCTGATACAATTGTGTACTTACATATATTTTGCAAAAAAATTTACCCGTGAAGTGCATTGGAACTATGCACAATAACGTTGTAATTATGTTTAAGTGTTGGCAGATTCAGAGTGATAATAACTCAACATGGGAGCAAAAGAACCCAGAATCCTCAAAATGATCGCAAACACTTTCAAATGGTCTCTCTTTCCTATGGCATTTGAAAAGCAATGGCCCAGGTTTTTAGCTGTATGTTGAGACTGGAAATTCAAGGGCATCTGGGCTCGCCAGAAGGATTCCATTTGTACCTCCTGCAGAAGTGTTGGGTAGTGATCAGGGATGTGAGTGAGGGATCACACTTTCAGTGCAGTCACATTCAGTAATGGAAAGGGAAAAAAAGACCATTACTTTGCAAAGCTTCTCTTGCAGACAATGCTGTATAAACAGAAGGGGTTACTCACAAGGTATGTCTCTGTATCCATTCTCCAGCGCATGAAAGTAATTAATGAACTCTCTGACCGGGATCTTAAACGTTTCGAAAAGCCCAGTGTCTTCAAAGAGCTTGTAGGATACCTGCAACGCAGAGAGGCAGGGCTGGTAAGAGAGGCAGCTTCTGGAGCCCCACTCAATCACACGCTCAGTGCTGTTACAGTGCTGGAGGGGGCGGGGGGGGCAGGGTACCTGCTACACAGAGAGGCAGCTTCAGCAGCCCCCACTCAAAACACGCTCAGTGCTGTCACAGTGCACTGCGGCGTTGTGTTGGGGGCAGGTGTTAAAGGGGTTTCACAGTCTTATAAGCACTGTGTTGTAAATCCCGAGCCGTCTTTTGTCTTTTTAAAGATGTGCAATTACTACAAGTCCTTCTTTTGTCACGCATTTGCTGTAGCTTGTATATGTATTTTTTTACCATGTTTTACCAAGCTTGTGGTACTGTTTATTTATTTTATTTATTTATACATTATTATGTTTTTGTTTTTTTGTTTTTTTTAACCAGGAAAGTCCTGTTGAGATTAGAATCCCCTTTCAAGGGAGACCTGGTCAAGAAGGTGGCATATAATACAAAACACACACAAGTTTAAATGAACACGACCAATACAAACAAGTTAATCACATTACAAACACTTTAAGAGCACCGACCAAAACAAAACCATGTCTCGTCTACACAGATGGATACCTTTAAAGTTATCAAGACAGTCATTATCAGTTCTTCCTGAAGTTTATTCCAAGACCATAGAGCTAGAAAACTGAATGCCTTTTTACCAAATTCTGTACGAAGTTTAGGAACTGAGAAAACTTAGAACAGTCTGAGACCTAAGATTATAAGTACTACCAGAAGTAAGTAATACTTTGGGGATTTGCCAAGGATTGGCTAATAAACAATTACAGTATGTAGCAGTGTTTCAATCTTCACAAAGATAAAGTCAGGCCAGCCAATCTATATAAATCACAATGATGAACAGAATAACCCAGGTTGGTACAAAAGTACTCCACTGCTTTACCATGGTATACTGCAGGCACTTTTATGAGGGCCCATAAAAGACAATATATATCATTTCAGAATTCCAGCAACTACTGGTGCTATGGTGACCAGCTCAGGGTAGGGAACAAATATTTATAGTCCTCCTACTGGCCAGCCAGCAGGTATAGAAAATCCTTTAAAAGGATCACAGCATAGGAGGCTGTGTGGTCCAGTGGTTAAAGAAAAGGGCTTGTAACCAGGAGGTCCCCGGTTCAAATCCAACCTCAGCCACTGACTCATTGTGTGACCCTGAGCAAGTCACTTAACCTCCTTGTGCTCCGTCTTTCGGGTGAGACGTAATTGTAAGTGACTCTGCAGCTGATGCACAGTTCACACACCCTAGTCTCTGTAAGTCGCCTTGGATAAAGGCGTCTGCTAAATAAACAAATAATAATAAAGTGTAGACATCAAACAGGTTTACAGTCAATAGATTTACTGCAATTAAACTACTGGCTAGAGGTAACTCTGCCAACTATTAAAGACATCCCAATACCCAAACCTGTAAAAACAACAACAACATTCCTGAATAAAGCGTGACTTGAGCGTTTTTCTGTCACTAGACTGTCAGCCGCAGCCTCGTCTCTCTATCCTCTCCAGCTGTGTTGCTCATTGGACAGTGTAGCGTCACATGCCCCTCACCTCTGTCTCACTAATGCAAAGCGGGCACAGCTCCACTACTCTGTTTGAGGAGGTTGAGGACCCACCTGGCTCAGGATGCAGCCACACTTTCCCCCGGTCCTCTCCACCAGGTCGAAGATGGGGAAGTTCCAATTGTTCAGCTGCTCCATGATGGGGTGGAGGTGTTCCATCACCAAGGGCTCTGCAGCTAGAATGGGCTTGTCCTGCAGCAGACAGACAGGGCACATACAATCTCCTTAACTCTCACTATGCAGTACTTCACATTGCAGAGAATGCCAGTGGATGGCTGCTGGCTTGTTGGAATGGTACTCACTGTATGACCCCTTTGCTTACAACCTAGGGGTCAAAGTTACACAACCACTTTGAAACTGTGCTGAATGTTGAGCATAGACTGTAGTTTTAAAGTCACAGACAGTGTCATCATGACAACAAAGATGTGGGGATTTTTAGCTTATACATGGTAAACTGTTAACATATGAAACATGGTCTGGACTCATCCTTATAGCGTAACAAAGTAGTTAATTCCATGTTCACCTGAATTCACAAACCTTACAGGCTGTCAGTTGACTCTTTATGCCATGTTAAGATGCGGGTGTCTGATCTGTGATATACCACGGGTGGCATTAAGCTGAGGGTGTCTGATCTGTGATATACCACGGGTGACATTAAGCTGAGGGTGTCTGGTCTGTTATATACCACGGGTGGCATTAAGCTGAGGGTGTCTGGTCTGTTATATACCACGGGTGGCATTAAGCTGAGGGTGTCTGGTCTGTGATATACCACGGTTAAGATGAGGGTGTCTGGTCTGTGATATACCACGGGTGACATTAAGCTGAGGGTGTCTGGTCTGTGATATACCACGGGTGGCATTAAGATGAGGGTGTCTGGTCTGTTATATACCACGGGTGGCATCAAGGGGTGCAAGATGAGGGTGTCTGGTCTGTGATATACCACGGGTGACATTAAGCTGAGGGTGTCTGGTCTGTGATATACCACGGGTGGCATTAAGATGAGGGTGTCTGGTCTGTGATATACCACGGGTGACATTAAGCTGAGGGTGTCTGGTCTGTGATATACCACGGGTGGCATTAAGATGAGGGTGTCTGGTCTGTTATATACCACGGGTGGCATCAAGGGGTGCAAGATGAGGGTGTCTGGTCTGTGATATACCACGGGTGACATTAAACTGAGGGTTTCTGGTCTGTGATATACCTCAGGTGGCATTAAACTGAGGGTTTCTGGTCTGTGATATACCTCGGGTGGCATTAAGCTGAGGGTTTCTGGTCTGTGATATACCACGGGTGGCATTAAGATGAGGGTGTCTGGTCTGTTATATACCACGGGTGGCATCAAGGGGTGCAAGATGAGGGTGTCTGGTCTGTTATATACCTCGGGTGGCATTAAACTGAGGGTGTCTGGTCTGTTATATACCTCGGGTGGCATTAAGCTGAGGGTGTCTGATCTGTGATATACCACGGGTGGCATCAAGGGGTGCAAGCTGAGGGTTTCTGGTCTGTGATATACCTCGGGTGGCATTAAGATGAGGGTGTCTGGTCTGTTATATACCTCAGGTGGCATTAAACTGAGGGTTTCTGGTCTGTGATATACCTCAGGTGGCATTAAACTGAGGGTGTCTGGTCTGTGATATACCTCGGGTGGCATTAAGATGAGGGTGTCTGGTCTGTGATATACCTCGGGTGGCATTAAGATGAGGGTGTCTGGTCTGTGATATACCTCGGGTGGCATTAAGATGAGGGTGTCTGGTCTGTTATATACCTCGGGTGGCATTAAACTGAGGGTGTCTGGTCTGTTATATACCTCGGGTGGCATTAAGATGAGGGTGTCTGGTCTGTACGATCTGCAGACAGACCCTTCCCTGGGCTTGCCCTGCGCTTTGGAACACTCGGGCTGGTCCTCGTTCTGGGCGATGTCGCTGCTGTCACTGTTGTTGGTTTCGTGGGTGCTGTCGTAGTCCGACGTCACTTGAGCAGGGTCCTCTGTGCATTGCAAAACAAGAATGGACTTACTACAGAATGATGATCAGCACATGAAGAGGACTGCAAGTTTTACAGTGCTGCTTGAGAAAACCCAGAAGGAAAAAGAATGACCATCACAGAGGGTGATCTGCAATACTGTAGCCGGCAGAATAAAGATGCTGAAACATTAGATAGCTTAAAGATCTATCTGAAGTTTTAACATCTTGGGCTAAATTATAAAGCTATTTATTCCAATTTGGCATTTGCACAATTTTGTTTTCAGAAAGGAGAAACACATCCGATAAAGTCACGAAACCAGAAATAAACAACTAAGGGGTAGGTGTACTAAGATGGACCAGTCGCAGAGCAAACATACCACAATTTGCATTTTCGTTGAAACAATTCACAAAGTATACATTTTGTTGTATATACTAAAAGAAAATATGTTCATGAAGACAGCAGCAATATACTCATTTAAATATCTGTTGCGTCATCTTAGCGAGATCTCTAGCATTGCAAGAGTCTCCTGTTTAGTACATTTCACCCTAGACTTCCAACTCATTTGCAACGGGTCTGTGACTATTGCGACAAGCGCAACATTTCAGTACATCTACCCTTAAGACTTTTAATTCAGGGGCTTGAATGACGTATTAAGTTGTTTCTTATTCATTTTAGATGTTTAATTGGTGTTTTTTTTCCATTCAGAAAAAAATAATGACGCTGGCGCTAATGACGATTTGGAGTAAATAGCTTTGAGAATCTAGCCCATTGCCTCTTATTAGTTTGTTTAACGATATTTATAGTTCCTATTTTATTGTGCAGAGAATGTTTTTTTTGTGTGTGTTTTTGCTGCATCCTGATGCTTTGCTCATGGTCCTCTGGTCTGATTGCAGCCACTGTACACATTACAGGGATTGTGAGCCACAACACACAAAGTGATCAGGTACCAGGAATCTGCATGGGGTTTTCATCCCTACCCTTGCCTGTGAAAATCTGCATATCCCAAATTAAAGAATAAAAAACAAGCAAAGAATCAATACATGCGAACATTAACTGAGTAACCAGCCATAGTCAATGGTAGTATTGTCATTTCTCTGGCATAAGCAAATGATTGCATTTCCTTGCTATAGAATGACACAATGGTAATTAGCTGCACCAGTACGAGGGTACTCGTTACCTGTCCTGTTTATTGAATGTGTGGGTGTCTCCGCTCTGTCCAGACTGTCTTCACTGCGGTTTATTTTGTTGAATGATCTTCCACAGCTAGGAAAAGGATATAAAGAAGTATCTTTAGCAAAGGCTTGGCGCTTCATTTTGTAATCTTTTTTTTTAAATAGAAAAGCTGTAGTTAGTACCACTGGTTTCAATTATACAACTTAAAGCAAGCAGCATGTTTTGAGTTCAATCCAGAAGAAAATGTCAAAAATGTGTCTAAAGTACCACAGTTTACCCTGATTTTCCATGTTTATTAATATGATTTACCATACCTCGTTTTACTTTACAATGCTTACCTATGCTTCACCATGCTTTCACTATGTATTAGTACACTTTGCTATGATTCTGCTATGGCCAACTTTTATAAGGAATCAACCTTAGAAAGCCTACAATTTATAAAAATTGGAACATTTTAAAAACCAATGCAAGAAGCTGATGGTTTTGAATTATTTACACAAAAGAAAAAACAGCTTTCTCCAGATGGAATATACAAAGCAGTTTTCTCTGAGTCTCAAGTTGAAAACTTGAGGAGAGAAAAAAAAAAAGATTTCATCATCTATTTTTGAAAAGCCTGCAGAAGTTCAGGTTTGAGTCCCTTTGCAACTAACCGCTTCCTTTAATTAATAATAGATGAAAACAATCATCACAAGGGCTTTAGAACCACTGCATATCTCAGGGGTGTCAGGTCAATTATTCCAGAGTGTGCAATGGAAAGAGGAGTGTGAGCTGGGCAGCCAGGCAGCCCTCCCACACATAGCACTGCCTTGCATTATTACACCCAGTTTAGGAATGGAATAGAATGATCGCTTTGTTGTAGCCAATTCCATGTCATCAGACAACTGTTTTAAGCTGGATTCTGTGGACAGAAAGATATCGACAGGATACAAAAATGACATTTTATATGTAGCTGATAAAAAAACATATCAGATGAATATAAAATGTCATTTTTTATCCTGTAGATATCTTTATATGATTCAGATATCTTTATATGATTCAGATATCTTTATATGATTCAGATATCTTTATATGATTCAGATATCTTTATACGATTCAGATATCTTTATACGATTCAGATATCTTTATATGATTCAGATATCTTTATATGATTCAGATATTTTTATACAATTCAGATATTGTATCTTTTTTTTGAAGTAAACATTTGCGCTTTTAGTTTTTGTCACCTACAAAAATAAAATAGAAGCTTATTAAATTATGTTTTTTTTTTTATCCCTTCCACTAATCATATTAGATTAATTTAAAATACAGTAAGGAAGGGATGCTATGAGTAACCCTAATAGCACATTAGAAAATGGATCTTAGATTTCCTGCAGCCCGACTTAACACTATGCTGTCTGTAATCCCTTGTAAAGGACCATGGATGTTTTTCTTCAAACTATGTTTAATCTCTGTTCCAAATCAACCTGCCAGAAGATATAGAAATACAGGCTTCGGGACATTGAACTGCATGAGGCAGGCCTTACCAGACAGTAAAGCCCTCGTCTTCAGGTTTAATACGGCTGGACCACCTCGCTGTGTGATTAAACTTCCCCTGGCAGGGGGGCAGTGAAGTCATTGCAGCTGCCCCTTGCTATGAGTGATTGCTTCCCTACAGCTGCACTGAGCAAGGTGGGGAAAACTGCCGCCCCCTAGCATGACGTACCTAGACACTGGTGGAACCAGCAGCCCTGAATGTGTCGATCGCACCCGGCGGCCAGGGTGATGTGGATGGAGCCGTTCTGATAGATATGTAGTGTTGGATAGTTATGGAGAATGGCAATGAAAAGAATAAAAGAAACATGGCTACAAGTTCACACCACAGACTTACCTACTACAGAGTGCCGAGGTGTCCCTGTGCGGCCCCAGGGGGTCCGAGGAGCTCTGAGTGGAGGGTAAGGCTTTGTGCTGGGTGATCAGGGCAGGGTCCGTCGTGTCGGGGAACTCGACGGACGAGTGTTTGCTGGTGGGGCTACTGGCCGGGGTCCCCTGGATGGGTGAATGGCACGGGGAGGTGAGAGGTGAGATGTTGGAAGGCGGACAACCTAGCAAAAGAACACCCTCGTCATAAGCACATTAAAAGAAAAAACTAAGAAGGACAAAAGAAAGTAGAGATGTGCAGAAAACAAAATTACTTTTCTATTTGTTGATATCGGGTGACGCATATTCAACAGGACAGCTTGGTTTTGCCAACATACATTTGGTTATTATTATTAGTAGTCGTAGTAGTAGTAGTAATAGTAGTAGTCGTAGTAGTCATAGTAGTAGTGGTATTTAATATTTAATAAATGATCAAGAATGGGGTTAGCCAATCTTAAATAATTACATCACTTTTTTTGTGACATTTATAATAGTTTTTCTGGGTTTCGGAAATGTAGTGTAATTTCAGTATCTGGACACCAGGCGGCACCAATGCCCTGATATAAGACTTATTAAAACCCTAATGCACATCTCCAGATAAAGCAGTAGCATCACATGTTAAGGAGAACATTCCTACAAACTTTACTCCACCAGCGCTAGTAATTTAATGGCACATGCTTTAAAATCATCTCATGGAACACTGGCTTTCGTGCAACCGTTTTTGGAACTGCTTGTTTTATTCCTTTCCTATTGCTAGCACAATAAATGTCACCACCAACTGTCAGAATTCAATACAATCTGTGTTAACAAATATTTATTCAATAACTGTTTTATTAAACCCAAATGAAGCAAACACATGCTTCTTTATTTCTTTTGAAATAAAAAGTTTATTGTTAAGACTTTAATTTAACGGCTGCAAATTCTTGTGATCAACATCATTTGTTACAATGAAACAGAATGAATACAGGTAATTAAATTCACATTGATTAACAGGGCTGAATTCTAAATGAATGACTTCAGAACTCAGAGAAAGTGCATTAGATATTCAGCTGTTATTCCTGTGGTATTCAGCTGGAATTCATTATGAATTTGCAGTCATTATTTTTAAGTGTAACCAGTTTACTTAGCAGTGCATTACACTCTCCAACCTTAATTAAAGTAAAAGCTATTAATTCACTAAACCACTGTTCCTTATACTGTAGCTTATTTTTAGGAGTTGTTGAATATCTATGAAGGGCGTAGCAGTACGTTTGCAGTGGGCATGATGGGAACATTTTCTGTGAAGTGCAAAACCATTTTGCGGGAGTGTTTGCCTCCTCAATGCATGGACTACACAGTACTGTTGGATTGAAGTGGACTTGCAGCATTAGCTTAGAGACTGCTCTGATTGATCAGTGTGCTTCCTTGCAGGAGGTCACAGTTCAGTCTATGACATTTCCGCCTCAGAGAGCCCATGCAATGCTTCACTCTGAGTTCAGTTCATGTTTGCGTTCAGCAGGGTGCCACGCCCCACTGCACAGCTCAACTATGCCTTCCTGCTTCGTTAACCCTCAACCACGCTGCACTAAAGGTGACAATATACCTGACCTACTTTTCTTGGTTGATTTTGTTCAGTGCCATTGCCCAGTGACGTGAAGACAGACAATTCCAAGGCAGACTGCACTATATTTTAAGGGGTAAACAGGCTGTCGTACAGAACCTATGTTGAATTACACTCAGCTGAGGGCAGTGTCTTTCAGATCACAAAATAAAACAAAATAAATATTGTGGCCAATACTCCCTGTATCCCTCTTTAATGTGTTTTCGTTTGCCTTTGAGCCGAGATTTGCCTTTCGTTGAGATTTGTTGCCTGTTAGTTCAGATCTCGACTGGTGTTCAGGGTTCTTTCATCCAGCGGTGGTTTTATCAGGCTTCACTGCTGGAGCAGCTGTATCCATTGTTTTTGGTACAGACACATTTAGGTCACAGGCAGTGATGCGGAGAGGGATCCCTGTGAGTTTGGTGCAATTCTTGCCCTTTATAAGGCTGCCCTTTGTACCACTGAACCAGTTATAAAGCGGCATGGTCGTGGCTCCCATTTACACTTTTTAATCACCAGTATTCACCGGAACAATACATTAGTTAGGATATTTCTGGGCTATGGTTTCCAATAATATGCTCAATCACACAGCTACAGCTTTCATATACAGTTCACTAGGTAAGCCATAAGAAAAAGAAACTCACCTGGTCTGCTCTGCCTCTTGGCATTCAGGTGGTTGGCAGTGGGGGCAGCGTACGAGGCAGAGAGGGACCGGCTCTTGTTTATCGTCAGCATGATTGAGTTGTTCCAGGAGTCACTGTTAGCTGTGCTACAAGACAAGAGCCAGAACAACCATTAGAGTCTGCCTTCTAGACCGTGCTGCAAGACAAGAGCCAGAGCAACCGTTAGAGTCTGCCTTCTAGACCGTGCTGCAAAACAAGATCCAGAACAACCGTTAGAGTCTGCCTTCTAGACCGTGCTGCAAGACAAGAGCCAGAGCAAGCGTTAGAGTCTGCCTTCTAGACCGTGCTGCAAAACAAGAGCCAGAACAACCGTTAGAGTCTGCCTTCTAGACCGTGCTGCAAGACAAGAGCCAGAACAATCGTTAGAGTCTGCCTTCTAGACCGTGCTGCAAAACAAGAGCCAGAACAACCGTTAGAGTCTGCCTTCTAGACCGTGCTGCAAAACAAGAGCCAGAGCAAGCGTTAGAGTCTGCCTTCTAGACCGTGCTGCAAAACACGGTCTTGTCAAAAACAAGATTCAAATTGCCAAAAGTTTTCCATCACCCTATAGAATTAACTAATTTTTCTGCATAAAGTGAAATGAAACCTGCTGAATAATGTTATGTTAACATATTGAATTACACACCGTTTTGTGGTTTTCCATATACTTGAAAAATGCGACATTTTCGAAATCTAACAAGAAATACTGTACTACTATTATGGCTTCCGGTAGATGTTTGCAATATCATTAAGTAGTTTCTTTGATTACATGATGGTAAATAAAATATCTAAATTATGTTCATATATTTTTTTTTTAAATGATGTCTCAGTCCTAAAATTCTAGGTGATGCAACATTTTTGGCCATAGCTGTACAGTATGTAACATAGACAGACTACATATCTTAAGGGCTTGAGTGGTGCTCTGAATGTACAGAAGTAAGGTAAAAATATCCTATGCTTAAATTCCATAAGAGGAAGTGATGCTGAGAAAACATTACCATATATGGAGTGAAAAGGTCATTTCAGTTTTGGCTTTGAGGTACATGTAATTGTGTAATATTTAACTAAAACTCTCAAATAAAATAAAAAAAGAGCTACTCTTGGAATAAATACCAAATATGGCAAGAGCGAGTCCTCCTGCACTCCTGGGTATTTACAGCGGGTGACACTGTGAAAATGCCTTTTCTCGCTGTTTTCTTTTTAAATGACCTGTTTTTAAGGGAGGAATTCTTTAATTTTAAGCCCGACTGGTTTAGTGCCACTGTTCTAACACTTCCTTGAACCTTCAGGAAAATGTTACGACAGAACTTGAGGACATTTCAGTGTCCTAAAAAACAGTTGACAAAAATGAGAAAAAAAAATTTTCTTTCGCATTCATGTTTTTCAATAACTATAAAACACTCAATACTAAATAGAAAAAGGTTTTGTGAACTTAACCGTCCTCCCCCTTAGAGAAGTGTGTTACTCTCCACTGGATGCTCGCCCAAATAAGCCATGTCACACAGATCTACTGTTCATACCCACTCTGCAGCTCCCATGACCTGTTTCTATAACAGCAAAGCGCCATTTCTGTGGAATTGGTTTCCCACGTCAGCCCTGTGCTTGTTGCTCAGTTTCCTCTGGTTTACCTGCTCGTGGCGGCTTCGTGGACTGGTTTGATGCTGCCGCTGCGGTCTCTCCTCACCGGCCCCGGCTCAATAGTCGGCAGGCCTGTGGCTGACGTCGTGGTCGTCCACGTGGATGAAATCCGTCTCAGCAGGCCCGGGGGCAGACTTCTCCTCAGACGCTGAAAACACAATTTCAATACCATTATATATATATATATATATATATATATATATATATATATATATATATATATATATATATATATATATATATATATATATCATTTAAGCTTTGAATAAAGACTTTTCATTTTCAAAACTCATGACATAAATAGAACCCCCCTAAGATAAAATATCCTGAGCTTTTAATTCCACATAGTAAAAAACTAAGCAAACTGCATAGGAGCCAAACCTTAGTAAATCCACCCAAATGTGTTTAGTTTAGCATCTTAAATAGTGTGACAGATATTTCAGAAGCCTTCTTACAGTATATCCCTGAAATCATAGTCAAGGTGCATCCGCCCCCCAGCCGCTGGACACACCTAAAGATTATGATATATTACACAAGCACTCCCAGAGGTTGGGCCGGGTCTATTTTCATATCAAGTGCGTCATGAAGACATTATGACATTATGGGATGGCCAGGTTAATCAGGACTGGATTTGTTAATGCTTTATTTTGAATAAGATGTCAACAAAATCGAAATAAAAACAAAACACACCAATCTAAACCCATGTGATCAGTCTAAACACAACAGCAGCTTGTCACAAATATATATATATATATATATATATATATATATATATATATATATATATATATATATATATATATATATATATATATATATTGTATTTAATTTATTTTTTATTGAAAGAACTTGGATTTTCTATGCAAGTAAGCAAAGTGAGTCCAACCAATGGATCAACGTCTGATGTTCCCTGAAATGTGAAGCAATTACACTGGGTTGACATCTCACCCTTCAATCAATCAAAGCCTCAAGTAGCTGAAATTAGTTTAATTACAAACTAGGTGCCCTTTACTAGTCATTGCAGATCTGACAATAAAAAAACACCCTTGATTTAATTGGGTGTTGGGAAAAATAATAAAACAGAATGGACTTTCCCTTTGACATTACCATCAGCAACAATTCATCAAATAATGATCACCATGGATTATATCTTGCGTGCCTCAATTAAACATTAAATTGATTGATTAATCTGGGACCTCTCATCGAACCTGCAGTCAACCTCCCGCTGATGGACGACCGCCAAGGACCCCTCTTAGGGCCCCCCGAGCGGTGATCCATCACACTGTGTATAATAATATGCACGGACACGCTGATCCATAACACCGTGTATAATAATATGCACGGGCGCGCTGATCCATCACACCGTGTATAATAATATGCACGGGCGCGCTGACACATCACACCGTGTATAATATTATGCACGGGCGCGCTGATCCATCACACCGTGTATAATAATATGCACGGGCGCGCTGATCTACCACACCGTGTATAATATTATGCACGGGCGCGCTGATCCATCACACCGTGTATAATAATATGCACGGCGCGCTGATCCATCACACCGTGTATAATAATATGCACGGGCGCGCTGATCCATCACACCGTGTATAATAATATGCACAGAAACGCTGATCCATCACACCGTGTATAATAATATGCACGGGCGCGCTGATCCATCACACCGTGTATAATAATATGCACGGGCGCTGATCCATCACACCGTGTATAATAACATGCACGGGCGCGCTGATCCATCACACCGTGTATAATAATATGCACAGAAACGCTGATCCATCACACCGTGTATAATAATATACACGGGCGCGCTGATCCATCACACCGTGTATAATAACATGCACGGGCGCGCTGACACATCACACCGTGTATAATAATATGCACGGGCGCGCTGATCCATCACACCGTGTATAATAATATGCACGGGCGCGCTGATCCATCACACCGTGTATAATAATATGCACGGGCGCGCTGATCCATCACACCGTGTATAATAATATGCACAGGGACGCTGATCCATCACATGGGAGGTACAGCTTTTTCTTGTCAGCACTGAAATTATGGAATGCTCTGCCTTCGTTTGTTAGGGAAGCTGGGACCGTATTCAGGTGGATTGGAAGGCTTTTGAGAAGATCTTCAGAATAATAAAGTGTTCCCAATGCCATGACTATTGCTGATTAATACCTGTCTGATATTCCATTAGGATGCTGACTGGTTGCTGATTGCCCTTCTAAATACAGTGCAATTAATCTTTAGCATTGTTTTTAAAAGCATTGTCTGTATGAAAACAGCTCATCCATGTTCCCTGTACAGCCTGCTTGAGAATACAGCCCGCTTTCCATTCCTATCATCTTCCCTGCAGCTAATAGAAACAGTGTGCGCTATCTCTATGTGCATTTTTAATACTGCAGAAAAACCCTAATAAAACAAGACCTGTGATCTTTATTATGCACAGGATTTTTGGGTTTTAGCAGAATATACCTGCAATTGTATACATCACAGTTTTTATTATGTGATACTGCTTTAAAGTCACAATAAGCATAGAGGCAGCATAATGCAAATTTAATCCCAGCATAAGGGTGACTGCTCACTTCAGATTTGACAGTACTAGAGTTGATTGAAATCTGAAATGAGTCTTTATTGTACAGATGCAGCGTGCAGCTCACATTATTCCAGCTGGCATACTTTTTTTCGAATATGAATTGCATCAAGACTGCAGCCCTTTATTTTGGGTCTGCTTTGCCCTGGTTTCTTCTTTGCATGCTTAAGTAAGATAAAAACATGTTACCCGTAATCAGTAGATTTTTTCTTTAAAACACCCAATTGTAAGTCACTCACACCTCTGCAGGCCTAATGTCCCATTCCAAAAGCCTTTCTTAATGTGTTGTAATATAGTGTTGGTTATCGGGTTGGCACTGGCTCCAGGTGTTGGTTATTTTGGTAGAGTTAGTGTATGTTATTGGGTTGGTATTGGCTCCAGGTGTTTGTTATTTTGGTAGAGTTAGTGTATGTTATCGGGTTGGCACTGGCTCCAGGTATTTGTTATTTTGGTAGAGTTAGTGTATGTTATCGGGTTGGTATTGGCTCCAGGTGTTGGTTATTTTGGTAGAGTTAGTGTATGTTATCGGGTTGGTATTGGCTCCAGGTATTTGTTATTTTGGTAGAGTTAGTGTATGTTATCGGGTTGGTATTGGCTCCAGGTGTTGGTTATTTTGGTAGAGTTAGTGTATGTTATCGGGTTGGTATTGGCTCCAGGTATTTGTTATTTTGGTAGAGTTAGTGTATGTTATCGGGTTGGCACTGGCTCCAGGTGTTGGTTATTTTGGTAGAGTTAGTGTATGTTATCGGGTTGGTATTGGCTCCAGGTATTTGTTATTTTGGTAGAGTTAGTGTATGTTATCGGGTTGGTATTGGCTCCAGGTGTTGGTTATTTTGGTAAGGTGGTATGGTCATGACTCCAATTCACCCCACAATGCCATTCCACTATACTTGCATTCTCGATACAAGGCTGATCACAAACAGCACAGCCTTTAACAGTGAGCACTGAGCCCTGTAGTAAACTGTACAGACTCTTCAGACCAGCGTGTGTTTTAACAGTGAGCACTGAGCCCTGTAGTAAACTGTACAGACTCTTCAGACCAGTGTGTGTTTTAACAGTGAGCACTGAGCCCTGTAGTAAACTGTACAGACTCTTCAGACCAGTGTGTGTTTTAACAGTGAGCACTGAGCCCTGTAGTAAACTGTACAGACACTTCAGACCAGTGTGTGTTTTAACAGTGATCCTGAGCCCTGTAGTAAATGGTACACTCATCAGACCAGCATGTGTTTTAACAGTGATAACTGAGCCCTGTGACCTTTACAGACCCTTCAGACCAGCGAGAGTCAAAGCCTCCTACCTTGGGGATGGCCAGCTTATCGCCGCGTTCAGGCCCCTCCTCGGAGTCGGAGCAGGTGTAGTTCTCATTGAAGGACCCCAGTGGGTTGATGCGGGGCCGGTGGACAGGCTGGAAAGTGAGCTGTGTGCTCAGCAGGTTGCTGACGGCTCTCAGGGAGGAGCAGGTGTTGGGAGGGAGCGAGGGGTCTGCCAGCAGGTCTGTGATGAGCCCGTGAGCCTCCCCCATGACAGCGATGTCCACCGTGACTGTGGTTCCAGAGTACTGTGCCAGAGAGAGATGAAGAGAGACCTTTACGCCACTGTGGGATTGATACACCAAACTGGTTTAGTTCACCCCCAAGTCTCTGTAAGTCGCTTTGGATAAATGCATCTGCTAAATGATTCATAATAAAAGTGAGAACAGAAAATGTTACGATCCTAAGGAGGCCATTCAACCCATCTAAGCTCCTCCGGTTCCTAGTAGTGATTGCTCTCAAAACTTTGTGAATCTAGATCTACCATACCCTTACCACTCTCTGTGTGAAGAAGTGTCTCCTTCCCTCTGTCCTAAGTCTGTCTCCACTTAATGTCCTCGGGTCCTGTTTTTTGTACGGTGCTTAAAGCATTGGTCAGGGTTAACTATATCAACTCCTTTTAAGATTTTAAAGACTTCAATCATGCCCCCCACCCAACAATTCTTCTTTGTTCAAGGCTAAATAGATTTAGTTCATTCAGTCCATCTCCATAGCTCAGTAAGGGGCACCATGGACCAAAGTTTAGGAATCACATCATGAGGTCATATTATTTCTCTAAAGCCTTAAACCACAGCAAGCAATTAATCTTATTGCAAGTACTAGTCGTAGTAGGCATCTGATTAGTCAGAGCATCCTAGACCACAACTGCAATGGGTAACAAGACACACTTCCAGAAACACAGCTAGGCTGAAGAGTAGAGGGAAAGGGTTGCTGCTAGAGATGTGCAGCGTGTGTGAAAAGTGTTGCCGTGTGTACTACTACTCAAAAAAGAGAAAAGAAAAGAAAAGGTAGCTTCAAGTTTGCAACCATTCTCAGACGCTCCAGGTTCTTTTGCTCTCTTGTCTGAAGAACCCTAAGTGCCAAGGCTTTGCAATAACTTTGTGACATTAACCCAAACACCAAATTCAATTACTGAGCAAGTTTCAATTGTGTAGACTGTTTATTATGAGTATACCCTTTATCTTTGGCATTTACTTATTTAATTTTTACATGGAGAGTTTAACTAAATTAGATGTATCACCTATAATAGCCACAGGCTACTCAGGGTCCCTATAGATAGATAGAGAGCTTTTCATTTGTTTTCAAGGTTCTCTGGGTCCCAGTGCATTGTGTTTCAGCCTCAGGCTCTCAGTAATGCATTTCCACTGTCTAACAAAGATCCAGCTGTGCGCTTACTCATTTAAAAGGGAACGTTGACAACACAGGCATTTTGGTAATGCACATCAAGCATATGCCTAGACTGAGAGCCCTGCCTCCACCTGGTCTGATAAAACTGATGGCATTCCCTGAACCACCGAAACCACTACGCATAAAATATCCTCATACATTGAAGCTGGAGTTGAAACCATTGACTCTTTACTCTAAAGACTTCCAGCGAGGAGTGTGACATGCTTGAATTACACTTTGAAACCATACCTTCAGCTATACAGCGATTTGGAAAGGAGTGAAGGAGTGAGAACGATCCTACGCATGGTTCAGCCAGTTCCCCTCACGCACGTGCTTCGTGTACAGTGGAGACGGTTGTGGCTGCTGAGTTCTCAGTTTGATTAGTTAATCTGTATAATAAACTCTCCAATTTTTGACTTGCATTCTTTCTATTCCAGTGTCTCCCTCTGCATATGTGTAAATCAATGATGTCATTGTAAAATTCCAGAAAGGTTGGACTGATGAACCAATCGGATTCATGAAGTCACAAGCCAGCATAGCCAGAGGAGGAGCTGGGAACCAACTGTTCCTGAACACCCTGTAGTTTTTACAACAAACACATTATTTTAGCAACCATACAGTATGTTGTATCCTGTGTTGTGTGAATTGCAGCAATATACTGTTTTGATATTTCTGTTCACACATCATGGGTCATAAATCAAACAGAGAATAATACATTGTTTTTTTTTAATTATTCGTGAGCGTCCTACAGCTGATTTATATTAAAATAATGACCTATAAATACCTCCAATGTTTTGATTCAAACACAGGCTCCCTTGAGAAAGATATGTGCAACATATCGAAACGTTGGGCAGCTGGCTCTTTGAGCTAAAATATATATATATATATATATTTATATATATATATATAGAGAGAGAGAGAGAGAGAGAAAGAGAGAGAGAGAGAGAGAGAGAGCTGCAACAGGTAAAGCAATGCACTTCATGTAAACACTTTATCCAATGGAAGAAACATTGTTTTAAAATGCTAGCATGTACACCTTGAAGGACTGAGACTTCCCAAATTCTGACTCACGCTCATAAGTAGTTCATGAAATGTCTTCTATGCACCCTTTCCTGCTATGGAGCCCCTGGCAGATTCTCTGGGTTTGTGAGGCAACTAGCATCTGCCATGGCATCTGTCCATTGCTTACTCTCTGTCCTGAAATCACAATGTCATGTTAGGACAAAGCCTGGCGATTGAATAACGCAACGCAGATCTGCAGGGAACATTTCCATTGGAAAGCAAGCTTTGATCCTGCCATGATTTAACACAGGAGATGTCAATTTTATGTAGCAAATCGGGGTGCTGGATTGAAGCACATCCTACACAGTTACTTTCATTCACGTAACCAAGAGCAAGCATTCTTAACGAAAAACAACATACACTTAAAACGCATCTCAAGGTGCTGTATCTGGTGAAAGAGAAGTCCTTTAGTGGTGCTAATATGCAGTGTTTTACTTTGCGGATGAAAGCTTAATAAAAATCAAATGTACAGAACAAGCTTTCAGCAGGGTTTGAAAGTGCCAGATTGCTGACTGATTTCACAGTAATCTTACCAAACAAATTGTTTCTTGGCAAGATGTCTTATACTTTGATAAGTGCTCCAGACACACCACACACTACAGAACAAAGAACAGAACTAACAACAAAACTGAAATAAAACTGAGAAAACCATTTAAAGACAAAGAGAGGAACTGATAACTGGGATGCAAAGATCATTCGTAACTCATCCGCATTTGGACAACATTGCTGGATCTAAAACCCAAACAGCCAAAACATGTCATTCAGTGCTGTCATATGCATTTACCAAGCATTTTGATCAGTACTTTATTGGACAATCTGTATCTGCAGTGTTCACTCATGCATTATTCATCATAAAGCAGAAAATACACTTTTACCATCTGAGTACTCTGTACACACCTATGCTTCCCTATGTATTGTTTCTCTGTGTTTTACCAAGAGTTCACTATCCTTTCCAACACCTTGCTATGCCTTTGACATGGTATACTGGGATAAACATGTAACATGCTGGGCGTCCTCCTTTGGTCTCGGAACGCACCATCTATTCCACTGCAGCAAACAAAACAGGATGGAAATAAAATCCCTCTAGTGCCCGCAATGTGTCTAACAAGTTCATTGTTAATGCAGCCTTCATATTGCGAAACGCACTCTTCCCTTCAGCACGAACCTGCAAAGATGTACCAGTATATCATTTATGTACCAATACCTGTGCCAGTGCCAACATGAGGAAGCATTGGAATGCCCTTGTATGGTTAACATATGCTTTTCATTTGTTTACATACTGTACACAGGGCTTTCGGTTTTAAAGAGGACACGATGACTGCATTATGAAACCCTCTTACCCACAAGAGGGTTTCATGCCGTGTTTTGTTTTGAGAACAGCCAGGGAATTAGTTGATGTGGCTGTTACATAAAGAATGAACAATTCCCTATTTTTTCCCTGTGTAATTCAATTGCTTTGAAAATTGGACCCGGGTTTATAAAAACAAAAACACTTCAAACCCCTTTCTAAATCTGAAGGAAAAGGTACCAATAATGACGTAATGTCTACCAGGCTGTTCTTGTTGGCCAACGCCAGAACATTATAAATACATTCTTTCACTAAAGGACGTTATCTGACCCCCCCGATACAACTTTATTATGAGTTCTGAATGAAGCTATTGACACTGGCAACCGAGCCTTCAGTTAGTCACAGCTTGCGTGCAAGCGCATTCATTTCAGGTGTAGATGTCCTTTGATGTTTTGTTAAGAATAATTATTCATATTACAGTTACACATGTCTTCTCAGGTGAAATGAAACAAGGAAAGGGGTAAATTCTTACTAGCGTGTCATTTGTTAGCTTATCTTGCTAACGTAATATTGCGAACTTGTAGCATTGATAATTGTAGCACAGACTTCTAAAAGTCACTTTATGAAACTGATCAGATCAGCGTTTCAACATGTTCAGATCAGCGTTATTCGTCAAGACTTTCATGTTATAAATTAAAGCATATCAACATATTAGCCTGATAGACTTCTTTCACTCTTTGGAGATGAGAGCGATTTGAAACTCATTCTGTTTGTATCCATCAGCAGCAGATTGATATTAACACAGTCTGAACTGGGACTCCGACTGTGAGAGTTTGTAATACAGAATCATGGAATTTGCTTCTGCCCAGCATCTGATGGCAGACACCTAATGAGCGTTCAATACAAAGAATGCTAGTTCAGTCAGGAAACGTATGTGACAGATTAGCATAACAGAGGCAGAAGTGTTAAAGGGACTAGGAGCTCTTAAAATAAACAAATCCCCTGGGCCGGATGAGATCCTCCCAATAGTACTCAAAGAAATGAAAGAAGTTATTTACAAACTGCTAACCAAGATCATGCAACAGTCTCTTGACACAGGGGTTGTACCGACGGACTGGAAAATTGCAAACGTAATACCAATCCACAAAAAGGGAGACAAAACCGAACCAGGTAACTACAGACCAATAAGCCTGGCTTCTATTATATGTAAACTTATGGAAACTATAATAAGATCTAAAATGGAAAATTACCTATATGGTAACAATATACTGGGAGACAGTCAGCATGGTTTTAGGAAAGGGAGATCGTGTCTAACTAACCTGCTTGACTTTTTTGAGGATGCAACATCGACAATGGATAATTGCAAAGCATACGACATGGTTTATTTAGATTTCCAGAAAGCTTTTGACAAAGTCCCGCATAAAAGATTAATTCTCAAACTGAACGCAGTAGGGATTCAAGGAAATGCATGCACATGGATTAGGGAGTGGTTAACATGTAGAAAACAGAAAGTACTTTTTAGAGGAGAAACCTCACAATGGAGCGAGGTAACAAGTGGTGTACCACAGGGATCAGTATTAGGTCCTCTGCTATTCCTAATCTACATTAACGATTTAGATTCTGGTATAGTAAGCAAACTTGTTAAATTTGCAGATGAAACAAAAATGGGAGGAGTGGCAAACACTGCAGCAGCAAAGGTCATTCAAAATGATCTAGACAGCATTCAGAACTGGGCAGACACATGGCAAACTACATTTAATAGAGAAAAGTGTAAAGTATTGCATGCAGGCAATAAAAATGTGCATTATAAATATCATATGGGAGATACTGAAATTGAAGAAGGGAACTATGAAAAAGACCTAGGAGTTTATGTTGACTCAGAAATGTCTTCATCTAGACAATGTGGGGAAGCTATAAAAAAGGTCAACAAGATGCTTGGATATATTGTGAGAAGTGTTGAATTTAAATCAAGGGAAGTAATGTTAAAACTTTACAATGCATTAGTAAGAACTCACCTAGAATATTGTGTTCAGTTCTGGTCACCTTGTTACAAAAAGGATATTGCTGCTCTAGAAAGAGTGCAAAGAAGAGCAACCAGAATTATCCCGGGTTTAAAAGGCATGTCGTATGCAGACAGGCTAAAAGAATTGAATCTATTCAGTCTTGAACATAGAAGACTACGCAGCGATCTGATTCAAACATTCAGAATCCTAAAAGGTATAGACAATGTCGACCCAGGGACTTTTGACCTGAAAAGAAACAAGGACCAGGGGTCACAAATGGAGATTAGATAAAGGGGCATTCAGAACAGAAAATAGGAGGCACTTTTTTGCACAGAGAATTGTGAGGGTCTGGAACCAACTCCCCAGTAATGTTGTTGAAGCTGACACCCTGGGATCCTTCAAGAAACTGCTTGATGAGATTCTGGGATCAATAAGCTACTAACAACCAAACGAGCAAGATGGGCTGAATGGCCTCCTCTCGTTTGTAAACTTTCTTATGTTCTTATGTTCTTATTATTTGTTACAACATAGACTAGACAACACTACTATATTATACATATTTTACACTTTATTCTTTGACCTGTGGCCTCACCTGTGTAGGTACCCCTGCCCATAAATTAGCTTGCAGGTAAGTGGAGAGGCTGACAGTAGGGAAGCCATGAGCAGGGGAGCAGGATAGGAGGAGGAGGCGAACTCTGGTGCACAGCGGGGACGTAATGGATTGAGGGAAGATATCAATCCTGGATACTTGGTACATTGACGCTTGCGATTCGATTGTCGATTTGATCTGGTATTAGAAGCGCCTAAAATATGTTTGAGGTTTATGTGATTGGAGCTAAGGTTAAAGTGAGTTCCCAATAAATTTGGGGAATTTCATTGTAACTGGCACTTGTGTAAAACTCAATCACCAGTTATACAACTAATTAAATTTTTTACACATATGGCAGCGGGCATGGAAAAAAGGTGTAGCTTCTAGGAATGGGCATAAAGAGCATATTCCTGAAGATTGGATGACATTACCATTTCAATTTCACTTCTTAAATAAACTCCTGCCTTTTAAATATACACACTTAGCAAAGTTTCCTTAAAAAAGTTTTAAAACACTGTATATTATTTTAGGAAATGACTGGACTTTGAAGCAGATCTCCCAGGAATGTTTTTCAATAGTTTATAATTTCACAAATTATAATTAGATTTTAGGGTGGTACAGGATTATGTTTTAACTAAACTAGCTACTCTGACAGCTCATTAGGTTTTCTGGCATAAGTGAAGTGGATCAACATGATTTTCCCTGTTGTTCATTCTTAACCCTGTACAGCAGAGTTCCCAAACTTTATTAACTGGGTGTGGGATCACTTCCAGCTACAGTGTATATATTAATACCTCGAGGATCCCTGATAAAGGTTAACCACAGTGTTTTTGCAGTTTTACAGTGCTTTTCCCATGGTTATACTATGCATTTACCAAGTCATGCAGCTAATGGGTCATTGATTGGAGGTCAGAAAATCTGATTTAGACTCCCATTGATCCACAGTTTGCAGTTCCACTCAGATCCGCAGTGTAGCCCACAGCAATTCCTTGTTGTGATGAAAATTAAATTACTCTTTTACCAAGGAAAGAGTTTTGGGGGAAAAAAACGCAAGGTAATGTTATAAAGAGAGCAAATAGGGAGCTATTAACAGTATGTGGGTGAAATCTAATAGGTTTTAGCTCCACATTTGCTCCTAAGATTGCATGAACTTATAGTCCTTCAGTTAAAACAAAATCCACTTATAGTCCTTAAAATGAACTTATAGTCCTTCAGTTAAAACAAAATCCACTGAAAACGGATCCTGACTGCTCAGTTACAGGAATTGTCTCATCTATACACTGTAATAAATAAACCACAAAATACTTAAAACCGGGACTTAGTGTGGGACCCATATACAGTAAAACATAGTGCTTGTGCAATTTACTGTCAGTGTGGCCTAAATCATGAATTAACCAACTCAACAATTATGAAACCACCTCACCTATGCAAGAATAGTGTGATCACACTACAGTCCGGATTGTTTTCAGAATGTCACTCAACCGATTGCAATGTTCTCTCTTGATTGAACTCGAGGCTTGGAAAGCAGAGTCATCGTCTGTAACAGGGGGAGATCTGTGCTGACTATCTGGCGCATGCGTGGTACTGCAGGAAGGGGGCAGCAGCCTCGAAGATCCGCCTGTCAGTCATGCCAGTGACAGAGCAGAGCGATCACATGACCTTAACACTGACCTATTGTCAGAGCTCACTCTTTACATCCCGCCTACAGGTAGGCAAACTGTTATCTGTGATTTGTGAATTTCTGCTTTGATTGACAGTCTGCCAAGCCTCCCTTTCTATAATTTATTTTTCTACATTTACAGCTGCCGCCGGCTCTGCTTTTGCTATTAATAGAAAAAATACATAGAATGTCATTGCTCCCTTGGCCCACCAGGGACGGTGTCACGGCCCACCTTTTGGCCGCGGACCACAGTTTGGGAACCCCTGCTGTAAGTGACTCTGCAGCTGATGCATAGTTCACACACCCAAATCTCTGTAAGTTGCCTTGGATGAAGGTGTCTGCTAAAAAACAAATATATATATATATATATATATATATATATATATATATATATATATATATATATATATATATATATATATATATATATATCCTCCATTTTTCACTTTGATGCACTTACTATACTTCTTTGTTTTTTTAATTTCCATGTTTTGATTAATTGTCATTAATTTTCATCCAGCTAGGTAGCTTCAAAGACACTTCACAGACACAGTCTCTTTAGAGAGAGACACAGAGGCAGAGAAAGCCATGTATCCAAGGGTGTCATTAATGCCATTTATTTCTCAAAATAAAATAAAAAACTCAGGCACTTATGTATTCCAAATTCTATGACATATCTTTGTACATAACACCTAGTAACAAAAGGCTTGGTCCATTTCACCCATAATGCAGTCTGGCTTAATATAAATAAGTAATTATAACACAGCAGAGAAGAATGGCATTATTTTTTTTTTAAAAAAGCAAAAGTTTTTTTTCAGTCAAAACAGTTTGTAGTTGAGTGTTGAAATCCTATAATCAAATATAAGCTAAACAAAGATACAGCCTGAATATTCGTAGCATAATAAAGTCTTGTGTGTTCACAGCCTAACGCTTGGATAGCCTGCATTAGCCAATCTATCTGAAAGCAGCAGCGACAGGGGCAGCAGTACAAAGCCATCTGTGGTTCTGTTATTCACAACGCCGCTTTCAAAAACAGCACATTGTTCCAATAGTCACAGCAACATGGCCATCACAAACCCTAGGAAACTTTTAGCAACTCATCAGATAGTTCTGATCCTTGGGTAGATGCTGTCACTTTCATTAATCTAGGTAGGATACTTTAAAAGACATATTTCTATATCTGAATTACATTTTGCAGTTCTAACCCATTAGTACCCTGTTAAGCGATTATGGGCCTGGTATAAAATGCTTTATTCTGCAAAATAAATCATGGAATGCAATGCAGCCAATCAGGGAGCAGGATTTACATTCTATATAACTATACTTTAGTTACTGTTGTCATGTTTACATTAATTTGACAATGAACATAAGAAAAAATATGAAAGAGACAAGGCTGTTCTGCCCCTGAATGCTCATACGGTTCTGATTGATCCCAGAACTTGAGTTTGATCTTGGTTTTGATTGGAAGAATAAGCAAGGAAGCTAACTGTACTATCTATTGGAAGCATTGTGATGATTTATAATAGGATAATCTATTTCTGTAGTCTATAACAGAGTTTTGGGGTCATCACTTGCTTTTAAAGTTTAAAAAAACACTTTGGCTCACTTCTGAATTCAAACATCCTACTTTCATGAAGCACTGTCCTTAGAAAACAGGTTCAAACTTTTAAATTGTTTTGTCATAACAAAACCACTGTCATTCCCAATGGCATGTTCAAAATTGTGAATAAACAAAGAACACTCCCTGCACAGTGCAACACCGGAAGAATACATCATCAACATGAAGAGAACACCATCAACAAGAAGAAAACACCACAAACATGAAGAAAACACCATCAACATGAAGCGAACACCACCAACATGAAGAGAACACCACCAACATGAAGAAAACGCCATCAACATGAAGAAAACACCATCAACATGAAGAAAACATGACCAACATGAAGAGAACACTATCAACATGAAGAAAACACCACCAACATGAAGAAAACGCCATCAACATGAAGAAAACACCATCAACATGAAGAGAACACCATCAACATGAAGAGAACACCATCAACATGAAGAAAACACCACCAACATGAAGAGAACACCATCAACATGAAGAAAACACCACCAACATGAAGAGAACAGCATCAACATGAAGAGAACACCATCAACATAAAGAAAACACTACCAACATGAAGAGAACACCACAAACATGGAGAAAACACCACCAACATGAAGAGAACACCATCAACACCACCAACATGAAGAGAACACCATCAACATGAAGAAAACACCACCAACATGAAGAGAACACCATCAACATGAAGAAAACAACATCAACATGAAGAAAACATGACCAACATGAAGAAAACACCACCAACATGAAGAAAACACCATCAACATGAAGAGAACACCATCAACATGAAGAGAACACCACCAACATGAAGAAAACACCACCAACATGAAGAAAACACCATCAACATGAAGAAAACACCATCAACATGCAGAGAACACCATCAACCCCATCAACATGAAGAAAACACCAACAACATGAAGAGAACACCATCAACATGAAGAGAACACCATCAACACCATCAGCATGAAGAAAACACCATCAACATGAAGAGAACACCACCAACATGAAGAAAACATCATCAACATGAAGAAAGCACCACCAACATGAAGAGAACACCATCAACATGAAGAAAACACCACCAACATGAAGAGAACACCATCAACATGAAGAGAACGCCATCAACACCATCAACATGAAGAGAACACCATCAACATGAAGAGAACACCATCAACATGAAGAAAACACCACCAACATGAAGAGAACACAATCAACATGAAGAAAACAACATCAACATGAAGAAAACACCACCAACATGAAGAGAACACCATCAACATGAAGAGAACACCATCAACATGAAGAAAACACCACCAACATGAAGAAAACACCATCAACATGCAGAGAACACCATCAACCCCATCAACATGAAGAAAACACCATCAACATGAAGAGAACACCATCAACACCATCAGCATGAAGAAAACACCATCAACATGAAGAGAACACCACCAACATGAAGAAAACATCATCAACATGAAGAGAACACCACCAACATGAAGAAAACATCATCAACATGAAGAGAACACCATCAACATGAAGAGAACACCATCAATATGAAGAGAACACCACCAACATGAAGAGAACACCATCAGCATTAAGAAAGCACCATCAACATGAAGAAAACACCATCAACATGAAGAGAACACCATCAACATGAAGAGAACACCATCAACACCATCAGCATGAAGAAAACACCATCAACATGAAGAAAGCACCACCAACATGAAGAGAACACCATCAACATGAAGAAAACACCACCAACATGAAGAGAACACCATCAACATGAAGAGAACACCATCAACACCATCAACATGAAGAGAACACCATCAACATGAAGAGAACACCATCAACATGAAGAAAACACCACCAACATGAAGAGAACACCATCAACATGAAGAAAACAACATCAACATGAAGAAAACACCACCAACATGAAGAGAACACCATCAACATGAAGAGAACACCATCAACATGAAGAAAACACCACCAACATGAAGAAAACACCATCAACATGCAGAGAACACCATCAACCCCATCAACATGAAGAAAACACCATCAACATGAAGAGAACACCATCAACACCATCAGCATGAAGAAAACACCATCAACATGAAGAGAACACCACCAACATGAAGAAAACATCATCAACATGAAGAGAACACCACCAACATGAAGAAAACATCATCAACATGAAGAGAACACCATCAATATGAAGAGAACACCACCAACATGAAGAGAACACCATCAACATGAAGAGAACACCATCAACATGAAGAAAACACCACCAACATGAAGAAAACACCATCAACATGCAGAGAACACCATCAACCCCATCAACATGAAGAAAACACCATCAACATGAAGAGAACACCATCAACACCATCAGCATGAAGAAAACACCATCAACATGAAGAGAACACCACCAACATGAAGAAAACATCATCAACATGAAGAGAACACCACCAACATGAAGAAAACATCATCAACATGAAGAGAACACCATCAACATGAAGAGAACACCATCAATATGAAGAGAACACCATCAGCATTAAGAAAGCACCATCAGCATGAAAAGAAATCCATACATATGAACAGAGTACAGTTTAGATATTTAAACTGAATACACCACACTGAATTGGATTACTGCATTTTCCTATTTCATCTTCTGTTATTAAAATGCTGATCAGCTTCCCTTCCTGCCTTATTTATTTAATCCCCAGCTCTTGTTTAAGCTGTAAGCGGGTACTGTACTGACCAGCTATTAAGAGACCAAAACAAAATGTTAATTATGAACAATACCCAGTAACTGAGAAAGAATGTGTCTGTTCTTTGTGTAATATTGTGCAATCTGTGGCTGACCCATAGTTGGAGAGAAATGATGCAAGTGGGTTTGAATGAAGTAACGTGTCATGTGGTAGATATCCTTTGCATTTATCACTGTGAGTTTTTTGAAGGTTGCTTTTATTTGTTATTGAATGTTGCATAGTTTCATTGCAACTTCTCAGGCCAGGTAAACATTACTGATACTATACAACATGAATGCACAGCGTGAATTAACATTTACAATTCACACATTCAGAACCAATCACTTTCACAAGTATTGATTGCCCCTTGTAGCAGCAGAGCAACACAGATGTACAGTAAAGTTCACAAACAAACAAGCTAAGAGAATAAGAAAGAGCAGTGTATGAGCCGCACTTCTCAGCATGCTGTAAACTAGTCTGCGTATTCAAGGAATAAGGAAAGCATGTATTTTTTTTGTCAGCCCCATTAGCAGAACACAATGTGCTACAGAAGTGCTTCATTCTACGGCAGAAGAGGTGACTTTGTCTGCTAGTAATGTTTTGTCTATTTAATGTTGAAACCTCATGCAAATATTTGCCTTCATACTTCCCAGCATATCACAGATGCTATTGTGTGCTTTGGAAAACAAACCCAGGCTTGTCAGGTGGTGCTGAAGGGGCTGCTTTTTGATGGTGCACTGTAACCTAACACAGGGCTATAGCAAGCTGTCCTTAACAGATCCTTTCAAGGTAACAATATCCAATGCAGAGCTGGCTGACTGTCCTCTCTAAGGTGTTCAACAGTGGCAGCCTATAGTCTGGTCACTCAGGGAATGGAAATGAATAGGGACACGTGGCTCTGGTAATAAAAGGCTCCTGTCTCAGTAAAGTCATTGAAATGCCATCTGGTGATTTTCTTTGACGTCAGCAGACATGAAAAAATAAAACTGCTCAGGGACAAAACTGCCTTTTGTGACCCCCAAAGTATGCATGACTACATCTGCAGTGCTGTGAGCTCGGAGCTTGGCGTAAGAAAAAAGAACGAGACAGCGAAGGTTACTGAGAAGGGCCCGCGGAATTTATTAGACACAGTCGCCCGATGCTTTTATGTCACCCTTTCTCATTTCTAAAATAAACTGGCCTTTCTAATGTTGCTAAACTTGCCATCTGTGGTTGGAAGGGGTCACCGGGACTGCAGGGGTAGCCAGAGATGGCAAATCCCACCATCTGATCCACAGCAACTTTGCTTTGATCCTGTAAAACAAGCAGTCACTGTTGAACTTGGTCAGCCCTGAACATCCATTGGAGCTCACAGCTGAGCTCTAAAACAACTGCACTACACTTGGGCAAACCAACACATCCATTCCATTTGAAACTGAAATATGGGTGATATACGGATTCCAACAGCAAACACTGACATTTTCATAACAAAGTGTTGAGAGATCTACATTGAATATTTGGCATTTATTAATACATTGTTTTAATGAATCTTGCATTTCTTTCAATTCCATGACAGAATGCCATGCCGAATTGTGCTACTCTAATGTAAGCTGTGCTGGGAAGCAGCTATCAGGTGCAGAGCCTCATCTATCCTTTTTATATAAACAGAATAGTCCACGAACGTTCATATGAGTGCTATGGTTATTTCATTCAGGACGATAGCCGTAAACAACCCACTCAACCCTTTTGGGTGCTTGTGGCTTATTTGGCTCTCCTCGTTAATGGAATAGCTGCAGTATCGGGTCTCTCTATTTAAGGTCTGGATCTCCATTTGAAAGTTGAACAATAATGCATGGCAATCCAATAAAAAAAGAAAAAGTAATTCCTGCTTCTTAAAAACATGCCTTTTTAAATGTTTCTGCTGCCCTTTGCTTCAGCCTTCCCATCTCATTAATTTAATTCCCAGTCATTAGGCTTAGCAAGTCCCTGTAACTCAGTGTCAGTGACCAAAAAATGAACAAATACTGCAAGACTACAATGCATGAGAATACAGATACAGCCTGAAGATTCAGGCTAATCAGTTCTCATTAAACTTACAAGAAATCAGTGGAAGGGGGAGAAATACAAAGTGCAGTTTCTGAGGCTGAACAACTCCTTCAGAAATCTTTTTTTATAGGAAGAATATTGATAATGCTAAACAAAACGAGTAAATTCAAATTCTGTGTTTATGAATGTTGAACTGCTGATCAACGGCCTATCGAATGTTAGTGTCTTCCGAGCCCAACGCCAAGCCACTGGTCTCTTTACAGCCAGGAGCTCGACAGCACATGTCAGCTAGCTCCTTGTGTAACAGGACGGAGGCTGAGTTCGAACCGGCGACCTTAATCACAGTACAAAAGAGCTGGGCTAGTCTGCATTCATGGTTTTAGAGCTTTTACCCTGACCTCATCTCATGTCACCGACAGGGGGCAGGACAGATTCTGTAACAGAGGACCAAGGCCTCCAGCGGGGGTGCAAACCTGCATTGCAATGGGGCACAATTCATTCCTGCTACACTTAGTGTTTGGACTCACAATAAGCCTACATCATCACTCCTCCAAATATCATTTTACACCTTTCTTAGTCATTTCTAAATTCATTTGTGGGGATTAGGGATTTTAAATCATCCAAGAACCAATGTCTGTAAGCAATCACGACCGGTACGTGTATTTGACTAAAAGGAGGACCGAAATTTAGTTTAACAATTAGACCTTTAGATTATGTAGCTGGAAAGTTGTTTTTTTTTTTATGGCTTGCTCACGCTAGAACAAAACTATTCAGATGTTGTATTAGGCGTAAGTAGTATCATTAAAATCATTACAGTAGACCGTGTTGCCAAGGAACATTTTTCTTCCCAGGGCTATTAAACACAATATAAAATAAGTGTAAAAATTGCAAAACTGGTATTTCCTGCCGTCAATAAAACAACTACAAATTGCCAAATGGCAGGTCATTACTTTATGTTGTGTAATACGTCTCACCTCTGATGTGCAATGCGCTGCATGATCTGTATTATTTTAACTCTCTTTGTTTTGGTGGACATGGTGATGAAAGAATGGGGCACATATGGAAAGTTACTAGCCTGCATGTAATGTAAACTTACTATCAAGCCTATTGTAGCTAAACCTGTCTAAATGGGCTGATTCATTCTCAGTTATCTTGCCAATAAATGTTTGTTAAAAAACTTTATCTTTAAATGAGACCATAGATTTATATTGTACTGAGTTTTGGACAACATACTGTAGATTTGACAAGACATTACAAACACTTACATAGTTAGCACTTTTCTGTCAACAGGCTTTCACCACACCATTGAAGGCAGTGTCTAAGATGCTTGTCTGCTTGACTTAGCTTAAGCTGTCCCTGACTGAGTCTGATCGCCAACTCTTCTCACGAAATAAGAAGTAGTTGAGGAACATCACATATCCCTGTTGACAGTGTTATGATGGGTGTCTCTTAAACTGAGGGAACTTGCTTTCAGGAGACTGGGTTTCAGGCCACTACATGGCACACCAGGGGAGACTTGGGGTTTGATACAGCAAAGTTGCATCAAACTAGGTCTCCCATTCTCCTGAAACCAGGTTTCAAGCCACTGTTCCTGAAAAAGTGGCTTCATGTTTCCCTCAGCTTAATTCTCTAGCATTGATTAAGCCCAGGCTTCAACAAAAGTCAAAAGCACAATCTGGCCCCTAATACAGTATTTTCCTTTGCGTTTTTGTGCCTGCCACTTCGCCATACACATGGTAAACATGAAAAAAACTGCATTCCCAACATGAGGAATGTCACAACCACACAGCAACTGGAATCAAAGTGTTCCAGGGGTTCAGAGTATGCAGCTTTGATCTTCTCTTCAGTGCTATTGAGCTTCCATTCAGATGCATTTCAAGCACAGCACTATTACTAGACCTCAGGTATGGTACACAATAGACTGACACAATGTGGTAGCCACTGGTAACCTAGCAACCCCAGACAGCTATCGTTCATAGCAGAAATTCATCACCCGACCGATTATGCAATTCATTTTACAAGTTCACTGCTTTGGTACTAGTTCAATATTTTAGTATTTTATATGTTTCTATAACGTGTTAGTGGTTCATTAAAGAGCAACTTGGCATGGGGGTGAAACAGAAGAGTTATATTAACAAATGTATTCTTGTTATTATTTTCTGTTGCGATCACCACATCCAGGGGACTTTCTAAAGCTCCAAGTGCAGCTGGAGCTTTAGAAATCATCAGCAATTATATCTTGTGATATAACTTGATCATCAGCAATTATATCTGGTGATATAACTTGACTGTTGGCATGTACTTCATCTAACTGACCTCTATAATGTAATTTACCAGCACAGAAGACAACTTACAATTGAATTTGATAGTTTGTAAAAGATTCAAAAAAAGAAAAGAAGGTCCAGCCCCTCTGTTCTAGGTAAGTTCCAGACTTGGTGGAGATAAGTATGTGGGAACCACATCAAAATGTTCTGTAATGAAACCATAATCAATTCTTTACTTCCCTACTTATTACATCCAGCCGTCACATAGTCAAGGATTACCTAGCAATAATGGATTTTAGTATTGTAGTCATTTCCTGGTGTCTGTACTGTGAGTGTGAAGCAAAAACAACCTCACACAAAACAGAGGATGCTTTCATTGAAAAACAAATATATGTAAGCATCATGCATATAAGTATCTGCGTGTTTTTGCAAGGCACTCTGCTGCAGATCAGTCGGCTTTGCAGGCAATGACACAAAGGAACGTGTGTGATCTGCACTGGAACGTGTGGGGGAGCAGTTAGCCTAGAACACAGCTAGCACAGCTGACTGTAGATATTTCACTTCAGTACAGCCAGCTGGTTTGAGCAGAGTCGTTTGTATTTCAGCATTCCGAGAAAGTTTAGACACAACATTAACGTGTACAGTAGGAACACTGAAAACCTTCCAAAGGGTGGCTAGTTATTTTGTAAGAGGCACATTAGGGTTTTTAGAAACACTATTATACTCCAAAGTATAATTACGGTGAACATTAAAGGCAAACGTCTAATTTGAAGTGTACCGCTCACAATCCATGAGGATAAGGAGAAATAAAATCGGGTCTGCAAGCATAGTGCTTTTTCTTCTCTATACTGCAGTAATTTGGTCAATAGTAAGTTCCGCTGTTTGAGGCAGATCTATTGAAAAGCCTGCTTTACCATGGGGAATGATCAGCAAAGTGTAATACAGTATATAGAACATCACAGCTAAGGACCATTGAGAAGAATGGTAAAGCATGTTTAAAAGCCGTGGACACTAGAGAATGACACAGTTTTGATGTACTGTAGATAAAGAGTTTAAAAGGAAATGGTTGGAAATGTAGACCAATCAAATGCCACCACAAGTGATATGCTAGAAGACTGTGCCCCAATAGCAGATAAAAACAAGTTGCAAAAGAAATGAAACTGCGCTTTATAAAACGATAAAAGCAGTTTGTTCAGAAAAGAAACCCTGCAATTCCCTTTCATGTGCTAAAGTAACCCTTGTTTAAATTGGAAATACTGTAACCAAATATATGCACATTGTTCTCTTTCTCATTCACAGCTAAGTATGAGCATCTTGCAAGGAAATTTGTATGCTTATTTATTGATTTATTTTGTTTATTAGAAGTAATTTATTCAAGATTATTCCACTGGGATGCAGGCACCTTTTTTAATGCAAAGAAACAGTTTTTTTTTAAAAGCCTTTTTACATTTCTTCACTTTTTCTATTGCTATATATCAGTATTGTTTTGCTTATTAATCACTTTTAGTACACTACCTTGTAGGTCTATTCCAGTGATAGAAACTCCTTTAGTCAAGTAATACACTATTTAAAGCAACACGTTACTGAGAGCATATTCTTCCAGAGGAAAACTGCAGAAACTGAATACAAAAAAAAAGCGAACCTCAGAATTTAACCAACCAAGCAACAAACCAACAAACAAATAGAAAGGCACGACTCACTGTGCGCTTTTGAAATAAGGTATAACCATGCACCTTGGATTCTCGGCATCGCTTTGCTGGGAGCAGACGCACCCTGCTCATCTTTTCACAACGGTCAGGCTCAGATGAATACTCCTTTGTGAAGAGCTTCAACACTTTAGTCCAACTTCCTCCATTCGGTGGTGATGCCAGTGAGTGCAATGCCAAAGTGTTCACACACACTTGTACAGTACTGCTAGCCAGTGCTGGTCTTGAGCAGCCCCTGCTACTGAATGTTATCTCAGAGGCAGGCTGAGGAGCTCCACATAAAATAGGTGGTAAGCACAGGAAACACTTCTATTGAAATAGCTGTTGCCTAGAGACCAGGACAAATATCAAAGCCTCTGGGCTATATAATGAAGTGCTGTTTGCGCTGAATTTGACGCAACTGAGGTATCTGCCCACATTCAGGAGATCGGAGATACAAATTCATTCAGAACAGACGCCAATGCAAACATACTTATGCACACGGCCTGGTTTGGTACAGTGGAGGGTTTGTATTAAAGAAAACAAAATAGCATGACAAAACTCATGCACACACATTTCTAGTTTCTTAATGGATTTGTTTTCCTTATAGAAAAAAATATATATAATGCCAACTTTAAGCAAATCTTTCCCTTAGCAGAAAATCTTAACTATGTGTTCATGGAGGATCGAAACAGTGTATAACTTGTGTGCCACACAGAAAACAATGCTGTTTAATGCTGCTCTGTGTCCAGGTTCTCAGTCATATAAAACAATGATGTCATCATCATCCCTGCTTGATAACATTTCAACCAAAAAGCATTTTAAGGTGGGGGGAAAGGTGTGAAATATGCCCCATATTAAAGTCACAACAATTCTTTAAAAATAAATGACTACAATTTTGTAATAGGTTGAGTTTTTACATTTTTGTATTATTCATCTCAAGTCTTTTTATTACTATGCTCCATTGATATTTGACAAATAGATCCATTTACAAATTCAGCTTACAGTAAATTGTACACGTACTATACTTCACTGCAGAAGGATCGGCTTCCCTAAATCACTGATATTTTACCATTGTTACAAATATAAGTCACAAGAATGAGCCTACTGTATATGGAGTTCACACTCATTTAAAAAGCATGACCAGCACGCCAGATAAAGAGCTTCCTGACAGCTGAGAGGAAACAGGCCTTCATTTTACATTTAAAACAGAAAACAGAACAGTACAACTATTCAGTTAAAATAATAGACATGCTTTTCTTGGATGGGACTTGACAATTCTTCACAGCAGCTATGTATCAATCAGCCGTATTTCAATAACATTCCAGTTCACCTTTCAGTCTGTGTGTCTGATAACAACCGTCCCATGCAGGGTGACTCCAAGTCAGGGGGCCGAAGGAGGACACTGCTGCAGCAAAACGGACAGTGATTCAATTTCACAGTACAGCAGTGAACGGGAACAGGAATAAGGGCCCAATTCAATTAAAGAGCAAGTTCCAAAGTTCTTTGACTTGAGTTCATCCTGTACAGTATGGTGCTTGCAATGACTCTGAGTTCAGTTGATCCTGTATTGATTGTTATCATTTTGCTCTGCCTTTACTTGGTTTTGAGCTTGGCTGTTGTATTCTCAGCTGCAGGACTAAACAGGCTTCCTCATGCCATTCATATCATGTGACAATGTGACCTTTCAACTCTGTCAGCCCCAACAGTTTTATCTGCACCTACTTAAGAAATGCGAAAAGAAACTCAAATTAAATTACAAATGTTTCGACTAGAAGTCTTTTTTTTTCAGGCAGACATTGAAAAAGACTTCTAGGCTAAACGTTTGTAATTGAATTTGAGTTTATGTCAGTGTTTCTAAATTCAGCACTACTGAGTGTTTAATAGTCATGCGTGACATATCTGTCTGTCTGTCAGGTAAAGGTAGATTTTGATCACTGAATTGCTGCCCAGTGTCCAATATACAGTATTTAACATTGTGAAAATAGGCATTAAATAGGTATGGGAGCATGGCTAAAAGGGTTAATCACTCAGTCACCCCATCCCTTAATATAGGAGCAGCTGAACCCTGCAGAACCACTCAGGATGACTGCAAAAAGGGAAATACAAAAAGAAGTAAAATGCCATTTGAAGCCATTTGTTTCTAAATCCAAACTGGGTTAACATGCCATCATGATTTGCTGATAAATCTAACAGCGTTTCTCTTGATAATAAATTTCAGGCCTGAAGAGCGTTTAAAACCCAGCAATACCCAACGGCAAAGCCAATTCTGTTCCCTTCATTTCTAGATTGGAGAAAAACACTGACAGACATTATCAGTTCACTACCGGAACTAAAGAGTGAATTCAGAGCGCTGTTTATTCAGACTTAATTAATACATCATCAACGAGGAGAAATATTTAGATGAATCCAAACGAAACCTCTACATAACCTCCAGGACTAATTCAACTAGGGCTAAGAGCCAGTGACTGCCTGCCTCACAACATCACTGGCAGAGCGAGAGCAGAGAGAACTCTAGTTTATATCCTGAGAGATCAACAAATACTTCAACAGAGCACCAGAAACTACAAAGCCTCAGCAGCTTACACCATTTTCAAAATGTGAATGTTATTTTATTTAACCAGGAAAATCCCATTGGGATTAAAATATATTTTATTCACAAGACCTGGTCAAGAAGTTGACGTATAATACAAAAAAACATAAAAAAGCACACACACGTACACACACACACACACACACACACACACACACACACACACACACACACACACACACACACACACACTGACACACACACACACACACACACACACACACACACACACACACACACACACATTCACATGAACACAATCGATGCAACCAAGCTAATCAAATTACAAGAATCAATTTTGGAGCATCAGCAAAAAGAAAAACATGTCTCAGCTTGTGACAGGCTGGCTGCAGGGAGGAACTCAGACCAGAGAGAGAAACACACAGACAGACGGGGGGTGATGAGAAGCTGAGTGCAAATGGTAGCACTCAGCGTTTATTAACAAAGTAAAAGGTTTAAACAGAACACAAAAACACAGGACACGGCACTCGCGCCAAAATAAATAGACAAACAAAACGAACTAACACTTAACAAACGGTGCCCGGAGACAAACAAACACGGTGAGTAAAATAAATGGTTATTATTATTATTATTATTCTTTCTACTATTCGTTCTCCTTCTCTCTCACCCGTTCTCCACTCTCGAATACCCAACCCCGAGTGAGTGAAAACATGCTGTTTTTATGCAGTTGTACCGAGACTCGATTGCTAATCAATCATTCAATCGGAGTCTCGGTACAACTGCACGTGAATTAACTAAGTGCAATCCGCTGACACACATTATACACATTTTATCTGCAGGTGAAGTGATGTGCAATCCTCGTGCCTAACTACAATTATACATTTTTAAACACACGTGAAACACAGACCCATTTATATCCCGTGTACCAATGACTATACACCAACATTAAAACACATCACATAACACAAAATACACACAGGGGCGGGCACTTTGCCACACAGCTACATAGATGTCAATTTTTCAAAAACTTCCAATGACTTCTTTAACAGAGTGTGGTTCAGTTTTGCTTGAAAGCATATATAAATATCAGGTGATGTTGTAATGGGTTATAAAGAAATGTGTGATTGATAACCTACCATACAGTGAGTGAAACGTTACTGCTGTGCAGCTAATACCACAACAGTAGTATTACAGCGTCACTTGGAATCAAACACAAGTTGTTTTTTTCACTTTAACTGACTCGGTTTTCCTTTTCACCCCCTGTGACCATGTTGAGTTGACAGCATCACTTTTAAGTCCACAATGAAACCATTGCAATGAAGCCTTTATATGTTTGCATGGCCATACTGCGTCTGTTCTGCAATACTGTGCAATTACCAACACTTCACTTTAAAAATCAGACACAGTGACAATAACAATAATTGAGTAAGAAATAGCAAGGTTATGAAATGTGTGAATCTATCAATCGTTTCACTCACCTGGGATCCTCTGGAGCCGCGCTTGTGGTCCCACTCGGACTGGGAAAGCATCCATGAAGAAAGACAGGGAAACATCATTAGAGATGATACGTTTCTATCTGGGCTCGAGCACAGTGCACACCTACTAAAAACACAGCACACATGCTTGTGGATTTATCTTGATTGGTCCTCTTTCCATTTCGTTGTGTTTCAACGCCTGATGATTCCATTTTACAGTTCAGTTTTTGTTTGCTTACAGAAACCAGGGCTTTGTGGAAGTCCAGCACACTCAATAACCAACCATTGCGGTTCCTGTAGGCATTGCAAGTCATTCTACACTAATTAGTGACAACCTTTACAGTCAGATGCAATTAGAGTCCAAGAGGCATGCAGTATGTTTTACAAGTAGGATTTCTCTGGTACAGCATAATGAATAGGCGTTGCTTAATGTCAGTATTAAACTTCGGTAAGGTCAAGGCTGTTTGCACAAAGCAGCCAGTGTATAGTGATACAGTTGGTCTTAGCAAAACTTTCCCACAGTATAAAATGTAGCAATTGTAGTGGAACATTAAGATCAAATACAGCGTGGTTTGCACTGTAGCAAAAGCTCTGTAAATCTGCACCAGCCGTCGGGACTAAGAATGAGAAAACAAGCTTTGACAGAACGTGACATGAACAAATGAACCAAGACATATAGTATCTCTTAAAATATGCTAGTTCTTTACATGTATCTGAATAATAATCGTATTGCCATTAATGAGCAATAATAATATGAGGAAAACAAAACCATAATCATCAAAGAGAGCTTTGTTTAACATTCACAGCTCCGGATCTCCACATGGGTTACAGGGGATAACGATTAAAATATATTAATAATCTCCATGTGGTGCACTAATGGGTCATTAGCATCTCACTGTAATTGTTAGTCAAAATAGGAACTTAGAAAAGCCTGCCACTCCTTTTAAAAGCCTGCCACAGTAAATCTGCACAGTAATGCTGCATTTTTCTCATGGTTATACTGTGCACCATGCCTGTACGCTGCTTTATTACACTTTGCCTCGCTTTTGCTCCGGTAAACATTTATAACAGCTACACTGCTGTTCCCAGGGGAATGAGGAAGTGAATGTGGTGGACACATCTTTAACAAGCCTGCCCACTGTAACCCCAGTGTATTCTACAGTGTCCCTCTCAAAAGCACATCGACCTCAACATTGCAACAACTCCCCGCTCAGCTGCAGGAGTCCCTCTCTTTGAGGAATGACCAGATAATTACCGTAAATCGAGGCCATTTGTAACAGATATGCCTGACTGCACAGGGGCTCACTATCACTGGGGGATTTACGTGCAGCTATTCCTTTCTGACAGGCACATTCACGTAGAGCATGTTTAACATTGTCCAGTATGTACATTAAGGGGTACCACGATGGTGCAAATCGTTAGCTGCAGAGTAAAACAACAAGGAAAACACTTAAGCCTTTGTGAAGGTGTATGGGTTGTTTGCTGTAAGTGCTGTTAGGTTAGTGCATGAATGCATGCTGAAAATATTAACTTCATAATGATTACACTGAATAAAAAAACGAAAGAAATCCCCTTGTTTAAATATTTTGTTTCTTCTGAGTGAAACAAAAATTGCATTCATGATATCACCGCTATACCTACAGTACAAATCCAAACTGAAAACATATCAAGTTAAAAAATGTTACCCAATTCTTACTGTGCAGCCAACTGGTACATACAGTCTCCAGGAAGTGCATTGTCCAGTTGCTGTGCATAGACCACACAGGGTCAGCTATTACTGCAGTATACTCAACCAAAATACAAACAAAGAGTTAAACGGTTTCAGTCTTCCTGGGATTTTAAGATAAAATGGTCTGACAGGTTTGATAGGGCAAATCGTTATCCGCTCAGGTTCCACTGTGTAGATTTGCTTCAAAAAGAAAATCTGTCTGCAGCTGAACTAAGAAAAACAACTCCTTGATGAATCCGGCTTTCATTCAATTCTGTCTATGCCAAACAAACTGTATGATGATCCACACATTCACGCACCAAAGGGGCATTTCTGATTTTATTAACTATTCTGGCATGAAGATATTTCCTGCTACTGATTTCAGCTTTAGTATTGTATTAATTCTAGAGGCTCAGCTGGTTAGGGCCAGACACCCTCAGCTTACTGATGATTAACAATAATAACCTGTTTAGGATTAAAGAGTTTATACGAGTATGAAATATGAAGCTTACAGTGCTCCCCCTTTATAAGGCACCCCTTTATACCCCTTTCAATCTCATTATGTGCTGGAACACAAACAGCACATGTGCAGCATGTTATGTGTTGCCGGACAGGAAAAGTGTTTTGTACAAGAAATGGAGTCTAGTTACATAACTAAAGCAGCTTTTCTCATTTAAAAAATGCTTGTGTATTATAGGGTTAAGAAGCCATGCATGAGCTAAGCAATGGCCCTGCCAGTGAGAGCACAAGCACAGTGATTCAGTGTAGTGCCGTGCCGTGGGACCACAAGCACAGTGACACAGTGCCGTGTCATGCCGTGCCGTGCCGTGGGACCACAAGCACAGTGACGCAGTGCCGTGCCGTTGAACCACAAGCACAGTGACGCAGTGCGGTGCCGTGGGACCACAAGCACAGTGACGCAGTGCGGTGCCGTTGAACAACAAGCACAGTGGCGCAGTGCGGTGCCGTTGAACCACAAGCACAGTGACGCAGTGCGGTGCCGTGGGACCACAAGCACAGTGATGCAGTTCTGTGCCATGGGACCACAGGCACACTGATGCAGTGCGGTGCCGTTGAACCACAAGCACAGTGATGCAGTGTGGTGCCGTGGGACCACAAGCACAGTGATGCAGTGTGGTGCCGTGGACCACAAGCACAGTGATGCAGTGCTGTGCGTGGGACCACAAGCACAGTGATGCAGTGCGGTGCCGTTGAACCACAAGCACAGTGATGCAGTGTGGTGCCGTTGAACCACAAGCACAGTGACGCAGTGCGGTGCCGTGGGACCACAAGCACAGTGATGCAGTGCTTTTATCCTTTGTAGAGTTGAATGGACCGAGGTCAAAGGTTAGGTGACTTTCCCAGGGATTTATTTTGAACAATTGAAGACGGGGTCCTAACAATCAGCTTTGTACTGCACAAGCTTCTGCAGGATCAGCGCTGTTTACAATTGAAGAACTCTGTTGGACATCCAGGGGACAACCCAGCAATTTACAATCTAGCCAGGCTAGTAAACGTGTCATTCCCCCACAGATGTCAATAAGCCTGACATATGAGCACTACCCCCACCCCACCCCATACTTTATCCATGTTGTTGCCTAGCACCCACAAGGCAGCGACTGGCTGCACACACAGTGGTGACCAAAAAACAAACGACGACTTCCTTGAACAGCACTAATTCAGACAGCTCAGGGATCTGCTTGCCTGCCTCCTGTTTGACCCAATCTGACAAACACCTTTGCTAGCGGACAGTGGTGCACTAATGGGTCATTAGCAGCTCACTGTAACAGTTAGTCAAACCCGCAGTGCAAACTAAGCCTGCTTTATCCAGCAGGCTCCTCGATAAAGACTTTCAAATTGGGACACATGGCTCTGAAGCAGTGAGTCTATAATATTGTGCTAGTCCTTTAATGTTTTTCAGAACAGTTCTAACCCTACCCTATTATTATTATACACATTATGTCATGTTCTGCAACAAAATTATTTTCAAACAAAATTGTAGTTTTTGAAATCCAAACAATAAAGATAAATTTCAGCTAAAAGAGGAAGCAGTTTTAAATAATAATCATAATTCAACCGTTTTATGATGTTTGCAATGATTCAGAGTGGTTCTTATTATAAATGGGGTTGTTTATTTTTTGTCTTGAGGTGCTTTGACTATGGGTTCAGGAGCTGCTCTTCAGTTCTGTTTGTCTAGACATTCCGCAGGCTAGAGCAGTCACAGTGTCTTCATCATTGTTACAATACATCAGTATGACTCAAAATATCATTAAAACAATACAAAGGGACAGAAAAAAAAACAATAAAGAAAATGAAATCAGTGAATTTACCAAGCAGCAGTAAAAACAAACACACTCTATCCACGCAAAATCATAGTTTAAATATTCTACACACGCAGTTACATTGGGTGACCAAGAACCAGTATGTGTCTCGTTCCCACAGCACGACTATGAACACATTCACTTGTTACAAGTTTTTATGAGTTTGCTCTATTTACTGATGTGATTAAGTTGACAGTCATTAAGTAACTTTTACACAAGAACTCCCATGACACTAAAGGCTCTTTTCTCTTATGGGAATTGCACACAGACAAACTAGCAGGTACTGTACTTTTTTTTTTTTTTTTACGAGGCTGACAGTTTATTACATTTTGTTCATAAAAGGTCACATTACATTATTGCTTTAAAAATTTTTTACAAGCACACAAACTGCAGAGTGTGAATGCCTGCAGTATATAAAGGTTAAGCAGGGAAAGACAGCAGTACGGGTCTTGGGATAGTCCATTATGCACTGGAGCTAACACAGCATGATTGATGCTGATCAGATAACGTTTTTTACACACTGACATGTTCCAGGCTTTTATTAACTTAAAAACAGAACGCGATCAATGATTAACCAAGGGTCAAGATGTTTCCGCAATTCTAGCAATATGGAACTAAAGTGTACAGTCAGACCTCTTAACTGGACAATGCCCAATCTATCCTTAAGCGTTATAATATATGAGACGTGTTCATAGAAATGAACCTGTCCACCTCTCCACCTAAATAATGAGCGACCACCACATGTTGAAACCACATGATTCATTCCCAAATGATGTTTTCAAAATGTCATGGTCCCGCATTATTTAGGTAGTGTGATCTAAAACATTGGGATCTAAAACACTGGAAACATTTAAAAAAAGACTAGATTCTGTGGTTTTAAATTAGTTCCCCCAGTAGGGGAGGATGGTGTGCTAATGGGGCGAATGACCTTTTCTCGTTCCCAAAATGTGTTTAGACGTGTTATTAAAGGGATCACGTCTCCTCTGAATTGACTGGAGATATTGCAGGAGTTATCAGAAGTGAGTCTGTCGATCTTCAATTGAATAGTGCCTCTTCTTTAACCAGACAGGTACTGATAGGCTGAAAGGCCTCCTCTCGTTCGTACATTCTGTACATGCTGTGTCTCCTCCATCCTTCATTTAATTCCCACAAGCATTCATCAATTAGACTAAATAAGGACCTACAGTATAGAACAAAAGGTGAGTGCCTGAATACATCAAAAGTATCTGAGAAGAATGCTTCACTGTGGATTGAATTCTCCTCAGAAGGGAAACTTGATAAGCATAACTGCAGTACCCTCTCTCACCCATAGAAATGGTTGGAATACAACGCATTCATGGTGAGCCAGTCCTGTAATTCTCACATGAAGTTACAGTGAGAGCTTAATAAATATATTCTTTGGAATATATGATAGATTTAAGTGAGGCTTTAATGTTATAGGTTTAAATACTCTCTAGAAGTAAATTATAGTGTGGCTACAACAAGAAACGTGCAATGGAAATTCTCCGAAGCACCAGTGATACACAAGAGCATCTTAAAGGGGAGTTGTTCCTTACAGCGCCACCTGATGGCCAGAAGTCGTAATTACATATCATGATGGCTGTTTGTTACAATGAGGTAACAGGTTTGTTACAATGAGGTAGGTGTAATGCTTGACCGCTGATATCACAGACTACATACATTCAAAGACTCATTTTTTTTGTAACTAACTGTACGAGACAAGAACTTAACCGTGCTGTATTAGTTCCAGAGCGTATGGGATGTAATTTAGGGTAATTTTAACTCTAACTGATAACAATCTTAATTGCATACAATTTTAAAGCACATCATTGTTCCAATGTTTAGGCTACCGCTCAATCATATACAATAATCTCGCTTTCCACTTTTTTATTTCTTAGTTCAATTTATCTGGGTTCTATTTTTAACAGATGTTGCAGTGCATTTAATTATGAAACAGCTAGTCTTCTGTTCTATGCGTGGAACCATGGACTGTACTTTGGTACAGTTAGTTCAAAATAAGCACTCCAGGTGGCTCTTGTGTAAAGGAGGAACTTGCAAGAACTTATATAAAAAAGGACTAAAGTTTTGGATATTGCTGCTGCATAGATTCACTTACTGTATTATCAATACAACATACAGTAAAAATACAGAGAAATGAGGTTTGTGAAATACCAGTTTTAAATAAATGTAAGTGGGTTGGAATTAAGATCTTCCAAGGTTTAAATCATTATGATTACTTTATTAAAGCGGTAATTCTTTAAACAATACACCGAACTGACTGCCGCTAAAATACAGAGCTGTTACAAAAAAGAACCTACAATAATCCTGGTTACTGTAGTGAGCAGGACACCTAGCCCAGTCCTGAACACAGGTGCTGTTCAAAAGGCAAATGCTTGCAATGATAAAGAGGTGAAAGTACAGAAGAAGATAAACTTCTAAACAATAAATTAAGTGGAAAGTGCTGATATGATACTGGGACCGCTGTGCCCCAATAAGTTGTTTATTCACGCCAACACAATCCGGATCTATCATATGTTCAACCTTGAAAATGTTCAACCAAAGCAAACCATTATAAATGTTTACTTCAGTAAAAGGACAGCAGAGTGCAATAAAGCACAATGAAAGCATAGGGAAGCATGGTAAAGAACAGTGAGGGGTGGAAAAGCATATTAATAAACATGGCAAACCTGGGTAAACTGCAAAGAATGCAGAGTATAACCATGGGAAAAGCATGGGAAAACTCACTTGCAATGAGCAACATTATCACTGACCCTTTATAATCACGCCAAAGATTTGTGTACTTCACTTGTTTTTTCTTTTTACATTGTTTGAAAAATCAAAGAAACTCTTCATCACAGCGATAGGGGACCAGTCATACTGGACTCTTTTCGAATATTGGACTCTTTTCACAGAACTTTAAAGACTGTTTTAGTGAATGTTTTTTACAAATCCTGATTAATTCAACCCAGTTTGCAGTTCAAGGAACTCTTTTCAATTGTTTTAGGGTTAGTTTTAGTTTTCAGCACTGTTTTACATGTAAGAGAATGTTTATAAACTTTCTTTAAAAAAAAAACATTCCTTAAAAAAACATTCATAAAACGGTCCTTGAGATGTTGTGATTTTGTAAATGTGTCTAATTCTACAAGAAAAAAAGACATTTTGGTTAAAAAGGTTTTTCATTTTGACTGTAAATATTCGAAAAATGCAATCAGGTATATTAAATTGTTTTATAATTGGTCCAGCAATATCGAAATTAGCAGGAGCAGCTATAACATAACTTGAGGCATTATTTTATTTTGTAAGCCAAGAACCTGACAAATGTTTGCTTCAGGCCAAACAATTGAATACAAATAAGTAAAAAAACAAAAAACACACACAGTGCAAGCGGGAACCAGAGGGGAACAAAACTATAAACATAATAAGCACAATATCATCATTATTATTATTTAAAAAAATACTAAAAGGACTGTGGTCATAATGGCAATGCAATAATCCTGTTCTAAGGGGCATTACCCTTATAAACATTTACCACTGAGTTTCTGCATGCAATGTTTGCAGTTTTATCATGCTTTCCCCATGGTTATACTATGTATTTACTATAGAATACCCTAGTTTTGCCATGTTTATCAATATGCAAAACTTTGCTATTCTTTACAATGCTTACCTATGCATTACCATGCTTTTATTGTGCTTTATTATACTTAGCAATGATTTTACAATGGGGAACTTGTATAAGGGCGGTAGCACAAGTGCAAATAAGTTATAGCTTATTTAAACTGGTTTAAGCAAATAAAATAATCCCATCCATTTTCCATGGCATGTCCATCCACTCCCTATACAAGACTCTAACCCTATGTTTATGCACACATGCATTTTCATTGTAAAGCATGATATCTGGCATTACACCTGGCTAAAGTAGTGTCTTGCAGGCCTGGCTTGCAGATAGTCTTGCACTTTCACGTGTCATTTCACCTGCATAGTTAAACTGTTCCCACCTTCAGGGCCTTCTTTCATGTCAGTATCGAACCAGCTGCTTCCCATAATGACTGGCATTGTATCTAGTGTAGCAGCAGATGCCATGTTTCAAAATGAAAATACATGTTTGCCATAACATGTGTTTCTTTCAACACTGCACACTTGAGACCTTTACACTGAATGCAAGTGGACACCCGGTCATTATTAGGTTAGGTGCAACCACTTTAAAGTTCAAATAAGGTTTCTTCAGAGGAATACACAGGTATTAAAATAGGTGTCTGATCTTATTTTTCTGTGAGCGTTATGAACAAATACCACCTTAAAAAATTATCTTTACACAGAGATGTGAAGAAATCAGTTTACTTTAACAATTGAGATAACCTCCAAAAACAAACCTAAAAAATGAGGGAATACTGCCACTAAGAGATGCATCTATGATAATTACTAAATAAGTAAACACATTAATTAACAGGATCCTACACGTAATTAGAGTCTGGATGCATTAAGTGTGTCCTTAGCCAAGTTAATGTTTAATACAGTAAGTGGAACCTGACAGTTAAGAAACTTCTTGGCAGGCTGTGAAATCAATAATGCAAACCTGATGCTGAACACAGACAGTTTGTACATGTCTGAAATGCATTCAGAGCTCTGTCTGTAACGAGGTGTTCCATCTCTCCACACAGATAGCAGAGAAAACAGGAAACACAATGGAACGGAATATGTCACCGAACAGCGAGAGCTACATTGTTACGCACTGATCACATTACAGTGTGGAATACTTTTTAAACAGTTCCATGGGCATGTTATTCTTTCAAGCAGCACATACACACACACACAAGAAATAGATGTTGTTACCATTATTATTTATTTGGATAAAGTGAGCCCTACTAACAAAATGTTAAGGACTGTTTAATGAATGTTGTTATGGATAGTTTTTTTTTAAAGCCCATTTTGGAAAATAAATAAATAATTAAACCCTTTTTAAAACTGTTTTAGAGAAGATTGCTCTCAATTATAAGATGTTTTTTTTAAATCTGTGAGAATAACATTCTCTTATGTAAAAAGATTCTAACATCAACATCAATCACGTTCCAAAAACCAGTCCTTAATGTTTTGTGAACAGGGCTCTGTGACACCAACATGTATTCAGACCTGTTCTCTTACACTTTTATAATGTTGTCAATCATTACGGGTGGTTCTTATTGCTGTTGATCAGTTATAAACAACAAGTCTTTGTTAATATATATGTTTTATAGGCTAGATCAGCCAGTGTCTTTTTAGAAGTACAGTCAGCATCATCTCATGCATCTAACTTCATCAAAAGTGTATCTAGATGCAGCTGCAGCAGGCAGCTAGAACACAATACATTACCAATAAATACATGAATAAATAAATAAATAAACAAATAAATGCATAAAGAAGAAGAAAAAGAAGAAGCACATTATACATTATTTGTGTAATTGCTATAAAAATCACTCTGAAATACAGCAGGTAAGTGGTCTGTCAATAAAACTATGAAACTACATGCTCTTTAAGTTTCAATAGTGTAAAAAGCAAAGGTCTCTCTTTCAAGCAGGGGTCTTTCTTGAGGCTGTCTTGTCTTTTTGCTGCAGTATCACTTATTTTTCTTGGCACTTGCTTACTTACTTATAAACAGCTACACAGGTCAATTGACAATGGCCAGTGTGTCAAAGCTTCTGATACTCCAGGTTGTTATCAGCACATTGATTGTTCAAGTAGGATAAACAACCATAAAACAAATTAGAAACTTAAAGAGCAACTTGGTAAGGGGGTGTTAAATATCAAAGTTATTTTAACTATAGCCTTTTTCTAGTGGGTACCATTATCTTGTCCCCCTATATAACTAAATTATATTGAAGGATGAATCTTTGACCTTTTCATCGGGTTTCACAGACCCCGATTAGCACTAATCTTGGGACTATCCATTGTCACTTTTGGTGAGATAGTCCAAAATTGGTGTATCAGGGACTGTCAAATCTAGAAGTAGATAGTATTTTTAACACTTTAAATGAATTCCAGGTCATTTCAAAAGTGTTCTTTGAAAAACGCTTTTACAGGAACCTGTGTGGTTTTCTCGAGCCTGATCGTGCTGTTGTATCAGCATGGGGGACGCCTACAGGGTGCATCACTGATCTGTGAAACAAAGCCCACAAGCTAATTCACCTCCAGCGGGGGGGGGCGGGGGCTGAGGCTGTGGTTTCAGAGCAAGCATTTCCCTCACACGGGCCAATGACTTTGCAAGTCTTACATTTTGAATAAACGACTAAATGCCAAAATAAACCTTCTCCGAGAAATTTGATTCCAGTCCAGGTGACTGGTTTCGTCCAGACTTCCCCCAGCCATAAGCACACATTCAACCATCTGCAGACCTCATAAAAAAAGGAAAAAATGTTCTTATTCATGCTGTCTAATGTTTTACAGGTTTTCCACAGGGGTCACTCAATATGGGTCATTTACGTCAACGCTGGAGCTAATCACTGGAGAGAGCTGCCAAAGCATGGAGGCCGAGGAGAAGGAGAAACACAGCGCCGTGCTCACTGTAACACGGGTGCACTGTCTGTCACCTCCACCCTTAATTAGAGTATGCGTGTGCTTCTCCAAGGGGGGAGCAATGAAAGCTGCCAGCCCGGGACAGTAAAGCCCTGATGCTAAGAAGGAGAGCACACCGTTGTACTGGTTCCAGGGAACTGGTCCAAACAGGGTACACAATAGCCACATTCCCAACTGCATCATGAAACCAGTCTGTAAATCTATCTCTAGTGTCAACCTGGGGCAGCCACCAATCCCAATTCCAGTCTACAATCCAATCTGCAACTGGACATTACAAACACATACAAAATCAGCCGGGTGTATCACATTTTTGTATAATTGCTATTCATAAATGAGTGCACCAATCCAACATTTCCTGGCAGCCTGCCATTCTAACAGGGTCCTCTGTGAAACTGCATGCTAACTAAGAGTTTATGACCTTGCCCTGATCCACTTTCTTCCACGGAATAGTCAAAGGAGCCACATTCATTTGCTATCCCAACAAACTTGGCACAATTAGCCAAACAGCTGGAGCACAGTGCTGCATTGCAGAAGGTCCTAAATTCAAGGCGCATTAGGAGTCTCCCCAGATTCCTGCCTCTTATTTCACATGGCTGTCCATGAGAAGCCATTATTAAAGAAGGTGGCTTCAGGCCTGCGCAGGACCGGCACTAGCACTACATGCCTATCTACACAATCCTGATAATATTATTTTCCACAATCATTTTCTTTTTGCGGCATTGACACCTTGTTGACATTCTAGTTTGTTAACATCCCCCCTGAATATCAGCTTTCATCTCTTTACGATATTCTATATTTGTTATAGAAGTAAACTTTGCTTGTCCCCCAGACTCAGAAGAGCTACTCATCACCAATAGGTAGCTGGTCCAGACTCGCTATGAATAACACCACATTCATGCTATTGCAGAATCGCTAGCTTCACAGTGCTCTCAAAGTCCAAACAGGGGAATACTTTCTTATAGTGTCGCGCAGTGTTATAATAAGGCTATTAGGGAGAGAAAAGAAAAACAGAATGAATAGGGATCCCTGTGAAGCTGCCAGAGGGCTCCCATTAACCCTCCCCTCAAAGAACTTACACTTTTTAATTGCGTAGTCAGGAGAGCAGACACATGGGATAGGATAATAGATGTGTCAACACCATTAAAACCACCCAGGATTCCCATGAAGACAGATCTACTGTAGTCCACATTACTGTCCACCGGTAAACCACATGAGAGCACAGCACAGCTAGACATGTTGGGTTGGAGACTGTCTGCTCATCAGTCTCATGTGGCACATCCTCATTCCCAGGACAGTATAAATGTTTCTTGAATGACCTCAGTCTTTACTCACAACACTATTATACATATTTATTATTCTCTGAGTGGAAAAGAAAGCCTCCCAACTCCTGTTCTGAATCTGAACAATCCATGACACTTTTACCTCTTGAAATATCAGTATCATTGCTTGTTTTCAAAAGCGAGGGGTGATGTTTTCATTATTTCAAATAAGTAACATGTGCTTGTTTTAAGACAGGTTTGCTTTCCCACATTTTTCAATTGTATTTTTCTCAACTTATTTCTGAGTTTCATCCATAACCATCAAACACTCAGTAGTGCTGAATTTAGAAATGCAAAAAGAAAGTCCAATTCAATGACAAACGTTTCCACTGGAATCTTTCAATGAAAACACTGAAAAATAGTTGAAACATTTGTCATTGAATTTTGATTTGTTTTAGTATTTTTTATTCATGAATTAAACAAAGGTTATGGTTCAGCAGCTCTTCTATTCCAGTGAATCTCTACTTTCAAAGTAATGCTGGTTCAGGACAATAAAAACAACATAAACTTATCCCATCAAAGATTAAGGAAGCCAATGTCTGAATGGGGGAATAGTTCACAGGACTTCTTGCAGTGGTTGCTACCAATGTGTCAAAAATGACTGTGAACGTGTTGTATGTATTTCTCAAACATGTCCAGGTTCATTGTAAAAACATCTTGTTACAAGGAGATCCTGGCTGACAACAAGCGTGGCATTGTGTATTCTCATTATTAAATATCCTTTATAGAAAACACCATATCATACAATACATTAGCATTAATGTTATATATCCAGCCACAATCACTTGAGAGGGGCTGACTGGGAGGGAGACACGTCTGTTTACATTGCATTATTTATAGGGAGATTCACATGCCAGAATAACAAAGCTTTAATTAATCTGTGGCGGATTTCATCTATGATCCTGAATCAATATGGGGTTTGATTAAAAAAAATAAAAAAAAGTTAGATTTTTAGTACAAACTGTGAAAGTGTCTGTGCATATTTAGCAAACGTTGCTGTGTAATGTGTTATTCTGCTATAGTAAGGAGCATCTCTTTTGATTTTTCATGTTCAGGATGCTTTTGAGTCAGTTACACAGCTTCTCTCAGTGGAATTGTAAATACTTTGAAATCAACCAATCTGTACATATTATACCCAAGGACTTGACATATCAGATCAAGGACTCGCAAACCACATCAATATAATTATTATTGCACTGCATGCATGTTAATTATTACACTTATACAATGATGTCCTAAGAAAAGGGCACTGGATGAAAAGGGCACTCCATGCTGAATGGCCTCCTCTCGTTTGTAAACTTTCTTATGTTGTTATGTTCTTATGATACAACTGTTGTGCTGTGAGCTTGTGTTTGCTTTCACTGGTTTATTTCCGGACCATCCATCTATAGAGCTATAATATTTAAGCTACTTTAACTGAACCTGGTTTGTTTGAATCCCTTAACAATCCTGCACTAATTAGCTGTGATTTTGCAGCTTGTTTGCTAATTAACATCTGCTGCCCGACCCACAGAATGACCTTCCAAACCCTACATTCATAGCTTCCCTACCCCTTCATCAAACAGGGAGCACGGTGACAACATGTTTCTTCCGTCTTAATTGGACGCAACACAAGATATAAGAGCAGGTGTTTGTAAATGCAAAAAAGGCATTTTCTTGGACAGTAAGAAAAAATGCACATAGGGCTAGATTATCAAAGAATTCAAAAAAACAAATACAGTAAGAAATAACTTTAGACTTCTCACAACCCTCATAAAAGTTTAGCACAGTATTTTTTAACTGTTTGAATTGCAGTTTTCCCATGGTTACACTAAGCAATTATCATAGTTTACTGTGGTGTGCCATGTTTTGTTTTTTAATATGCTTTACCTTACCTTTCTGGGCTTTACAATGCTTACCTGTGCTTTGCCATGGTTTCAGCATGCTATATTACACTTTGCTTTGGCTTTACTGAAAGCCTGAATTAAATGTCTACATTGTTGGGGTCGGTCTGATGATGTAAATGACAATTTGGAGTAAACAGCTTTGTTTTTGGTTGCCTAAAATGATACAGTTTATTTATGAAGAAACCAATGTTTGCGTATTTTTACTTGTAGATGAATCCCTGGTATGACATACCAGCCCAAAAGCAGAAGACAAATTACATAAGCTTTAGCATAACATCTTAAGAGCAACTGTAGCAAGTCCCACTATGGGAAACAGCAGTGAAGAGATGTGTTGGGAGTATATACATTAGTTTCCTTTGTCAGAATCTAGCATAACAGTACCATTGCACATCCCTTTGCTGCCAACGCAAGGTGTGCATTTCAGCATTTCTTTTAACACAGTTTGTACAGTATTAATAAGAACAAGCATTGCATCCGTTTCTTAAAAGGCTCAGACACACTCCAGCCTTTGTCCTCTGGAGGTGTGGTGGGATGAAGCATGTCTGGTAGACTCAACCAAGCACAATGATCACTCAATTAGAAACAATTGTCTGGAGTGACCGAAGAATGAACAGGGCTGTTGTTGTCAAGGTCAGGAGGTGCGCCTTCAAAGCTGTCAGGGAAAGCTCGCCCTAATCCTAGCAGTGCCATTGTTCTCACCCCACTAAATTGTAAAGATAGAGAAAAAAAACAAACTGTAAGGCACATATGACTCCATTTTGAAGGAGCAATCCAATTACTGCTCTGAGCAGTTGCTGGTTTTACAATGTTAAAAGGATTTTATTCACCTCTTGACAACATTTAAAAAGGGTACACTGCATTACCAATGAAATTCCCCTTTCAAGTCATTTTCATCAGGACGTTGGTTTAACACCAGCCTAAGACAAAGTAAACTGAAGTTCCTTGGACTAACACAGACAACCAATAGATATGTGACGAATAGCTGCCAACAGAACACGATGGCTTTGTGTTCTTAAGCAAAAATGTCACTTAATTATGTTTATGTTAGGTGATCGATAAACAGACAGGCAGACAGGCAAGCAGGCAGGCAGACAGGCAGATCAGGTAATGTATGTATCATAATAATAATAATAATGCTACCTTATTTCATATCCATGTTATATACCTGTACACTGACCTGTGTGTCATGATATGCATTGTATTGTTATTGTTGAATTGTATCTTTGTTGGCTGTGCTCCTGCTGTATGTACAGGATACAGCAATGCTGAAGTACAGTGTTTCCTGCAAATGTGACATTTGCAAGCGCTGCGTAGAGTGATCTGGCATGCTAGGCAAACAGCCTTCTAGTTCCCAAGCCACCCATACCACTAATTTAGGAACTTTACAAAGAGTGATATTCCAATTAATCAAATACCAAATCAATACAATCCTACACTAGTTTAATAAGGCAGGACCCTATCTCCTAAAGGACCCTATCTCCTAAAACAACATTCTAATTTTTTTAAACGAAACAAAAAATACCCATCACTGCTGAGTTAGATTGTCAGGAAGAACAACACAGGCTCCCTGGCTCTGCAAAGGCAAGCTTTGACAGCACAGGTCATCTTTAACGTATTAGCGATGGGGGGAGGTCACAAATTCCACGAGACGTGTAATTTCGGCAGGGATTAGAGAAGACCACCCACTGTTATTTATTTACAAGATCGTGGGGGGGGGGGTTCATGTCTAGAAAACGACACTGGGACAAACTAACAAGGAGCGGTCTGGAGAAGCTGGAAAAGAAACCGCAGGAATAGGAAAACATTGTAAAGACTTTGATACATTGCTGTTAAACCTACACAGAGTCATTAGACAAATATACAGAGCACTAGTTTCTTTTTTATTGATTTCTTTTTACTTTTGTAGCATCGCTGGGGCTGATCACAGAGCACAGAGCTGCAATGAGTTTACCTCTCACCGGGCAGACAGGGGTCGTGAATGCACCTCCATGGTTCTACTCATAGAAGACTCTGTACGTCCACAGATTTACAGAGATCATAATCATGCACAGCTATACAGTCTCCCAGTGTGCCCTCTGCAGTAGACCACAGACGTTAACAGTCGAAGCTGTCCATAACTGGGAGAAACATCCCAGTTATATCACCATCCAGAGCAATGTGTGTGTTTTTTTAATTTCTACGCAGTCGTCCGCACCTTGCATGTGATTTGTTATACATGTCACTATTTGACCACGTTTTGTACTTTATGTTTGGGAAATTCTAACCCCTTTTAGATTTGGAAGATTAATGACTGCTATTGTGGAAGAATATCAGGATTTTTGTTTCGGTAGCTTTGGGGAATTTTAATATACTGAGCGTTGTGTGTCCATGTATAAGAGTTGCAAGCACTTACAATAATCCTGTTCATAGATGTTATCCCATGCTTTGAAAATACTACTTAAATACTAATTAAAAATATATATATATATATATATATATATATATATATATATATATATATATATATATATATATATATATATATATATCTTGTTATAAGACAGCTTATTTCTCACAGTTTGAGATATGATTTGTTCTGATACTATAAGAGAGCTCATTTCTCACAGTTTGAGATATGATTTGTTCTTATATTATAAGAGAGCTCATTTCTCACAGTTTGAGATATGATTTGTTCTGATATTATAAGAGAGCTCATTTCTCACAGTTTGAGATATGATTTGTTCTGATACTATAAGAGAGCTCATTTCTCACAGTTTGAGATATGATTTGTTCTTATATTATAAGAGAGCTCATTTCTCACAGTTTGAGATATGATTTGTTCTGATATTATAAGAGAGCTCATTTCTCACAGTTTGAGATATGATTTGTTCTTATATTATTAGAGAGCTCATTTCTCACAGTTTGAGATATGATTTGTTCTGATATTATTAGAGAGCTCATTTCTCACAGTTTGAGAACTAACTAATAGGATAATCACCGGCAGCTGTTTAGAGGCTCATAACATTTCAAAGTTGCCACGTTCCATATTTCTTTGGCAATCATCAAGAAACTTACTCTGAACACACCTGATGCAACGAGAAGGATACGTATTGATTCGGAAAGGGGGGACAGAATGTACCATTTTAAAAGGGTTGTGTCCATTCTGTTTATGATAGTACTTCCCCAGTCAGTACCGTACATCCTCTGTCTGCTTGGCAGCTGATACAGCTGAGAAACAACATGGTATGTAGCCTTATAAGGGCCAGGGAAACATTGCTGCCATTGACTCCCTAACAAGAATGTATTCAGCACATGCTAGGAAAGCTCTGTTGTGCTCTTTCAGAAAAGAGGGACCTGAACCGTCGGTAAGAGGTGCCAGGTGAACAGCACACTCAATCACACCTGAGAAGCGTGGCGAGAGTCCGCTCAGCTGCACATCACCACTACACAGCGGCTCATTTACATAATGATGACACGTAAAGCGGCCGCGTCCGCAGCGGCTGTTGTTAGGAATAGAGCCCCTTTATCTGAAACAAGTGTTTCAGAAACATTGGGGTGCAAAAGAGGAGCCGTTTCAAGATCTCAAGCTGTTGGTTGTTCCATAATCTGTCTCGTTTCTTTTTACTGTGGCAGAAATTGCAGTAATTTTTATAAAGTAAAAAATATATAGATTGAGAAGCATAATTCACAAATGCTTCCTGAACTGTTAACAAACACGTGACAGCATTACATTCACGAGAATGCACGAGAATATTACATTAATATAGTCAGAATGCACAAGAATATTACATTCATACTGTCTGAATGCACAAGAATATTACATTAATATAGTCAGAATGAACAAGAATATTACATTCATGCAGTCCGAATGCACAAGAATATTACATTCATGCAGTCCGAATGCACAAGAATATTTTATTCATTCAGTCCGAATGCACAAGAATATTACATTCATACAGTCCGAATGCACAAGAATATTACATTCATGCAGTCCGAATGCACGAGAATATTACATTCATGTAGTCCGAATGCACGAGAATATACAGAACACAGAATACACAATGGCAGGTATACAGTTAAAATCTGCATAAGATAAGAACATTAATAAAAGGAGGCTTTTCAGCCCACCAATGCTTGTCCGGTTCCTAGTAGCTGATTGATCTCAGAACTTTGTCAAGTTGACTCTTAAAGGACCCTATTGATTCATGGCTAGATAACCCATTCCATACCATCACCACTCTCTGTGTAAAAAAGCATCTCCTACCCTCTGTTATAAGACTGTTCTTCCACTGGCATACAGTAACCATGAAGCCCATTCAGTTACCAAGCAATTAATGAATGTATGTAACTTTGAAGTATATATAAAAGCAAGAAGGCTGAAAAACCACAGCAGATTCAAATCACTGAACTGTACTCATTGGACACACAGTCCAGCATGTAGCACAGTCCATTCATTGAAATACTGTCATCGCAAAAATGATGCACATGTTTGGGTTAGCCAAACAATACTGACCAAAGATGGCTAAAACAAACAACGAGAATTTGTTTAGGGGTTACAAAGTTCCAATTGAGCTGTCCTTGCTGGTAGCAAATATGTCATTGACTCACAAGTATCACAATTTCAAACAGTGTTTCCGATGTGCAGATATAAAAGAAGTGCAGTTATAACAAGCATGTATTATCTGTTACCATTCCAAGTTAAAGGCAGTTCTCAGTTTTGTTTTGTTTTTTCACTACCTTTATGTAGTCTGTTACACTTCCTAGGTCAAGTCACTTCAGCAATGTCCTTGGCATCCAGCATCTGCAAAGCATGGCAGTATGCTTGGCATATGTAGTGAATGTGTTGTATCATAGACTACTCTAATATAAGACTTGCACACATAGTTTTCTTTAATCTAGTATGGAACAAGCTATCATAATTTAAAATGAAAGAACACGTGCTTCTTTAAAAACTGCACATGTGAAACCTACATAGTGAATGGAGGTGCTTGACAGGTAAGAATTATTTCAATGGGCATTGACCATCATAAATAGCAAACGGCTAAATGCCAATAATTCATAGATTTGTTCTCAGAATGGCCCATTCTGTGAACTAACTCATGAAGTTCTACAGATGTTTCCAGTGTATTTATGTATTTGTTCAACCCCTGTATATACAAAAGCATAATGCATACAGGACTTTGCAGTACTATAAGGGGGCCGGGGAAAGTGTTCTAGTATTTACATGCATGAAAAACCCGGGATAATATTCTTGAACTGTGAACAGTGTAATGGATAATGTGAGCTGTCAAAGGGGAGTGTTGTTTTAAAAACCCAGCCTGAGTATTTCAGATTGCGCTTACAGAAGCCTGGCTGACAAAGCCATTTACTTAAAGTGTCAAGTCTTGGCAAACTCCTTGAGAAAGATCACCCGGCATACAGAGTGAGTGCTTTCCTGCTGTTCATTACCGAGTAACGAGAGATGCAGAGAAGGGCCTGCTTCAATACATTCAAGCAATGAGGAGAGAATGGGGTTAGCTTTTCTGAACACTATCCATGCAAAGAGTCCCCATTGTCAGCTTCGTGAACAGCAGACCATGCTCCTGTGTTAAATAATACTGTGGACAAAATAATTCCAAGAATCTTACCTGCTTGGCAATTCCATTCACTATACTGGTCTCATGTGTAGTTTGTGCAGTATTGAAAGAAACACCTTAAAATAGCAAACGTACAGTATTTTCATAAAATATGATATCTGGTACTATATTATGGCAAAGTTTCCATGCAGGAAATCTGTTAAAATTCCTAGGTCATTTTCCCTCATCAGTGTCTTCATGTGTCAAAGAATGTTACTGGCTAAAAGCATGTCAGTCAACAGGGGAAGCAGCAGCTGGTTGGTAAATGACAGGAAAGAAGCCGTTGAAGGGGCGGGGACAATTTCACCCTCCAGATGAAATGACCAAAGAAGGCTTGCAAACAGTGATTTTATTTTTAACCTTGTGTAGGACCAAATATCATGTCTTAAAATAAAAAAATACTATAACATAGGGGCTCCCGAATGGAGCATCCAGTAAAGGCACTCTGCGTGGAGTGCAGGATGCGCCCTATAGCCTGGAGATCGCAGGTTCCAATCCAGGCTATGTCATTGCTGACCGTGACCGGGAGTTCCGAGGGGGCAGCGCACAATTGGTCGAGCGCCGTCGCGGGTGGGGAGGGCTTAGATCAGCCAGGGTGTCCTTGGCTCACCGTGTACCAGCGACCCCTGTAGACTGACCGGGCGCCTGCAGGCCTGTCTGTAAGCGGACCAGAGCTGCGTGGTCCTCTGATGCTGTAGCTCTGAGGTAGCTGCATGATGGGCCTGCAGAGTGAAAAGAAGTGGACGGCTGACAGCACACGTTTCAGAGGACGTGTGTGCTCGTCTTCGTCACTCCCAAGTCAGCGTGGGGGCTGCAGTGGTGAGCCAGGCTTAAAAAAAATTGGGCATTTCAAATTGGAGAGAAAATGGGGTAAAAAAACAATTGGTGATTCCAAAAAAAAAAGAAAATGTAACATAAACTGACAGCAGTTAATTGCTACAGACTGTAATCAGTTAATTGCTACAGACTGTAGTTTTCCACAATTGCCCATTAGTACCTGCTCTCAGTCCAGAGTACAGCATTCAATAACAGGTCTACAGCTATTTCCAAATACAAGTTGCATACTGACTCTGCAGTATCACAGTTCTGAATGCAGGTAAAATGTGCACAAGATCACACATGAACTGTTAACTTCAAGTGCATATGTGAGAAGAGGTGCTTATAAAAACCTTGCAGAGTGACTCCAAAAATCCTTCCGATATTTAAAGAAGTGTACAGAGAGGCCCCACTAAAGCTATCTACTTTAACAAAGTGGGACAGTGTCACTTTTTAATTTGAAGCCAAACTGAGGCCACCCTGGAGATAAAACCGCTGGAATCTGGGCAACTGGTCATCTTTTCCATCTGGAAATGTTCACTTTGTATTGCTCCACAAGGATTTATCTACAGGTAGTGGACAAAAAAAATTAAAACACCTGGGTAAATGAGGGACCAAGTATATTGAAAGCAAGGGCTTCCACACAGGTGTGGCTCATGCGTTAATTAAGCAAATAACATCTCAGCATGCTTAGGGTCATGTATAAAATTTCTGGACAGGCCTGGTTGCCTATAATTATGGCAAGCATGGCTGCAAGTGGAGACCTCAGTGACTTTGAAAGAGGGGTGATTTATTATTATTATTATTTGTTTATTTAGCAGATGCCTTTATCAAAGGCAACTTACAGAGACTAGGGTGTGTGAACTATGCATCAGCTGCAGTCACTTACAATTACGCCTCACCCGAAAGACGAAGCACAAGGAGGTTAAGTGACTTGCTCAGGGTCACACAGTGAGTCAGTGGCTGAGGTGGGATTTGAACCGGGGACCTCCTAGTTACAAGCCCTTTTCTTTAACAACTGGACCACACAGCTGAGGTGCATTTAGCAGATGCTTCAGTGACCAAGACAGCTCAACTTGCTGATGTTTCACGAGCAACGGTGGGTGGAAGCACATTCTCCAGGATCATGATATCCATGCATTAATTCGATGTTCAAGGCAAAACAGGCAAGCAACTGCAGATCAAATGACTGCAAATTTCAACCTGGGGCGCAAGCAGCCAGTTTCATCAAAAACAGTCCGCCGAGAACTCCACAGAGCTGGATGCCATAGTGGCCCAACGCCCTATTAAGTGACTTTACATTGGTGTTTCCATTTTTTTGTCCACTACCTGTAGCTGCTTCATCATACCTGACTACCGTATTCCTTCACATTTAAGACACCCTCAAATTCCCCACCCTCAATTTGAGGAAAAAATAAAACATCAAATAAATATGCATTTACAAAGGCCAAACCTCAATTGCGCATGAGGAGGCAGTTTGCGGCTGTCTGCTATCACACAGAGCATTACCGTATGTGCTGTTTCTCATTTCCAGTTTTGATTACTCACACCTGTTTTTCTCCCAATTCGTGGCATGTCAAAAAATACCGGGGTCTGATCAGCACTACCGATTTGTCCAAGCTGGTACTGTTTGTTAGAAACGCTGAAATTGTAAAAACTTCTCTTTGAATTCCTCAGGAAGCTAATGACACTTTTTTGAATATGGCTGCCGTTTTGGTTAGTCTTTTCTCAGCAGTAAGTCACGTTGCTGCTTGTGTATTTGGGCACTGATGTGTTTGTTCATCTTTTCTCAGCAGTAAGTCACGTTGCTGCTTGTGTATTTGGGCACTGACGTGTTTGTTCATCTTTTCTCAGCAGTAAGTCATGTTGCTGCTTGTGTATTTGGGCACTGACATGTTTGTTCATCTTTTCTCAGCAGTAAGTCACGTTGCTGCTTGTGTATTCGGGCACTGACGTGTTTGTTCATCTTTTCTCAGCAGTAAGTCACGTTGCTGCTTGTGTATTTGGGCACTGACGTGTTTGTTCATCTTTTCTCAGCAGTAAGTCACGTTGCTGCTTGTGTATTTGGGCACTGACGTGTTTGTTCATCTTTTCTCAGCAGTAAGTCACGTTGCTGCTTGTGTATTTGGGCACTGACGTGTTTGTTCATCTTTTCTCAGCAGTAAGTCACGTTGCTGCTTGTGTATTTGGGCACTGACGTGTTTGTTCATCTTTTCTCAGCAGTAAGTCACGTTGCTGCTTGTGTATTTGGGCACTGACGTGTTTGTTCATCTTTTCTCAGCAGTAAGTCACGTTGCTGCTTGTGTATTTGGGCACTGACATGTTTGTTCATCTTTTCTCAGCAGTAAGTCACGTTGCTGCTTGTGTATTCGGGCACTGACGTGTTTGTTCATCTTTTCTCAGCAGTAAGTCACGTTGCTGCTTGTGTATTTGGGCACTGACATGTTTGTTCATCTTTTCTCAGCAGTAAGTCACGTTGCTGTTTGTGTATTCGGGCAGTGACGTCTTTGTTCGTCTTTTCTCGGTAGTCAGTCACGTTGCTGTGTACTTGGGTAGTCACAACTTTTGTTGGTGATTTTAATACATGTTTCACTATACTATACTCACTTGAGAAGAAAAAATGGTTAAAAAAGTGTGTCTTAAATTGGAAGGAATACGGTAGTTCTTTATTCCAATCAGACAGTGTGGCCCACAACCCAGATACCAGGCTGCAGCAGTGCATGCATGATGTGTAGATACATTAGAGAGGAATAGAAACAGCAGAACCACCCTGCTGCTCTGCTACAATATAAGAGAGTTAAGAGCAATCGTCGTTCACTTAAAATGTACTCAGCTTTGCAGATATTTTGTAAAGACCAGATTAGCTGCTTCAATACTACATCTACAGTACCTGAATCAGTAACTGTAAGGCATTCAGTTGTTTGTTTTTTTTCTGCACACAGTGAAAGCCTTGTGTTTGAAGTGAACTGGTCTGAGCCAGATTCATGTTCAAGTGTGAACCAAGCTGCCCTGAGCGGCTTACCAATTAAATTAAATTAAAGAGATGTGAATGCAATGGTTTTTACAGTGCATCCACAGAATAAGCATGTCCACTGCTGTATTAGAAAGCCATCACATGGAAACCTGGTTAGACCAGCTGCTGAAAAGCAAACGTAAATCACATATGCAGTACCATGTGGCTTCTTTTCTAGGACCTGTCTACCTGATTGGATCTGGCATCGCCCTGGTGTGGGATACCCTGGCTCCATTACTCGATTGCTGTATTTTCCTGAAGCACCTTAATCCTGCACTTCTACCCTGATGCACCCCTCCAACCAAAGGTATGTATCTGAAATTTGATCAGAACCTAAATGCCATAAAGAAAGAGTTCTGTAGCACAAACCCAGACCAGAAATGTGAAACTTCACTCTCATCACTTTTGACCAAACCTTTCCTTTTTGGTTACACCCAGAACTAACCTTATGGGTATATATATATATATATATATATATATATATATATACACCATCTACTGGACGTTTACAGTAATGCATTATTATTAGTACATTACGAGGGTTAAAAAGCAGTGGACTCACTTTTAACTGTCGAGCAAAAAATGGCACACGCGCTGCCTAGGACCTTCACAGGACCTCCACTCTCCTAGAAGTTGATGCTTGATTTTCTGTTTAAAATCTCAGTCCTGGTGAATCATTTATCTCTCCCTTTCACTTTTCTAGACATCCACTTCCCCTTTCTGCTTCTGGCCCAGGTCTATGATTAAACTATGAAGATGAATTTGATTTAACTCAGATCTGGCTTATGGATGATTCACTTACATGGGTGCATTAGCCACACTGCTGGGGTCATGCTATGGTGATTGCATCCACTCTTCTAATGGGAGGGCTCTGGTGTTTCAAATGAATGTAATGAATTAACCAGGACCCAACACAGACACCAATAACCTGCACATTTATAGCCAGCATCTGTCAAATGAAACCTAATTAATTCAAAATTAAGACCTAAGCTTCTGTCAGCTGTCCTTATGACACTCAGCTAGTTCAACTACAAATGTTTTAAACTTTAAACAGCACATTAGTCAGAAGAATACCACAAAGATTCAATTGTATCTCGGATGAGAATTGCTTTTATCCTTAGTTTGGCAATCCAGTCTAAATGTCAAATTTATTTTGCATCATATACAGTACACAGTACTATGTAAATACCTGCTCTGTTTATTTAATGTTTTTGTTTGTTTGTTTTTAAGTTTAATGGGTATTTTCCCTTTTTGAAAGTATTTTTTACTCTTTGGCATAATAGCCTTTGAAAATAAACCCCATGTCTTAATTTTCACTCAGATGACATGTCGCCTTGAGGAGTGAGTCAAAGTGAATGAAAATCAGGCTTGACATTTCGGTCTGGCTTAATCCAAAATGACAAGTTATTTCCCTCCTTTTCTTGCTCCTCTTCAATTCAATTTGTGTCTTCTTACCCTTTCAATTTTGTTTGTCTTATAATTATAATTTCTACAGTAGTCTGATGAACTGGAACTGCAACAGGAATTTGAGGTTGCTGCGGCAAAGCTGTCTCTGGTTGTAAAATCTTCTGTTTTTCACTCCTAATTTAACAGGCACTTATTAAAATCGGAAAACCAATAACTGACATTAGGACACAAGAACATTTACGAATGAGAGGAGGCATGAATCTTAACCTGTGTTGCACTTCTTTTAGTTACACTGGTCTCAATTGTGCAGCTTTTATAAAATATCTATTTTCATTTTAAAACATGATATCTCGTACTAAAGTAGCTTAAAGAAAGTGTTCAGTTTCCATGATTTACTCTCAAGAAATCTGTTACAGGTGCACTTCCTAGGTCATTTCACCTCAGCAGTTTTTCTGGCTCAAAGCATGTTACTGGCTGGTTAATGACAGGAAAGAAGCCATTGAAGGGATATATACAATTCTCAATCCAGGTGAAATGGCCAAGATGTTTTAAAATAAAAATAGCATATGTTTCTTTCAAAACTGCACGTTTGAAACCTATATAACACATGAAAGTGCACAGCAGGCAATATTCATGGAATTATTTTGTTAGCGCTTTCACTTTTAATACGTCTTTAGAAGGATGAATATTGTTTAAATAAATGCTGTTCTGTTCTCTTCAGGTTAAAAGCATGTGAATCAGAACAGGATTTGTTTTGTGGAAGTGTACATGCAGAGTTGCCATCTCTCAATGCAGCACTGAAGACACTCGGTTTGGTTTTCACAGTAAAATAAACATTTTCTGGGAGCACATCTTGCTGAATCCTTTCCCACTAAACAAACAGCACTGCATCCCACAGAAGGTCATGCTTCATATTGCGAACACTCCTTCACTGACCAAGTGAACAACCTGTTCTGGGAAATTACCAAGAAGCTTGCGCAAGTTTGCAGTAATTCAGCAGCGTCCAGGCTGTGGTTCAGCTGATGTGTACTGTATTTATAGGCCACATTTCTCAATGTAAGCTGGCCACAATCCAGTCCAAATGAAACAAAGCTCATTAGATAGAAAGGCTGGATGTCACACTTGTGGATAAACACATTCTTTTGCTGTTCCACCCACCAATATAGTTTGAGTTTTAGTGGACTGAATGTCTGCTTGTCAAATGTTAAAAAGTTTGGTGACCCTGCTTAACGTTTATAACTTTCTACCTGCTCTTAAACTTGCTGCCTTCTGTACACTATGTGAAGGCACCATTTTGTTTTGTTTTTTTCATTAATCAACCACTCGTTGTCTTACAAATAGCATTATGTGGCAGGCTTGTAAATCCCTCTCAAACGCACCACTGTTGAAACAGAAATATCGATGCTATTTGCTTAAACAAATCTTTGATCATTATATGAACTGCTTTGGGTTAGTTTACACATTTGAATTGCCTGTATACCATACATATATAACCATTCAAAACAGTTCTTCCCTCTTATGCAGTGTACACCTGCAATAATGTGCTTTGTTTTAAAGTTTTTATTTTGGACTGGGTGCTGCCTGGTTCAATATTCCAAAGCCCTGTTATCTTTTGGATACTGTAAAGTGAATCAATTATCCCCAATGCTGTAAAAGTTGCAATCCAGGTTTCATACAATACATCTGCATAGGTTTAAGGTCAATGCGTTTGGAATCCAACGAAGAGGTGCATTGTTGGAAGTGCATTACTGAGAATGAAACAATAAAATTGATTGCCACATGTTTGGTCATTTTTTTTTTTGCTCTCAATCAAAGCCATAGCAGATGGAAGCAATTTACTTTTGAATCCTCAATGTTCTTTTCTCTGCTATAATGTTGTGGACTGCATGCTGCTGACTGCTGACTGCTGACTGCATTTAGGTTTTCTACCTGGTCTGTGTTCAGCATAAACCAAACTGAATGTCTCAGAAAAAAGAAAGGCAGTTTCCAAGCAAAGAATATCAATCAGTAAGCAAAAAGCAAGCAGAACATAATCAGCATTTTTCATGCTGCATTACACAGGGACAGCTTGCAGACTCGCAGTAGGGAAAGCAAATTCAAATAAACTCAAATCATGAACTGTTTAACAAAAGCCATCAGTTGTTAAAGTCTATACTTTTTTAAACCAAAGAGCTAATGATTAGTAGTAATTAATTACTGTACAGTAATTCCCTTTAAACTGGGGGCTCAATCCACAGTCAAGGTTGAGTGAGTAAAGATGGATGCTGAAAATGCTCACTTGGGACCGGGGCAGACTTCGTAACCAAGGTAACAAGCACAGAGACTGACGTCAGAAAGACATTACACAATTACTCATAACAACAAGAGGCAGACAGAAAGACCCTAGAACTCAGCAGAGAGCGCCCGGCAGTGAAGTTAGGTAAAGGAAGTAGGAGAAAATTTGACATCTTTCAAAAAGGCTGCTGAGCAAAGACTCCAACTATTCTCCAAACTATTCAGAAACACCAGATCAATCACGGGATAATTTGATTTCTCTTGGCCACATGAAAACAGAATTGGTACAGAGTGCTTATAACAGGATGTGCTAAGTACCTTTGTGCTCAACAAAGCCAAAGCCAGTGACATTGCTCTTTTAAACTGCCAGGGCTGGCTCTGCTGCCAGTGTAATAAATCAGTAAAGCACTAAAATCATTTAATCTGCCTTTTGAAAATGTATCTGCCTAAAAAGTCACGTCTTGTGCAAGAACACCATGGGTCGCATCTCACAATCTCCTTACAATTTTAAAGTCCTGCAATTCGCCAAAAATGTTTCTCAATCTCTGCCACGTAAAAGCAGTTCCGATACTGATATGAATCCAGGCAGACAGTCCATGATTCAAACACACTCACTCAGTGGCCTGGTCACCAAGAATGTGACTGATATGGGGGCCAACTGGGAATCTTTAAAAAAAAACCAATATGTTCATTCCTTGCAAAACAAATATTTCCTGGGGTCTTAAACTTAGCATTGTATTTCCTATTACTGGGCATGAGTAGAAATAGCGTCAACATTGGTGGCTGACTCACCATTTGGAACAGCTTAAGAAATGAGTAAGAAATGTCTCCATGTTGCTATCGAAAAACTGGCTGTATCTCATGACCAGTCAGACTCACGTATTTATTAATTCTCTTTGTTTATGCCCTGGTAAGCGATGAAGATTTCAAATGAATAGTTACAGCTAGCCTACCCTCTGGCACAGTTTGTTCTATTAGAGTAATCATAGGCCCTGTCTACTACTAATATTCACCACCTTGGATTCATCAGAGTGGGGCTGTTTGGAGCACTCAAGATCCAACTTGGAATACCCATTTTGGGTTGGATTCAGTTTTAAAGGCGCCAACCTGTAAATATTGTTATTGCTTACAGAGCACATAAGGAAACAATGTCACCTTTGTATAATGGTAAGGATATCCACTAATGAATTATGCCTATTAAACTTGTAATTGGCCCTCCGGGACCTACTCCTGGGGTAACAGACAGGTACAGCTGCAGTAAATTACCATAAACATATTTCTTGAGGCCAAAACACAACAGTACATTATTTAAATGTGCTTGTAAGGAGTCATTTCTTATTAACTGTATAATTGTAGCCGAGGTTGTGCACTAATTTGGACTAAATAACAAATAAATAACAATGCAAAAAAAAAAAAGACTAATCGTCAATTGCAATTGTGATTGAGATCGATTCAATCCGCACAATAATCCCACCAACCCCCCACACTGCTTCCGTCACTAATTCACATTAATTACAGTGAGCATTCTTCACTAACCGAGGAGAACATGAAGTATGTGTGGAAATATACTGCAAATCAAGGGCAGTACATTAGGTATATAAACAGAAATGCTATCCCTCTTTCTTAATTATAAGATCTGGTACCTTTTTGTTTACAAATTAACCCATGATGATAGTCATTAGTGCGAGAATTGTCAGCTGTGACATCACCAGCGAGGTTCTGTTCTACAATCTGCTGGATCCTGTCACTCACAAGTGTGTCATGTCAGCTGTGACATCACCAGCGAGGTTCTGTTCTACAATCTCCTGGATCCTGTCACTCACAAGTGTGTCATGTCAGCTGTGACATCACCAGCGAGGTTCTGTACTACAATCTGCTGGATCCTGTCACTCACAAGTGTGTCATGTCAGCTGTGACATCACCAGAGAGGTTCTGTTCTACAATCTGCTGGATCCTGTCACTCACAAGTGTGTCATGTCAGCTGTGACATCACCAGCGAGGTTCTGTTCTACAATCTGCTGGATCCTGTCACTCACAAGTGTGTCATGTCAACTGTGACATCACCAGAGAGGTTCTGTTCTACAATCTGCTGAATCCTGTCACTCACAAGTGTGTCATGTCAGCTGTGACATCACCAGCGAGGTTCTGTTCTACAATCTGCTGGATCCTGTCACTCGAGGTAACACTCACTTTTCAATCTGTCCTCTATGAATCAACATGCTTCAGACACAGCAGAGTGAACATGGTAATAAAACACACATGTTTTAACTGGAATGGCTTTTCCCATAAGGCTCGCTGGAAACTGTGCCTTTGCATTGAGGTAAACTCAGGAGAATAATGTCAAAATCATTGAGGCTGATTTTTCCTTTTCCTAAAATAATATTTTAACACTCTGCTGATAAAATACCCAATAATGCTACCAGTCACACTGCTGCTTACCATATTTTCACAAATAAGTGCTGTTGTGTTAAAGGACTTCCATTTTCTTTCCTCTTATTAGCATTGGCAGCATTATCGCTGATCCCTTTTCCTTCTTGAGTTTAATATTTTTTTGGTTCTTTGCTTGTTTTCTATTCTTTTCTTTGGGATATACTGTACTTGATTTTTAAAGTACAACACTTCTGGAGGAGGGGGCTAATATTCCTACAGCTAAAACTACTTTTAGTGAATGTAAACAAAATGGACTGTCAACTGCTTTCTGATAAAGTAACCCAAACCTAACCCCAAAGTCTTGCATTCTGCAATGCCAACTCACAAACTTTCTTGACTGTTTCCAATTGTGTCTATACAATGTGTATCCCTCTAAAGGGAAGGTGTTTTTGTGTATAAGAGGTTCTGTTAAATACCAGGCAGTATCCATCAATATGACATACACCTGCGTCTCTAACAAAACGAAGGCAATGTACAAATCAATCAATTCAGCTTGCACACAAAGGAATGTAAGAGCTATATAGAGAACTGCCAATCAACTGACTGAATCAACCCAGATGAACAGCCGGACTTGAGCAGCACTCTGCTTAGCAAAAGAAGGTTAGACTCTGGTTCGATTCTCAACTCCAAACAAAACAAGTGGCTTGTTTGCTTTGGCTTTAATTTGGTGAAAAAAAGTAAACGCTTCAGCTTTACAGTTATTGCACAAATTATCCAAATGTTCACTTCTTTATAAAAGAAGATAAACAGAAGAATGCCTTCTTATAAAATGAGCTGTTACTGTAACAAACCGCAAGCTTGATTCTCAAGTGCAGAAAACTAACAATGCATGTTTGATCACATCGGACTACGTGAGTCTTTGTTAGATTTTCACATCAGCACTTCCAAGGTATACAAAACTGTCTAAATTGCTGGTATCTTATGTAAACAGGATGAACAGTTACACAATAGTAAATAAAACGTCTTGAAAAGATTCATTGCTGTGGGAAAGAAATACATTGACAACAATTTATGATTAGAGGATAGCATTTTAGGGCTTCTACTAGAATAATATTTTTAATATGCTCTGCATTGTCTGAGGCAGTTTGGTTTTATGCCATAATATACAACTGCATATGCTGTAATTGAATAGACATTTACAGGAATGTTTTCAGATTGGGCAGGGGCAGGTTGATAAAAAGTGCACCATGTCCATGTTCTAATGACAGGGTTTTTCAATCATACATGAATGAAGTGTCTTTCCATTACATTTGTATGTCTGCACATTGCTCCAGTCTATATACCTTTTCATTCATTTGCTAATCAAATTGTTCTGCTTTTTTATAAACCTTTTATTACAAGCACAATCCTTTTTTTGCTTGCATTTACTGTGTTATATTATGTTATTTTACTGAAAAAATATGACTATTATTGGTGATAATGTTTCTCATCATCATCTAAAGCTTAAAAAGGTATGGCTTTTTCTTAAAAGTTAAAAATCAAAAAGCAGAGAAAAAATAGCATGTAAAAGAGAAAGAACTACTAAGTGAGTGGAACATTAAAACGTGATTTAGGATGATCCTTTTTATCCGATAATCAAGTATCGTCCAACACCAGTTACCCTTCCATCCGCCCCATGGTGAAACAAAGCCTAAGCAGCACATTGAAGTTTTTAACACCAGTAGCGACTTAAAAACCTTTAAAAGAAACCAAAAGAAAAAGCATACCAATGGCGCCAGTGATAGCCCTGCAGTCACAGCAATGGAAAAAGCACCTCAATCCTTTATGTGATTTGTATCTGACTGCACTGCGACACATTGACAATGAACTGCGAAGCGTCAGGCCCTGGCCCTTCCCCTGGGGCTACTGACAGGAAAGACATGCGTTTGCTAGTGTCAGGGCTGAAGGCAATCAATGTAGGCGCATCCTCTTAAGCAATCTGCCCCAGCAAGTATAATGACCCGACCCAAACCCAAACCCTAACCCTAACCCTAAACCATCAGTCAACATGCTCAACACATTGATAGCCCTAAAGGCAACAGGCCTGTGTTTATTTGCTCCAGTCCCACCATGGGTGGCCAGTGCTGAGTTACCACACACTGAGAGAATCCTCAGCATATCTCAAAGGAGAACACAATGCAAAGTCAAAGTATGGGTCAAGTCAAACTCACACAACCGCACCTCTTGCAGGAGATTCACAGGGTATGAAAAGGCTTTTTAACTTCCAAATTGCAACGGACTTGACCAAAGTGATTGATTTTGGCGATTAACAATATATTGTGACTCATATTCATATGTTGCTTCAGCAAAGTAAATTAAGGAGGCTGTGTGGTCCAGTGGTTAAAGAAAAGGGCTTCTAACCAGGAGGTCCCCAGTTCAAATCCCACCTCAGCCACTGACTCATTGTGTGACCCTGAGCAAGTCACTTAACCTCCTTGTGCTCCGTCTTTCGGGTGAGACGGAATTGTAAGTGACTCTGCAGCTGATGCATAGTTCACACACCCTAGTCTCTGTAAGTCGCCTTGGATAAAGGCATCTGCTAAATAAACAAATAAATAATAATAAAACTAGTTGAGCTGCGGGTCAAGATACATTATTTACAATATTAACTTGGTCATTGCAAAACAAACAAACAAACAAACAGTGTGTACCATTTCAATATAAACCGGGGACACTAAGCACTGGAAAAAGCAGGTTTAACTGTGCTCTAGCAGGCCTGCACTCTGACATTTAGTGAAGACCAATGGATACAAATGGCCTTGGTAATGAAATGATCAGGGAGCAGAGAATGAGGACAGCATGGCCCGGAGCTGCTTCTGTGCACAGCGCTGTGCCCTCAGGTGTCTCTTGCTCTGTGTCAATGGCCATCTGAATACCATATGCCAGGCTGTTAATGTTCCCAGCCGCTCCTCATAATGGCTTATACAGACGTCACATTCTTGGAAATTTCCATGCATGTGAAAGGTACAATTCTATTTGTCTAGTCAGCAAAGACTCCACTGCCAGTCGGATCCCAATGTAACAGACAGGAGGTCCAGTATGCCACACACCACGCACAGTGTCAAATTCCAAATCTTTATTAATATATCAGTTTTAAAAACAATAGCACAATTGAGTCATTGGTGACATCCACACAGAAACAACACCCCCGCCCCTTAGAAACAACACCCAAGTTGGGCTGCACTGAGTGCAACCCAAAAAAGTCTCCCCAATAAATACTATAAAACCACCAATAAAACAATACAATCGTGTTCCCTACCCAACGCACTGGTATTCCGAAAACCCTATACAAAATACTAAATTACAAATAACAATAATGCCCCAATGATGCTTCCGCCTTGATACCCCACAATTGTCTCAGCAGCCACTCTACTTAGTCTGTAACTGTGTGTTTAGCTCCGTTTCCGCCTGTGAGTGCCCTCTTTTTCCCCTTCTTCGCAGCAGTAAGCGCCACAAGAAAGTCCTTTGATCTCCCCTTCACAGCCTTTCTCTTGGAGATAAACACTAATAGAGGGCATTTTAGTTCATAATGTGCTTCAGCTCTAGCGAGTGAGAGAGTGAGCGTTCACAGTTCACAGCAGCTCCTCCTGCGCCTTGATGCAAATACAGCCATCTTGGCAACAAAGTCAAGAGCAATAGTCTACTGGCAGCACATAACTGTGTGAACTGATAACATGAGGCATTCAGAACTGATAAAATAAAAAGCTGGTCCTTATGCTGGTTTATGTTCAATCTGAACTTGTGTTCTTTTCAATATTACACAATGAGCAGATGCTGAAAAAATTACTTGGATGGAAACATCAGACTTCAGAGAGAAATCTTTCTTTAAATCAGATCTTTGGAATGACGGTGTCTGTATGTCAACCAGGAACATTGTGAACCAGGAACACTGTGAATCAGGAACACTGTGAAAGAGGAACACTGTGAACCAGGAACATTGTGAATCAGGAACACTGTGAATCAGGAACACTGTGAATCAGAAACACTGTGAATCAGGAAATATGTGAAACAGGAACACTGTGAACCAGGAACACTGTGAACCAGGAATACTGTGAACCAGGAACACTGTGAACCAGTAACACTGTGAACCAGCAACACTGTGAACCAGGAACACTATGAATCAGGAACACTGTGAACCAACAACACTATGAACCAGGAACAATGTGAACCAGGAACACTGTGAACCAGGAAAACTGTGAACCAGTAACACTGTGAACCAGCAACACTGTGAACCAGGAACACTGTGAACCAGGAACACTATGAATCAGGAACACTGTGAACCAGGAACACTGTGAACCAGGAACACTATGAATCAGGAACACTGTGAACCAGGAACACTGTGAACCAGGAACACTGTGAATCAGGAAGCCAATGCAACTATTGATGCACAGAATAGTAGCTGTTAATTAAAAAATAATTATAATAAAATTTGCTTACGATTGTAAGTTGCCCTGGATAAGGGCGTCTGCTAAGAAATAAATAATAATAATAATAATGAAATACAGTACAGTACAATATAAATACGCAAGACGGGGAAAAAATGAAGCAACAGCGTGCATTGTGCTGTCCCTTCTTCACAACCCTGCATTCATGCCATCAGTCATCTTAAATAACATGGCTGTCATTTGTTTTGCTGAGAGCCCATTTTAAGGGCCAAATGTAAATAAGGGCCAAATAAATACAGCAAAGCCATTGTCAAACAAGCACGTCCCCGCTGAGCAACACATAACAGTACAAATAACAGATAACTGAATGCGGCGTTGGAATTTGCATGCTTTGTGTCACTTGATACGACACACATGGCCTTGTTTGCAATACAAACAAATACTCATTTGTTTTTTTAGATTGATCTTATTGGTAATTTCTTGGCAGGTCTGTAAACGGAACTCCAGCGACAGTAGTGACACTAGTAAGATGCTGTTTACATTTAAAACCCTCAAATACAGCTCACAGAACTGCAAATATTCTTTTAATTATTCATCTTGCGCAGGATGTGAAGGACAACTCTGGAACTGTGAAAGATGTTTGTCTGTCTCTAGCTATTTCCAGGTTTAGCCAGGCGAAAATGCATCAGCTACTTAGCTGTCGTAAAGGAGAGCTGTCAGTTTGAATGCTTACAGCAGCCGCTAATGTGAAAACAGCCTTATATAACGGAAGTGAAATTAAAAACAAAACAAAGGTTATGATGTTGCTGCCGGCTACTGTCTGAGAAGCAAAGCGAACCCAGGATCATACCCATAAATATTTCAGATTGCTTTAACATCAGCTTATATACTGTGACAAACATATTTTCAAATTCAAAGTTTTCAAATTCAAATTCAAACTGGCTTTATTAGCATGACAGGAGTGATCCAATGTTGCCAAAGCATTTCAACACAAATGTTACATGAAATCAAATATAATGTCAATGACAATAATATTAATCCCTCCTCCCTCTCCTTCCTTCTTAACAGAATGATTTATGGCAAATGGATTCCCTTCTCCAATGCCTCTTTTTTTATTTGCACCATTTAATTTATTTTAATTAAGATCAAATCTCAGTGATAGTGCAGCATTGTAATTACTTCCAATACATGGCTGCTCCACGACTGCTCAGAGTCAACACATTTTTTCATGCTAAACGGCTCCAAGCTCCAAGCATTTACCTCCCCCGGCCCCTATGTGAATGACAAGCCATGCTCTTGAGTTCTGCTGCAATTAGGGATTGTTATTTATGTATTTTTATTTTTTGCTGTTTTAAACTCACTTTCAGATGATAAATTCAATTAATTTTCTGTGAAAAAGACTGGAGAACTCATCAAGGAGAATAATAACGCAAGAGGCACTTTGTATGAAAGAAACATATGTCCAATATTGCTGATGTTACTGTGCTTGCAACACTGCTTAACTCTTTCCCTTCCAGTGAAAATGCCACCAGTTTCCTGTGAGTCATGACGGCAGATGATGAGAAAGGTGGGGGGCCAAGACTCGGATGACATGATCATAATGCTACATTTTGCCAGTATTACATCATGTATGTATATATTGTATATGTTCAAGTATGACATTATGTATGAAGTGCCATAGAAGTATAGTAATAATAATAATAATAACAATAATAACAATAATAATTCAGACAAGCAGAGTGTGATTAAAAAGACCCTTGGAGACTCTTAGCAAGAGTTTGAAAACTCAATGAAATGCACCTAGGTGGATATGTGTGAAAATACACAACACAAAGAAGTCTACAGTCAGTTATCCTTCTTGTTTTCAGATTCTTTGGTTCACTGACATTGAAAACAATTATCACACAGTGCCTGAGTGCAGGACTTGGCTACCTTTTTTCTAGTTCTTTTACTTTGCTTTAAATATTCCAGTTGTACTGGCTCAGAACCACTCTGGCATGTCTGCTCAGACTGGAATAAGTAAATAATGGTGCCCTCTGTTCCCTGTCTCAAGCAGTAAGGAAACGTGCTTGGAGCGATGAAAGAATTCCTTGCACAGCCACATGAGGCCCGGAGCACGACCTGGAAAAATAAACCCTCTCCCTCTCCATCGCCTGAAAATGCCGCCACAATCAAAGCTCCTCCCACACGTGCTCCACATTACTGCGCTCGAGCATGCATGTGAAAACGAATTTCCCTTCAAACTAAACACAAACAATCCTCCAAAGCCCTGTGAAAACAAACAGAAGGGTCAGGAAAAGCCCTCTGGTGCTTATGAAGAGGTTACTGTTCCTTATCCTTATCTTAAAGCCACAGTATCCCCTTTTTTTCCTCAGAAAAAATAAAAAGAACCAACATGCCATGCCCTGAGGTGTATAATGTGACTGGACTTTCAAAATGGAAAGTTGTTGACTGTTCAAGAAAAAAAATGTAACCACGGGTCTGCATCTGAAATGAATTATTATTTTTATATCCCTGAGTAACTGTGGCTTTGTATTGAGATTTTCACATTACTATCTGACAGTTACCTCGGTTGCATACGTTGTAGTCGTTATTTCTAAAAATCCAGCTTTTAGGAGTCTTTTCAGCAGTTTGTGGCTGAAAAGGGAAATGATACAGAACCCACACTATGACATTCAACAGAGAAGAAATGAACTATGACAGGAATGTATACAGTATAATACCTAATGTACCAGTACTGTGCTGTGATTTACTCCATGCATGCGATATTATCTTGCTTTGCTAGGTTAATCAAGTCCAAAAGCAAGATACTGCCAGATAATTGTTTTTTTCTTCAGGCAAAAACACTTTTACAATCACTGCTGTAATGCAATGCATGTATGCTGAGCCAGGAGTTTTTCAAACCCTTATGCAAAAGCAGTTCCAGGCAGATCATAAATCCCACCCTCTCATCTAAAAAAATGAAATATCTGGCCACTGTAAATATTAAAAAGAGTATTTCACCAAGTAACAATGATCATTGAAGTACATAACAATAATACAAAAATTAATTAGTTCAAAAGAAGCCTAAAATCTCAGCAATAATAATTGACCAAATGTATTTTTGGTAAATGTACAGTAGCCATCATCAATATGGCTTATTCTATATATATATACATATATTTTTCCAACAGTCGATAATAAATAACTTCCCCATTGACCAAACTGACAATGTTTTTGGTTTCCTTTTTTTTAATCATTGTACTGCCTTTACTCTGCAGCAATTCCGTTTTAAGTTGATACAAAGTTACAAATTATAGCCAACACTTGTGTTACAAGAAGAAGAAAGAACTGTGATAAGGCATTTCAAGTCATGATGTAATCATTAAATAATTGAACACAGCTCTCAAAGCCTTTGTTATTTGGGGCTTTTCAAAACCTGCAATCAGGATATCTTACATTTAATCCCAGCTAGGGTTAGTCTTGTTTTCTTTGCATTTTCATAAAACTAATGTACAGTAAGTTGCACAAAATGTAAGCTGTGCTTTGTTTATATTGATACAGTATATTTGTGGAATTCCAAATGACACAACTGTGAGTGACTGCCTGGTTCACTCCAAGAAAAAACGAAATCAATACAACAAATGACCATGCCTTCTCTTAGAACACAAGACTTGGAAAAGAATGTCCGGAGGGAATCAGACTTTGTCTGTCTCATCGATTGTGCTGGAGTGGAGATAGGAGCTCACACAAGAACAAAGCTGCTGGCCTCCAAAGTCTCAGAGCAACACAGGAACGACAGAAACAGCAGAAATACAATCAATTGTAAGCCAGAAACAAACTGCAGAGCACTTTATTATGTTTTAGCTCTTTGGCATACCTAGTTGCCCATAGTAGACTTGACATTATCCCTGAAGGAGAACATGGGATTTGAAACCACAGCAGTGTCTTGGTCTAAACAACAGAATACATTTCAGTCTGACAGCAACACTAATTCCAGGACAGTTGACTGAAGACCACATTCAAGCCCTCTTAACCCAGATCTCTTTAGTTGACAAGCAGGCACCACGTCACCATTATCAGAGTGTCAAGCTCCAATCTCTTATTATCAGGGCACACATTGTTCTCTCGTATCTCTCTCTCTCTTGACATGACAGCACGCTACTGACGTGTGTCTGTATTCAAGACAACCATCACCAGGCTTTAGTTGGAACAGGAAACATTTTCATTTCAAAAGCTTGTGCATAACTGCAGTTAAAAACTGCGCACACATTGTTTGACTTATATTTTCAAAAAATGATTTTGAGGAAGAATTCAGTGTGGAAATGTAGAGATGTCTGCTCCTTGCAGAACATTGGCTCACTTACAAAATATTGGCTCAGTTGCAGAACACTGATGCAACTGGGTTCCAATGAAGAGATGAGTCATCATGGGAGATAGCCTTCTTGTGTTGTTTTATATTATCTGCTGTCAGTATTGCGAAGGGTGTTTTTAAGTGTTTTAGTACTGTAGCTTGTCATGCTCTTGAATTTTAAATAAAAGTTTGCGTATGCTTTTTTCAATATACAGCAGTTCAGATTTGTTCAGCGTAAATGGCCTATTTAATCAATAATCAGTAATAAAAACACAAATTATTATTTTTTTTATTTTTAATATAATCTCTGTACTATACATGTGACTGTTTGCAGAAATATTTAAATTCACCACAGTGGAGATTCAGTTTCTTCAGATGCTACCAGCCTGCAGATTAGAGATTGAAGCGTATCTACACAACCTTCCCATGTTCCACACGCCATGATGAAAAGGATCACGCCCTTCTAGCTTCTTATGAGCCAATAGACGGCTAATAAAGAACTGTCAATAATGATCCTTTTTATTTTGGGGCTGTGAATTCATGCTATTGGTGCCAATATCAAATTATGTCATATTTACTGTGTTGGCTTGTTTTCAAAGCACTTCAGAAAAAAAAAAAAAAAAAAAAATGAGCGAAGCAGACCCCCCAGTGGTTGAAACGGGCAATTTTGGTTGGCATAGTTAGAAAGCATGGTTTAACGATATATCAATAATAATAATAATAATAATAATAATAATAATAATAATAATAATAATAATAATAATAGTGATATGGGCAGTAACAACAATAGAGAATGAAGGAGAACAAATACAACAGGACATTAAACACTGACAGATAAACTATTATGAAAATGCCTATGCTTTACCCTTTAAGGACAGTGATTTTCAAGATCCAGTCAATGGGTAGTGGGAGGAGAGCGCTTGGCTTCTGGAATGCGACTACCACCAATTCGAGCATACATGGATGACATGACAACCATGACTACAACAGTAGCCTGCACTAATCGGTTATTGGGCAAATGAATCAATAACATTGAATGGGCACGAATGCAATTCAAGCCCACTAAATCAAGGAGCATCTCTATAATTAAAGGTAAAGTAGTAGATAAAACATTCTTCATTAATGGTGAGGCAATACCAACAGTGTCTGAGGAGCCAGTGAAGAGCCTTGGGAGATGGTACGACGGGGATCTAAAGGACACAGTTTGTGTGGGAGAAGTTAGACAACAAGCTGTGGAAGGGTTGAAGAGCATAGACAGCAGCGCTTTAACAGGCAAACTAAAACTCTGGTGCTTTCAGTTTGGTCTACTGCCAAGGTTGCTGTGGCCACTGACTGTGTACAAGGTTTCTTTGACAACAGTAGAGAAGCTGGAAGCTTTAATCAGTTCACACATCAGGAAATGGTTGGGAGTTCCACGCTGCCTCAGCACAGTGGGACTTTACGGTAAAGGAATACTGCAGCTACCTGTCTCCGCTCTAACCGAGGAGTTTAAGTGTGCCAAGGTCCGACTGGAAATGACATTAGTAGAGTCACGCGACAAATGCGTAAGGGAGGCAGCACCTGTGTTGAAAACTGGAAGAAAGTGGGCGGCAAAGAAAGCTGTGGAGGATGCAAAGGCTGCCCTTCAATTGGTGATATCATGGGGCAAGTTCAGCATGGAAGAGGGGGTCTTGGTCTCAGTTCAGCTCCTCCTACATGGCACAAGGCAGCCCCAGCTCAACGGAGGAAGCTGGTAGTCAACGAGGTGCAAAAGCAGGAGGAGCGGATGAGGTGTATAAAGGCCATTTCCCAGGCCAAGCAGGGAGAATGGATGAGATGGGAGAGTGTGGAACAACGCAAGATTGGCTGGCAAGACCTATGGTCAATGGAACAGAGCAGGATCAGTTTCCTTATAAGGTCAACATATGATGTTCTCCCATCACCACAGAACCTAAACCTCTGGGTAGGAGAGGATCCCTCATGTCCGTTGTGTTCATCACCTGCAACATTAAGGCACATTTTGACAGGATGTAAGGTGGCTCTTAGCCAAGGACGGTTTACTTGGCGCCATGACCAGGTGCTGCGATGTTTGGCCTTGGCATTGGAATACAAGCGTAACATGACCAATAAGTTGCCACCTGTTCCATCAAAACATTACACACAAAAGACAACATCCCTCCGCCCAGGAGAGCAACCACCAAGAAAAGGTGTTAAAACCAATCCGCGCCCAGGACAACTGGAAGCTGCTAGAGACTGGAAAATGCTGGTAGATGTTGGTCAACGGCTTATTTTTCCACCTGAGATTGCCACCACTAACCTTCGACCAGATATTGTCTTGTGGTCTGGATCAGCACGCCTTGTTCACCTGGTAGAGTTAACAGTGCCATGGGAGGATGCTGTAGATGAGGCGTACGAGAGGAAGAAACTGCGGTATGCTCAACTAGCCACTGAAGCGGAACAGCGAGGATGGAGAGTCTGGGTTTACCCAGTGGAAGTGGGTTGTCGAGGATTTGTGGCACACTCTACAATCCGGTTTCTCAGAGATGTCGGATTCAATGAACAAGAGTTGCGTTGCACAGTGAAGAACTTATCTGAAGCAGCAGAGAGGAGCAGCAACTGGCTGTGGTTGAGACGGAAAGATTCTGTCTGGGGATCTCAAGCACAATAGAATGAAAGAAAGGCTGATGTACACGTAAGTAAGCTGGGCTGAGTTGAGTGGGGGACGGAGGGGGGTGATGCTGGGACGCCAGAATCACCGTCGAGCCCTCTTGAGGTGTCGTGGGCTAGTCGACGAAACACCGAGGATGGAAGGTGCCCACTTGAAGACCCCAGAGATGTACCCTACTTAGCTCAATCCAGACGGTTGTCATGCTGATGCGCTGGGGAGACCGCACTATGGTTGATCCCCGGAGACAGCATCGCAGCCGTTGTGTGTGCTGATGCGCTAGGGAGGCAAAATAAGCTGATCCCTGGAGCCAGCATTACACTTCAGCCATCAACACCAGACAGAAGGATATCTACATCATCATATGGAAGGAAGCGCAAATGGATGGAGACACATATGGATCACATTAGTTTACTGTGAAGCTACGTCTTAGTTGGTGCTTATCTTGGCTAGAGCCAAGTTCAAATCAGCATGAAGTTTTAACATCTACTCTCATGTAATGGAAATCATAATAATGTCTCAAAGTCTAAACCCCGGGCCAGTCAAACAGTTTTCCACTGAGCATTCCTAATCAAAAGACAGACACTCTTGAAGCCCACATTCACCAAGACTGAGTATCCAGACTGCAAATGATATGCAGCTTCACAACTGAGCAAATACGTTCCTACATGACATTGCTGTACATACTGTGCACACACAGGCTTGCTGACCACTGCAAAGGAGATTCCTTTACCAAAGCACTTTACCCACAGTACTATGGGTCTTTACTACAGTACTGTGGGTCTAAAATAACCACTCGGTATCCTGCTGTCGAGAACAAGTCAAGAATGAACATCACCTTTATATTGAAGTGTTTGGAACGGACACTGTACTCCCAGTCTATCTTACTCACCCTACACTTTTATTCACTATAAATGTCTCAAATGTGCAACTGCAAAAGAAAATATGACATAGATTTTTATATCTGGTACTACAATGGGTAGCAGGGAGCTCTCAGTTTGCGTGCTTTGACTTCCAGGAAGTCTGTTGCTCCTTCACTTCTTACTGTAGGTTATTTCATCTCAGCAGTGTCTTTGGGGTCAAGCATTTTACTGGCTGCAGAGCATGCCAGTCATTAGGGGAAGCAGCTGGTTGGTCACTAACAAACATAGAAAACCCTGAAGAGGTGGGGACAATTGTAAATGACCATGAAATTGCAGGACTAGCTGATTTATTTAATCCAGTGTAGTACCAAATATCATGCTTTTAAATTAAAATACATGTTTGCTAAAACATAGATTATTAGCAAAACTGCAAATCTGAGACCTAATTAGTGAATGGATATGGAACATGGATGGACGTTTTTGTTAGCTATACAACCTCTAAGTTATTGGCTTTAGAAGGTGTGTAACCCTGGTAGTTTTAGTATTTGAGTTGTGTGTATTTTCCAAACCCAGTCTGGTATACTGTATACCTTGTGGTGCTACAGCACAAGGTCACAGCATTTTTATGACAGTGCTGTCCAGCCATCTGTACTATAGCGATAGTGAGACAAAAGTCCCCTTGTTCTAAATGCTGTCAGTTAAGGTTCGTTTTTAGACTCAGGGGTAGTGGCAGTGCTGTCTCAATTCAAAACCATGACACCACACACACTGCAAAAGTAAGAAAAAAAAAACAGTCAATACAGACAATTCAGGCTCATATCGATGATAAATTTAGCAAAGAATAGTCATTTTCATGTTGTAGCATGATAATAAGTTATTTTTACTGATTTTTTTAAGGCGGTAACAAAATACTCCATTGTCATCTAATATTTTGAAAGCTAAGCATAACACATTTGATTTGGCCTTTCGTTTAGTTTTTTATATAGTTCTGTAAAGCGAGTACACTGCAGAAGGCACTAGCGAAAACATTTAGATAACAGGGCCCTGCAATGCTTGAAAACGACAGACGATATACAAATGAAATCGCTATGGTATTATATGGAATCTCCCACATATGCAATAACCAGAGCACATGATTCCTCCTCCTCACTGACACCCTGCAATAACCAGAGCACATGATTCCTCCTCTCCTCACTGACACCCTGCAATAACCACAGCACATGATTCCTCCTCTCCTCACTGACACCCTGCAATAACCAGAACACATGATTCCTCCTCTCCTCACTGACACCCTGCAATAACCAGAGCACATGATTCCTCCTCTCCTCACTGACACCCTGCCATAACCACAGCACATGATTCCTCCTCTCCTCACTGACACCCTGCAATAACCAGAACACATGATTCCTCCTCTCCTCACTGACACCCTGCAATAACCAGAGCACATGATTCCTCCTCTCCTCACTGACACCCTGCAATAACCAGAGCACATGATTCCTCCTCTCCTCACTGAGACACCCTGCAATAATCACAACACATGATTCCTCCTCTCCTCACTGACACCCTGCAATAACCAGAGCACATGATTCCTCCTCTCCTCACTGACACCCTGCAATAACCACAGCACATGATTCCTCCTCTCCTCACTGACACCCTGCAATAACCAGAACACATGATTCCTCCTCTCCTCACTGACACCCTGCAATAACCAGAGCACATGATTCCTCCTCTCCTCACTGACACCCTGCAATAACCAGAGCACATGATTCCTCCTCTCCTCACTGAGACACCCTGCAATAACCACAGCACATGATTCCTCCTCTCCTCACTGACACCCTGCAATAACCAGAGCACATGATTCCTCCTCTCCTCACTGACACCCTGCAATAACCAGAGCACATGATTCCTCCTCTCCTCACTGACACCCTGCAATAACCAGAGCACATGATTCCTCCTCTCCTCACTGACACCCTGCAATAACCAGAGCACATGATTCCTCCTCTCCTCACTGACACCCTGCAATAACCAGAGCACATGATTCCTCCTCTCCTCACTGACACCCTGCAATAACCAGAGCACATGATTCCTCCTCTCCTCACTGACACCCTGCAATAACCAGAGCACATGATTCCTCCTCTCCTCACTGACACCCTGCAATAACCAGAGCACATGATTCCTCCTCTCCTCACTGACACCCTGCAATAACCAGAGCACATGATTCCTCCTCTCCTCACTGACACCCTGCAATAACCAGAGCACATGATTCCTCCTCTCCTCACTGACACCCTGCAATAACCAGAGCACATGATTCCTCCTCTCCTCACTGACACCCTGCAATAACCAGAGCACATGATTCCTCCTCTCCTCACTGACACCCTGCAATAACCAGAGCACATGATTCCTCCTCTCCTCACTGACACCCTGCAATAACCAGAGCACATGATTCCTCCTCTCCTCACTGACACCCTGCAATAACCAGAGCACATGATTCCTCCTCTCCTCACTGACACACCCTGCAATAACCAGAGCACATGATTCCTCCTCTCCTCACTGACACCCTGCAATAACCAGAGCACATGATTCCTCCTCTCCTCACTGACACCCTGCAATAACCAGAGCACATGATTCCTCCTCTCCTCACTGACACCCTGCAATAACCAGAGCACATGATTCCTCCTCTCCTCACTGACACCCTGCAATAACCAGAGCACATGATTCCTCCTCTCCTCACTGACACCCTGCAATAACCAGAGCACATGATTCCTCCTCTCCTCACTGACACCCTGCAATAACCAGAGCACATGATTCCTCCTCTCCTCACTGACACCCTGCAATAACCAGAGCACATGATTCCTCCTCTCCTCACTGACACCCTGCAATAACCAGAGCACATGATTCCTCGTCTCCTCACGGACACCCTGCAATAACCAGAGCACATGATTCCTCGTCTCCTCACGGACCCTGTAATAACCAGAGCACATGATTCCTCCTCTCCACACTGACACCCTGCAATAACCAGAGCACATGATTCCTCGTCTCCTCACGGACCCTGTAATAACTGAAACTACCTTGTTTTTAAATTGGTTAACCAAATGGGATAAATACATTGCAAACAATTCATTCAGATTAAATTCATTTCTAGTTCTTTTTTTTCACAAACTGAAGCATCCTAAAACACACAGCAGACACTGCAGGGAGCCAAAGCACCTCCCACTGTGCAGTCGCCCACAGCCCTGTACACTACAGTGACCGATTTCGAAGCCAGGTTGGGTTTAAGTGCTTGGAAGTCAAAGAGGCACCGAGAACACGGAGTGGGATTGAGATACTTTATTGATGAGGATGACAAATCATTTAGTCCAACTGAAGTCAGTTATAAAGAAGTTAATTCATTTTGTTCAGGAATGCCAATCAGGTTGGATTAGATATTAGATGGTAGATGCTCGAAAGCAAAGGAAGAAAACTTTCCTGGGAGACTGCTGAAATGAAAATAACTATCAAAGATCATTTACATAACCAACCACTGTATCTCGGAAATATAAAGAAGAGCTCTCACTGCATTTTAAAGGAGCCCTGTAAAGTTTATTATTTTTTGTTTATTTAGCAGACGCCTTCATCCAAGGCGACTTACAGAGACTAGGGTGTGTGAACTATGCATCAGCTGCAGAGTCACTTACAATTATGTCTCACCCGAAAGACGGAGCACAAGGAGGTTAAGTGACTTGCTCAGGGTCACACAATGAGTCAGTGGCTGAGGTGGGATTTGAACCGGGGACCTCCTGGTTACAAGCCCCTTTCTTTAACCACTGGACCACACAGCCTCCTTTAAATATATATTGTTTGCATACCTACAAGCCTCAGTTGAAAATGTTAGCTTTATAGGTGTTGCCTGAACATTTTTATATCAGCTTTGTAACAAAGGGAAAAATAGACTTTTTACCTTTGTTGCATTACTGTTTTTGCTGCAGGTAGTCGCATGAGGAGGGCTATACAGGGTAAAGCTTCAGGGAGGGAAGAAGCTTGTGTGTCAGGAGCTAAAACTACCTTAGGTAAACAATCTGGCGATAACAAAGTCTGATTTAGTACAGTGCAGCACAGAAGGCTAAACTATCTATGCTGCGACTTACTGTATATATTACATATAGAATAGGGTCAAAAACGAAAAAAGTTCTAGGGGGGTTTCCGAGTGGCACGTCCAGTAAAGGCACTTCTCATGGAGTGCAGGATGCACCCTATAGCTTAGAGGACGCCAGTTCAAATCCACGCTATGTCACTGCCGATCGTGACTGGGAGTTCCCAGTGGGCGGCGCACAATTGGCCAAGCACTGCCCCGGTTTAGGTCAGCTGGGGACCCCTGTGGCAAGCCAAGCGCCTGCAGGCACTGCCTGTGTGCAACTCAGAACCGCAAGGTCCTCCGACGCTGTACTTCGCTGTAGTAGCTTCACGGCGGGCTTGCAGTGTGAAAAACAGTGAGGATGGCTGACGGCATGCATTTCGGAGGATGCGAGTGCTCATCTCTCCAGAGTTAGTGCGAGGGCTGCAGCGGTGAATTAAAATTGGGTGAAAAATAATTGCAGATTCCAAATTAATAAAATAAATAAAATAACAAAAGTTCTTGTATATTTCAGCTGTTCATTTCCATATGGGATTTCATTTGGGAAGTGCGGTTGCACATTGATTGTGTGTGTGTATTGTGGTTCATGAAGTAGGGTTACTCGTTCCAGTGGAGATCTGCCTGCAATGTGATCCATGTGTTTATTTTGATGTTAGCTTGGGTGATGTTGCGCACATGTGCTTTTAGCCTCCTCTTGTTCTCAGTCAGGATGTAGCCAGATGTGTGTGGGCAATCTGTCTGCGGTGTGTCAGGCCTGGTCGGGATCAGAAAGGAAATCTCTCCAACCAGCCACTGCTCTGAAAGCTCATCCATCACACTGCTTGTCACAAACAGGAAGAGCTTCTGGAAGGGGAGCTCAGTGCCCTTCACACAGCTACTGCAAATCAAATGACACCCAGGTTCAGTGACCAATGCACCTGTCTGTCTGCTGTGCCAAAAAGTCATCGAATATTGTTTATTACACTGGTTTTGGTGCTAAGTTTAAAGTACTGACTAAGCTAACGCAGACCAGTAGTTTAAACTGAGCACAGACACCAGGACCAGAGGACAGAGTTGAAATTATTATTATTATTATTATTATTATTATTATTATTATTATTATTATTATTATTATTATTTATTTCTTAGCAGACACCCTTATACAGGGCGACTTACAGTCGTAAACAAAGATACATTTCAAGAATCACAGTACAAGTATTAATACAATTAAGAGCAAGATAAGATGACAATGACTTCGGTGCTAGCAAGTACAAGTATATGACAAAATACGATTCAATAAGGGAGCAGATAACAGTGTCAGTAATAGTTACATCAGGATATAATTAAATACAAAATACTACAGATTAAATAACACTTGTGACAGATTACAGTACTCTAAAGTACAGGATTAAATGCAGTAAAATAGGGAGCAGATAAGAGCAAGCAAAGCGCATTAAGGAAGAGTGATAAAGTGTCCAGAGGGAAAAGAGGAGTTCTACAGGTGCTGTCTGAAGAAAACGAAGTGGAGACGAATTTAGGAAACATTATTTCGTACCCAGAGAGTGGTAAAGATATGGAATGGTTTGCCAAGCCATGATGTTGATGCTAAATCAAGTTTTGAGATCAACCAACTACTATTATTATTATTTATTATTTATTTCTTAGCAGATGCCCTTATCCAGGGGGACTTACAATTGTTACAAGATATCACATTATACATTATAGAGATATCACATTATTTTTTACATACAAGTACCCATTTATACAGTTGGGTTTTTACTGGAGCAATCTAGGTAAAGTACCTTGCTCAAGGGTACAGCAGCAGTGTCCCCACCTGGGATTGAACCCACGAGTCCAGAGCCCTAACCACTTCTCCACACTGCTGCCCCTACTAGGAGCACTGGGGGGCCAGATGGCCTCCGACAATATTTAGATATCTAAATCTAACCCAGAGTCAGCTCGATCTATTACATAGTGATAATAGCCATATTTATTTATTTTATAAACATGATAATCCAAACACAATCCTCAGCCTCTGGAATATTCATATGGAGTCCCCGGCTTCACTACTTCAAGACAGACTCCGGGTCGCATGAACAGACCTACGAGAGCAGGAATTTCCCTGTTCTTAAATGCGTCTTGTTGAAGATTTTAAAAAATGTTTAAAAAATCCTCCAAATGTCTTCAAACGTTGTGACTGCATCTTATTTGCACAAAAATGCCAAGCGCTGATAACCCGTCCCATTTGCATGCTGACTTTCGTTTTGTATCCAAAGCCTCATTGGCAGCCCCCGTCCTGGTATGCGGGTTGTAGTGGTCACTTATCGCATGCTTGTTCTTTATCTCGGCGGGGGAATGTGTCGCATTTCCCTGCCACTGAAATATGATGCCTGTCAGGAATGGCCCTCTTGCATTCCCAACACTGATGTAAATCTTTTAAGAAACAGAGTCAATGAGAAACTGTTTTCAGATATGCCTTTAGCATGTTGCAAAGGTAATGGGATTTTGTTAAAAGTTAAGAATGTATGAAGCGGGATTGGACTGTGGCTGGATTTAAGTTATGATGTCATGTGTAGTGTGCAACCTGTTCTAAGTTACTGTTTGAGTTTCTAATAGTTATTTTTTTAAATCAAATGAGCACCAGAGTTAGAGCATGTGTTCCTAATTAGAAATGTAATTTAACAGTGGCATAAGGGTTAAGTTACAGCTGATAGCATCCTTAATACCGCCATGTACTGTAAATCTCCACTGAATTCTCCAGGCAATGATGTATGCTTTGCTTTTCATCTGCTATGAAGAAATCCTAGCCAAGCAGCGCAGTGCACGTCCCGTATCTTCTGATGACAAGAATGCCTCCGCCCCCTGTCTCAGTTTGTGATTTGAACGAGCCTCTGCACCAAGCACTTTCACATTGATAGAGTGTAGCACGCCGGCCTATGTTATTATATTTGAAAACATGTTAATACAAGGTCCAAGCTGCCCACAAAAGTATGCAACATGTAAAAAAATGTAGACTTTTTTCCTGTTTAAACTTAAACATTTTGAATATGGTAAACTATTTTCCACTAACATAGTTTAGGTGAACCATAAATAATTGCTCCCCCGCCCCGCCCCACCACCAACAAAAAAAATATTACTGTAACTGCTGAACGACGGTGTGTGAACACAAAACAAAAACAAAAAAGTAGACAAGTAAACTTGTAAAACAGAAATATGTTTATATATAATATATATGTTTATATATATATATATATATATATATATATATATATATATATATATATATATATATATATATATATATTATGAGACAGCAGGGAGGGGGTTAAATCCTCCCTGCAGAAAAACATGTGTGTAGGCACATTTTGGGTTTAATTGTTTGTTAATTATTTGATTGTTAATTATCCCCTGCACCTGGTGGTAATTGAAAATTAGAACCAGGTGCAGGGTATTTAAGAGAGGCAGTCAGTCTGCTCAGGGCTGCTGAAGTGTGTAGAAGCCTGACTGTGCTGGTGTGTGGGTACAGCCGTAAACAGGAAAAGGAAAAGGTAGTGGAAACCTTTTGGTGTGTGTTGTTTTGTTTATTTTGACACAGGTAAACAGCTTAGCTGTCCTGTCTTTTAGTTTAGGTTCCTGTTTTGTTTAGTTAGTGCTCATAAAAGAGTTAGGTGTTTGTTTTGTTTATTTTTGTTTTTGTGTTGTTTATTAAAAATAGTGCAACCGCGCTTTTAAAAATCCATTTGTGTGTGTTGGGTCAGTGTTTTAAAGGGGCAACGAACCACGGAGAGGTGTGATTCTTTTACAATATATATATATATATATATATATATATATATATATGGGTCCTGAATGAAAGATGAAAACCCATAAAGCATGTGCTGCTATTTTTATTCTATTTATTCTGAACTGTGCATTATGAAACACACTGTCGGTATTGCGCTCACAGTCGTGCTAAGCAGACACCATGTGTATTGATAACATAAAAAAAAATTAAGTCTGATTTTTTTTTAGCAGATTCCACTTAGAATCTTTGTCCTTTAAGAACATGTTAAAAGACATATTTAGGACTAAAGGCTCAAAGCTATTCACTCCAATTCATCATTAGCACAATTTTTTCAGAAACGAGAAACGCACCCAATGAAGTTACCAAACCAGAAATAAACAACAAAGACTTTTAATTCAGGGGCTCGAATATGATGTTGTTTCCTATTCGTTTTAGATGTTTCATTAGTGTTCTTTCCATTCAGAAAAAAAAAACTGTGCAAATGTTGATTTGGAGTACACAGCTTTGAGAATCAAGCCCTCAATATACATTACTACTGTTACATACATCTCCAGGACATGTATACACGTTTCTGCAAACACCTGTTTCCCTTTGCTCTGAGGTAGGCTGAGCCTTCTGGAATGAACACACAGTTAGTAAACAGCTGGTAACCATCACACTTCAGCTTTTAAAGGTCACCATACAAGTCGAAGTTATCTCAAGAACAATTTAATGATGTGACCAGTCAAACAACAATAGAACCATAGTGTTGTGCCAGTTTCTAGTGTTTCTTTATACAGCTGGAAACATGTTAATATTAGGGAGTGCCGCCAGTTCATTTGGAATCAAAATGGGTTTGGTGGACTCTGCTTACCACAGTAAGAATGAGAATAAGAATAACAACAATGATGTTTCAAACAGTTTAAAATGATCCCAAAGCACCTTCAAATACCATTATATTCATTTGTATTCTCTTTCCCTTGCCTTAATCACTTAGGGCCCTTTTCTCACTTGGTTTGCGTGTTATTTACGTGCTGGAAGAGTGGTTCTAGGTTCTGTTGGGCCCAAAATGAAGGTACAGTAGACAGTGAATTATTGATCAACCATACTGTCTAATCAACTGAATACACCTGCCAAAAAAGGACCAGCAGACTGAGGTAAATGAAAGTTACAGAAATATTCAGACCACCGAAGCTTTAGCTGGAGCATTGTGTGCTTTAAATTGTCGCAGGTAAGCAAATTTAAACAGTCACCTCGTTCTTGATGTTTCTTCTATTTCGTCAGTAAGGGCTGGAGATCCTGTCTATGTTGTTAAGCAACTAAGAACTTTCATTTTATTAATTTCAATTACACAATATTGCATTGCCTTAACAGCAAGTATCAAAGTATAGAAACATTTTACTGAATTTTTGAAGTTTAATGGTTCCTAAAGTTGCATAATGTGTCAAAGTTGTACTGAATTGTATTCTTTGATGATTTTCAAAGTTTGGTGTATGGTATATATATGGTGCAGTAGGCCGGGTCAGCAGTGCGGGAAAGTCACGCTGTCACATGGTTTGGATGGAATGAGGAAGGAAGGCTGTTCTTTGCTAGGATTCTCCAGACAAGCTCAAAGCAAGTTCGAAACCACGTAAACTAAAAGAAATATTACAAAATAAAGAATGACTCGATATGGGAGTAACAGCCCATACGGAACAAAAATATATTTTATATATATAATAAGAAATGTATGATACTTATATTTTACCAACATCATTCTTGAATTAAATAGAATATATTAAAAATATATTATCAAGATATTTTATACATTTTTAATACACCAAAAATACCTTTTCTAGATATGAAAAATATATGATATATGTTTTATGTATTTAAAATACATAAATGTGTACATACAGTATGTTAAATATATTATTAATGCTTTTAAATATAAAGTAAATATACTGAGAAATATACAATTCATATGAGAAAAATACATGATGTATACATTTGAAATATAATATATGTACTTGTGTATGGCACATAATAAAAAAAAAAAACAATACTGCAGCCAAGCAGGGTACTAAACCTGCCTTCCTGGATTAATAAAGGAAGCAACACCTTCAGCTCTTTTTATAACACCAGCGGTGTTTATTTAGCAGAGATTGCCATCGGCAGTGACTCACCGCTCACTAACACAAGCACACACACACAGGCACCTCTCCACTCTTGCGGATGTTCGCTGATTAATAAGTAATCACAGAAATACTCCCAAATGAACAATAAACATGTAAAACAAATAAATATATTGATTCATATTAAATTAAAAAAAGGTGAATACATGTTTCAATTCAATTAAATATATAATTAGCATCATTATACGTTTCTAACTTATGAATACATTCTTAATGTATTTTTATTCAGTTCCAAAATATTTACACCAATTTGTTGCATAATATATTTTTTAATATATTTAAACAGCACACATAAATAATGTTTTTAAAATGTATGACGAATGTAAGACAAAAACATAATATATTTTAAATGTATGGTAAGTTTGTTGCAGATATATATTTATAACAATATATTGTAAAATATATTTTTAGTCAGTTAAATAAAATAAATTAGTAATGTATAAAATATATATCACACATATCTGGTGAATTTGGAATATATATAATTCAATCTGTGAGCCATTTATTTATTTTATATGTTGAAAATATATGGTAAGGTTATACATATATTATTCATATATTTAACATGTTTCCCATTCATAAAAAATATATAAAAATATATATCTTTCCACATGGGAGAACCCAGCATATCTCCCAATGTCTGAACTCATCATAAGAAGATAAGGAAAAGGAGGAAAACTGGCTTTTTACTATTTTAAGATCTACATTTAAAATGCATGGCTACGTATTTATATTGATTTTGTATTTATTTAGAGTGGCCAGTTATATTTCCCCCATGTTTCCCCTGAATTCCACTTGCAGCAATTCCCCACAACAGCTCATGAGAACTGCAGGTAAAAAACTGCAAATTACACGTAAAACAACAGCTCATGGAAACTGCAGGTAAAAAACTGCAAATTACACGTAAAACAACAGTAGTCAAAACCAAGCCCAATTACAGCACTTTCTTTTCCACATATGGTACCAGTTTGCGGCCTCTGCTGCAAAATGAACCACGGCCTTCAAGATGAAATTGAATTCATGCGATGCAAAAGTCAACAAGAACAGAGAGTGAGATAGAAACACAGAGCAGCTAGGACTCGCGGGGCAAGAACAGAGAGTGAGATAGAAACACAGAGCAGCTAGGACTCGAGGGGCAAGAACAGAGAGTGAGATAGAAACACAGAGCAGCTAGGACTCGAGGGGCAAGAACAGAGAGTGAGATAGAAACACAGAGCAGCTAGGACTCGAGGGGCAAGAACAGAGAGTGAGATAGAAACACAGAGCAGCTAGGACTCGAGGGGCAAGAACAGAGAGTGAGATAGAAACACAGAGCAGCTAGGACTCACGGGGCAAGAACAGAGAGTGAGATAGAAACACAGAGCAGCTAGGACTCGAGGGGCAAGAACAGAGAGTGAGATAGAAACACAGAGCAGCTAGGACTCGAGGGGCAAGAACAGAGAGTGAGATAGAAACACAGAGCAGCTAGGACTCGAGGGGCAAGAACAGAGAGTGAGATAGAAACACAGAGCAGCTAGGACTCGAGGGGCAAGAACAGAGAGTGAGATAGAAACACAGAGCAGCTAGGACTCGAGGGGCAAGAACAGAGAGTGAGATAGAAACACAGAGCAGCTAGGACTCGAGGGGCAAGAACAGAGAGTGAGATAGAAACACAGAGCAGCTAGGACTCGGGGGGCAAGAACAGAGAGTGAGATAGAAACACAGAGCAGCTAGGACTCGTGGGGCAAGAACAGAGAGTGAGATAGAAACACAGAGTAGCTAGGACTCGAGGGGCAAGAACAGAGAGTGAGATAGAAACACAGAGTAGCTAGGACTCGTGGGGCAAGAACAGAGAGTGAGATAGAAACACAGAGCAGCTAGGACTCGAGGGGCAAGAACAGAGAGTGAGATAGAAACACAGAGCAGCTAGGACTCACGGGGCAAGAACAGAGAGTGAGATAGAAACACAGAGCAGCTAGGACTCACGGGGCAAGAACAGAGAGTGAGATAGAAACACAGAGCAGCTAGGACTCGAGGGGCAAGAACAGAGAGTGAGATAGAAACACAGAGCAGCTAGGACTCGCGGGGCAAACATCAACGGTATCTGAAAATATTTAGATTGTGGGAATGTGGTCCAAGTGGTGGTATTTTTACCACTGAAATCCTTGCTGTAGTTAAAAAAAAACAAGAAGTTTCATTGAGAAAAAAAAACAAAACTATACTTTTATTTGGCCGTAATTCATCAGGAAATCGTGAAGGTGGATTAAAAATACCTTTATTGCACTGTTTTACAAAGTTTCCTCTGCTTACTGTGATAATATTTGTTTTCATGACACTCTTGATAAATCACAGCTGTTGGGCTGGATCTTTGCTGTAAACGACACAGTCGGCCAAGGGGTGACTGGGAGCACACCTGACAAGGGGAAAATACAGTACACAGCCAGTCCACTAGCTGCTCTGCAGCTGAACCTACCCTAAGACTGCCAAGCCAAGAATCCAACACAAAACACTGTGTGTGAAGCAACAGGTTTCAGAGTCCTGGTCTCAGGCAGGCTGGTTTCTCATACAGTACAGGAAGGTCAGTCGAAAAAGGGTAGGGAAGACGTTTAAAATAAAAATCATTTGTGTATAAATAAATTTGGGAATAAAAAAAGGCATGCATAAAAGTATTTAACAATACTGCGCGGGTTTTACAACTGTAACTATTATTAAGTAAACATAGAGAAACAGCTTATACAGGTAACAAGGTAATTCCCTATATATATATATATATATATATATATATATATATATATATATATATATATATATATATATATATATAAGAACATAAGAAAGTTTACAAACGAGAGGAGGCCATTCAGCCCATCTTGCTCGTTTGGTTGTTTGTAGCTTATTGATCCCAGAATCTCATCGAGCAGCTTCTTGAAGGATCCCAGGGTGTCAGCTTCAACAACATTACTGGGGAGTTGGTTCCAGACCCTCACAATTCTCTGTGTAAAAAAGTGCCTCCTATTTTCTGTTCTGAATGCCCCTTTATCTAATTTGTGACCCCTGGTCCTTGTTTCTTTTTTCAGGTCAAAGAAGTCCCCTGGGTCGACATTGTTTATACCTTTAGGATTTTGAATGTTTGAATCAGATCGCCACTTAGTCTTCTTTGTTCAAGACTGAATAGATTGAATTCTTTTAGCCTGTCTGCATATGACATGCCTTTTAAACCCGGGATAATTCTGGTTGCTCTTCTTTGCACTCTTTCTAGAGCAGCAATATCCTTTTTGTAACAAGGTGACCAGAACTGAACACAATATTCTAGGTGAGGTCTTACTAATGCATTGTAAAGTTTTAACATTACTTCCCTTGATTTAAATTCAACACTCACAATATATCCGTGCATCTTGTTGGCCTTTTTTATAGCTTCCCCACATTGTCTAGAGGAAGACATATCTGAGTCAACATAAACTCCTAGGTCTTTTTCATAGTTCCCTTCTTCAATTTCAGTATCTCCCATATGATATTTATAATGCACATTTTTATTGCCTGCATGCAATACTTTACACTTTTCTCTATTAAATGTAATTTGCCATGTGTTTACCCAGTTCTGAATGCTGTCTATATCATTTTGAATGACCTTTGCTGCTGCAACAGCGTTTGCCACTCCTCCTATTTTTGTGTCGTCTGCAAATTTAACGAGTTTGCTTACTATACCAGAATCTAAATCATTAATGTAGATTAGGAATAGCAGAGGACCTAATACTGATCCCTGTGGTACACCACTGGTTACCTCGCTCCATTTTGAGGTTTCTCCTCTAATCAGTACTTTCCGTTTTCTACATGTTAACCACTCCCTAATCCATGTGCATGCATTTCCTTGAATCCCTACTGCGTTCATTTTGAGAATTAATCTTTTATGCGGGACTTTGTCAAAAGCTTTCTGGAAATATATATATAACTGCACTTTAAATATGAAATCTGTAAAAAAAAAAGAATATATATATATATATATATATATATATATATATATATATATATATATATATATATATATATATATATAATGCAAAAGATTAATCAAAACCATTTCATCTGAATAGATTATTCTGCATATGTACAGTTGTTGTTTTTTTTGTTGTTGTTGTTTTTCATTAGATGAATTTCAGTGCAGTGATATTAAAAGAATACAAACGCCTGATGCTTAAAGTCACATCATGTTAAACTTCTAGAAATGACAGCTGGCGATGCACGTAGCTGACAATAGACCAGCAGGACTGGATAATATTTTACAATCCCCAAAAGGCCGCGAGTAACTGTCTCTCAGCATCCATGTTCAGTATTGTTTTTGGACCTGATCGCACATTTTCTTCAATGTAAGTTTCGGGAGCGCGGTTCAGTGCTCAGTTTACAGGTCAGTCAGTGACTGACTGACTGTCACTGCAGGTGTCGGCTTTGTGGATCTGTACTATCCACTTAGCATTTAATTAAAGCAGATTAATCCTGCAGTGAGTCCACACTTAAACAGAGGGGGTGAGTATGGTGAGTGATATAATGCACTAATCATCCCATTCAAAAGAGCCACATGTGAAGTATTTAATGTCAAGCACTGATCATGTCATTTAAACTCTTACAGTAAACAATAAGAACACTAAATACACACACTCTTAGACAGACAGACAGACAGGCAGGCAGGCAGGCAGGCAGGCAGGCAGGCAGAGACAGACAGACAGAATCTCAGGTTTGAAAAGATCAAGACGCTTGCTATATGATGATAACAAAGGTTATTCAAAACTCAGGTATCCATGATATATATACACATTATATATCAATGCTATTTTTTGCTATGACACATATAACACATTATTTTTTGCTTAGCACAAATAGCATGGTTTATCTATGAAAAAGTACTCTCACACGCATATATAGATATAGATATATACTGTATATCGGTAAATGTGTGTTCTGTGTAATTATATAGAATTTTTTTTCTTAAATGTAGCTAGTGTTTAATTTTTTTATTGTAAAACGTGGCACAAAAGTCTATTCACGTTTTATAGTTTGATATAAGCTTTTGTATTTAAAAGTACAGCGTAGATGCACACAGTATCATACATGAAGGGGAGAGCGCTTGGCTGGGGTGAATGGCAGTGCCCTATTAGCCAGCCCTGTAAATATTTCTGTTGTGTTTATCCTGGGTTTTGAGATAACACGCCGTGGCCTCAAATAACTTGGATTATTTCCAGGCACAGAGACAGACTTCGCCATGAAATGAACTGATTCCTTATTAGTGCTTTTGAACAAACTCTCCAGTGTGAAGAACCTGACTATACAGAGACCCTGCTCCCCTTTTCACTCTGTATTCACAGAGGGGACTGGACAAAACAGAAACTCCTCTGATCTGCAGCACGGGGTTTTGAATCCTTGGGTTCACTTAAAGGATTAGTTTGCTGTACTGTACAAACGGCACCTTTGTGTGTACTCTGTAATGTATAAAAGCTGCATCTCCCTGCTTGCAATCCTGCCTCCCTGCAATTTCACCAAGCTGGACAGACAGCGCCTATGACAGGCTTTGCTAGAGAAATAGAAGATGATCGGTGGGCAGGTGCTTCCATATGCAAGACTGCGCAGATTACTGATTATGTACAGATTATGTTTAACAAGGAGCCTTCACTGATCTGAAGACTGTGGGTCATTCTGCTGAACAGAAGGAATTAGAGACGGTATTCCTTATGGAATGGTTATGTATCCCTCCACAGCAATTTAAATACCCTTCATACTCACCCACAACAAATCAGCGCCGTCCTGGCTGCCCATGCTAGCCCTACACCCTCTTGACAATGCTAGGGCAACGCCGTCTTGGCTGTCCATGCTAGCCCTACACCCTCTTGACAATGCTAGGGCAACGCCGTCCTAGCTGCCCATGCTAGCCCTACACCCTCTTGACAATGCTAGGGCAACGCCGTCCTAGCTGCCCATGCTAGCCCTACACCCTCTTGACAATGCTAGGGTAACGCCGTCTTGGCTGCCCATGCTAGCCCTACATCCTCTTGACAATGCTAGGGCAACGCCGTCCTGGCTGCCCATGCTAGCCCTACATCCTCTTGACAATGCTAGGGCAACGCCGTCCTGGCTGTCCATGCTAGCCCTACAGCCTCTTGACAATGCTAGGCAAGATATTATGTAGGCTATATGAAAATAACTGAGGTTCTGAGGACAGTTCATGAAGATAAATGCCCACAAATTAATGACTTTTCTGTGAAAAAACTAGTAGCACAATACACTTGCTGTTTAATGGAGTTGCAGTGCAAATATCTAATGGGTAATTTGATGTGTCACTGCAGGAGAATCGCATCAAAAAGAAGTCCTCACTGTTAAATACAATAAAATAATGGTAGCTTATTTTCTTTGAGAAACAGATACTAGTATTATCGGGTACAGTAGTAGGTGTACAATCAGCAACGCATTTACTAATTGAATATCGGCTAACTAATAATCAACAGCAATGAATGCATTGAGGACACTTTATTACTCAAAAGCAAAAAGCAAAATAAAGCATGTGTAGACTTTTCACAGAGACCATTAGATACAGCTGCGCGTATTATCATGTAGTGTAATATAATTATTATGTAGTGTAATATAATTATTATGTCGTGTAATTTAGTTATGTAGTGTAATATAATTATTATGTCGTGTAATTTAGTTATGTAGTGTAATATAATTATTATGTCGTGTAATTTAATTTTGTAGTGTAATATAATTATTATGTAGTGTAATTTAATTATTATGTCGTGTAATTTAATTATGTAGTGTAATATAATTATTATGTAGTGTAATTTAATTATTATGTCGTGTAATTTAATTATGTAGTGTAATATAATTATTATGTAGTGTAATTTAGTTATGTAGTGTAATATAATTATTATGCAGTGTAATATAATTATTATGTAGTGTAATATAATTATTACGTAGTGAAATATAATTATTACGTAGTGTAATATAATTAGGGCTTCTGGTTTTTCGTTTTAACCAATAAAAATCAATAAAACACCCAATACAAAAAAATGAAATTGGTGTAGAGCCAATAAACACCGGAAAACACTGGAAAAACACTGACAATGGTTAATCAATTCACGTTGACTTCACCCCTTTCACATTTACATTAAAAAAAAACTACTACGACTACTACAAAAAAAACCTTTCCCAGTGCAGTTGGGCTATGTCCCTCCTTCCTGACTTGTATCTATCATTGATTCGTTCTGAATTCTTTAAACTCACCCAAACTACTGAGTGACAGCACATTCCTACACTCCTATTGCGTTAAAACGAGATTGCAATTAGGATGGCTTGTTTGCGGGATTTAAAACTGTAATACAGTTAAAATACGGAGGATTTAAAACAGAATTGCAAATTGTTGTGAAATGTAAAAAAAAATGCCTACACACAAAAACCCCAGAAGAATGTGCCCGTGACCATAAGGATTTCATTGTGGAAGACAGCAAAGGAAAGAAGGTACAACTTAAGTGTGCAAGCACTGTCGAGTTACGATACATATTTTGACAGAAAAAAAAAAAACATTTTGGAAAGTAACCAAAAACAATAATTTCATACAGTATATCTATATATACAGTAAAAATCGAAAGCGATTTACATAAAACTCGAAAATAGCTAAAAAAAAAAAAAAAAAAATAAGCACCGAAAAATTAAATTAATAAAAACAGAACAACAGAAGCCCTAAATATAATATAATACATGCATTAAGAAAACTCCATTATATATATATATAAATGCAATGGCAATCGCTAGTCAATGAATTGCTGAATTTCAGGCAGCCAATATTGTAATTACGTACAGTAGTATCCTCACTAATGACTGAGAAAACTATAAAAGTTTCCCATAGTGAAAGCACAGCAAAGTGTAATAAAGCAATGTGAAAGCATGGGTAAGCATTGTAAGGAATAGCGAGGTATGGTAAAGCATATTAATAAACATGGCAAACCATGTTAAATGTATAGTAAAAAGAAGTGAGACGTTCTTGACGAAGTAAAAATAAATAAATAAATAAAGCACGGTGTTTCATATCATTGAATTCACCTTGTGCTTTCTGTGGAGGCTGCTAGGGTTGCTTATCGAAACAGGAACACCCTCAACAATAGTATCTGATAGAAAGGGTTCCAAGTGGACTTGCCAATATCGGGTGCAAAGTTCACACTGAGCGACGTACACCACTGTAAGAACTCGCATTGGGAACTACACACCTAGGAGAAGTGCATGCTGCTACGTATAGGATACGAGCGAATAACCTGAAACAATCCAGCCCAGCACTGCCTGGCCAGCTAGTCCTAATGCATGCGCCGTGGAGTGCAGTGTGGTGGCATGTGGTGGCATAAACCACTGCAGGGTGTAGTGACCTGCTGTAATAACACGATGCAGGTTCATTCTTTCTGAAAGATCCGCAATATCGATACATTGAGAAACGCCTATATGATCTTTAAGCTAGTGTGCAACATTTCTATTACATTTAAAACAAAGCACTTATCAGCTCAGGTCAGCAGTAATGTCAAATTCTCAGGTTTGAGTCTGATGCTATTTACATAGGGTTACCATATGGCTCCAGATTAACCGGACGCTTTGAGACAGACCGGGCTTTCAAAATTCCCCCTAAATTGAAAGTAATTCACGTATAAATGAGCTCCACCTTTGCTGAGATTAATCCTGCTGTGGTGGAATTGGTGGGCACAGCAAACAAATCACACTGATCAGCTCTTAATGAACGAATAGCTAATCTAGCGATAGAGCAACAAGATGATGGTGCGATTGTATTTGCAGAATAATATGGGCGATAGAATTTTAACAAACATAAAAAATCGTGACTGGCTGCAATTCATTCTTAGTATAATACAATTATTTGACGCACATGCGGGTATTTAAGCACCATTATTAATTGTAGCTAAGGATGGTTCAGTTACACCTTCATTTATTTCAATTTAGGGCCAAGTTTGAAATCCCGTTCTGTCTCACAGCGTCCGGTTAATCTGGAGCCACATGGTAACCCTAATTTACAGGACAGTTGTCTGTCCTATTTCTGCAGAGACTGACTTCCACTGTGTCTGCAATGCGTGCAATACCACTGCTCGCCACTAGAGGCCAGCTAGTTCAATCAACTAAATCACAGAATTGTACTTGGAAACCCAAACGCTGCCCATAGATGAGTTTTAAAGAAAAACAATGTCAGTGTATTCTCAACATAAACCAAGATGCTGTTGGTTTAATTATCTTATGGAGCGGTAGTGTTATGTTTTATTTTTATTAAACTTTCAGTTTATAACACTGATGTTGACTTTGATCTATCTTGTAAGAGTTTACTGGCTCCTGTCGAAGTCTGAAAACGAGCAGGTAGAGACAAAGCGTATCCAGGTCTCTTCACAGCGTCCTCTCTGCGCTTCATTTTGTATCAACACGATGTGGTTATAATGAAAGTTACATTTGAGAATCTCTATATCAAAATAAGACAGCCCGTTTTTTCTAAAAAAAAGGAGGCAATAGCCAATCCGCAAACAGCTCCCTTATATTAGAGTATATCTTATATTATTACATCTTGTTGTTAATTGTACTGTAATTCTTGATATGTATTTTTTGTCTACAATTGTAAGTCGCCATGGGTAAGGGCGTCTGCTAAGAAATAAATAATAATAATAATGTATCATTGTTTTTTATAAAGTATATATGTAATTTAAGTGTTACATGTTTACCCAATATTTCAAAACGTTCCATTTCTCTTAAATCTAGAGCTTCAAAACGAATTGAATTAGTTATCTTAACGAGGCAAATACATATTATTATTATTATTATTATTATTATTATTATTATTATTATTATTATTATTTAATAATAATAATAATAATAATAATAATAATAATAATAATAATAATAATAATAATAATAGGCTACAGTACATGCCCTAACAGCTTAAGAAGTTATACTAGTCTCTTCTCAGTAAATGGTCCAGCCTCATGATTGTTTGTTTAATATTTTACTTGAATAACTAAAATTAATAAATGTCATCAATCCTTACAATTATTGCTTAAACGCAATGTATTTGCCAAACTGCTGCAGCTACAGCACTTAGTCGTATAGATAGATAGATAGATAGATAGATAGATAGATAGATAGATAGATAGATAGAGACGAGTAGGGTATATACGTATTGTGTCGTTTCAGTAGGCTAGTTCTGTATGAAAACTTTTCTTTTTTTTTCTTAGTAAATCTTTGAAAGCACTAAACCCGTATCTATATCTCGCGTTACATGTATACTCCTCTCTTTTGAAGAATAATGTGTGACTGCATGCTAACTACTGGAAATGTTGTTTCGCACTGAATTAAACATGACCCGTGTTGTGTTGTTTTCACTTCTCGTTAATTGACTTCAGGTAGCCACACACCGCCAAAAGACTGGCATAGCCTATATTATATATTGTAATACCATAGGAAGCTGCAATGGACAGTTATATGGCTATGTGCTTGTAACTGGAAAAGAGTTTCCAAAGCTCGGCAAAGATTTATTTTAAATCACAACAGTATCTCCAAGTGTAGCCTATACCACATTAAACTAAGGTTTACAAAACCGAGTAGTACAGTACAGGCGAAAATAATGATCATGTCCAATTAGATTGTATAGGTTATACCTTTAGCCTTTAAACGCACACAACATTTTAAATGTAAACACAACCTTAATGTGAAATAGAAAAACAGACATTTCTTAATTTTAAAAGCTGATTTAAAATAATGCAAAAGATACCATTTTTTCTTGATAGCATGTAATATATCGATAGTGTAGCAGGCAGCGTACAGTATTGCTACCCCTAGACCCCCACTCCAATCTGCATAAAACGAACAAAACAAACACAGCACAATGCCACCATGCAGAATGCTCACAATGCTGAAAGCGCTTACCTGATCCCTCTGAATGCATGGCAAAGAAGTCCTTCTGTGTGATCTGCTGCTGCTGGACTGACTGCTCGCCATGTCTGATGAAATTACAGAGCTGGATCTCCTTCTCCTTTTAAATACAGGGATGTGTTCCTTTGCCCCTGTCAGGGAAGTACAGCCCTCTTCGTGCTGGCCCGGGCTCGGCAATAGCTGGTCTGCATACCTCGCAAGAAGGAAGCCCAGCACCCCGACCAAGTACGCCAGGTAGGGTCTACAACCGTCCCGGACTTTATTCAGCGAGATCAGAGAAAGGGTCCTGACCAGGCTGATAAAGACGATGACAGAAAGCCCCTGCTTTAGTTTCACTCTCATCAGTGCCCCGGTTGCCAAGCAGGCCAGTACCACCAGCGTTGCCGTGAAAGAGAGTAACTGATCCTCCGAGCCAAAGAGCAAGAGCTGGGCAGCCGCTTCTCCCAGGTGGCAGACAGTGAGGAGGAAAAGCGCAGTTTTTAGCATGACCCCGCATCGTGTTAGGTACAAGCCGACCCAGAAGAACGCACATACCAGTGAGAACAGGGGCGCCGCCGAGTGCCACCAAGCTACCAGGAGCTCCGCCGCGCACCCCGAGAGAGAGCGGTGCACCGGCGAGTCCGGCACCTTGCCCCTGTTGTTGCTGCTGTACTCGATTTCCCCGTTCACGAACTTCAAAGCCAACAGAACCGAGAGACAGCCGACGCACACCGCGGACGAGACTTTCCAAGAACTCCAGATTCTCTTCAGCATTAATGCCCCCCACATCTGGCATTTGGGGTCCCTTTTTAATGGCGCGACACAGGTCTTTATGTAGCCATTACGATCGGGTCCCTCGAAGTTTTTATTCTCGAAACGGTTGTTGGATTTCCCACTGAAATTGGTTGATTCTGCTGTCATTTCCATGTTTTTTTTTTTTTTTTTTTTTTTTTTTTAATGGCATATACACTATGGTATCGACAAGTTATACCCTACTTGCTATACGGTAGGCTACTTTGTTTTTCAACCCCTCTAAAAAAAGATTATTACCTACAAAAAATATTAAAACAGTTACAGTACAAAAAAAATGCTCCCTATGGTTTAATCAATAATCATGTCTCTTTCATATAATACATATTGATATTATAACAATAAACCTTTATTTGAAATATTCAACTGGGCTATTGCAGGTAGGACCATGCTTCAAACAACATGCTCTACATTGTACAGTCACTATAGCACTGTAGTACACAGACTGACAAGCCAAGCACTGACGTTTTGCAGATCCAGGCCATTGCTATTCATCATCGCTGCTCTCTCTCTCTCTCTCTCTCTCTCTCTCTCTCTCTCTCTCTCTCTCTCTCTCTCTCTCTCTCTCTCTCTCTCTCTCCGCTCTCCTTTCCGGTCGTTTATTTTACTCGCGTTATATATATATATATATATATATATATATATATATATATATATATATATATATATATATATATATATATCAGTTTTTCTTCTTATTCGGCGATTCCTTCTTGCAAAAATAGGATCACAATTCCCGATCGTTTGGAAACATTGCCGATCTGTCTCTGGTCATATTTTAAAAAGAAATGCTTCAATGAATAAAGAAAGAAAGAAAGAAAGAAAGAAAGAAAGAAAGAAAGAAAGAAAGAACCCGATGCTCCGTGTCTTTAAAAAATAATCATACACATTAAAAATAAACAAAACAAGAGTCTGGTAAGTATGACGACGATGTGAGTTTAGCTCCAAGAAAACAGCATAAAAAACACCGATGTGGTTGCGGCTCCCGAGCTGCGGGTGCTCGAGTGTGTGTATTACACAGCTCCCAACACAGTTCCTTCATACATGCACTGCACAGCTACGCAATATCAACGCAGCACACAGCGTTCACTGACTGGAGCGCTAGCTACCACGGTGTCAGATGGTGTCTGATTATTGTAAACGGGGATACTTGAGATAAGCATGAATTTTAACTAGGCTCTTTAGAACTGTTTGTCCTGCATGTGTAAGCGTTGTCTAGGCGCGTTGCTAGATATTTTATTATTATTTTATTTGTATTTAAACAGAATGTAATTCTGCATGTTTGCAGAAGTTGCTGCACACAGTAAGTAGCTGTAGACATTTCATGCTAGGATGTGAATTAAAAAAAAACACAAAAGCAAAACATGCTTTGCTTGTTTGATTCAATATGGTATGGATAACTTTGAAGAAATCCGAATGTTGTTTTAAAAACTGTTTATTTATTATTGTCTATGTATTGGTGTTATTATAACTCAGATGTCCTACTGCACGCAACTCATTATTACAATTATAATATGCATATACTGTAAGTTAGCAATTGCCGATATGAAATTAAATATGAAGACTATGGATGGTGTATATACATATATATATATATATATATATATATATATATATATATATATATATATACCGGTCAAAAGTTTTAGAACACCTCCATTTTCCAGTTTTATTGAAATTTACGCAGTTTAATGTCTCAATGTACTCTGAAATTAAAGCATAGAACAAATAAACAATTGGAGATAAAAAGAAATCATGGAATTGTTTTGTTTAACAAAATTTAATCTAAATTTTGACTCATCAAAGTAGCCACCTTTTGCAGATATAACAGCCGAACACACTCATGGCATTCTTTCTACAATGGAAATCAAATATTGTTCGGAAAGTTCTTCCCAACACTGTTGCAGAAGTTCCCACAAATGTGTTGCACTTGTAGGTTGCTTTGCTTTCACCCTTCTGTCCAGTTCATCCCAAACCAGCTCGATGGGGTTTAAGTCTGGAGACTGTGCTGGCCATTCCATGATTTGAAGCCTACCGTCTTGTTCTTTTCTTCTAAGGTAGTTCTGACATAGCCTGGAGGTATGTTTTGGGTCATTATCTTACTGTAGGATGAACCCTGGACCAACTAGGCGTATACCAGAGGGTATTGCATGGCGCTGCAAAATGCTGTGGTAGCCGTTTTGGTTCAGGGTGCCACTCACTCTGTGCAAGTCGCCGACTCTGGATCCAGCAAAAGAGCCCCAGACCATCACACTTCCTCCTCCATGTTTGACAGTTTGTGTCACACACCGAGGAACCATCCTTTCGCCTACTCGACGGCGTACTCCTGTCAGAGTTTCCACCAGTTTCCAAGTGCCTTTTGATGGTGTAGGAAACTGTACTCACTGACACCTTGGCTTTCTTTGCAATTTCTCTAAAGGAAAGACCTACACTTTTAAGGGTTATAATGGTCTGTCTGTCTTCCTTTGTTAATTGCCTTTTTCTCGCCATTATGATAGCAATATATTACTTCCTGCAGTACAATACTGTCCAAATAATGCTTAAGAGGGTGTAGTAACACAGTCTGTTCCAACACTGCTTTTATACAGACAGAGGGTTTGTAAGTAATCAACAAAAGTTGGGACACCTGTAGGAATTGTTAGCATCAACTTTCAAGGCTTAATTTATTTCCATTGCTGCAGAACAGCTGTAAGTTGTTAACCCATTACTTGTTCCCTGAAAAAGGGGTTTTTGTATAACTCTGAAATGTACATTATTTTTCAGTTTTTGGTAACCTAAACTTTTTTTTTAACCTCTGGCAGTTTACCGCTTACCTTTGTACCATTTCAGGTTATTCACTGGAAAAATGGGGGTGTTCTAAAACTTTTGACCGGTAGTGTATATATATATATATATATATATATATATATATATATATATAGACACACACAACATTATTTTTATATTAACTAACACATCTTTGGAACAAGCCATATAGTTTTAAACTATGGATGCCAGTTCATAAAACTATAATATCTGGATCTATACATCTTAAAGAAGAAATAGCCAGGACTTTTAGGACAGCCAGCCCTGCTAAGCCAACGATGGGCTCAGTGCTGTCGTGATTTTATTAACCCAGATTTTGCTGTTGTTATTATGTGTTTATTTGTGTAAAGTGGGATGCACAGTACATACCACTTAATTGTTCAGAGAAATGTTTCCTTTGGAGCAGATAAGTGCATCTCGGTGCTTTGATGAAAGTGGCCGTATCATCATCAAAGTGGTTATTTAAATATGAATCAGTCTATTCAAATCTACTATGAAGCAGTTCTTCCACCGCTGAAGGAATGCAGCATTAATCTTTCATTAATTGCATGCTTCGTCTTCTTGTTTCAGTCATTAAAAACATGTTTTATTAAACAAAAACATGCAAATTAACTCCCTCTTTCAATAAAACATATTGCAACAAAAATATCTTTCTTTTTTGTAAAAAAATTCCAATTACAGTATGAAATGCACAAAGCACCCCAGAGTGCTGTACTGTTTAAAATGACAACATGAACCCAGCTTTAAATTCCATTTGAAGTATTCCTGTTAAAATACTGTAGTGTTCTTGTTACAATTTTCCCATGGTTATACTATGCAGTTATTATGGTTTACCCCAGTTGGCCATGTTTTTAATATGCTTTACCATACCTCTGTGCTTTACAATGCTTACCTGTGCTTTACGATGCTTTCACTATGCTGTATTACACTTTGCTATGCTTTTACTATGGTGAACTTTTATAAGGGGGTAGAGTAAATGTTTGAGTAAATAACAAAACCATCCCCACTTCTGACCCAGTCTCCATGTGCAAAAGGACAACTGTTCAAGGCCTAAGGCATTCTCTTTAAGTTAAAGCAAGGCCAAACATGTTAGTTAAAGGGCTACTTAACATTTACATTTAACTAATATTTCATTTCTTACATTTTTTAATATCATATATGTGTTCTGTATGATTCTCTTTTGCTGTTTCTGTTCGATCATTATCAAGTCTGATTGTGAGGAAAGTGAGGTGGGGAGTCATGTCTGTGTTGCACTGCATTCAGTGCACAATTCTTCACTGGTGAGCTTCAGTGCACAGCTCATATGCTTCCCCACTTCATTGCCTTAAAAAAAGAAAAGAAAGAAGAAAATGCTCTCTGGAATAGCATGAAATAACATTGGACTCAGAAATGAAATGTATAGAAAGTATGAAAGATGCTAAGTATCACTTAACCACTATACAGCAAGCTGCTCTGCAGGTGTCGTTATAAAGCTTTTAACCTGATCTGAACAACAGGGGCCAGAATCCAGCACAGCACTGCATCACACAACTCTTCCCTTTCACTTGTACTACTCGAAAACGGCCACAGACTAGAAATGTTGGAATTCAAGTCTACTATTGCTTTGCCTTTGAACATTTCACTCCTCAATGAGAAGGAAACAGCTTTATTTTAACAACCATCGTCTTGCAAGCTCTTTCTAAACAATGAATGATACAGAGCGGGGAAACTTTAAATGAGAAAGAGATCTTACATGTTTTAATTTCTGTAAATTAGCTTGAAGGGCTTTCTAGGGTCTGGGCTGTCCTATACCTCTACTGGGTGTTACATTGTGCTGAAGGCTGCATGTACTCCGAGTGCATGGCACTGTGGCAATGTGGCCACGCCCTTGTGCGTAGTTTGTGTTATATGTTGCATGTTGCGTGTGGTGTGTTAATGTTGGTGTATAGCGATTGGTACACGGGATATAAGCGCAATCAATGACACCATTAGGGATGGCTTTGTTATCAACTAATCTCACAATTTCTTTCACACTTATACACAGGAGAGATTGAATCTGCTTTATACAAGGTAGCCTTTAATTTGCTGTTTGACCCTTTTTTTGTAAAACGTTGTTTAGAACAGCACTACTTAACTCAGGGACCCTCAACATATGTAGAGCGGTCTTTAATTATTCTGTCTAATAAAGTACACAAGCAAGCGTTCCACAAAGTCATACATAGCAAAGCCTGTTTTGAAAATAATTTCGTAACACCATCCTTTGATGTTTCAGTTGATTCATTTTTCAAGTCTTCTGAATCTGTTGCTTCGTCACAGACAACTGTAGATACGTACATCAAATTCACAGGAGTCAAGTGGTCGTTTTTCCCATCTGGAAGTGAATTGCATTTTTTTTAATACTTGATTAATTGAAGTCTTTAACATCATAAATGGTGTAAAGTTAACCCAAGACAGTAAGTAAGTTTAGAACAGAAGGTAGGAAGCATTTTTTACACAGAGAGTTTAAATGCATGGAATAGCCTACCAGATTTTGTGCTTTTAAATTAGTTCCCCCCAGTAGGGGAGAATGGTGTGCTAACAAGGGACAAGCCATTGTGGGCCAAATGGCCTTTTCTTGTTCTCAAGCTTTTCTTATGTTCTAATATTAACATGGCTTGATTTCTGATTCAGTGTCTGGATCATGGCTGCTTGTCTGGGGGTATGAGTGATGTCAGTTCTTATAGATTTGGCTGTTGGTCCCGCCTCTCAAGGGGAGAAGGAAGCCACCACCCTCTGAAAGAGGAACTGATCTGACGAGGCCAGGTCAGCAGGGTGGACCGTGACGAAGCCATGCACTGCCCACTCATCGAGGGGACTGCCTGCAAATAATGTGAAGGCTGGAGAGGTGGAGGATGAAGTTGCTACTGGGACTGCATCAGGGACAGCCTTGACTTGGGCTGGGACTGCATCAGGGACAGCCTTGACTTGGGCTGGGACTGCATCAGGGACAGCCTTGACTTGGGCTGGGACTGCATCAGGGACAGCCTTGACTTGGGCTGGGACTGCATCAGGGACAGCCTTGACTTGGGCTGGGATTGCATCAGGGACAGCCTTGACTTGGGCTGGGCTTGCATCAGGGACAGCCTTGACTTGGGCTGGGCTTGCATCAGGGACAGCCTTGACTTGGGGATGGGATTGCATCAGGGACAGCCTTGACTTGGGGATGGGATTGCATCAGGGACAGCCTTGACTTGGGGATGGGATTGCATCAGGGACAGCCTTGACTTGGGGATGGGATTGCATCAGGGACAGCCTTGACTTGGGGATTGGCTTGGTCGTGGAATTGGAATAGGGTCAAATAATAATGCACTTTAAATTTGAAGAAAAAGAAAACATGTTTGAATTCATGATGTTATTTAAGCACTTTGTGATGGTGGTCCACTATGAAAGGTGCTATATAAAATAAAGATTGATTGATTGAAAGATTGTTTTACTCCAAAGTGTCATTAGCACCATATTCTCAAAGGAGATAAAACCTTAACAATTAGCAATGTAATTGCTAAGGTAGTAATAATAAAAGTGAATGGATGCTGACGAATTCATGCTGCTTCGTAACCACTTGTATAATTTCATACTGGCAATTATTATTATTTGTTTATTTAGCAGACGCCTTTATCCAAGGCAACTTACAGAGACTAGGGTGTGTGAACTATGCATCAGCTGCAGAGTCACTTACAATTACGTCTCACTCGAAAGACGGAGCACAAGGAGGTTAAGTGACTTGCTCAGGGTCACACAATGAGTGGCTGAGGTGGGATTTGAACCGGGGACCTCCTGGTTACAAGCCCATTTCTTTAACCACTGGACCACACAGCTACACAATGATGGCCTTAAAAGCTTGTTGGTTGATCAGAGGGACATATCTGCAAAGTCATGATGCACAACTCATGTCGTCATACGTATTACTTACTCCAAATCCATTGTGGTATTTCACTAGTTCCACAATCAAAACTGATTATCTAGTTGTTTGTTTTGGTAGTTCAAATTCAGCCATAAAGGCAACAAATGGTCAGCATTAAATAAACTGAAATATGAAACACAAACCTCAGTCAGCCGAGGTTATAAACAAAGCCACATTACCACCCAACACCATAAAAATGCAAAACACAGTTTATGGAAGTAATGTGCATCATAAAAACTTGCTATCAAACCAACCCAAGATGTTTTATCACTTGCAATGACAAATAGAGGAGACATCATGCCTGTTCATAGAGTATTGTAGCTGTTCCACGAATGAGGATAGTCAAATAACCCAGAGGAGCCCCCACTTCCAGCTATCCTCACAAGGGAAATATCCACAGCACTGTATGAGTGTTCATGGAGTATTCTGTTTATATATAATAAGGATAATTCTGAAAAAGAAAGTTCCTTTTCTACCTTAGAGATCATGAAGCTCTGCATCTGCTTAGTAGCGCAGTGATTTGGTACAGTGCGATTCAGCTGCTCATTCTGTCGTTGGATTTGAATGAACGCAAGATAGATTCCACAGTAAGATCTGGTAAGAACAATATTCACTCAGGACCATCGAATATGAACACGTTATTCAAGCACTAGATATCTCTCAACACTTGCCGTGCAAACTACAGCTACAAACGTTGTTTTAAGCTTTAGGGTAAACATTTTACAGGACAATAAATTGTGTTCCTGACTGCTGGAGACAAGTGCAGCACAGTGGCCATATCTAATCCCTTCACACTTTTAAATGCCTGTAATTGAAATATTTGTGTTTGTTTAATACGTAGTTTGAAGCAAGTCAGGTTTTTTGTCTTTTCTCATAAGTAAATATTCTTGTGTGGAGTGTGTTTTTAACCTTTTAAACTCATACAGTGTTATTTTTATTTATACAAATGATGTTTATTTATTTTACATTTTGTTTCATAAAATCCATTCTGAGATATACATGCAGTCTGCAACTAGAAATACTGATACAGTAATGCAAGCAACCAATGTTCAGCACTACCCACAACAAGATGATGCATCCTCTGAACAAAAGGAAATGACATCAGAGGTGATCGTGAGTCATTTAAAGATTCAGATCCAGCCTCTGGCCTCTCCCCTTTTCCTCTGTTCTTTGCTCCCTGCTCCAGAGCCATAAACCCAGCACATGCTCTCTGACTGTTTCTCCTCTGTCTTCAAACAGGCCTGCATCACCCCCATCTTAAAAAAAAACCTTCCCTCATCCCTCCAGAACTACCATCCTGTCTCCCTTCTCCCTTTCCTCTCTAAAACCCTCGAACGAGCAGTACATCGCCAGGTCACTGCTTTCATGTCAAAACATTCTCTGTTCGACCCCTCCAGCCAGGTTTTTGCCCAGCGCTCTCCACTGAAACTTCTCTTCTCTCCATCACCAACTCTCTATTCTGCCTGTGCAGCCTTCCTCTTGAATCCACCACTCTCTCTCCCTCCTCATCCACCAAGAACCTCATGTCACCCTCGACCCCTCCCTCTCCTACTCTCAGCACATCTCTACTCTGGCACACTCCTGTCGCTTCTTCCTCAGCAACATATGCAGAATTCGCCCCTTCCTCACCAACTACTTCACGCACCTAGTTCAGGCCCTGGTACTGTCCTGCCTTGACTACTGCAACTCCCTTCTGGCCAGCCTCCCTGCCTCTGCTATCCATCGGCTCCAGCTTCTGCTGCTCGCCTTGTCTTTTCCCTTCCTCGTTTCTCTACTCTGCTGCTTCGCTCCCTCCACTGGCTCCCTATCACCACTCGCATCCAATTCAAACCTCTTGTACTCGCTTATTGCTGCCTTGACCCTTCTGCTCCCTCCTATCTTCAGACTATTATTTCTCCCTACCCGTCTCGCCCCCCCCTACGCACCCCCGCTTCCAGGGCACGCTCCTTCTCCACACTTGCCCCTCAGTGGTGGAACGACCTACCCATGGATATCAGGACTGCTCAGTCCCCAACAACCTTCCGGCGCCTCCTTAAGACACACCTGTTCAGGCAGCATCTGTAAACTTCACAACTCTCCACTATACTGGACTATATGTCACCTAATTGTACCGGTACTTCATCATCTTGTACTTGCACTGAACTGCTCCATATTTTGCCGTATTCTACTACTGCTATTAATTATAACTATATTCTGTATCTTGTACTTGGTTTTACTCTTGAAGGTATCTGCATTCACATTTATGAAATCGTTCTTATCCATTTATCATACATATTACGTGCTCTTAATTAAAGGAATTTAAATATAATTATTTACTGTATTCTTTACTGTGCTCATTTCTATTTTATTTTACTATCTACTGGTTTTATTGTATTTTATAACTGCTCTTATCTGTAATGTGATATTGTGTAATGTGATATTTTGCAATGTGATACTTTGTATTGTGATATTTTGTAAGGTGATACTTGTATTGAGGCTATAATCCTTGCTAGTGTTCAGTCGACTCATTTCAGTGTTAAAAAAAACTACCTGTGGATTTAAAAAACAACAGACACAGCTTCAATCATCATGCTGTACTCTTGGTAATGCCTTTGATTCTGGCAATCCACACTTCTGTGCAGCTGCAGAAAGTAAATATAAAAGCTCCCACTGTCTCTTGTACTTTCTTCAGAGTTTGTGCTTCACTTCAGTCGTAGGGGAAAACGTGTGTTCAAAACTTGACCTGAGAGAGTCTGACAAGTTTAACATGCTCATCAAAACAAAGACTCCAGTTGCACAAAGACTGTGTGTGTGTGTGTGTGTGTGTGTGTGTGTGTGTGTGTGTGTGTGTGTGTGTGTGTGTGTGTGTGTGTGTGTGTGTGTGTGTGTGTGTGTGTGTGTGTGTGTGTTTGTGTTCCTGGCTATTCTCTTGGATTGCACTTCCAACAGTAGAGAGAGAACGATAACCAGGGTTAAATTGTGTTGTGCTCTAACAGCAAAAAAAAACACTTCACAAACAGGGTCAGTGAAAGGGGGGAAATAACCACCGCAGCAGGTTTTATCATTACCCCTTTAAATGAAGTGCTAAATTGTATACATTAGAAAAGACAAACCTTTTCAGTGCAGAGAGAGAGAAGGACTGGAGGGGAACACACTCTAAATCACTACATTCATTGGGGAAGGTACAGTGCCTATAGTAAGTATTCACCCCCCTTGGACATTTTCACAGATTGTTGTGTTACAGCTTGAAATCTTGATGCATTTAAATGGGATTTTTTTTCTTTTGATTTACACAACCTACTCAACACTTTGTAGAGGCAAGAAAATGTTTTATTGTAAAACAACAGTTTATTAAAAATAAAAAAAATAAAAAACTGAAATGTCTTGGTTACATAAGTATTCACCCCCCTGAGTCAATACTTGGTAGAACCAAATTTGGCAGCAATTACAGCTGTGAGTCTTTTGGGGTAAGTCTACCAGGTTTGCACATCTGGATTGTGCAATATTCGCCCATTCTTCTTGGCAAAAATGTTCAAGCTCTGTCAAGTTGGATGGGGATCGTTGTTGGACAGCAATCTTCAAGTCTTGCCACAGATTCACAATTGAAGTCCAGGCTTTGACTGGGCCACTCTAGGACATTCACTTTCTTGTTTTTAAGCCACTCCAGTGTCACTTTGGCTGGGTGCTTGGGGTCATTATCCTGCTGAAAGGTGAATCTCCGTCGCAGTCTTGGGTCTTTTGCAGACTGAAGCAGGTTTTCCTCAAGGATTTGCCTGTATTTAGCTCCATCCATTTTGCCCTCTACCCTGACAAGCTTCACAGTCCCTGCCAATGAAAAGCAACCCATAGCATGATGCTGCCACCACCATGCTTCACAGTAGGGATGGTGCTACCTGGGTGATGTGCTGTGTTGGGTTTTTCGCTAGACATAACGCTTTGCATTTAGGCCAAATAGTTCAATTTTTGTTTCATTGGAGCCACAGAATCTTTTGCCACATCTTTTCAGAGTCTCCCACATGCCTTTTTGCAAATTCCAAGTGGGATTTTACATGAGCTTTTTTTCAGAAATGGCTTCCTTCTTGCCACTCTTCCATACAGGCCAGATTTGTGGAGTACCCGAGCATGGACAGTTTCTTCCATCTCAGCCATGGAACGCTGTAGGTCTTTGTCATTGCCCTCTTGCTGGCTTCTCTGACCAATGCCCTTCTTACCCGGCTGCTCAGTTTGGGAGGACGGCCTGCTCTAAGCAGATTCTGGGTGGTGTCGTATACCTTCCACTTCTTAATGATCGACTTGACTGTGCTCCAAGGGATATTCAATGCCTTTTAAATCTTTTTATACCCCTCCCCTGATCTGTGCCTTTCCACAACTTTATCACGGAGTTGTTTTGAAAGCTCCTTGGTCTTCATGGTAGTATCTTTGCTTTGAATGCCCTACCCAACTGTGGGACCTTACAGAGACAGGTGTATTTAATCTGAAATTATGTGAACCACTTTTATTGAGCTCAGATGGACTCCATTTAACTTATTGTGTGAATTCTGAAGGCAATTGGTTGCACCTGAGCTTATTTAGGAGTGTCATAGCAAAGGGGGTGAATACTTATCTAATGAAAACTTTTTAGGTTTTTATTTTTAATTGATTTGTTTTTTCAACCCCCCCCCCCCCATTTTTCCACACATTGAAAGTGTTGAGTAGGTTGTGTAAATCAAAGGAAAAAAATGCAATTTAAATGCATCAAGATTTCAGGTTGTAACACAACAAGCTGTGAAAACGTTCAAGGGGGGTGAATACTTACTATAGGCACTGTAGGTAGGATAGGAAGCACAGGGTAATATAGTAATAGTGATACATTCATGGAATAGTTTATCAGGGGAGGTTGTAACGGAGAGTTTCTTCTTGTTCCCAATGTTTCTCATGCTGTAGTACTGTGCTTCACAAACTGCTTTGTGGTAAGGGCCACAGTGATGTTTAAGGACCACGCAGTGTACTGTAGTGTACTATAGTGGTGTTTAAACTATAGTGTTTAAACTATAGTGTTTGAACTATAGTGGTGTTTAAGGACCACTGTACATGTCACCTAACATGGCCTGAGACCTATGATTCCTCACCCTTGGCCTTACGCTATGCGAATATTTAGAAGGACTTACACCCAGAGTCATGTTCTTTAGGCTTCTGCATCTGTTTCGATGAATTTAATAGAGTGCTTACTAATGTTTTAAAACCCAGTTATTCTCTTCCCTTACTGTCACTGTGCCCCTTGTTTATTGTGATGGGAATCGCTATGTTCTTCCCCTGAATATTTTGTAATTCTGAATATTTCAAATACAGAGCTTTAGATGTGCATCCTGGTACCTGAGCTGTTGGTCACATGGTCCGATTGCAGCAAGACCATTGGAGGTAAAAAAAAAAAAACTGTACTTAAAATATCTCACGAAGTGAAACAAGTGTAACTGGCAGTGTTGTGTGAAAAGAGCCCGGCTCGTTTGCATAGTGGTTAAGACACTCGTTTGCGGTGCGCAGGGTCGCCGGTTCACACCCAGCCTCCTCTCTGTTATAGACTGGCTGCAGTCGATCACGGAGGTTAAAGGTGGGAACATGTATTGGGTAGTGCTGTGGGATGCACTGCCGTTACAGATTCTGTTCCCTGTCGGTGAGTGAGATGAGGTTTAAAGCTCTGTAATTACGATGCAGACGAGCCTTGGTCTTTTGCATTGTGTTTAATGCGCTCACTTGTGCTGTGCAGGGTTAGCACGCCTTTAATATACCATCATTAATTCCAGAATATCTCTCATATACTGTGTACTTCATCAATGGAAGGTCAGAAAATGCATTCCAGCTATATCGGAATTATAATTGAAGATATCTGTGTTTTATTTAATGTACTATTCATATTGGCAGAAGGAAAGAAGGTGTGGACCATTGCATTGCATCTTAGTGGGGAATAAATTTGTTTGCTTTACTGCAAAAATATTTATCCATACACACATCTCTGTCTAGAAAATGTCAAAAGATACATTTAAGTTTATAGTTATGTTAAGAATGCATACAGTTTTTTTTCTCCTTAACCTTACCAAATAATACATAATAAAACTCTATGGAATATTTGGACACACCAGGCAGTGCAACATAATTGGCCTCTGTTTATTTGAGGTCTGCCAGTAATAACATTAAACGTCCACCTCACACAAGACCAGCATCTCACACAAGGTCTGCTTTCAGATGCCACTTTGTGGATGGGAACAAAGCCAGAAGAACTGACTGCTTGCTTTCAATCTCTGCACGTCAGTTTGCATGTTTTTATAAGCACGAGGAATGCTGTTAAAAGTGCAACACTTATATGCCTCCTGTTTGTAATTCAAGTCCAGGGGGACACTGCTTTTCAAGGCACGGGGGGTAGGAGGGGTGCACAGTCCCTCTCTGGATGCAGGCTAGGGGGGGTGCAAAATCCCTCTCTGGATGCAGGTTATGAGGGGTGCACAGTCCCTCTCTGGATGCAGGTTAGGAGGGGTGCACAGTCCCTCTCTGGATGCAGGTTAGGAGGGGTGCACAGTCCCTCTCTGGATGCAGGTTGAGGGGTGCACAAGGTACTCAAGGTCTGGATCCCTCCTGGTCTTTGTTCAACCCGCTCCCTAAATTACTGAACTGAACTAAATGATCCTCCTTCCAGGTCTTAATCAGTTCATTATTTAATGATACCTAGAAAACCTGTAGGAGCAGATAAGTGCATCGCTGATGTAGATCACGTGGACTGGCCTTTTTTCATGGTACTGGTGTGTGTAATGTAGGAATCAGTCAGCTAAAAGCTATAGTATATATTGTAAATAATAAATAGATGTATTGCATACTCCATTCCTGTACTATGAATCATTCATTCTTTACATTCTAAATTAATTTGTTTTAGCAAATACAGACGACAGGCATTTTGTTACCTGCAGAAGGAAACTGCTAGGTAATGCTGGTGCTTTATTATTATTATTATTATTATTATTATTATTATTATTATTATTATTATTATTATTATTATTATTAGGGAAATATAATCTGAGATATAAAATTATCATTTAGCATGCAGTGAATAAATAAAATAAAATATCATATTATATAATGTGCTGATGATTTATTTTTTATACAAGGAAATTGAGGTAGTGTATCAGAAATGTTGTTCTTGAAAGTTAACAACAACAACAAACGAAAAGCTCTTGTGTTGAGTGCAGCACACTGACGTCAGTGTTGTAAATATGAATGGCTAGGTGGTGATGCACAGTAGTGTGGGTTTGTTACATGATAAAGATGCTCTGCAGAGGCTATTGAGAAAATATACTTAAAGGAACTCGGTCATCAAACACTGTCACCCCACCTCCTAATAAAGCAAATGTGACACATGCAGCTACCTATTGAGTGTGTATTTAGTTACCAACGCAGGTCTATCCTCCTCCACAGCGCTTTATTTTTACTGGGTTGATGTCATTGTAAATAAAAGGCAACAAAAACAACCCAGTCCAACTTCAGACTCAAGATGAGGGGGTAACAGTGGTTAATCATCATTATAAAAACAAAACAGGATGCTTATTAATCCTTTAGAGCTCAGAATGCAACCCCACCCTCTTCTACAGTGCAATAGCAATGCTAACACTGTTACCTTTTAACACTCTGCCCCATGTATACACAATCTAACACTCTGCCCATGCATACTCCACAATCTAACACTCTGCACCATGTATACTCCACAATCTAACACTCTGCCCCATGCATACTCCACAATCTAACACTCTGCCCCATGTATACACAATCTAACACTCTGCCCATGCATACTCCACAATCTAACACTCTGCACCATGTATACTCCACAATCTAACACTCTGCCCCATGCATACTCCACAATCTAACACTCTGCCCCATGCATACTCCACAATCTAACACTCTGCCCCATGTATACTCCACAATCTAACACTCTGCCCATGCATACTCCACAATCTAACACTCTGCCCCATGCATACTCCACAATCTAACACTCTGCCCATGCATACTCCACAATCTAACACTCTGCCCCATGTATACTCCACAATCTAACACTCTGCCCCATGTATACTCCACAATCTAACACTGCCACATGCATACTCCACAATCTCTGCATACTCCACAATCTAACACTCTGCCCCATGCATACTCCACAATCTAACACTCTGCCCCATGCATACTCCACAATCTAACACTGCCCCATGTATACTCCACAATCTAACACTGCCCCATGTATACTCCACAATCTAACACTGCCCCATGTATACTCCACAATCTAACACTGCCCCATGTATACTCCACAATCTAACACTGCCCCATGTATACTCCACAATCTAACACTGCCCCATGTATACTCCACAATCTAACACTGCCCCATGTATACTCCACAATCTAACACTGCCCCATGCATACTCCACAATCTAACACTGCCCCATGCATACTCCACAATCTAACACTGCCCCATGCATACTCCACAATCTAACACTGCCCCATGCATACTCCACAATCTAACACTGCCCCATGCATACTCCACAATCTAACACTGCCCCATGCATACTCCACAATCTAACACTGCCCCATGCATACTCCACAATCTAACACTGCCCCATGCATACTCCACAATCTAACACTCTGCCCATGTATACTCCACAATCTAACACTGCCCCATGTATACTCCACAATCTAACACTGCCCCATGTATACTCCACAATCTAACACTGCCCCATGCATACTCCACAATCTAACACTCTGCCCCATGCATACTCCACAATCTAACACTCTGCCCCATGCATACTCCACAATCTAACACTCTGCCCCATGCATACTCCACAATCTACCACTCTGCCCCATGCATACTCCACAATCTAACACTGCCCCATGTATACTCCACAATCTATCACTGCCCCATGCATACTCCACAATCTAACACTCTGCCCCATGTATACTCCACAATCTAACACTGCCCCATGTATACTCCACAATCTAACACTGCCCCATGTATACTCCACAATCTAACACTGCCACATGTATACTCCACAATCTAACACTGCCCCATGTATACTCCACAATCTAACACTGCCCCATGCATACTCCACAATCTAACACTGCCCCATGTATACTCCACAATCTAACACTGCCACATGTATACTCCACAATCTAACACTGCCCCATGTATACTCCACAATCTAACACTCTGCCCCATGTATACTCCACAATCTAACACTCTGCCCCATGCATACTCCACAATCTAACACTGCCCCATGTATACTCCACAATCTAACACTCTGCCCCATGTATACTCCACAATCTAACACTGCCCCATGTATACTCCACAATCTAACACTGCCACATGTATACTCCACAATCTAACACTGCCCCATGTATACTCCACAATCTAACACTGCCCCATGTATACTCCACAATCTAAAGGGCTAATGCATTACATGCCTATTCGACACAATGCATTCTTATTATAATTTGTCTTTTGAATTATTAGAGGATATATTCACTGTGTTTGGTTTATTTTTGATTCAGATATTCTTTCAGTAAACATTTTTTTTACTTGTCTTGCTAATTCTTTGGTAGGTGGCAATCTCACCATTTTAAAAGTCTTGAGATAAATTAATGTGAGGTCATTTTTAAAACCCAATGGTGTATTGCTATTGCTTTGTGCAGGGTAGGAGGGAAAGTAGACTATTGTATGGGTCTGTTTGCTTATTTATTTATTCATGGTTTTAAATGAGATATTATTTAGCACAGTTTGTTGTTTAATATTTGTATTTATTGTTTTTTAATAACTTAATAACTTAAATGTTTTCTTCTTCTCCTTCAATTCCTCTGTATTGTACACAAGGGTGTCTGTCAACTACACTAACCTAGGCTCACTACAGACTTGCAAGTTTGCCAGGTAGTTATAACACAGAGGATTCTGGCCCTCAAAACAGCTACTTATAATTATTGTTATTTTCCCAATGAGTATGAATGAGAGACTGCATTCAAACAAGTCACTGAAAATGCAGCTGTGAAAAACGGAAACCATATGTCTAGTTTGCAATTTGTTAGTGCTAGCAGGCTGAGAAGCTGTATTCTAAGGGTTAAAGCTGCTGTGCAATGCTCTGTCCTTGCTGATTGAGTGGTACAGGGCACATAGAGCACATCAGCACTCATTAAAGCTCTGTAATGAAATCTCATTGCATTGTCTGCCAGGAACTTTGACATGGTTTCCGTAATGCCACTCGTTTGTTGTATTTATTGGGATGTAACAAAAACGGATGCTGTAGTCATGTGTCACCAAGGGCGTATCTGGGGCTGCAAATCCAATCATAGAGCTTTAACTCATGAGTTATTGAACTGCTGTTATTATGAATTAAATACAGTTCAATATCCATAAACTGTTCCAGACTGTTGTGGGCGGATTAAAAAAGTAAGTCTAGGAAGGTTTCATGAATATTAAGCTGTACTTTAGACATGAAAACAAACTGAAAAAAACAACTCCATCTGTAATACATGATGAGCTTGTGCATGGGTCACTGCGTGACTAGTGGAAATGAGGCACCGCGTGACTAGTGGAAATGAGACACCGCGTGACTAGTGGAAATGGGGCATCGCGTGACTAGTGGAAATGGTTCACTGTGTGACTAGTGGAAATGGGGCATCGCGTGACTAGTGGAAATGGGGCACCGTGTGACTAGTGGAAATGAGACACCGCGTGACTAGTGGAAATGAGACACCGCGTGACTAGTGGAAATGAGGCACCGCGTGACTAGTGGAAATGTGACACCGCGTGACTAGTGGAAATGTGACACCGCGTGACTAGTGGAAATGAGACACCGCGTGACTAGTGGAAATGAGACACCGCGTGACTAGTGGAAATGAGACACCGCGTGACTAGTGGAAATGAGACACCGCGTGACTAGTGGAAATGAGACACCGCGTGACTAGTGGAAATGAGACACCGCGTGACTAGTGGAAATGAGACACCGCGTGACTAGTGGAAATGAGACACCGCGTGACTAGTGGAAATGAGACACCGCGTGACTAGTGGAAATGAGACACCGCGTGACTAGTGGAAATGAGACACCGCGTGACTAGTGGAAATGAGACACCGCGTGACTAGTGGAAATGAGACACCGCGTGACTAGTGGAAATGAGACACCGCGTGACTAGTGGAAATGAGACACCGCGTGACTAGTGGAAATGAGACACCGCGTGACTAGTGGAAATGAGACACCGCGTGACTAGTGGAAATGAGACACCGCGTGACTAGTGGAAATGAGACACCGCGTGACTAGTGGAAATGAGACACCGCGTGACTAGTGGAAATGAGACACCGCGTGACTAGTGGAAATGAGACACCGCGTGACTAGTGGAAATGAGACACCGCGTGACTAGTGGAAATGAGACACCGCGTGACTAGTGGAAATGAGACACCGCGTGACTAGTGGAAATGAGACACCGCGTGACTAGTGGAAATGAGACACCGCGTGACTAGTGGAAATGAGACACCGCGTGACTAGTGGAAATGAGACACCGCGTGACTAGTGGAAATGAGACACCGCGTGACTAGTGGAAATGAGACACCGCGTGACTAGTGGAAATGAGACACCGCGTGACTAGTGGAAATGAGACACCGCGTGACTAGTGGAAATGAGACACCGCGTGACTAGTGGAAATGAGACACCGCGTGACTAGTGGAAATGAGACACCGCGTGACTAGTGGAAATGAGACACCGCGTGACTAGTGGAAATGAGACACCGCGTGACTAGTGGAAATGAGACACCGCGTGACTAGTGGAAATGAGACACCGCGTGACTAGTGGAAATGAGACACCGCGTGACTAGTGGAAATGAGACACCGCGTGACTAGTGGAAATGAGACACCGCGTGACTAGTGGAAATGAGACACCGCGTGACTAGTGGAAATGAGACACCGCGTGACTAGTGGAAATGAGACACCGCGTGACTAGTGGAAATGAGACACCGCGTGACTAGTGGAAATGAGACACCGCGTGACTAGTGGAAATGAGACACCGCGTGACTAGTGGAAATGAGACACCGCGTGACTAGTGGAAATGAGACACCGCGTGACTAGTGGAAATGAGACACCGCGTGACTAGTGGAAATGAGACACCGCGTGACTAGTGGAAATGAGACACCGCGTGACTAGTGGAAATGAGACACCGCGTGACTAGTGGAAATGAGACACCGCGTGACTAGTGGAAATGAGACACCGCGTGACTAGTGGAAATGAGACACCGCGTGACTAGTGGAAATGAGACACCGCGTGACTAGTGGAAATGAGACACCGCGTGACTAGTGGAAATGAGACACCGCGTGACTAGTGGAAATGAGACACCGCGTGACTAGTGGAAATGAGACACCGCGTGACTAGTGGAAATGAGACACCGCGTGACTAGTGGAAATGAGACACCGCGTGACTAGTGGAAATGAGACACCGCGTGACTAGTGGAAATGAGACACCGCGTGACTAGTGGAAATGAGACACCGCGTGACTAGTGGAAATGAGACACCGCGTGACTAGTGGAAATGAGACACCGCGTGACTAGTGGAAATGAGACACCGCGTGACTAGTGGAAATGAGACACCGCGTGACTAGTGGAAATGAGACACCGCGTGACTAGTGGAAATGAGACACCGCGTGACTAGTGGAAATGAGACACCGTGTGACTAGTGGAAATGAGACACCGCGTGACTAGTGGAAATGAGACACCGCGTGACTAGTGGAAATGAGACACCGCGTGACTAGTGGAAATGAGACACCGCGTGACTAGTGGAAATGAGACACCGCGTGACTAGTGGAAATGAGACACCGCGTGACTAGTGGAAATGAGACACCGCGTGACTAGTGGAAATGAGACACCGCGTGACTAGTGGAAATGAGACACCGCGTGACTAGTGGAAATGAGACACCGTGTGACTAGTGGAAATGAGACACCGCGTGACTAGTGGAAATGAGACACCGCGTGACTAGTGGAAATGAGACACCGCGTGACTAGTGGAAATGAGACACCGCGTGACTAGTGGAAATGAGACACCGCGTGACTAGTGGAAATGAGACACCGCGTGACTAGTGGAAATGAGACACCGTGTGACTAGTGGAAATGAGACACCGCGTGACTAGTGGAAATGAGACACCGCGTGACTAGTGGAAATGAGACACCGCGTGACTAGTGGAAATGAGACACCGTGTGACTAGTGGAAATGAGACACCGCGTGACTAGTGGAAATGAGACACCGTGTGACTAGTGGAAATGAGACACCGCGTGACTAGTGGAAATGAGACACCGTGTGACTAGTGGAAATGAGACACCGCGTGACTAGTGGAAATGAGACACCGCGTGACTAGTGGAAATGAGACACCGCGTGACTAGTGGAAATGAGACACCGCGTGACTAGTGGAAATGAGACACCGCGTGACTAGTGGAAATGAGACACCGTGTGACTAGTGGAAATGAGACACCGCGTGACTAGTGGAAATGAGACACCGTGTGACTAGTGGAAATGAGACACCGTGTGACTAGTGGAAATGAGACACCGCGTGACTAGTGGAAATGAGACACCGCGTGACTAGTGGAAATGAGACACCGTGTGACTAGTGGAAATGAGACACCGCGTGACTAGTGGAAATGAGACACCGCGTGACTAGTGGAAATGAGACACCGCGTGACTAGTGGAAATGAGACACCGCGTGACTAGTGGAAATGAGACACCGTGTGACTAGTGGAAATGAGACACCGCGTGACTAGTGGAAATGAGACACCGCGTGACTAGTGGAAATGAGACACCGCGTGACTAGTGGAAATGAGACACCGCGTGACTAGTGGAAATGAGACACCGCGTGACTAGTGGAAATGAGACACCGCGTGACTAGTGGAAATGAGACACCGTGTGACTAGTGGAAATGAGACACCGCGTGACTAGTGGAAATGAGACACCGTGTGACTAGTGGAAATGAGACACCGCGTGACTAGTGGAAATGAGACACCGCGTGACTAGTGGAAATGAGACACCGCGTGACTAGTGGAAATGAGACACCGCGTGACTAGTGGAAATGAGACACCGTGTGACTAGTGGAAATGAGACACCGCGTGACTAGTGGAAATGAGACACCGTGTGACTAGTGGAAATGAGACACCGCGTGACTAGTGGAAATGAGACACCGTGTGACTAGTGGAAATGAGACACCGTGTGACTAGTGGAAATGAGACACCGCGTGACTAGTGGAAATGAGACACCGCGTGACTAGTGGAAATGAGACACCGTGTGACTAGTGGAAATGAGACACCGCGTGACTAGTGGAAATGAGACACCGCGTGACTAGTGGAAATGAGACACCGCGTGACTAGTGGAAATGAGACACCGTGTGACTAGTGGAAATGAGACACCGCGTGACTAGTGGAAATGAGACACCGCGTGACTAGTGGAAATGAGACACCGCGTGACTAGTGGAAATGAGACACCGTGTGACTAGTGGAAATGAGACACCGCGTGACTAGTGGAAATGAGACACCGCGTGACTAGTGGAAATGAGACACCGTGTGACTAGTGGAAATGAGACACCGCGTGACTAGTGGAAATGAGACACCGTGTGACTAGTGGAAATGAGACACCGTGTGACTAGTGGAAATGAGACACCGCGTGACTAGTGGAAATGAGACACCGCGTGACTAGTGGAAATGGTTCACTGTGTGACTAGTGGAAATGGGGCACCGCGTGACTAGTGGAAATGAGACACCGTGTGACTAGTGGAAATGAGACACCGCGTGACTAGTGGAAATGAGACACCGCGTGACTAGTGGAAATGAGACACCGCGTGACTAGTGGAAATGAGACACCGTGTGACTAGTGGAAATGAGACACCGCGTGACTAGTGGAAATGAGACACCGTGTGACTAGTGGAAATGAGACACCGCGTGACTAGTGGAAATGAGACACCGCGTGACTAGTGGAAATGAGACACCGCGTGACTAGTGGAAATGAGACACCGCGTGACTAGTGGAAATGAGACACCGCGTGACTAGTGGAAATGAGACACCGCGTGACTAGTGGAAATGAGACACCGTGTGACTAGTGGAAATGAGACACCGCGTGACTAGTGGAAATGAGACACCGCGTGACTAGTGGAAATGAGACACCGCGTGACTAGTGGAAATGAGACACCGCGTGACTAGTGGAAATGAGACACCGCGTGACTAGTGGAAATGAGACACCGCGTGACTAGTGGAAATGAGACACCGCGTGACTAGTGGAAATGAGACACCGCGTGACTAGTGGAAATGAGACACCGCGTGACTAGTGGAAATGAGACACCGCGTGACTAGTGGAAATGAGACACCGTGTGACTAGTGGAAATGAGACACCGCGTGACTAGTGGAAATGAGACACCGCGTGACTAGTGGAAATGAGACACCGCGTGACTAGTGGAAATGAGACACCGCGTGACTAGTGGAAATGAGACACCGCGTGACTAGTGGAAATGAGACACCGCGTGACTAGTGGAAATGAGACACCGCGTGACTAGTGGAAATGAGACACCGCGTGACTAGTGGAAATGAGACACCGCGTGACTAGTGGAAATGAGACACCGCGTGACTAGTGGAAATGAGACACCGCGTGACTAGTGGAAATGAGACACGCGTGACTAGTGGAAATGAGACACCGCGTGACTAGTGGAAATGAGACACCGCGTGACTAGTGGAAATGAGACACCGCGTGACTAGTGGAAATGAGACACCGCGTGACTAGTGGAAATGAGACACCGCGTGACTAGTGGAAATGAGACACCGTGTGACTAGTGGAAATGAGACACCGCGTGACTAGTGGAAATGAGACACCGTGTGACTAGTGGAAATGAGACACCGCGTGACTAGTGGAAATGAGACACCGCGTGACTAGTGGAAATGAGACACCGTGTGACTAGTGGAAATGAGACACCGCGTGACTAGTGGAAATGAGACACCGCGTGACTAGTGGAAATGAGACACCGCGTGACTAGTGGAAATGAGACACCGTGTGACTAGTGGAAATGAGACACCGCGTGACTAGTGGAAATGAGACACCGCGTGACTAGTGGAAATGAGACACCGCGTGACTAGTGGAAATGAGACACCGCGTGACTAGTGGAAATGAGACACCGTGTGACTAGTGGAAATGAGACACCGCGTGACTAGTGGAAATGAGACACCGTGTGACTAGTGGAAATGAGACACCGCGTGACTAGTGGAAATGAGACACCGCGTGACTAGTGGAAATGAGACACCGCGTGACTAGTGGAAATGAGGCACCGCGTGACTAGTGGAAATGGGGCACCGCGTGACTAGTGGAAATGAGACACCGTGTGACTAGTGGAAATGAGACACCGCGTGACTAGTGGAAATGAGACACCGCGTGACTAGTGGAAATGAGACACCGCGTGACTAGTGGAAATGAGACACCGTGTGACTAGTGGAAATGAGGCACCGCATGACTAGTGGAAATGAGGCACCGCGTGACTAGTGGAAATGAGGCACCGCGTGACTAGTGGAAATGAGACACCGCGTGACTAGTGGAAATGAGACACCGGTGACTAGTGGAAATGAGCACCGCGTGACTAGTGGAAATGAGACACCGTGTGACTAGTGGAAATGAGACACCGCGTGACTAGTGGAAATGAGACACCGTGTGACTAGTGGAAATGAGACACCGTGTGACTAGTGGAAATGAGACACCGTGTGACTAGTGGAAATGAGACACCGTGTGACTAGTGGAAATGAGGCACCGTGTGACTAGTGGAAATGAGACACCGTGTGACTAGTGGAAATGAGACACCGTGTGACTAGTGGAAATGAGACACCGTGACTAGTGGAAATGAGACACCGTGTGACTAGTGGAAATGAGACACCGTGTGACTAGTGGAAATGAGGCACCGCGTGACTAGTGGAAATGAGACACCGTGTGACTAGTGGAAATGAGACACCGTGTGACTAGTGGAAATGAGTTCACCGTGTGACTAGTGGAAA